>OW569398.1:70246917-70878917 GCA_937620795.1 Thecophora atra
TGTCAGCGGCAGAAAATTACAAATTTGCAAAAAAACTAACCAATCGTAATATCTTCTTCTTCGGCGGAATGACCGAAGCCAAACAATCGCACGAAGGGTTGATTCTGTGGACCGGGGGGGGTCAGACAAAACCAGTTGAGTCAATCCAACAAGAAAACAACAGAAAACCGATAACAAAAAAAAAATTAATTTAAAATTTGAAGTATTCAAAAATAATTTACTGTAGCTATCAAAAGTTTGGGCACCACTGTACGGAAACTCAATCAGATCGGAGGGAGAAAAAAAAAACTCAACTACAGTGGGCCCCACGTTGGACGCCATTTTGTAACGTTCGGGGGTGGAGAGAGCGCGATAAACTAATTTAATAAACGAAGATATGACCACTGTCAGGGCAGCTCAGCTCGTCCGGCCGTGCTCAGGGAAAGTGGGGGGGCTCTTCAACAACCCAGACAGCGTCTTGAAACCCCAGTTACAAAAAAAACAGATCGGAGCTGAGGCTTACATTGGCTCTACAGCCAAAGACAAGACCGATAATCGAAAACTTACACGACTAAATCCGCTCGCGATCGATACAAGGCTGGTGGCGGCAAAAACCAACGTACAAAGTAAAAAAAATTCACGTACGCAGAGGATCGGTGGGAGAGAGAGATAAGAGGAGGAGGGGGGGGGGGGGGAGTTGATGTTATTTCCCTCCCCCTTTCTATACCCGCCCTACCATGGTTGGCGCGTTGCAAGTTTGTGCGCCAACCCCTTTTCGAGTGTCGCCTGGCTGCGCGGAGTGAAACCGTTAACTCACCTGTTAACCTAAGTTAAAGTTTAATCCATTATCTAGCAAAAAAAAAAAGATAATTTTAACACACACACATATTATTAAGTGCGCAAGATGTGAGCCCTGATGTCTGAGCATTTAGCAAAACCAATCAGTCAATTAATTCGTTACTTTCGTAAACGACGAGTGAATAAATAACTAAACTACGAAGTGTTGTTAAACGCAGTTTGTTCCATCAAAACACACATACATCGCCTCAACAGCTCATTGCAATGCTTCTTTAATTTCATTTATAATTCATAGGATTTTTACAAAATTTTCTTAAAAATTACCGGGTGCGTGAACAATTTTTACAAAGTTGTTTGTTTACAGTTTTCGTTACTTGCTTCATGAAGCATTTGAAAAAAAAAATTGTTACAATCATTTTAATTTGTAATTTTCTTTTCAAAGATTTACAAAACTTTTTGGTTTTATTACAATTTTTCATCGTTTTTTTTTTTTTTTTTTTTTTTTGATAATTAAGATATATTACAGTAATTGTTCTTCAAGAAATATTTTATACATAATCATCATGAGTTAAAGCCAATAATACACACAATTTCATTTGTTCAAAGTCTTTATCGTTCATTAAATATCGTATTGAACCTAAATTTTAACCAAAACCAAAAAAATGGTTAAAATTAAATTTAACAATAATTTAAATGTTGTTCCGTTTAACAGGCACATTAATTATGACACTCTTGTTTTTTTCTTTTGTTTCATTTTTCAAAGTTATTTTTCTCTTGATTTCTTTAAATAATATCAATCTTTTAATTTTCTCTTGTTTCTTTTTTCTTTGTTTTGTTTTTGTTTGTTTTCTTTTTTCTTTCTTCTTGCATCATAATTTTGCTGTACATAGCGATCAACGGCGCATTGAATTTGATGTGTAAAAAAAAAAAAAAAAAAATTCTGACAGTGGGCGTCATCCAACGAGTCACCAATGATTCACATGAAATCATTCAGATGAAGTCTCTAATTGAACGAGGCCTCACTTTAATTCGGTGACACAAAAAGTTAAAGTGCTTCATAAATAAACTCGCGTGTTCTTACTTAAATATTCTCACAGTTCTTTATCTTTAAATAATTTCAACATTTTCTATTTAGGAATTTGTATTGGATTTTTGAATTTTCCTTTTTTTTATTCGTAGTTTTTTTTTTTCAATAAATGTTTAAGTTAAAAGCAATTCACATGGTTTGTCAATATTCGAATGTTCAGTATTGTGCGAACTCTATTCAGCACAAAATAACAAATTCATTTTCGTGATCTGTTTTCTATGCGGACGGCAGACGACTCACACCCAACGCCGAACTACTCTTTCTCAAACCACGCTTTGCTTCGAAGCGACAGAAAGCAAACTGGTTTGCTTCGCTCACTCCAGTCGCCGCCGCTGCGCAGCTAGCGACATCTCACTCCCTCTCACCATGATCGACTTTTATTGCAAGTCCCGTAGGATGGCGTGATGTGAAGTTCATAGAAAAAAAATTCTTCTCGAAACTTCAATCACGCCACTTTATGGGACTACTCTCTCCGTCGTCATGATGTAAAGAGGATATGCCGATAACCGCATTGCGGCAGCGATCTGGAATGAGCGAATTACCGTCCGCTCACTCTCAGCGCTCCGACGCAGAGCGTGGTCCTCGACACACCTCACACGTAAGCGATCTATTTCGTTTACGAACTCCTCCCCGCTCATAGCCTGCGGCTGCCGTGCCAACTCATTCATCCGATCTGCCATGGTATGTCTCGTGGTTACACCTGCATCACCTCCGTGTACAGCGGCGCTCGGCCTTGCGGCAGGTACCAACCCTCCGATCATGCAGATAGGGCAGCTCTGAAAGCGCTCTAGCCAAGCTTCTAGGCACCACCCGTGAAACTTGTGGTGGCATGGCGTGCTGAGTGTCGCCTCTTCTGTCTTTAGTAGCTTCCCGCAAATGTGACACTTGACAGGGCGCGCATGCTGGGCCACCGGCCCAGAGCCGCTGGTGGCCATATTGTACCGGGCAACAAAAGAGAAAAACCAAAATTGTGCGAAACAACGGAATCGCTTGAAAATGCACAAGGAGAGAGAAAAACAATCTCTATGTGATAATTAATTAAAAAAAAAACAAGTGTTGGTGTCCCTTTTTACAGAATTAATCAAAAACAAAAAATTTTTAATTAAATTTTTAATTAACCAAAAGAGTTAGATCAAATTAAATCAACAAAGTCATGAGATAGGCAACAGGTGTTAGAGTAGCGGCTTCACACCACCAGGCAACACACTCCTCTCTATAACTCTCTACCACTCCCAAAAAAAGAATTCTTTAAATTGTAAGCCAGCCAACCAATACATCGATCATGAGTGGTTTTCAGTAGCAACCACTAGTGAAGCGATAATAAAACATGGACTAATCTATTAAATCAAAAAAATTAAAAGTGAGCGTCGTCCAACGAGTCACCAACGAACAATAGAATTTCATTAAGGTGAAATCTCGAGTTGAAAGAGGCTACACTGTACCACGATAATAAAAAAAAAATTTAATGAATTTGGAATTTCTGATGAGTTACTAGACGACGATGAAATTCATGAAACAAAATCTCGAATCAGAAGATTCCTACAAATGATAGAAGGGTAATTAAAAACTGTATTAGTGATTCGTAATATTTTCTTCTTCGGCGGAATGACCGAAGCCAAGCAATCGCACGAAAAATTGGTTCAGCGGTACGCACCGAACACAAACATTCAATCGCGCAAATCCAGCGAAAATCTAAAGAAAACGGAATTTAAAATAATTTTCAAAAATAAAGTTAAAGTAAAAATCATATTAAATTGCTACCGAAAGTTTGGGCACCACTGTACGGAAACTCAATCAGTTCGGACGGAGAAAAAAAAACTCAACTACAGTGGGCCCCACGTTGGGCGCCATTTTGTAAAGTTGTTACAAAACGAACAACGTGGTTTAGTTCGTGCCCACCTTGTTCGCCATTTTGTAACGTTTGGGGTGTTGGTCCGTGGTAAACTAAATGCAATACTCAAAAAAAATTACTTATAACAAACGAAAATTGACCACTGTCAGGCCAGCTCACCTCATCTTGCCGTGCTCAGGGAAAGGGGGGGTCTTCAACAACCCCGACAGTGCCTCGATAACCCCAGTTACAAACAAACAGAACGAGCTGAGGCTTACGTTGGCTCTACTGCCGTAAACTAGACCGATAATTAAATAATACACGACGATATCCACTCACGACCGATACCAATTGGTGGCGGCTAAACGAACGTATGAAAAAGGATAGTACGCGGAGGATCTGTGGAAGTAAGAGGGAGAGAGACGAGAGGAGGAGGGGGAGGAGCAGGTGTTATTTCCCTCCCCCGCTTTCTGCACCCACCCTACCTTGGTTGGCGCGTTGGCATTGCTTGCGCCAACCCCGTACTGTGTCGCCTGGTTGCGCGGAGTGGAACCGCTAACCCACCTGTTTACCTAACAGGTTTAAATATTTAATCCATCATTAATCAAAAAGAAAAGCCATGTTCAAATGATCCTCATAACCAATAATAAATTTAAATGATTAAACAAAATGATTACAGTAAGGGGTTCGACATTTATAGCTGATATTTGTACATGAATTTTTTCTTCAATTACCATATCTAAATTTATATGAAATATACTATATAATTACAAAAGCCAACACTACAGATAGTTCCAATGATCCTTTTTTTTTTTTTTGTGTTACAGTGGCTTATTTAAACATGTATTTTATGATTTTGCTTAAGGCCAGATCTATAATAGTAAGAACATCTCATAATTACTTCGAAAATAAATTCATAAATCTGAATGATAATCGGATAACCAAAATTACTGGTGCATAAAATCAGATACAAAACCTAATCAAGACTTGATCAGGTTACAAAATCCAAAATGGGTAAGCATTACATTAATTTAATATTTATATCTTATTTCTCATGAAAATATTTATTCATAAAACAATTACCTGGCTCCGGACTCGTATTGAAGGCGCCCACAAGATAGTTCGGAACCCTGAAAATACACTGAAATATTTTATCATACCTATTTACCGAATTTTCATTACATTTCGGTTTATTACTACTTTTGAATTACGATGAAATCTTTCAGTACTCAAATTTCACAATTTTTTTTTTTTTTTTTTTTTGTTTGTTACTATGAAAACTGTCAAATCTGCCTGTTTGAAATGAATTTAAAAATTTCGAAATTGATGCACAAATTGATCAACAATTTGAAAAATGTTTTCTGTAATTATTTTGTACAATAGAAAGTGAAATTAAAGCGAAATGATAATACCAAGAAAACGAAGCGGTATTTTATTACATTTTCAGCTAAGCTAAATTAATAAATAATAGTATAAAAAAAAATAAAACAACACAAAGTATCTTTTACAATTAATTTTCCGTAAATCGACACTCCCTCCCTCTCACCATGATCGAAAAAAAATTCTTCTCGAAACTTCGATCACGCCACTTTACGGGACTACTCTCTCCGTCGTCATGATGTAAAGAGAAGATGCCGATAACCGCATTGCGGCAACGATCTGGAATGAGCGAATTATCGTCCGCTCACTCTCTGCGCACCGACACAGAGCGTGGTCCTCGACACACCTCACAGGGGAAGAGGGACGTATACCTAAAAGAAGAATTAATACCGCCTTAAGAATTTTATCTCATCACCGATGCTTCAAACTATGCAATATGTGCAGTACTCTCACAAGAAAAAAAACTAATCGCTTTCATCTCCAGAACACTAAATAAGACAGAAGAATCCTATGCCGCTAATGAGAAGGAATTTCTTGCCATAATATGGGCCCTAAACAATTTCAGAAACATTCTTGAGGAGTACAATCACGAACTCCATTATAAACCAGGCTCAACCAATATCGTGGCCGATGCCCTTTCCAGAACAGTAGTCGAACCAATCAATTCATTGACTGCAATGCAACATAGCGACGAATGCTTGTCAGACCTCTTTATCCCGTGCGTAGAAGCTTCAATAAACGCTTTCTAAAACCAAATCCTATTGCAACCATGCTTAACCTACACATACCAATTTAAAATAGTATTCCCTACATACCACAGACACCTAATAGATGAACTAATTTATAACGAAGAGAACCTAGTAAAACTCTTAAAGAGATATATAAACCCCTCTGTAGTCAACTGCATCAAAACAGGAGAACAGGTTATGGTAAAAATTCAAGAAATCTACCCAATCCATTTTACCAATTACAAAATACGATTCACACAGCTCCAGGTACAAGATGTAACTAACAAACAAGAACAGGACGAACTCATAATCAGGACACATAAAAGAACTCACAGAAATTGCCGCGAGAACAAAATACAGATACTTGAACATTTCTACTTCCCATCAATGTCGTAAAGAATACACAAGATTATTAAGCACCGTTCAGTCTGCAACGAAAACAAATACGACCGATACCCGAGTAAACCGGACCAAACACCCATACCACAATACCTTGGAGAAATTCTACACATTGACATTTATTAGACTGACAAGAAAATAGTACTCACAGCGATAGATAAGTTTTCAAAGTATGCCTAAGCAAAGATCCTTAAATCCAGAGCAATAGACGTCCTAAATATCAAAATTTTTAAAACTCCTCCTTACACCAGTTCCGTTAACGGACAAGTGGAACGCTTTCACTCCACACTTACTGAAATAATACGCTGCTTAAAGGCAGAACGAAATTTCGAATCATTCGGCGACCTACTTTGTAACTCAGTTCACGAATATAACTGCACTGTGCACTCAACCATTCGAAAGAAACCAATGGAAGTATTCTTAGGAAGAAGATTCTCAACAGATCCCTGTAGACTTGAGAAATTAAGAGAAGAAAATATTGCCGCTCTTAAAAACAAACAATTAAAGACCTCCCGTACCACAATAGAACTCGTGAACCCATAAAAATCTTTCACCCTGGCGAAATAATATACGTTAGAATTGATAAAAGATTAGGCACAAAAATGTCCCCAAAATTTAGGAAGAAAATTGTAAAAGAAGATAAAAATTCAACGGTCCTGACAGAATCAGGAAGAGTTGTACACAAGAGCCACATAAAAAATCAAAAAACCTACTACCGCATCTATAGACATATAGTCATGTAAGCGTCTATAGCTACTTCGCATCATACATAATACTTATGTACATACTAAATACACATAGTCATGTAAGCGTCTATAGCTACTTCGCATCATACATAATACTTATGTACATACTAAATACACATACGATATACATACTTTCATTCCACATACATCCCACATTCTACGCAAACTAAAGTAGTCATAAGAGAAACTAGTAATAAGCTTTACACATGTAAGCTAGTTTTAAGTTTGGAATTAATAAAGCAGTTCTAAAGCAAACACCGAAGAGCGTGTTTCGTTTCCACCAAGAACATAACTATATACGACTACACCACGTCACAAATAACTACGATGGCGGGTCAGCAAAAATCAAAAACGGAGACTTCACACTAATAAATATAAACGAACAATTCCTAACAGGCATGTACAAATTCACTTCAACAGACATTTCTAAAGACAGCATACTCTATACTACCCTAAAACATGAGTTGATACAAACATCAGAAATCCTCGAGACCCTCATGCCAGCCAAAGAAACGCGAAAGCGTCGATCAATAAATTTTTAGGTTCAGCATGGAAAATAATAGCTGGATCACCTGATCATGATGACTTAGAAATCATAAATAATAATTTAAATAAACTTAATGATAATAGTAATAAGCAACAAATTACACAAATTATTAACAAATTTTCTAACAACATAAGGAAGGACATGAATATACAGAATGAATATAATATAAATCTCCAAAATAGATTAAGATTAGTGAAGGAAGAATTAATTAATATTAAGTATGCCATACAATGGGCAAAAACGAATGTACTTAACTCAATAATGTTAAATATAGATTAAATTGAAATCGCTATGGAAAAGCTAGAAAATGAAGAAATGCCATTTAAAAATGAAGACGAAGCATTAGAAATATCAAAGGTACATGTAATCTTTTCAAATATGACTATTTTATACTTAGTAAAAATACCATTAACATTAAGAGAAACTTTTCAAAAAATTATTATAAGACCTGTAGTAAATAAAGCTAACAAAGAAATAATTAATCTTGAATATAATCAAATAATAAAAGGAATTAAAAAATATATGGAATTAAGAATCATTGTGCAAATTACAAGAGTATTGAAATATGTAAGCTAAACAAAATAAATAATATAAGCAATAATACTTGTATATCTAGAACAGTTAATAGTTTAAATTCAACGTGCACCGTCAGCAACGGGCACCACATCCCACAAGTAGAGGAAATTCAACCCGGCACGCTACTATTAAATGACTTCGACGGCAAAATCACCTCAGATGCTGCAATAAGTCAAAGGAACTCATCTCGTTAAATTTCACAACGCAACAATAAAGGCCAAGGGTCAGACTTACAGGAATTATGATTCAATTCCACTACAAACCATCCCAACGTCTCTACAATTAACACCAATGGAGAAAGATCGAATTGATTTACTGTCACTGGAAGTGTTAAAAGAGCTCCACATAAATAATACGCAGAAAATAGATTACCTAGAGAAAGTGACAATATCTAACGGATCACTATCACTAGGAGCAGCCGCCGCCACCTTGCTCATCTTCACATTTTTCTACAAGATCTTAAGGAGATCGCCTAACAAGATCATCATCACACCAAACCCAAGCATAAGCCATTCAACTACAGTAAACCCCAGCTTTGCTGAACTAGAAGATTCTCCAACAAATCAATCAACATACATAAATTTCAACAACTTACCGTATTTTTGACAACATTCGTGGACGAATGTTTTTAAGAGGGGAAGTGTTAACATTACTCAAGTTAACATTCCATAAATCAGCTACCGAATATAAGAAGTGCAAGCTCAGCAAGTGCAACGATCTCGAGTTGCAAAACACTTCCCACAGAAGCGCCGACGTTCGCAGAATTCCTGGGACTGAATTCAATAAAGAAGGTCGCAAAGACCTAAAATTATTTTTTTTATTTTTCCGAACTAGTGAAAACTTAACTTATATAATCTATTCTACAAAAATAGCCCTTTTATCAGGCAATTTATTTAAATTATAGAAAATTAATTAAATTGTTTATAAATAATTTTATAAATTTTATTAAAACAAAATCACTTGTAAACAATCTCCTTTATATTTTTTTTTATTTTTATATATAATTATGTTATTATATAATATTTAACTGTATATAAAAATATTATATAAATAATCGATTATAATTAATATATTATATTATAAATTTTATATTATTTTATAATATGAAATATTAATGTTATAGTATATTATTTATTAATTTATAATATTTATTTAATAAATGTGTTATATATTATTATTTAATAAAGATTATTACCCTAGAAATTAATATATTATATAATGAATTTTATATAATTTTCTAATATAATATATTTATTTTATAATATATTATTTATGCATTTATAATATTTATTTAATAATTATATTATTAATATTTGATAAAAAGTAATGTTTTATTTCTTTATTTAATAGAAGAAAAGTAAGTAGCAGCGTTGTAAAATGAAAATAAAACATTAGGTGATTCCAATATATATTAAATTAGATTATAACCCAACAGCCCTCCTTAAATTAATTTGTTTATTAAGTTCGATGATTGATAACGCCCAGATCAACTATACAATGGTCGTGTTTTATACAATGTGGTAAGACCTTCGGTTGGCATGTAGGCCAATTTTATGTAGCCACTGTTTACATTGTCACGCAGAAGTAATGTCGTACATCTATATGTTTCGTACGAGGTGGTGACCGAAACTCTGTATCAGCTTTGGGGCACCTTGATTATCTTTTTATAATGTGATTCTTTCACATACGACGCCAATCTCTTCCAAGAGTACCTTCAAGTATAACGCCTGTCAATCGTATCTGCGCCCCAATCTGCATCCACCACTCCGTATAATGTTTCATTGTTCCGTTTATACAATAGTCCGTCATTACTGGCTCGCCGTAGGTACCGTAATCTACGTTTAGCCACTTTCCAATGCTCAATGTTGTAATTCGAGTTGAACTGACTGAGACTATTAATCGAGTGTGCGATGTCTGGACGTGTTGTTATTGCAAAGTACATCAAACCTCCTATTAGACTTTGAATTGGGTACGTTTTCATAACATGTTCGTCGATATTTTTTGGTTTTTCTAATTTCATGTTTGCTTCTATTGGAATTCGTACAGATTTACAGTCACTCATGCAAAAACGCTCCAGAATTTGTTTAGTATATTTGGTGGCAAGAAGGTTTTGTGGATCTTAAGATTCTGTTGAAATTCGATGCCGAGACAAACACCTGTCAACGCTATTCTTTCATCTCAAAGATCTTTCATCTCAAAGATCTTTCATCTCAAAGATCTTTCATCTCAAAGATCATTCATCTCAAAGATCTTTCATCTCAAAGTTTTGTGTTAACTTCTTTTTTATTTCTTCTATAAGGCCTTTATTATTTGACGCTATTAATAAGTCATCTAAATGAATTGCGATGAGTAACGTGTCATTATCTTTATGCTTTACTAAAAGGCGCGGAGCTCTTAATGTTGCGATCATGCCGAAATCTTTAAATTTTGTTGTGCGTTCATTATACCACGAGAGGCCTGATTGACGAAGTCCGTCCGGATTTCGCAATTTAGTTAAGCATTTGCTCCATGCTTTAGTTGTTTCGGTAACATTGTCATTGGTTAATTAAGATCCTGTCGATCCTATGGGTTCGCCGCTCTCAATTATCTTTAGAGTAGGTAATAATACATCTGATGGATCTGCATGTTAAGTTTTGCTGATATGGCTACCATTAGTCGAATTGAAGTGGGCCGTATCACGGGTGAGAATGTGTTATGGAAGTCTTCACAAGGACGTTGAACATACCCTTTTGCAACTAAACGCACCTTTTTCTTGTTATCATCTTTTGTTTTAAAAACATACCTGTTGTTTATGATTTTGCGATTCTCTGGACGTTCTTCTATTTCCCATGTCTTGTTTTGATTTGAGCTAGAATTCATCCTCTAGTGCTTTTAGCCACAGAAGAGCTTCTTGGCTATTTAAAGCTTCGTTCGTTGTAACGGGATCACCAACAATCGTATTGTATACGAACTCGCATTCTTCATATTCATCTGATGCTTCCCCTGATGAATATTCATTATTGGAGTCCACTGTCTCGTTAGTTTTTGCTACAGAGTAAACTTTTCTTGGCTTTCATCTTGTCCGTACGTATATACGTAGGCCGACCCCTACCTCGTTGACATTCGACTGTATTTTCGGCACCTTTTGTTGTTATTGGTAAGTTTCTCTGTGTATCATTTATATTTGATTTTTGGGAAACAGAAACATCTAAATAATTGTTTGTTTTCTCAGTGTCAATACCTTTATAAAGACTTTTATTTTTGTTTTCAAAAGTATTTTCACAAATATATTTTTTTCATACTTTTTGTTGTACATAAAACTGTTGACGAATGTGACTTCACGGCTTAAAATACTTTTTTGTTTAGTAGGCGACCATAATCTATAAGCCTATGTGTACTTCACATTTTGAATCCAATTTATTTTCCTTATTTAGAACGTACGTTTTTACACCAAAGACCTGGAAATAGTTGTATGGAACTTCATTTTTAATGATTTTGTTGGACAGCGGTTTCTAATGTAGTTTGCTGTGTTACTGCTTCTGCCCTCTGTGGTACTCCGGCCTGTTTAATCATACACCGAGTCTATTCCAAAAGAGTTCTGTTTCTTCTTTCCGCTAGACCGTTTTGCTCGGGTGTATAATGAGCTGATAGACGACGTTTTATACCATTTTCTTGCAAAAACCTGTCGAACTGATATATATTATGTCGAACTGAATTATACAAGTAATAAGACCCCCTAGTCTTAAAGTGTAACGTATTGAAAGAATTAAATAAATAAATAAATAAATTCTTTATTTACATACTTTGTACATTATCTGATTGTACAATTTTAATTCTTTTGCCTGTGAAGTTTTCAGCTAAGTTTTTTAGTTTTTAAAAACCTTTAATACTTCACTCTTCTGCCTTATAAAAAATACTTCACAATACTTTTCCCCCTGAAGTTGCGCGCATTGGAACACACACATCGGTGTGAACAATTTTTAGGATTTCACTAGCTTTACTCTTACTTTTGTGGGAAAGGGTTTTCGAGTTTGCTTTTCGCTTATACAAATTTCACATTTTGGCACTTTTCATTTATTTTGATATCCGGTCCATACACTAACTTTTCCTTAAAAACTTTGTTTAAATCCTCTTTATTTAAGTGACCCATTTTGGTATGGCAAAGACTTGCCTTCCATGGAAAGTCTTCAGATATATTAGCGTTGTCCATTGTATTTTTTACATAATATAAATTTCCATTTCTTTCAGCTCTACATTGCACTTGATTATTTATACTTAAGATTATTGCTTCGTTTTTTTAAAAATGATTTCACTACCTTTATCGGTTATTTTTGCTACCGACAATAAATTTGTACGCAAATCGGGCACATATTTTTCACATCCAAACATTTGTCATTATGATCAATATTTACGTATAGTTTCATATATCCAATACCTTTTATATCTGTTGACATATTGTTTGCCAAATGCAGCTTTCTCTCAATATCTGAAACTTCATCGAAATGTTCGAAATTAGCACTCATATGTGTAGTTGATCCATTCTCTAACACCAGCCATTACAGACATTCATAAATGCACTTGCCTCTGTCAAGATCAGTGCATTGTAATCGCTTTCGCTTTTAGCATAGTATTTCTCGTTTTCGTTTGCATATCGAGTAATGGCCTATTTTGCCACATTTGAAACACTCTACATTGTTTTTACTTTTGTTTGTTGCGTTTCTGTAGTATTTGCCGTGATTCTTATTCGAGTTTTGCTGGTCATAGGTATACATAGTGTTGTCCTTTTCATATTCTTTCGATTTCCAGCTCCCGCATTCTTCGAGTATTTAAATTTTTAGAACCTCTGGTGTTGGCAATGCGTCTCTGGTTTCTAATGCACATCTGAACGTTTCATAGGAGTCTGGCTGGCTGTATAAAAGAAGGATGGCAAGTAAGTCGTCTCCGATTGTTACGTTAATTTTTTTTAGCCTTGCCAGCGCATCGAAGAAACTGTTTAAGTGGTCTCCAATGCTCTCAGCTTCTTTAAGTCTGGAAAGAGCTACTTTCTTTAGCAATGCCGCTTTTCGCGCAGGCCCTTTGGACTGATATATGCTTTGCAGTTTTAACCACATTTCCCTTGATGTGTTACAATCTGAAATCTGCCCAAGCTCTGATGGCAGCACACAGAGTTTGATATCAGCCGATGCTTTTTGATCGTTTGAGATCCACTCTGATGCGTTTCCCGTTGGACACAGTTTGATGCCGTCGACATAAGCCCAAAAATCATTCTTTACTAACACTGCACGCATTTGCAGCTTCCACGTGTCATAGTTCTCTGCGTTTAGCAGCTCGATCCTTGCTACAGATGCCATTTTTTTTTCCTCCTTTCAGCTATTTTTGTACACTTACAATTGCGTTTGGCCTGGGCCCATAACCTGATGAAAACTAATGTTTTATTTATTTATTTAATGGAAGAAAAGTAAGTAGATAAATAGTTTTTCTTATATTTATGTATATCAGTGAACATTAACAAAAAAATTAGTTGTGCCAACGACAGACAGAAAAACGCAGCCTTGTAAAATTAAAATAAAACTTTAGGTGATGCCAATATATATTAAATTAAATTGTAACACAACAATATTTAATAAAGATTATTACCATAGAAATTAATATATTATATTATGAAATTTATGTTCTTTTATAATAATTATTATATTTATTTATATTATATAAATATTTATGTAATAATTATTATATTTATTTATATTATAAAAATATTAATGTAATTTAATTATTACATTAATTATTACCTTAGAAATTAATATATTATATTATGAAATTTATGTTATTTTATAAAATTTATCACATCTATTTACAATCGACTTTGTTATTATTCTGAAACTTATTTTTATCTGTCATTCATTAAAAAATTTTCCATGTTGGAAAGATTAAAGCATTGTGTCGTGGAATTATTTCTTTATAAGATTCAGGATTTTGGACCAAGGATTAAGGACTCTTCAACAGGTTATGGTCCCAAAACGTCCAAGAAACTTTAGATCCAGAAATCAGTAAATGCAGGACGTCCAAGAATCAATATATGTGGTATTAGTTAGATACAAAGAATTTTTGATATTAATTGGTATATTTGTGGTTAACAAAAATAAATATGACTTCATCATTGTATCAAATCGAGAGACTAGATGGACAAAATTATGAAGTTTGGAGCATTCAAATGAGAAGTTCTTACCACCTAATATAGGAAGTCTTCGTGTAGTGGGTCGTTTCTTACAGGAGGTGAAACTACGGCTAATGTTCTTCAACCCTTGTGATGTTACTACACTTGTGCGTATTGTGTCCTAGTTATTTCGTTTGTTAGTGTTGAATATTCTCATGTTTTATTTATCTTATTTTCAATTTTTATTTATTGCAATTTATATTGTTAAAATTTTTAATTTTACTCTTCATATTTTTAAATATTTATATTTTTTTACTTGTACAGTCGAACTTCTCTATAGTGAACTTCTATACAATGAAGCACTCCCTATTATGAATTTTTTTCAAGTACACTGCTTTTTCGTTCAATTTCTGGTCTTTTTTGATCTCTGTATAATGAATTTCTATACAGTGAATATTTCTATACAATGAACAAGTTTTACAGTTGCAATCTCCGATTTCATACGTTTTTGTCTCCTTATAATGAATTTTTTCAAATAATTTTCCCTTGGCTGTACTAGTAACACTGTATTCCGATGGAAAATGAAAATGAAAACAGAAAAAGATAAAAAGTGATCATCACTAACAATTTTGACACCTGCATTGAGTTACTTGCATTAAGTGAACAAATAGTTTGAAAATGTCGCAGCGAAAAAGTCTCTCTATTGAAAAAAATTTTTGATTATTAATAAAGTTGAAGAAGGTGGAGCAAAAAATAAAGGTTTTGCTAAACAATTTGGAATTCTGCCTACCACTTTTGTGTAGATGAAAAATGATGTACTTAATAAAGTTTTCGAGTCTCTTAATTTATTAGAAGCTTTCGTTGAAGAACAAAAATGAAAAAGTGTAATCCAAACTGAAATTACTGATTACTTAAAATAAAAATTTAAAAAAGTATTATGTTTTCTATATAATGAAATTTCTATATAATGAAGTAATTTTGTGGTCCCTTCGACTTCACTATAGGGAAGTTCGACTGTATATTCTAATTGTCACTCATATATTTTTTATTTTCAATTTAATTTAATTTAATAGTCAATTAATATTAAGTGAGATCGACACTAGTTTTAAGTACTCTCAGGGAAATATTGAAATTTAAAAGTGAAAATAAAAATGTTGATTCCACATTGTGCAGTTTAACATGACCATATTTGAATTGAAGTTGGTCAGTGTTGATTTAAAAAGTAATGCATTAAAAATGTAAATGGGCATATTTAAATTAAAGTTGTATCTAGGTTATTTTAAATACATATATAATAAATATCTATTTATTATAGTTTATTTGTAGTTTATTTCCTAATTTTACTCACCAATGCCTTAAAGTCGAAAATCAGAACGCTCTTTGGTTATTTGATCAAGTTTTGGTATACTTTTTTTCTCACCCGAGACAATCTTTTCTGTTATTAGTTGAAAATAAACTTTACTCAACAATTGTTTTCGTCGTAATATTATTTTATTTGTACACGTACTTTAACCACAGAAAATGTGAAAATACCGTGGCTTCTCGTTGCAAAAAATCTTTGTTAATTTCATTACGTCTACTTTCAATGATGACTTCAAGTAAAAGGGAAAAAGAAGTTGAGTATTTGCTTGAAAATAGCTGTCTTCTTGCAGGGTTGCTTAACTCATAGTATCCACACAACCTCCCCCTCTTCCATTAAAAGTAAAGAGAGAAAGAAAAAAAAAAGAAAGAAATTTCTTAAAATTACATAAGAATGTCCATTAAAATAGATTTTACAGAACGTATCATTCTTTCCCAAACGCCTCCCATATGAAGTGAAGCCGGTGGTATAAACGTCCATTCAATTTCTGGGTATTACCTTTCTAATTCAGCTGATGAACCTTTTCAATCTCGAACATGAGCGTTCGACTTGCTCCGCGAAAATTTGTTCCGTTGTCTGGTATAATCCGCCTTGGCACTCCACGACGGCAAATGAATTGCTATAATATGACTATAAAGGAGTCCGTGGAAAGAGACGGATTCATTTCTATGTGCACTGCACGCACAGCGAGACACGTGAAAAGCACTCCCCAGCGTTTTTCTCGTCTTCTCCCGATCACTATATCGATTGGACCGAAATAATCCAAGCCGGTGTAAATAAAAGGTCTTGTCATAACCGCCAATCGTTCTGGTGGCAGGTCGCCCATTGCCGGAGGATGCGGCGTCGCTCGGCGATTTCGACAGACATGGCACTTATTTAAGTCGGAAGCCACCAACGCTCTCAATCCGATTACACAGAAACGTTGCCTAATCTCATTGACAACTATTTCATTATGGTGGTGATGGAATTTCCTGTGGTAAAAGTCGGCTATTTAATATGTTACCCGATGGTTCCGCGGCAAGATTACTGGTCGCTTCGTACTGGTTGAAACGCCTTCAATTGCTTGAATTTATCAAAATTTATGTACATCAAGTTTCAAGTTTATGTTTCTAACTTTTGTCGTAATATATATAAATGGGTATGTGTATCTATGTATATTGGTACATATGAATATTTCTCATAAATAATTTTTGATTTATAAATGATAGTTTGATATAACTCTTTAAAAACACAGGGAAGAAAAAGAAGGTATAAAATTTGACTATTGTTTTGATTTTCAACCAAGTAATTTAATATTAATATTTATTAACATATGCATATCAAGATACATTACTCACACCTTACAGGATCTTTGAAGATGGCGCCACATTTCAGCTCCAAATCTGTAAAAAAATGAAATTTATTTCTACCTTTTTTTTCTTCTATTTCCTTTTCCCTTTCTTTTAATATAATTTGTGTCTTTAAGCTGAATTATATAATATTTAATGAAGATTTTTATAGTTTCTTTTTGTTCTAGCATAAGTTTCTGTTCCTTTCTTGTTCTTTTATTTACGTATTCTTACTATTCTTACTTACTATTCTTAATTCTTATTCTTCCTTACTATTTATTCTTTTATTTTATATAAAAGATAATAACATAATTAAAAAAAAATATATATATATATATATATAATTTGAGAGCTTTTTTTATTTTATATATTTATTTTTTCAAGATAATGCTGCCATTAATTCAATTCAATTCAATTCAATTTGTTAAATTCAATTCAGTTCAGTTACACATAGATTAACATTGGCACCCGCAAAGCTCCAACGATAAAATTACAATTAAGTTGGTTGCTGAATCGTATCTTCAATATACAAATTATATTTCACAAATATGGACGTCATATTAATCAATATGGAAAATATGTTCAAAAATTTTAGCTAAAAGTACTGCCTATTTATACATGTTTTTAAGTATTACTGATTTAGTATTTAATGAAAATTTAAATGTTATTAGGACGTTTTTATCTTCGTGCAATGCCACAGCAAGATGAATTTTGACTCTATATGAGTTGCACTTTGATGAGCTTTCTTGACTTCTTTCTACATTTGTTAGCCTAGTTAAGTCCGGCGGTAACTCATTTAGTACGGTCGGCACAAGAAATTTAGTGTGTTTTTTCCGTAGTTGTTAATTAATTAATGATTAATTAATTGCTAAAAAAAATGTAAATGAATTGATAATATAATAAAATATAAATATTAATAAAAAAAAATCGTTGACGGCCACACTGCAAACGCTTCTGTGTTCGGTATGTAAATTCTAGTATGTTCTCTGCTTGTTCGTTTTTTCATGTATATTGTATACTCTGTTAGTTCATTGCTTTTAACTTGTATTGTTGATGTTGTTGTTCTTGCTCTTTATTCCAAATATATGTATACTGTTTTTGTTTTGTACAAATTTAATGATGTAGCTATGTAATTTTTATGTAGAAGTAAAAGTCTTTTGTTAAATACAAAAATTGGCGAGAATTCGTGGCTTCTTTGTTTCTAGTTTTCTAATTAACTAGCAGTAAATAATCGAATTAAACAATTGTTTTTACTTCTTGTGCTGTACTTATTTGTTTCTCGTCTTTAGTCACGATTTTTTTTTTTCAATATGGCACAGATTTTCTTTTTTTATTTTTCTGAGTGTTTGATATTTTAATGTTTTCTTCTAGTTCACAAACAAAACACCACATTTTTCCACTTCTAAACTACTTCTTCCAAATCAATTTTAAGCATTTTTCAAACTGATTCCTTTTTTTTTCTTTAATTTTCTTTATTCAATCTCGCCAAAAATTAGTTACAACTTTTTCGCCATCCACACCATTTTTTCCTTCTCCCGCTCCAACCATCTTCTTCATCTCCACTCTCTTCATTAATTTCCCCTTCCATTCAAATTTCACACTTTCCCAAATTCTCCTTCCAATCACATTTCCATTCAAAACTATCACCTAGGAGAATTAGGCTTTTGCTGTGAGGGGAAATCTTGTGATTTTTATTTCTAAAAGTATAAAAAAAAATATTTACACATAAAAAAATATCTGTAGTGGCAGACCGTGTCCACATATCTCCGAAACCAGAGGAGCGATTTTAGTAATAGTAAGTTTTGTCTTTGATGTTACTCTTTTAGTTAATTGTTGCATGTGCAAATATGTTGATGTATATGTTTGATTGTTAGAAAATAAAAATCTCAAGATTTCCCCTCACATCAAGGCCCTAAGTGTCCTGGTTGAATGATTTGTGTGGAAAGGTGATTGTGGAAGGTGAGCATGGAAGTGTGATTGAACAGGGAATTAGGGAAAGTGGGAATTGTGAATGGAAGGGGGAATTATTGGAAAAGATTGGAAGGATGGGAATCGGAACGGGAGGAGAGAGATGAGAAAAAAGAAAAAGTTTGGATACGGGTTGATGTCGGATGGTTCTTTAGAAGCGGATTTGAAAAACAAAGATAAAAATTAAGAGATCGCTGAAGAGAAAAAAAAGGGAAAAAAAGATTGTTGAAGAAAATAACAAGTTTCGACCTTAAAAAAAATAACAGAAAAAAAATATTAAAGAACAAGAAAGACATCAAAGTGAAGAAAAAGTCCGCCAAATGGTGGCAGAATTGCGCCAAAAAAATTGCATTGGACACGTTAAACTTATAAATATATTATATTTTGTTATATAAATCTTAAATAACATACTGAACACAAATCCAACAACATCAACGCACATAAATTCTCTAAATACAATCCAAAAACAATAAGAAGTGAACAAGTGTAAATCACATCAACAAAAAAACCTCAGCCAAATACATAAAAAAAAACGATTCACGATTCCCGCCAATTCTGGTACGTTAAAGTACATAGAATAAAACTAAACTACATGAGTAAATTCAATCAAGAATCGCTGCATTGAACAAAAGAATTTTAAAAAGTGAATATGTATCTACATACAACAACAGCAACATCAAGAAATTTTCACAAACCAAGACAATATATAAGAAAAGTTACACAAATAGATATAAAGGAGAAATAGCGGGAAGGATGGATAAGTTAAGACGACATACTGGTCACTTACATCTATGTTTCCTAATGGGTCATTCAACGCAAACCCTCTCACACTTAGAATTACCTAATCAAAATCCTAACATTCTCCACTCAACCCCTTTCAACTACTTTCAGCTAACCTAACATAAACCAATCACCATACAAACACTAGGAAACTCAAACATACTAGCACAACACAACCTAAGTCGTCGTCTGTCTGTGAGCCGCCCACCCCGTCTGTAACTCTCACAAGTTACAGCCATGAACTGCACTTGGCTCAAAGTGAAACTGCAGTTCTCTTATTTCTTTATCTGTCCAAGTAACTGTTAGTACGTCTGTGTATTCCATAATGTCCGTTATGTCTGTCCGTTCTCCACGCCCACAAGTGCGGTGATCTCCCCTTAGGTCCACCAGCACATCAGCCTAAATGGTAGTGTTTAGCATCACATCGTAAATTTAAATAAAGTGTTAATTTTTTTTTTTTTTAAATAAGTAAAAGAAAAAAAATATAGCTCTTTTCTTTCATTTTTTACTTCATTTCCTTTATATTTTTGTTTGCTTTCTCTGTTCATACAACTTTCATCAGCAAACGCTTACCCGGTTCCAGACTGATGATGGCGCCACCTTGCAGCTCCGGACCTGTAAAGATAATATATTTTTTTCTGTTTTAACCTCCTACTTTTATTTATTTTCTGCCTCTTAATTTTGCTCTCTTTAATTTGTTTTTCTAAAACTTAAACTTTTCTAATATTTAATTTACTAATTTTTTTTTTCTTTTTATTCTTGTGTTGCTAAAATTTTGCTTTTCCTAAATAAAAAAAATTTGATAATAAAACAAAACAAAATCATAAACAAAATAATAATAATAACAATCCATATCCCAATAATTTTATTAATAATAAGTGAGGATAAAAAACCTGCAAAAAAAAAAAATAAAACTCGTTTGGATCCTGCTAGCGCTCCTGTATTTTCCATGTAATTTTCAACTGTTCTCGTATGGTGTTGTAGTTGTTTGATTTTCCTGTTTTTGTACTGGATTCTATGTGAATTGTGAACTGTTGTTGTTGTGTTGATGATAATCTATATATATAAAAATGAATTGTTCGTTTGTACGTTCATAACATGCGAACGTGAAGTCCGATTTGCTTGATTTTTTGGTATGTTTTCATTATTTGCCTGTAGAAGGTTTGTGTGAAATAATAATTTAAAAAAATTTCATTTAAAAAAAATTATTTTTGCATAACGGAAAACAGAGGAATCAAAGTAAATTGAAAAATAAATTTGACGTTTTAATTTTGAATTTCAATTTGACAATGGAAGTAAGTAAATTGTAAATGTCTTCCATTATTGCTTTGTTTTGACAAATTATTTTGACACACATAGAAAACAAAACAGGTGTCTGTTTCGGGTGTGTCAAGTCCAAAACAGTGTTACGTATGACAGAAAATATGGAAGCGTTTAAAAGTGATGAGCAGCAAACCGAAGCGAATCAAGAAAAAGACGAAATGTGTTTTATTTTTGTGTATAGTTATAATTATGCCGCGACCGAGACGTGGCGCCAATATTGGTCGTCGTACTCATAATACAAGACGAGTTGCATCTGTTAGAGCAGGTGAATCTGAAGCGGAACGTGAAGTGAGACTTGAACAGCAAAGAGAGCGTCAATCGAGATCGCGTTCTGCTCAAACAATCGAAGAACGATTCGCGAGTAATTCTTCGGATCGAGCGAGAATGAGTCGCAATCGCGCTGTTAGAAGTCGTGCCAATGACAATATTAATCAGCGAGTAATGCGTGCTGCTTTCAATTATGATAGTGAAGTTGACTATTGTTCTCTTCCATGCCTTTCAATCGGAACTATGACTAATGTCTGCGAACAGTGCAATGCATTGAAATTTCCATCGGAAACTCCTGGAATGTGTTGTGCAAATGGACAAGTAAAATTGCCTGTTTTGAATCCTCCTCCTGAGCCTTTGAGGTCATTAGTTTCTGGTTTGACTCCAGAATCGAATCATTTTTTGTCTAAAATACAGCAGTACAATTCATGTTTCCAAATGACGTCTTTCGGCGCCACAAATATAATCAGAGATGGATTCATGACTTTTAAGGTAATTACTGAACACGACACTAACAATGAGTTCTATCGTGAGATTGAATCAAATGTTTCATGTATGCAGATTCAAGGTCAAATCTATCATCGAATTGGATCGTTATTACCATGTTTGGATTCCAATCATTCCTTTTTGCAAATTTATTTCATGGGAAATTCAGATGTTGAAATTGAACGGCGTTGTGTGGTGGCACAAAATCCAAATGATAGTAATGCAGTGAGAAGAGGAATAATTGAAAGATTGCAGCAGTTTTTTCACGATGAAAATTGTTTGATCAAATTATTTCAAACTGCCCTTGATCAAATGCCTTCGGATTCTCATAGAATTGTTATTCGGGCCGATAAAGCACCTGGTGGAATTCATGCTGGAAGGTTAAACGCACCAACAATTGATGAAGTTGCCGTATTAATTGTGGATGAAGGAGCGAGCAGTCGAGATATTGTACTTCATCGTCGAGA
The DNA here is from genome assembly GCA_937620795.1 of Thecophora atra. Taxonomy (NCBI): domain Eukaryota; kingdom Metazoa; phylum Arthropoda; class Insecta; order Diptera; family Conopidae; genus Thecophora; species Thecophora atra. The sequence goes on from OW569398.1 coordinate 70,269,101, forward strand.
TCAAAGTGTTGTGCATGTTTCGGAAACTCATCGTTGTTATGATGCGTTGCAGTACCCAATTTTGTTTTGGCAAGGCGAGGATGGTTACCATTTCAATATTAAGATGAAACATCGTTTAACTGGTTAGTTACAATAAAATGCATCACACATTTTGTGAATTATTGATACTTAATATTCGCATTTATTTCAGGCTTGGAAACAGCAAAAAAAGTTAGTGCGATGAACTATTATTCGTACAGATTAATGGTTCGGCTGAACGAAATTAATCATATATTGAATTGTAGAAGGCTTTGCAACCAATTTATAGTTGATGTTTACGCTAAAATTGAGTCTGAACGATTGAATTTTATTCGATTTAATCAGAAAAAGTTAAAATCCGAACAATATATTCATTTGCGCGATGCAATTCACAATGATGGGAATATCAACGATATTGGCCAAATGACAATATTACCAGCAACATATACTGGAAGTCCACGACACATGCACGAGTACGCGCAAGACGCAATGACGTACGTTCGGCATTATCATCGACCCGATTTATTTATTACTTTCACCTGTAATCCTCAATGGAATGAAATAAAGCAATATATGTTTCATGGTCAAAGTGCTTCTGATCGCCACGATATTGTTGCGCGTGTGTTCAAGCAAAAATTGAAAACGCTTATGGATTTTATTGTCAAACAACAAGTGTTTGGAAAAGTTCAATGTTGGATGTATTCTGTGGAATGGCAGAAAAGAGGACTTCCGCATGCACATATTTTGGTTTGGTTAGTTGATAAAATTACGCCAAATGAAATTGATAGCGTAATATCAGCCGAAATTCCTAATCCAATCATTGATCCAGGACTGTTTGAATCAGTTACGAAGCACATGATTCATGGACCATGTGGGGCATTAAATGTCAACTCACCGTGCATGGCTGAAGGAAAATGCACAAAACGGTACCCAAGAGCATTAATAGCGGAAACAATTTCTGGTAATGATGGTTATCCGTTATATCGTAGACGTTCACCTGAAGATGATGGCGAAACAGTTATGGTGAAATGCAAAAATCAAGACATTAAAATTGACAATCGTTGGATCGTTCCATATTCGCCGCTATTATCCAAAACTTTTGGTGCTCATATAAATGTTGAGTATTGTAACTCAGTAAAATCCATCAAGTACATATGCAAATATGTTAACAAAGGAAGTGATTTGGCCTATTTTGGAATTGCTGGGGATAAAAGTGATGAAATCACTTCATATCAATTAGGCCGTTATATTAGTACAAATGAAGCAATATGGCGAATTTTTTCATTTGCAATACACGAAAGGTATCCAAATGTACTGCACTTGGCAGTTCATCTTCAGAATGGTCAACGTGTGTACTTCACACCTGAGAATGCGGCGCAACGAGCAGAACAGCCACCGAAAACAACGTTGACTTCATTTTTTGATATGTGCAGAAATGACGAATTTGCTAAAATGTTATTGTATTCTGAAGTGCCACGATATTTCACATGGAATGAATCTGCGAAAGTTTTTCAAAGACGGAAACAAGGGCAACCAGTACGAGGCCATCCAAATGTATTTTCTACAGAAGCATTGGGTCGTGTGTATACCGTTCATCCAAATCATTATGAATGTTTTTATTTGCGTTTATTATTGATTAACGTTCGTGGTCCTACGTCATTTGAAGATTTAAGAACAGTCGATGGTGAATTGTGTGCGACTTATCGGCAAGCATGCCAGCGTTTGAATCTACTTGAAGATGATATGCATTGGGAAGCTACACTTGCTGATTCCGTAATTTCATCATCTCCACATCAAATACGAACATTATTTGCAATTATAATATCTACATGCAGTCCATCAAATCCATTTGAAATATGGCATAAATTTCGTGATGACATGACGGAAGACATTTTACTTAGAGTGCGACGTTCAGTTTCAAATCCTGAATTAGAAATCACACCGGAAATGCATAACGAAGCTTTGATTTTGATTGAAGACATGTGTATAATGATTGCAAACAAAATATTAGTGCAGTTAGGAATGATAGCGCCTAATCGTGCAGTTCATGATGTTATTAATCAAGAAATGCATCGTGAACAACAATATGATCGTAATCAATTGAGAACATTTGTGCAGTTAAAAGTTCCACAATTGAATAGTCAACAGAAATATGCTTATGACAAAATCATGGAAGGCGTGAACAATGAAGGAGGTGGATTTTACTTTATTGATGCACCAGGAGGCACTGGAAAAACATTTTTGCTGTCATTGATTCTGGCAACCATACGATCGGATAATAAAATTGCTCTTGCAGTTGCTTCATCTGGAATTGCTGCTACCTTATTAGACGGTGGTCGAACTGCGCATTCTGCACTTAAATTGCCTTTGAATATAACAACGATTGAATCTCCTACGTGCAACATTTCCAAAACGTCGGCAATGGCAAAAGTTTTGCAGCAGTGTAAAATAATCGTATGGGACGAATGTACAATGGCTCACAAAAGATCATTAGAAGCATTAAATCGAACCATGCAAGATCTTCGAGGAAATGAAAGACTTTTTGGTGGCGCCTTTATATTGTTATCAGGTGATTTTAGGCAAACTTTACCTGTCATTCCACGATCTACTGCTGCTGATGAGCTAAACGCATGTTTGAAGTCTTCAGTTTTGTGGAAATATGTTAAAACATTGCGTCTTAATCAAAATGTACGTGTACAATTGCAAAATGATCCTTCTGCAGCTGAATTTTCAAAACAACTTTTGGAAATTGGGAATGGTAAAGTTGCAGTCGATAAATCAACCGGATTAATAACATTACCAAGCAATTTTTGTAATATCACTCAATCGAAAAAGGAACTGGTTCAACGTGTGTTTCCAAATATATTGCAGAAGTACAGGAATCATGATTGGTTGAGCGAACGCGCAATATTGGCAGGAAAAAATAAAGACGTGAACGATTTAAATGCAAGTATTTTGCAAGAAATAGATGGCCAATTTTTTGCATACAAATCAGTGGATACGATAATAAATGAAGATGAGGTAGTGAACTATCCTACTGAATTTTTGAATTCACTTGATTTGCCAGGCTTGCCACCACATTATTTGGCATTGAAAGAGGGAGCACCGATAATAATGCTCCGAAATATAAATCAACCACGGCTTTGTAATGGCACCAGACTTTCCGTGAAAAAACTGATGGCCAATTTAATTGAAGCAACTATTCTGAGTGGTAAATATAGAGGCGAAAACGTTCTAATCCCCCGAATTCCAATGATTCCATCAGATATGCCATTTGAATTTAAACGGCTTCAATTTCCTGTCCGTCTTGCCTTCGCTATAACCATTAATAAAGCTCAAGGTCAGACTTTGAATATTTGTGGCTTAGATTTGGAGCAACCTGTTTTCTCGCATGGACAATTGTATGTTGGTTGTTCACGTTGTGGTAAACCCTCTGCATTATTTATAAACACAAAAGATGGAAAAACTAAAAACGTTGTTTATCAAAGAGCATTAAGTTAATTTTTAAAGTATTTTCATTTTCGACCTTTTTATTTGAAAATAAATTATTGTAAGAAATTGATTGTGGATGAGTTTTACTGAAAATTGAAAAGAAATTTCGCAAGTTTCTTTTGTGTATTCGCCCTGTGAAGCGGGCGAAGGTTTCGCTATCTTTTATTATAATTATAAATTTTCATAAATATCTTCTTATTATGTACAGAAAATATCTTATATATAAGAATTAATGTGGATTAATTAATCTATATATACGTTTAGGCGCCAGACAGACAAACAAGAAACATTGTTTATCCACGTGCATTAGAATAATTTTAGCACTATTATCTAGACAATCTTTTATATTTTCTTTTTCTAAACAAGTTAGAAAACAACAAACTTTATCTTTTTTTAACATTTTTAGTGGGGCAGCAAAGCGCACCGGGGCAAAGCTAGTGTAATATATATTTCAACGTTGTGAAAGTTGACTATGTCATTCTTCTTGTGTTGTATAACAGAAAAAAAAATATTGGCACGATTTTTTTGTTTTTCTGTTGTGGGTAGGGTGGCAAGAAACCACCCCATATTTCCGGCAAGCCTAGCGGCAGCCACCGTGCCACGCCACCCTAACCTTGCTCACAACATAACCAATAACAATAATACTAACTAACAGAAAAGATAAAACTAACTATTGTTACAATCGCTCCTTTGGTTTAAGAGATATGAACACGGGCTGTCACTACAATCATTCCGACACGGATGCGAAATTTATGCGAGGTGAGATGCTATTTCTATGCGAAAATGGAATGTTGCGTTTAATAATATACCCAGATACGTTTACGGAGTTGGACGATATAACCATGTGTCAGTATATGCCTGCCAATTATATACGCTAACCTTTCAATCTCTGCTCAAATACCATGTTTTAACGTTTTTACATAATATAATACTCGGAGGTGAGCTGACGAATCTACTTGGTAATTATAATATTATTCCTTTTAATCACACAAAGCTAATATCTGAACAATAATTCTTTAGTTTTTCTGTTAAACTTTGGAGATGTTTGTCCATCTCTATACTTGCGAAAGTGCCGTAACACACAGTTTAAGAAGAATCTGTATAATCATTTGTCTATAACTTCTGATTGATAATAGAGCTTCTTGTCAATGTGTGTTATATAAGGCGAGTTATATAACTCGATATCCTTCCTTCTTCATTACCTCTAATTCCCTCTTCTTCTGTGAATAGGTTTACTATTAAGTTTTTATTGAAATATAAATTTATTATTGTTAATATTATTAAATTGAGAAAATTAATTATTATTACAAATGGTAATAATAGCCTTGGCTTTAATTACATATATCTATAAATAAATAAATAAATCAATAAAACCGTGTTGTGTGAGTCTGTGGACTCTCTTGGCTTATATATAGTTAATATCATCATGGCTACTAGATTCTCTAATAACGCTTCTCCATCTCTGATGGATAATGTTTTTGTCCCTGATTTTACTAAAGTTCTTTCTGTTCATGACGTTATTTAATGTTCCGTGAATATAAATTTTTAGCTCAATTAGAGATTTCAATTTTATTGATTATGGAGGGCTATATCAAAATATTGGGACTCGTTCTTTCGAACGTTTTTTCTGTTTTTTTTTTTTTGTATAATACCGTTGACTACTTGTCGACACGCATTCTAGAGCTCTTTAACAAACATGTTTCCGTTAAGACAGTTGTTTGTCAAAACACTTTATGTCCCTGGTTTAGTAATCAACTTTGCGGAATTGGGGAATTTTTAGGGTGTCTAGAAACAGCGCGGTTCGTACAGTTAGAGCTACTAAGTCCCGTTATTTTGCTTCTAAGCTTCTAAAAACTTTATGCACAAACATTAAGAGGCTTGGGATGGCCGGTAAATGCAGTGTTGAAGGTAAAATTAATCGTGATTCAAACATTCATTCGTTTGAATAATACTTTCTATTTCGCAGTCCTTCTGTTTTCTTTCTGCTACTTAACTAGATGTTAGGAACTGTATTAGCAGAAGATTGTCATTGTAATTCCTCTGGCTACAAACAACAGCCCTTTAAATGCAAATAATTTTAGAGCTATTAGCATTGTGTCACCTCTTAGTAATTGAGAGGCTTATAGCTCAACAAATAGTTAGTTATCTTTGTGAGGCTAAACTGCTGTCGCTATTATAGTCTGGTTTTCGTACTCGTCTAGCACCTCTTCTGCGTTTGTTAAGGTGTTAGATGACATTCGGCCTTCTTATTTTATTTATTTATTTATTTATTTCATGTTCATGTTATAATGTACAAATAAGCTGTTGCTTTTAAAATATGTACAAAAGAATTAAAATATATACAAACTTCAAGTTTCAATTGCAATAAAAATAAAAAAAAAAAAAATACAATTTCTCTAAATGTAAATAATAATAAACTATTACTAGATAGAAACTGTGATAGAAGAAAATAGCTTATAGAAAAGAGAAGTAGAAAAAGGAGGTATAGCTGGAAGATCAAAGAAAGATAAGAAAAAGAATAGATTAAGCTTATTAAGACAATGAGATCATTGGATTTCCGCAAAGAATTTAAAACAAAACTTCCTGAAAGAGCCAACCTCAGCTTGTCTTATGTAAGCAGGAAGGCTATTCCAAAGACGCGCCGCATGGACAAAGAAGTGCCTGGTGGTGGATAAAAATTTGCACCGGGGTATAATAACATGAGCAGTTCTGCTTGACCTAGCGAGTTGTATGCAATCAAACAGATAACCAGGCTCTTTACTACAAATAATTTTATGAAACATGAGTAAAGTCCGATAATTTAAGAGCCCATTCAGAGACATGCCACTAATTTGAGATGCAAAATTAGAGATGTGGCTACGCCTATCAATATTAAATATAAATCTAGCGCAATGGTTGAAAGCCACCTGTAATTTTCTATTTGATTCAAAATCAAGATTGGAGAAAAGTTCGCAACCATATATAAGTAATGGTAGAATAAAAGATTTTACGAGTTTTAACTTTACGTTGACAGGGAGATACATCCTTGTGGGAGACAGCCCCCTAACCCCAGCGTAAACTCTGGAAGCAATCCAGTTAACATGTGTGCTCCAGGAAAACGAGTTGTTAATAAAAACTCCTAGGTTTTTTATAGAGTCCACGTACTCAATTGCGACTCCATTCAAAAATAAAGGTTGAGGATTAACTTTCACACGAGATCTATTTACTAGCATTGCTTTGGTTTTAAGAGGGTTGAGATTAAGTCCGTTTATCGATGACCATTCAAAGATGGCCTTCAAATCTGCATTAATTGCTTGCGCAGCTCGATGAATTTGCGATTTATTACATAATTTATAAATTTGTAGATCGTCTGCATAAATATGATAGTTACAAAAGGATATGCAACTGACGATGTCATTTATAAAAATAGAAAAGAGAAGCGGTCCTAGTATCGAACCTTGTGGAACACCGGCGAGCACTGGCACCGTTGAGGAACATGCATTTTGGGACCAGACATATTGATGACGGCCCTGAAGATACGATGATATAAAATCGCAGAATGGGCCCTCTGCAAAAAATTGAGATTTGAGCTTGCTTGTGAGAATGTTGTGATTGATGCAGTCAAACGCCTTAGAGAAATCTAAAAAGACGATCAGACCTACCATATCATTATCTAAACCAACTCTAATATCTTCACACACCTTAATTAGCGCAGTTGTGCAGCTGTGCTTAGCTCTAAAACCTGATTGGTGCCTGGAATAAGACTTATGATGATAGTTTACTCACTTTACTTTGGCTGCTAGAGTTCTCAAAGACTTTTGACAGTCATTCAATTCCTCTTATCTCTTAAAGAACTTAGTTTGTTGGTTTTCATAATTATTTGGTTTTCAAGACAATGCCGTGAATCTTATGCATAGTTATTTGACTAAAGTTATTTGACTCAAAAGGGTACAAAGAGTTAAAATTTACGGTATATTCTAGAGTTTTAAAGCCCTGCCTTATGGGGTACCTCAGGGTTCTATACCTGGACCTTTACTATTCACCTTATATTTAAATGATGTTTTCTCTGTCTGCACTTTTAGCACTATGCCTATGCGGATAATGTACAAATTTACTTGTCAAGGAAGTTTGATGAATGAGTTAATTCTAGTCTAAGTGCTGATCTAAATAATATCTGTGAATGGTCTGGTAAAACTGGGCTTCAACTAAATGTTTCTAAATCTTGTGTGTTACCAATTCATTGAAAGAATGCCTTATCAATTGTATCTGATATTTCTATTTTAATACAATCTAATAGGTTAAGTGTTGTAACTAAAGTTAAAAACGATTACGATAAATTACGTCATATGGAAAATATATTATATTATCTATATAACAAATTGCAATTTTGTGAATCAGTAACAAGTCGGGAATTTTTTGTTAATGCCAATTGTATATAGAATTTATAGCTTCATAGGGTTAGAGAGATCTATGGATAAATGAGTTTAGGCGGAAAATTTCCCTCCTATACACTTCTTAATAGACCATTTTTATTAGCTTTTTTTTCTTTATTAATTAATTTCTTTAAAATTAAACTTAAAGTAATTAAACTTCTTTAGTAACTAAACATAATTACTTACATATTAAATTTTGTTAGTTATTTTTGTTTTACATTCAAATCTATATACTTTATTTCAAATCTATACTTTATCTATATATAATAAATCTATATACTTTATTATATATTACACTTCTTCTATTAACATTATTTTTTAAAATAAATAAATAAACAAAATAAATAAATAAAAACATCGCTTCAGGAAATGCCAAGTCATGAAACTTTCAGTTCAACAACTTTTGGTGGCCTCGCGCGTTTCATCATCATCACTTTGTCTTTTAATTGTTCACCTGTTAATTTCATCAAATGCCCAAAACTATGTGTTGCTAATACGTTAAGCATTTTTAGCGGCGGGCCGAAATTATATGAAAATAACAGCGTTGGTTCGTTTTGCCCTGCAATACACATCTCACAAGATGGCCATCAAAGTTAAAGGCTTATCAAGCAATGAATAATAAAAAGAAATAAAAAGAATACAAATAGCTTATTAATAACACCTTAATAATACCATATCGTAAAGAACTTAACAAAAAGCGAATATGAAATTAGATTTTTAAGGTTGTCAGAGAAATGTAGTAATTGTATACATACAGATATTAAAGAAATACAATCTCGGTAAATTAATTTCTATTAATTACATTATGATGAAGATATATATATGGACAATTACTTTTTAAACTGCGCAGCGTTACCACAGGATCTTACTCTAGTTGGAAGTTAGATCGAAAGAATAGAAGTCACTCTGTATGTGCGACGTTCACCAACTATGAGGTATACTATTAATAGTGTATCTACAGGTGGAGCGAAAAATAATTAATCTAGAAAAGAGAAGTGGATTCACGAATATATATATTCTCATGCAAGAGCAAAAGTGTGCTATAGTTCAGTAAGCTGTCAAAGGTCATGCCGTAGATCTCCTCGTTTTAATCCATAGAGGTGTAACGACCACAATTTGTTACAGTAATATTTTAATATACATAGTTTTAGATTAGACAATTAGATACACATATGTGCATACATATATCAGTTAATTATTAAGAGCAAAGCAAAAGACGAAATAAAAATAATCAAACTTACACTCGCGTTAACAAGATGTACATGCAAACATACCTACAAACAGAGTAAAACAAAACAAAAAGAATACAAACCTTTGATCTGATGCAAACACTAATATATTAGTAACGCAGCAGTATACGACAAATGTTCGCATTTTTAAGGTATCTCGGTGACCCCAAGAAGGCCTCGTGTAATAAATTGTATTTTAAGCGACCCGTTGTGGCTCTTTATTAAGGCGAACTGTTGTGGCTCTTTCTTTAAGCGACCCGTTGTGGCTCTTTGTTTAACCGACCCGTTGTGCCTCTTTATTTAAGCGACCCGTTGTGGCTCTTGTATTTTAAGTGACCCACTGTGGTTTTTTTATTTAAGCGACCCGTTGTGGCTCTTGTATTTTAAGCGACCCATTGTGAGTCGTTATTTAAGCGACCCGTTGCGGCTCTGTATTTAAGCGACCCGTTGTGCCCCTTTATTTAAGCGACCCGTTGTGGCTCTTGTATTTTAAGTGACCCACTTGGCTCTTTTATTACGCAACTTGAACTATTATACACAAGTGGTTGCGAGATCCACTTGCCACGAACCCTGGGATGAGTGAGCTATTCCCGGCTGGGAAAGAAAAACTCGTCATTACAGACGTAACGAGTGATGTTATTAAAAAACACATTTAATTTATTTCTATCTGCACTATTATCATTATTATTACTAATTATTGTATGAAGTAGTGCACTGCGACCTAGTGATCTATTGTGCCTTCTGCTCGAGCTTACAATTCCTGTAGAAGCCCTATCCTTTCCAGGAAGCTGATTATTTTGCTCAGCTTCACGGATCTTACACTTTGCTCACTCATGTACACTGTCTCAAAAATCGCCATTCTTGCAGGCGCCAGCGCCGCACATGAAGTGAGTGTATGAATTGGAGTTTCTTTGTCTCCCATGCAGAATCTGCACGGCTGATCGTCAATAATTCCTGCAGTGGCCCGTAAGAAACCCAGTAACTATTCGTAGCTGGTTTCTTGGTAATTTCATGCATTCTCTAAATCGCACTTCCTTGTATGTTCCTAGCGCTTTTTTGGAGTGCTCCAGACCTGTCTGATTGTTCCAGTATTCCCTTCTGAGTTCGTCCTCTTCGATTCTCAGCTTCTGATACACTATGTTGGGTGCAATTCCACAATGAGCTTCAGGACCTACTAGTGAGGTATTTTCTCCCTCTCTGGCCAGGCGATCTGCTTCTTCGTTGCCCTTAATCCCTATATGCCCTGGAAGCCATAGTAGGTGTAATTTGTTTTTTGCTCCGAGCAGATTCAGTTTTTCAAGGCATTCCCATACAACCTTGGAGTTTATATGGTATGAGCTTAATGCCTTGATTGCAGCTTGACTATCAGTTAAGATAGCAATGTTTTTTTTCTCGAAATTCCTGTCTAGATTGAATTTCGCACTTCTATCAATTGCGATTATTTCAGCTTGAAAGATGCTTGCATACACACCCATCGGCTCCGAGTATTTTGTTCTGGGACCGTAGACACCAGCCCCAGCGCCGCAACTCATTAAGGACTCGTCCGTATACCACGTTATCATAGATTTATCCATGGTATACGTATCTGTCAATCCTTTCCATTCTTTCTTATTGCTTAGTTCAGTCTTAAAAAAATTTGAAAAGCTGAATCTAGGCTTCATTTTATCCTGTGGTAGGAGATGCGCCGGGAAGTTTTGAGTGAACTTTTGGCTTCCCCTTCCGGATCTCGCAATAGTATCGCCCGTACCCGAATGTAACCTATAGTACGCCCTCTTAGCCTGCATTTGAATATGCAGGTGCAGTGGTGTAAGTTCTAATAGGACTTCCATCGGTAGTGTGGGGCAGGTACGCATAGATCCGGTTATACATATGCAAGCCAGTCTTTGTACCCTATTTAAGGTTTTTTGTGTTGTAACTTGGCTTACCCTGGTTGCCCAAACTATAGCTCCATATGTTATGATCGGCCTTATTATCACGACATATATCCATCGCGATGGATCTACAGGTCATCAGAGCTCTTGTTGCCCGGTTGACTGTTGCATCAACGTGCTGTCTCCATTTAAGCCTTTGGTTTAAGATTACCCCTAAGTACTTAACCTCTTTCATATAAGCTATTTCCACTCCATCCATTGGTATTGGGTTAAGAGTTCTTAACTTATATTTCCTGGTGAATGGTACAATTGTAGTTTTGCTTGGATTAAGTCTAAGCCCCACATTCTTGCACCATTCTCTGGTTATTCTTAGTCCCTGTTGTATTCTACCAGGGAGAACTTCTTCGAATCTTCCACGACATAGTATCACTATATCGTCGGCATACCCTTGACAGTATAATACTGCCTCCGACAGGCGGTACAAGAGTTCATCCACCACAATGCTCCACAGTAATGGTGACAGTACCCCTCCCTGTGGGCATCCTCTCGTAGTGCTCACCTGAACCCGTTTGTTTCCTACATCAGTAGTTACTTTCCTTGTCCTTAGCATCTCAGCTATCCATGAAGCAAGGGTATTGTTTTATCTGCACTATCACAGCTAGCAAAAATTTCGCAGCCATAGAGCAGTTTCGGAACACGGTACAATTTACCAAGAAGAAGCCGAATATCGAGAGGTACATATTCCCAAAAGTATTGCTTATATGGTTATGCCAGGTTAAAGTTCTGTTGAACATTACACCCAAATTTTTTGATGTATCAACGTACTCAATATTATAACCATTTAGTGCAAGTTGTATCAATGTAGAGTATCGCCGTTGGCCATCCATATGCGTGTCCGGCGTCTAAAGCTCATGTGCAAAGGACTGCTTGTTGGAACTGTGCTGGCCCCGTTAACAATCGTTGCTTCAATCCACACTTCGTCGGTGCATGCTGTGTAGGTCAGGCTATCTTCAGTAATATTTAGTTCCGATTTCGGGGTGCAGGCACGACTTGGGAGGCATCGCCACATGTTGTCTCTGTTTACTTCTGTTTACGCGGTACCATCTGGCGTTTCCCGCTTGGCAGCAGTTTATGGTCCTCCCCTTTTTTTTGGCAACATTTCTACCAGAAATAAGTCTTTGGATTGGCACAGGTTCTTTCAAAGTTTCCTTGTTGTCTTCCGCGGAGAAAGGCATGATTTAGATTCATTACGACATCCGTAACCTGCCTGTCTTTCTTGATATGTGATGTGTTTTGCTGTATTGTTTCTTGACATTCAAAATCTTCAGTCAGACTTGTCAATTCCTTGATATCTGGAAAATCCTTTCGTTTAATATAAAGTTGATACTCTGAGCGGCTGTTTCTAAAAATACGTTCCAGTTCTTACTCCTCGTTATAACCAGCATGACGCATTAGATCCTGCAGTGAAATTACGTCTTTTTTAAATTTTTCGTGGTGGAAAGAATTTGGGGAAATCAACCTTGAAAAGGTTCCATTCTTTCCACAGCTTATTATAGAGCCCTTATAGAAAGGCTTCTATATAAATACAGAAAAATTGGTAAGAATGTACGGCCAAGTATTTCTTTTTCTGAATAAATTTCATTTTTTTTAAATTTATATTAGGTGCTCGCATATCTCTGAAGATTCTTCTTCACTTCTTCAGCACTCAACTTGACTTCTTCCCGGAAAATTTGCCTGTCCTAAGCGACGACGATGGGGAAACATTCCACCAGCAAATAGTGCATCTATGATGGCGCACTAATGCTGGAGATTGACTAGGGAAATACTAAAATATTTATATAAGAGACAAATAAAAATCATTTTTAATTTTAAAAGTACTTACGTATTTACCTGTAATTTCAAAAGTTAATATGTTTTCTTAATTTTTGCGAAAAGGACTAAGTAGTGCTTGGGGACGATTCGTCCTCTGAGCTCACCTACTGAAACATTGAACAAGTCAAATTTTTCATGGACCATCAAATTAATAACAAATTTCTTTTGATTATGTCTTCTTAAAAATACTAAATCTCTTGCTTTAAATTATACTCATGTTTATTCTCATATCATACCGTGTTTGCCTTAATAATTTTGATTTAAAAATTACCATGTCATAAGAATAAAAAATTGCCATGTCAATAAGTGTATTTAATTCTTTTTGTTTTTGTTTTGCTCATAATTTGGTAGCTCCTTCTTGAAGCTACGTTATAAATTTGCTACTTAGTACTTTGTCTTTAACATATACTTTCTAGCAACGTCCGCCAGTAGGTGACACTCGCTTTTGTTAAAGTACTTTGCGATCAGAGGTATCTGACAATATGGGCATTCGGTGACCACAGCAGAAAATGGTTGGATGGTTCCAATGTCACCGTGCGGTTATTCTCATACATAATACTTTTTCCACATCCTACAAATCAGAACGCAGCTTTGACTGAAAACAGAATTACAGTGGTTAACTCTGGATCTGCGTAAGAGTTTCCTTCTCACTTGTAACTACTTAAGTTTCTGACGATGTATTTCAGTACAAATACATTTGTTGTACCATATATTTTTAGATCGAACTTTTCTAGTGGTTTCATCAAGGTAGCTTCATTATTTGAGCATCATCACCTCTTCACCATATTTTATTCATCATCTCATTTGTTAGGCAATCAATATCGGTATTAGTTTGGTTTTGCAGTGATTGTAATGAAAATGCATTTTCATTACAGTGTAAAGCGTCGTCAAACAAACTATTCCCAACAGAGCTTGTGTTAATATCATCACGAATGCAATTGAGGACTGAAATTCTGCGAGATAAAAAATTATTTATGTATTGCTTTCGCAGCAAATACCAATTATTACTTTAACTAACTGAAGGACTTATTGAGAACCGATCTCCGAATCCGGCGTCTTTCTGTGTGGCCGCTATAAATAATTACTTAACTTGATAGTGTTCGCGCCGCTGTAGTTGTAAGCAGCGAACACACTGCTGTTGGTATTATTTATTCTACTGTGGCTGAGATACTGCTAGGAACGTTGACCGTGAAACCAGTTTGAATTGAAGTCTGTAAAGAAACGTAATTAGCCTGCAGTCTGTTAGAAATTTAATCTCACATCTGCACATCGTTGCATCTCGTGGACTTGCAGTTTTCTGGATGAAACTGCTGCTCGTTCTCGTGTATCATTACTGGCAATTATCTTCGGCCTCAGTTGCTTGGCTCTCCTCATGCTCCACCATGCTTTACATTAGGACATAACGTAGATCTATATATGATGTCGAAAGTATGTAAATTAAAATGCTACATTTAATTAGAATTGCTATGTGTTCGATTACCTGTATATGAATTTGCGTTTGCAAGGTTCTGTTTTGCCAGGTTATGTTTTATAGTTTCCACATATTTTATACTAACACAGAGATTGTATCTTGCCAACAATCAGCAAACTTAGCTAATAACTGAAATCTGACCAATTGGTACAGAATGCGTAATTTGGCTGTATATTCAGATTTGATCCGATCACCTATGACTGATTGATGGCCAAGGAACATTGGCGGCTTTCGAGCTGTAGGTGTCGCAACAAATTCGTATGACGGCCATCCGAAAGCGTGATTATAAGCATTGACTGAAACAATGCATTCCACTCATAAAATGGACTCATCTTTTCCAAACAAGTAATATCACCTGAAGCACATGCATTGCATATATCGCGATTGTGAATTCCTTCGCCTTTACGTTAAAAACACGATCAATACCTTGGTCCAAACTTTTGTACTTTATTAACAAAAATGTAGCTCGAATTCTTTTGGTAATAACTTTATTACGTACTTATTTTTCATTACAATTAAAAATAATACGACGTTCACTAAAATCACTGTTTCACTGTTTTTAATGCTGTGGTGAAAATGCCAATCAAATTTTCTGTACACATTGAATGACACAGAAAACTAGAACAACACTGTGGTGCAGTGCATAAAAAACAGACGTCAAACCGATTTTAGAAACGGCGAATTCGAAGTGTTTAATCTCTTTATCTCTGACATAGCACGCGGTATTTAGCCATCTCAAGCGATCCGATCGGATATCTGATCGCTAGCGCCTCGATAAGTGGCGACGGCATGCACGAAAGCGGATAATAATACTTGTGCCGACGACCGATCGCCGATCGGCGCTGACTTCTTGTTGGCGCGGCCATGTTGGCGTATCTTCGGAGATATGCTGCCATGACCGTTAAGCGACTTGATTAATTTAGTGTAGAGCAGAGATAACGAGATGTGACACTCCGTCGGCTTTTGCTAACTAACTAGGCAAAATTTCTTTCGGGTTTTCACATACACTATATGTGTTATTCACCACTTTCCCACCTCTGTCGCAATATATATATTGGAATGAAATGTCATTTCAGATTTCAGTTGTCAACAAAAATTTGGTGAGGTAGGTTGTGTAAGTATTTTTTTGATAAAAAATTTAAGAAATGTAAAAAATTTTGTAAAAATTATCCTTCTCAACAGATGCTCGCCATGGAAAATGATTTTCAACTGCTACACAAGGTCGACGAACACGATGAAAACGAAGTTGGACACTTTGCAATGACTGGTTGTGATATGGAAAATGGTCATTTATTTTTGGCCACCTCAACTTTTAATATATACGTATGCATAAAATTAAACTTACTTTAATGCTTTTGGTATATTATTGAATATATTGTATAATTTCATTTTGCACAGGTTTATAGTTTTACGCAGGATGAAAATCAACTCCTCAAGATACATTAATTAAACTTGATGACGGCAACATAATTGCTATAGGTTTGAAATGTGCAGAGATTAAGGTAAGGTTGCGACATTTACGATTAAAATTGGCAATTTTCACTGCCTTGCTTTTCTCGTTTAGGTTTATAGAATGTTCGACAACAACATAACATTCATGTACTCCTTGCAATCCCATACGTCGCCGGTGTTATATTTATATTATATATTTATATTATTAGACAAATAGTGACATAGTGCTATAGAATAAAACAGAAAGATTCGTGTGCTCATGTAAAACACATTCTCAAATATATATCCAACAGATTAATTGTCTAATCAATTGTATTTGTCAAATAGATGTGTAGCATATGAATTTGCATTTAATATAATATATTTTTGTAATTTATTTTTAATGTTTGCATTTACAAATATGTATTTTTCGGTTAAATTTACTTTATCATATAATTATTGTGGTGGAGATCAATGAATTTATTTAAACGGTTGTTTCCGACAAAGAGAAATCTTTTGCAAAATATGGACAGATGGATGGATTTACAGATGCAAATAAACTTTCTTTTGAAATTAGAGAGCTTCAAATCCATATTAAAAAACCGTAAAAAGAAATAAATGAGCATCCTAACAAATAATGACGAAAAGTCGCAGACTTTGAAGTTATCACAACAAGCATATGGCTCTATGCTGAGCATTTGTGCAGCTATGTACTTGCGGACACCTACTCTATGGCATGCAGATATAAAAATTGCTAAAAATTTAGTTTCTACTTGTTGCACGTATGCAACGAAATCTTGTGGGGCTTCACTAAATTACAATTTTCTAACTGCTTTTGGAGGGTAAAGAAGTATTCTCTACTGTTTGCGTCGTTGTCGAAATGCGGCAAAGTGAACACTTATGAAGTTTATAGTACATATTTCGAATACAACCAGCCGAAGACGTATGTATACAAAGGCATTTTCTTTTAACAGGTTTAAATCTTTCGAATCAAATTCGATTGGGATTACATCAACCACAGTACGAAATTGAAAAAAAAGTATGTTGGGAGAAATGTTCTATAACAATGATAATTTAATAGTAAAAAAGGGCAAGCTGAATTGAAGCATTAATTAATTCGTTAAAGATTTTTAACAGCAATATTGCATTTTTTATGTTAGAAAAATGGGTTTTTTGCTAAATAGTAGTAAATTAACAACAGTACTTAAGTAATATAGTACTTACAAAAGTACCTGAAAACATACGTAGTTTGCAAACGAGTAACAAATTTCACTGCTGAGGTGAAACAAAAATGTAGAAATGCCAATACTGCATTCAATGTTATTCTCTTTACAGAAATTAATAACCTAAATTTATATAACATTTTTAAAAATAACACATAATTTCTTTTTTTGCAAGTATAAGTATGCATAAAAATATTATGAAAGATTTTCATGAGGAGTGCATAAATTATAGTTGCTAACCGAGCTAACGAAATATACGAAACTATGAAATGCATTAACATTTATAATAAAAACAACCAGAAATCTCTATCGAATTTGTTCAATCGTAAAAAATAAGTGTTCAATCACTTTCCTTTGCTGCCGCAACAAAAATTTTTAAATTAATTTATGAGTATATGAATAATAAGAAATGTGTATTAACAGTTTTTTATATGCAGAACATGTTAAAATATTATTTTCCGACCACCAGCAAATAACTTTAATATTTATACCATCCATATGATGTAATAATACAAAAATTAATCAGTATACGAGTAATCAATATATTTTATTAATTTTATTCATGGATACAATAGAATTTAAATCTCAAAACATAGTTCTGACAAATGTAAAAACATGTAAATAAACTGGTAGCTACATAAAATTGAGGTGAAAAATCACTTCATCGGGGTCTTTTGGGTCATTTTCTTCACGCTACCCGCATTTTTTCGGGGTCTCTTGCGTCATTTTCTTCACGCTGCCCGCACTTCTTTGACGGTTTGTTGAGTTTTTTCACCAACACTACCATAAAATTTCCATGCTTTTTACGCATACTTCTAAGCTACTGGAACTCGAATGAGGACCCCAACACTGGCTGGACCGAGTGTCGCATCTCGTTCTCTCTGGTGTAGAGTCAACAGTCGCATCGAAAAGTCCTAGATCGTACGCCACGATACACCGAACGATCGGAAACAAATTACAAGTAAAAATATGTATATAGAACAGTAACAGCGCTAAAAGAAAACAAAACAATAAAAAACACGGTTTTTTATTTATTTAGCCAAACAGAAAGTTTAGTCAAATTTCTTTTATGGGCATAGGATGTGGTTCTATGTATTCTCTTAGTTCGCATTGTGCTATTAATATGTATTTGTGTGGGTTAGCTTCAGGTAATGGTCGTATTTTTTCTATAGTGATTGTTTGGAAAGGTTCGCAAGGTGTGGCCGTTACAATAAGTTCGTCATTTGTATGTTTTCTAATTTTATTTTTGTTACAATTTATGTATTTGTAAAAATACGTTCTTTCCCATACGTACTTTTGTTTAAATTTTGCTACTGTTTTCTTTACACCGTTATGACCTCCATGTGGGTTCATAACTTACTTTGCCGTTGATTGCTATTATATTTTTTGCTTTATATATTAAGATTTTAAATGGTGTGTGTGTTCTCTATTGCGAATTATAGGGTGATTATCGTATTGAGCTTTACTTGAAATAATAAAGCGAAATTGTAAAGCGCCTTGTAAAAACTTTTAGCAGTGCTATTCTCGCAGTAAAGTGATAGCGTGAAAACTTCGCATTAACAAGCCGCAAATAAGAAATCTGTGTGTTTGTTGTTGCCAGTCGTGAACAGCTGTTTTCAACCACAGCGATTCACATGTTCTTTTTCTATAAGCAAATTACGATAGCAAGAATAATTGCTATTTCTTCCATTTTTTATTAATAATTTTTTTATATGCAACTACAGTATAATGTTTTTATTTATAAAAAGCGTTTATTTGATAATTTTCATTCATTTTATCGAATAAAATTTCGTTGTCAAGACCTATTTGGCACATTACAAAATTTTAAAGAAAAGAGCTTTTATTTTACAGCAAGAATAGCAATATTGACAGTTTGTAAAAAACCGGCGTTGTAAAGCAAAATTTTACTACGTGAATAGAACTATTTGTCTTTTCATTACTTCATTGAACATTTTTTTCAGCTTTCTTTTTTTATAATTTCAAATGTGCTATCGTTATCTTCAATTGCCAGCTTTTCTATATCTAGTGTCTTGCGGTTGCGATTTTCGCTAATTACCGGTACTAATACCACGGATTTGTTTATGTTTATATTCTCAGGATTGCAATGCGTACGACTTACGACCTAAAATTTCTTACGTTTCGAACATCAGATATGGAGATACAATACGACATATACATAGAGTTGATCAGGCACTTTTGCAGTAGAATCTTCATTCCTTGTTTTGCCGTTATTTCTATAATTTTTATAATTTAATGTCTTGGTTCTTGTTGTAACAGTTATTGTGCGTATCATTGTTTTTAATATGTCTAAATCAAGCTTAATTCTAGATAGAGCGTCCGCTTTTGTATTTAATTTACCTTACCTTATTAGTAAAAAGTGAGACTAATGGTTTGTAGTCTGTAACTACTGTAAATGTTTTTTCATATAAATAAGGTCTAAAGTGATTTATTCCCCAATGAATAGCGGGAAGATATTTTTCTATAAAGGGTTAGCATATGATATTGTTAGGTCTTTGTTTTTTTTCCCCTTGAGAGAGAATGGCCAATGCGTAATCTGAAGCGTCAGTAGTCAGTATGAATTCCTACTTTGTGTCAGGGTATTGTACTATTGCAACATTCTGACGTTCCTTTGTCCAGTCGAATTCCTGATTTTTCTTTAGAAGATTATGTAAAGGTTTAGCTATATTTGCGAAATCCTTTATGAATTGTCTGTAATAGTTACAGAATGCTACCAATCGCCTGGTTTCCTCGCAGGTTGGTATAGGTTAGGGTTTTCTGGCCTTACATTTCTCGGGATTAGCAGTGACGGCGTTTAATGTGATTAACAGTGGGATTTTTGTTCTGCGATAGCTTCGTTTTTCGGCGAATTATCTGTCAAATAGCGACAACAGCTGTTCCAAATAGAACCAAAATGCGCACTTCGCATTCGCTTCTGTTCAACAGCGAGTCAATCGCTTATCTTATTTTTACAACAACACTTTACATACTAATTACGTAGTTTCGTACGAAAACGGCATTTTGGCGCAGAATTGGAAAGCGAATGCTCTATTTATTTTGTTAAAAAAGTGCATACTTTTGTAAAAAAGAACCAAAGAACAGAATCAGTGAATCCTTAATTTTTTTTAGTTATGAGCTTTGGTTTAGGTTTGGCCAATGCTTTCGATTATAAAGTCATCAGTACTTTTGATGGATTATAGTAATCTATTTTTACACTCATGCGAAAATGGTATTTAATTCATTCATTCATTCCTTTTTATTTTAATAAATCAATTTCTAACTCTAAAGAAAATAATATAATACATTAAGCCATCAGTAGTTAAAAACTAGTGTTAATCCCAATCTTAAATATAATTAAACCACAATAAAAAAAACATTTTATAAAAAAATAATGAAAAAAAATTCCAAAAAATTGAATTCGAAACCCAACCCTCTCGGCTTGTAGGCAAGACCGTTACCTACTAAGCCACTGTGATGTGTGCTTGTGTTCACCAAATATACAATTTGAACAACCGGATGGGCAGCACCGTCATGTAGTGCTTGGGGACGATTCGTTCTCTGAACTCATCTACTAAAACATTGAGGTAGTGAAAGTGAGTGTGTGTTGGTGTATGTCTTTAACACACAAAAAGGTATACTAATTATTTTGATGTAAGCGGTTAGGTTCTGCCGATTGAAGAGGCGAACAGGTGTCGACGAGTTTACCAAGAGACAGGCGAGCAATTGTGTTCAATTTTCATCCTCGGGGTTCTTTCGCAGGCAAACAAGTTGTCGCTGATTTTTTTTTATAAGAGCGATTAAAAATTGATTCTTGATTGTATAATTAACTTTGATTTTATTTTCGCTTCTTATATAAACTTTCCTAAGCTATGTTCAAAAATATTCCAACTTCGACATTTCCGATTGATTGTCTTTTGATTGGTGGTCATCGAAAATAATTGACGATCACTTTTGTTTTCATGTTATAGTTTTTAGTTGATATTTTTTTCTGTATTTTAGTTGAAAAATGTATAGTACAGCGCATGCTGGGGCAGAGATAACGAGATAGCTGACCTGTTCCAGCGATTGTTCGGCTTCCCATTCGGGTTCCAGAAGTTTGTTGGTGTTCGTGAAAAACATGGAATTTTGTATAGAAGTGTTCGTGAAAAATTGGAAATCTGATGAAGAACTTTCCACCAGAGACCCCTACTCACCTTTTTGACGCCCCGTTGATGAGGGGTCGGAGACGACAAGATTTTGCCTTTGTTTACAATATTTTATGTATGCTTTGTTTTGAGATTTCAACTCAATTGTAAACTTGTAAAAATAAAATAAATTATTTCGATTGAACGCATATTGATTTTATCTATGATTATTACTTTACATTAAGCGTATATATATATAGTGATAGTATTAAATGTTCGCAAAACAAAAAATCTGAGTGAATATTTTAATATGTCTTGTAATTACAGGAATTATAATACACGTTTTTATTATGCGTATAATACTCAACTACATATTTGGGTTCCGTTTACAAAGTAAAATGATTGTCTATGTTTCTAGACTCTTATTTTTAGCATAAATAATACATTTTAGATTTTTTACAGCTTTCTAGTTGGCTGCATTTTAACTTTAACTTAATCCAGTCGTCATAAAACACTTCAATAATATTTTTCTTACTTATTAATTAATTAATTATACATCTTCACTAAAAATAATTTATAAATTGAGGTTATGATATAAAGAAAGTATCATCAATGTAGTATTGGCATATATACATTTTCATTTCCACCTTACTAGTGAATTTTTTACCCGTTTGCAAACTGCGTATGTTTCCGCGTACTTTTGCATGTACTATGGTACTTTAGTAGTGTAACAATATTAGTACTTTTTGAGGAAAAACATGTTTTCGCTACATTAAAATTACACTAATGTGTTTGAAATTCTTAATTGATTATGTAATGCCTTCTCTCATTTTCCTTTTTGAGTTATTTTTAAAAAACGAACAATATTAAAGTACAATTTTGGTACCATACATTTTTGACAATTTCGTACTGTAAAAATTTCATGAAATTGCTTATCTTTTCACCTCAAAGAAGAAGAAGTAGCATTTCATAATTTTATTTATAATATAATAACATAAAAACATGAATTATTAATGCTCTCATGTAATTTAACTATTGAACAATATTATCAAATACATATTGACACATATAAATACAGCAGAATTCGTTTTTGAAGAGTGCAGTAACATAAACGAATGTGCGCTTTATGGCAGCAGCAACATCAGCATAGTACAAAAAGCCACTCAGATGTGAATTCGCGTGGTGAATAACACGTACAGTGTACGTGAAGAAATCGAAAAAACGAAGTCACAAATCTTCGGAAACCCGAGAGAGTCAGCCATCTCGTTATCTCTGTGCTGGGGTGGCCAAGGTGTAGCACGCAGTACAACTAAATTTACTTCGGCGAGCACTCATGTAACATTTCGGGGAATTTTTTTTTGTGCGTATGCTTAAAATTTGCACAATTGTTCAATCTGTCGGTAAAAAAAAAAAAGAAAAACAGGAAAAAACTATCGGGAAAATATTTTTTATAAGGATTGTAACGACGAGTTTTCCTATCACAGCCGGGAATAGCTCACTCGTCCAAGGGTTCGTGGCAAGTGGATCTCGCAACCACTTGCGAACAATATTTCAAGCTGCGTTTCGAATTCCGAATTTCGTTCGATTGGTGTTTCAAACAATCTAGCACTGACTCAGTTAGATCAGCTCGGACGCAATTCCTGATATCGTTGTTATTTAATTTACTTACCAATTTTTATAATACGTAGCATACCTTATAATTTATAAAGAGCCGCTTTTGCGGTCAAGAGCCAACTAAGGGTCGTATAAAGAGCCAACTATGGGTCGTATAAAGAGCCAACTATGGGTCGTATAAAGAGCCAACTATGGGTCGTATAAAGAGCCGCTGTTGCGGTCAAGAGCCAACTAAGGGTCGTATAAAGAGCTAAGGGTCGTATAAAGAGCCGCTGTTGCGGTCAAGAGCCAACTAAGGGTCGTATAAAGAGCCAACTATGGGTCGTATAATAAGCCGCTTTTGCGGTCAAGAGCCAACTAAGGGTCGTGTTTCTTAAAAATACTTAAAAAATAAAAGAGCCACAAATTTGGTCGATATGTATTAAAAGAGTTTTTCTAGTGCCACTAGAATACCTATCAAAAAGCGAACCTTGTCAACGTCACTTTTATACGAACTTGTTAAAAGCGACACTCGAAATAAATCATGTGCGATTCATACGATATTTCCAATGGAATCGGGCGTAAAATGAAGAAAAATTCTATTTTTAGCATCACCATTTCCATCGGTTGTCTTTCCATGTTTCCAGGTATTGCTGTGTTGTTGTTGTCTTTCCATGTTTCTTAACACGGAATCAGGTTTCGTTGATGTTGTTGCTTATTGCTAGTTTCTATTCATTCGTATTTATGTTTAAATATCGGTATGTACATGCTTGCTTAGTTTTGTCTGCTCGATCTGAAGTATGTAAATATTTTGCTTAATTATGTATTCGGAATGTTTGTTTGATTATTTTTATTTCGCCTTTTGCTTTGCTTCATGAGTAAGTGATATATGTTTGTACGTATGTATATCTAATTGTCTAATTTAAAACTATTTATATTAAAGTAATATTGTAACGAATTGTGATCGTTACAAGATATATTGCAGATTTTAATTACTCTTGCCAATAAGCTTAAATATATTCCTCGGATTTCAAAATAGTCTTTGCAGGAAATATGAGTCTTCTTTAATTTAATCTTAGTTACAATCAAATCCGTTGAATAGGTCAGCTGTAGTAGCTCTTCAAGTGGATAGACGTTAACGTAAAATCGCCAAAAATTGCAAAAACAATTATCTCGAAAATGGCTCGGGTGATTTTTATTTTATTTTATAATTTTTGGAATCAGTGGACCAAAATCCTTTAGAATATGTTATTAAAAAGTCTCTTACAAAATTGTTGTCCGTCAGTATTATTCGTTATTCGCTATTCTGCACCAAAAACATTTTCTTGAGATAGTTGTTGCGGCTGTTGGTAATTATGGAAAACAAAGCTTATAGCAATTACTTTTTTCGATATTAGCTTTAACAAAACTTGTTTTTAAATACAAACTTTTTGGTATTATTTAATTGAATTTTTCAGAACCATGAATCGCGTTCTATTTGACTGCCCCTTTAATTAAATGCAAATAAATTCATTTAAATCATTAATTTCAACGTTGTAAATAATATAGAGTACATAAAGTTTGTCAAGTATAAAACGAGGTGTTTGAATTTTAGCGATGGGAACTAAACGCGATGGTAGGCTCGACAAACGGACATATATAAGGGACATAAGCGAGTAACCCGAAAAACGGTCCATTAGGCAGATTGAGTCAAATGTGCATGACTGCAAGTCGTCAGAGTTTCAGAGGTGGTGGGCGGCACGGAAATGGGCGGTGACTTCGTGACTGATAAATATGACTTAGTCTTCATCTTGAAGCTTTTGCCATACGTTTTCTTTCTAGAAAAAAAAGTTGAGAAGATTAAATTTTTCTGTTGTAGTTAGGGAGGCAAGGAACCAAATAAATTTCCTAACATTATTCTCAACACGGGACTATAACATTTTGCCATGCATAAAACATCATTCCTTAGGTTATTAAATTGCTGTCAAATCCCTCAAGGGATTGACGATTTATTTTCGGAATAGAAATGTAATATTTGTTGAGAGTATCATTGCTTGTTTAAGGTTAGTCTTTAAAGGGATCGTGCAAACCACTAAAGCGATCTTAACGTGTTCATGTGTCTCTATAATATTTTTCGCATTGTTTCTTAAAATGTTAATATGTACATATTACTAGTTAAGTCATTTACCTCTTTCTAAAAAGATGAATTTTTTTCTCGTTTTTGCGTAGTAGTTATCGAGTTCCTTATTCTTCGTCTTCTCGTCGCCATGTTGGATCGTAGTGCTTTCATATATGGGCTTTGGCAAACCTATCGCGGATACATTTGGCCGCTCTTTGAGACGTAACTTCTCTAAAATTTGTTGTTTAACGAACAGGATTCGTAAGCGAGTCAACTCTTCTGCTGTGATATGCAATACCTGACGTTTATTTTCACATTTTGGGCAAACCAGTTTTGGAGACAGAACTCCACTTTTTGGGCTATATTTATTGTCCACTTGGTCCTCACCATCACCGCTACTACCGTTGTGATTTTTATTAGAACGGAGTGGTGATTGAATAATTTCTACCAATCTTTTAAGAGTAGTATTAGAGTGTCCAGTTGCGTCGCCGTAGATTTGATCCTCGATGCTTGTTATATGCTCTTGCATTCTTGGAATGAAGACTGATCTCTTGATTTGGTGGTTATGTGATTGTTCAAAAAGTTGACGATGTTGGGGTTGTTCTTTTAAGTACGAGCTCTTGTTGCCTATCTGACATTTTACAGCGAAGCATTTCTTGGATGTTTTCACCGTTTTAGCAAGTTGTTCGCACTGATCGCAACACGTATTGTGCCAATGTTGACGTTCAAATTGATGACGTGAAAACTGATCGAAAATTGGATGCTTATTTTGTAGATATTGTTGATGTTCGTACAAAGCGTATGATAAGTTAACTTTATCGATTGATATCCTGTGGGTCCAGCCGTAAATACTACTATTAATTAATGTCCATAGCGTCAACAAAATTATTATAAGGATACATTTTGCCATTCTGTGGTTCAGTTTTTCGTTTTCAATCTTCGCATAAAAGCTTAATGTATATTTGTGATGCACACATGTAATGTATATTTCTGATACTCATATATTGATGTATTGTAAACATTGGATCTGTTTGGACAATACCTTTGCTAGAAATAAATAATCTTCATTAACGAATTTTGTAATATATGAAATTAGGAACATGTAAGCGATAAATTTATTTTGTTATAAGTCCTAAAAAGGAACATATATTTCAGCATGTTTTAAAAAACTAATAAAGAATGTTATGCATAAATTCTCTATAAGGTAAGCTAGAGAAAAATAATATATGATTTCATCATAATACCCATTGTTTTACCGAATAAATATTCAATTAAGTTTGTTCCAAAACGAACTACAAATTTTCCAAAAACTTATAACGCTATACCATTTCTGACCGTGGCTTAATACCTTAAAAGTGCTGGTGGCTCAGGTATTCCGTGACAAATTAGAAAAACATTCCCGGTGGTTGGCGAAGGCGAGTGCATCATGGTTGAGAGTGTTAGGTGATAAGGTTGAGAGGCGGATGATGATGGACAGTTTTAAGCTCAGGTGTTCTGATGTAGTGATTTTCGAGAAGCGCCCGCTGCGCGTTAGTGAGGGGAGTACTCACCCTGTTGGGTGAGAGCCAATGAGACACTTCGATACATGAGCGAGAGTGTGTGTAGGTGGTTTTGTGTTCCTCGGGATATGAATAGTTGCAGAGGGGAGTCCGCGCAAACAAAAACACTTGTATTGTAATATCTTTCTACTTTATTATTTCTTAGACCGAGCACCGGTCACTTTAAATTCTATTTTACTTCTTTTTTTAAATCAATCTTACTATTACACATTAACTTCGGCGTCGTCTCTTGACGGCGCTGAAGTGGGTTAGTTATTCGGATGTCGCAATCTCAAAACTTCTTAATTCGCGAAATTAATATTTAATAAAATATTAATTTCGCAATCGCATGTTCTACTTTTCTAAGTAGAACTCTTGTGTTCCGCTTTGCAATTTTTTTTAGTTGCGTTTCTTTTTAATGTTCTCTTTAATAAAAGCTTAAACTCAAAACTTCTGCCTAAAAGTATTCTTACTTGTTTAACTTCGAATTGCTTACATTATTCAATAATTCCAAGTTAACATAATTAGTCATTCGTTTCATTTGTTTTTAACACCGGCCGTTGACTGAATGAAGCGAAGCAAAAGTGCTGCGCTTGTATTTTAACGGTTCTTGGCTTGCTTCGACTATTCTGTTATTTGAGTCGATCGTGGCCTTAAACTAATTATGTTTAAGGTGGCCGTGAATATTCTAGTTCCGTTAAATTAGAACTTATACATTGATATTGCGACCCCCCACCCCTACGGGAAGAAAAATTTATTATCGTGAAGCGATGGCAAATTTTTCATGTATGTACATATGTATGTGTATTAAATGGGAGAGCTTAATTTAATGATTCTTAGTCTCTAGAACATTATGTTAATATTGTTATAAAGTTTTAGCTGTTTACTTAATAACGTAAAGTTTTACATTTCATTGAATATTACTGCAATAATTATATTATTACATTGTTGTTGTTTCTACCAAGTTGTTGTTGTCTACATTTTCCTTTGATTTTATCTGTGTCTGTTTCTAGTTTTGTGAACAAAAATTTAGATCTTACATTTAAAAGTTTAAAAGTTTTAACAGTTGTGTATATTATATTCTTATTGTAACGTTGTCTGCGGCTGCTGCTTTCGTTGTCCTTGGAGATGGACCAGATATTGCTTTATTGGGTGCTTCCTGATTTGTCCGCCGATTACCTGCATCGGGAGGGTCTTGATTGATGATGTTGATCATCGCACGGATTGCCTGTGGGTAGTATAATCTTTGTACATCCTGCTGCAATATAACTGCGATGTGGGAATTTCTCTGAATGTAGATGGCATCACTTTCTGGAGTGACCTCTGTCGAAACACGCGCTTTATTGTTGGTACGAAACAAGTGTTTCCACGACGAAAATCGCCAAACGATTTCGCCATCGATTTTTGTTGATTGGACCAGGTGTTCCCACGATAGTAAATTGCCGAACCCTTTTGTCCCAAGTTGTCGCTATGTTTATTAGCTTGTCGAAACTGTTTTTCGCGATTGCTGACAACATTCGGTCTTGATGAACTTCACGTCAATTTATGATCACAATGATCACTTCTATCGTATATGTGGTCTGTAGGTTTCGCTGTAGCTGAATTGCTGTGATCTAGCTGCATTCTTGCTGTTGATACAGCTACCCTTCCCCCCTCTGAAGAAATTGCTCGATTGGTGTTGTTGTAGTTGTTCGTTTGTTGTACTTGTTGCCCTCTATACTCGTGTTATCAACTGGACATGGAAGTCGTCGTTTCAGCGTATGTAGTGCCGAGTTGCTGGTCAATTTAATAAATTTTTAATTTTGCTTTAATTTTACATTTAATTCAAAAATTCTTAGGTTAGGCTCTTTAATTGAGATTACTTACGTGTACAATAACTTTTTATGGCTTTTGTTAAATAATTTATATTATGTATAACTATGTTAGTACATCGATTCTTTTCCCTAAAAATTACTGCATTTAAATTCTTATATTATGTTCTTAACAAGTAGATGGAATATGGGCATTCTAATTCAACGTAGCGACTGCGCTGTTGAGGTGCTCTGCCGCCGCCATAAGGTTTATATGGGAGGCGCTCTGCCGTCAAAGAGGAGCTGCAAGGTTTGTATGGTGACGCTGCTCTGCCGCCGCCATAAGGTTTATATGGTGATGTGCTCTGCCGGGCTGCTGCTGGATAAGATTTACATATGGAGGTGCTCTGCTCGGAGCTCTGCCGTGAATAGGTTCCGCAGACGGACGGATGGACAAACAGACATAAATACATACATATGTAATACGGACGCACATACATGAGTAGGGGAAGGGAAGGAGAGGAATGTGTGTGACCGAAGTGATGGGAGAGCAGCAGATGCAGATGGTCGTTGTGTAGGAACATGTTTTTGTTGTTGTTTTGTTGTAATAGAATTGTTTCAGCGAAGGAGATCGACGGTCTACAGAGTTAGTGTAAACAAATTTTGGTGGATACTTATGCTGTAAGCTTGCAGTGTATATGTTTGTGTGTTTTTAATGATTTTTTTAAGTAAACCGAGTGCCGTCTATTGAGTTGGTGTAATAAAATTCCGTGATTGTTTTGATTATTTAATTGCTTATGTTGTTGTTGTTGTTATTTGCTTTCATAGGAATCTTTTAGTAGAATGGATCGCCGTGGAGTTAATGCAAACAAATTCCGTTGGTTTCCTTTTTCTTGCCTATGCTGTTGTTATTGTTGTGGATTTGTTTTCAATACTTGGTGACATGTGGTAGGATTATGTGTATGTCCAATGCGTGGCACGACAGAATATTATTTTGTTTCTGTTCTTTTTTTCTTTGCAATGTATTTTAGGAATACGTTCCTTGGAAGCTCTTTTTTTTAGTAAATGAATTGCGACCCTTTCAAGTGTTTTCTTGGTGAACCAAATCTCACCTTGCTACAAATGTGAATAATATAGGTAGAATATAGGTAGAAGTAGGGTTGATTTTTTTTTTAAAAATGTAGGTCATTTTATGTTCATTGATCTTTAACTCTGACTACAAAGCATAAGATCGATTGAATTGGAAGACTCAATTAGTTTATATGGTCTTGTATATGTTAGTGATATATGCATGTTTGTGTATATATATATAGTATATGTATGTAAATATCCCATAAATGGAGTATGTTAAAGTTTTAGATTAGTTGAATTGTTAGGTTTAAGTAAATCATATTTAAAGTTATGTATCAGTATATAATAATTATAACGTGATAGATTGTTGACGAGTGACGATGGAAAACTTAAACATTTGTGAATTTACCGATCATGTTCATCAGTTTTTAATAAAGTAAAAGGAAAATCTACTTGAGGAACATTTTGAAGAAATTCTAAGCGTCTATTCAAAGTTATGTCGTAATCAACATCACGAAAATTTGAATCTATTCATGGAAATCATTATGAGAGCTGCTGCTGCTCTTCAGATAAATGCTGCGATGGTCCTGACACTTGTGCGTGCTACATGTTAGAGTACCAAATTTCTAGAGTTAACAAATTAATGTCGTTGTATTCTAGATTGCTATAGAACCTGTTCGAAATTGCAATATTGTATAATAATAGACTATAGTTAAAGTTTAATATTTTTTTGTTTTTATTTATTTATTTTGTAATTTGTATCATAAGTATATACATATTTATTACGTTGTGACGATCCAAGCATCGTTGCAAATACTTCTGCCGAAAACAATCATCTGTTTGAAGAGGATAAACCGCGTAAACGAATATACATACTGACTTACTTATATTCCTTCACCAGAAAATCCTGTACATACTGCACAACGACCAGCAAAAGCAAAATATGTACATACATACATACCGACATAATTGCAGAAGCAGAAACGAAGAAGAATAACAATAACAGAAAATAATAAGAACGACAAAACCTGATTCCATAAGCAGACATGGAAAGCGACAACAACAGCAACCACAGCTGATGGGAAGACAATGCTAACAAGAAGCATGGAAACTTCCAGCGTGATTTCTTTTTGCGTTCCATGAGAAGTTACAATTTCTAAGAACCTTGATTCAAGTGCTGCTTTAACGAGCATTTTTGAACTTAGAAAGACTCTTCACCAGTTAAGCGAGACTTTATCTCATTCGTGAGTGGTTCAGTTTTGGCGCCGCAAGGTTGATTAACTCCACGGGCTTTAACTCTACTCGCACCGATCACTTCGTCAGGCCGAAGTGACTCCACGGGCTTTTGCTCATACTCATTTTTTGTTTACGATTAATCAACTTTGGAGTTGATTACACACTCTTTGATTGCTACTCTACCGAAGCGTCGCACCAGTACCGAGGCTGTTGCTCAGCTGTCCTTTTCCCGCTCCCACTAAACTCTCTTTAGCATAAGACTTAGGCTAAGTTACATTGTAGTAGAATAAGCACACATTGTTAGATATAAGAGAATTTAAATAAAAAACGATATCAAATATAACGTCCGAGCTGAACATTTCAGTCAGTGCTAGATTGTTGAAACACAATCGTTTGAAATTCGGAAACGTTACAAAGTGAGTGGTTAGGTCTACCAGCACAAAGCACAGTTAAAGAAATGAGACAACAACTGAGTGCACACATCAAGAAGCTTCGACAAGTAAAGAAACCGACCAATAACGTAGCTAAGCAGACAACCAGCACGTCCGCAGCTGCGACAGCCACAACGCCACAGCAGCCGTCCACAATCATCCATACACCAGCCAATTGGAATAACATGAGCACAGCCAGTACGTCCGCTGCCGATCGACCGAGACCCTGCCCGGATCTACATTCACCGATTGACTATGACGTTATGAACACCGTCCGGAAGTGGAATCTTCACTTCAGGGGCGCCAAATCTATCCTAGACTTCATCGAAGCATTGAAGAGCTAGCCGACTGCTACCGTATAAATTATGATCAGCTACTGTTACCGCTGAACGAAATATTCCGTGAACGCGCCAAAGAATGGTGGCGCTATAAGAAGGCTGAAGTACACACCTGGCTGCATTTTAAAGAGGCAGCATACCAATTCTTCTTGCCGCCACGATATCTCCAGCGTCTAGAAGGAAACATCATATGACGCCGACAATCCCAACGTGAAAAAGCGAAAGACTACATCCTAGGCATGCTCGTGATGATTCGGCAACACCCGCGGCTATGTAAGGAAAATCAAATCGACCGCATATACGAAGGCTTACGGCCGGAGTACCGTTTATATATAAGGCGCAGTGACTTCCACGACAACGCGGATGCGCTAATCAGCCTAGCCAACGAGTATGAACACATACGCGGCGAAGAAACCCGAATACAACGACCGCATGTGTCAAACATGGCAGCCGCCAAACGCTATTCTCGTGATACCCACTGTTGGTCATGCGGTGAACCTGGACACAACCGCAAAGATTGTCGAGGAATTAAGAAAATGCTTTCCTGCTACTGTGGACAAAGTGGAGTATTAACCCGAAATTGTTGTCGAAGTGCAGCAATTCGACCATCCTCCAGCGACAATACTGAACGCGAATTATCTTTTTACCGTCTAAAAATCCCTTGCCAGACAAAAACTGTAAGCGCACTGATAGACACTGGAGCCTCGCTCACGTTCGTGGGAGCACACCTGAATCAATATCTCCAGAAGAACACACGATCGATAAATACAAATCAAGTAATGCAGTTAGCGAACAGTAAGCATGTACAGATAAGGAATTGTTACAGTGCTCACCTACGCGTTGGCACACGTCAACTCGAACATCCGCTTTACTACCTTCCAGGTCTACAAGAAGACATGGTGATCGGAATGGACTTACTAATGAAACTAAACTGCACGGTAAATATTGCCGGCAGAAATATAAAAGTCACACATGGCGAACCGACCAGAAGACAGCACACGACAGTGCGAAGATCGCGAACAAAACGCTCTTAATCATAAGGTAGGACTATGCAAAGTGAATCAGCGCGTGACTCATATAAGCAGCGACGTTCGCGTCAAAAAACGAAGTTATCACAGAAAACCAGCAATGCGACAACTTGACGTTTATAACGCATACTGCAAAGAAACGTCAAACGAAGTCACCGAGTGAGTGAATTTCTTCTCGAAATTTTGCACCAAGAACCAGAAACGCTTTCATAAAAGCAGAAACAAAGACTCGAGACAGTGTGTACGAACAAATCAAAATCGTAACATACTACACCAAGTCCACGATAGCCCTACAGCCGGTTATTTCGGTTACTACACTACACAAAGAACTGCACCAAGGCCCGTCGGAAGAATCACCCGGCAATCTCGTGCTAAGAAGAAACCACATCCACCAAACTTCGACTTCCTGTAATCAATCATTCCTGTTAGAGACAATCAATTCACTCATTATATAAATATTATCACCCTGATTGTCATTTTATCTTACTCATTACATTTTCATCTATTGTTAGAAATACGACCAAAAACAAAAATTGAATTCAAAGTTCTTTTTATTTACTTAGAAATACTGTTCTTATTTATTACTTACCTGATTAAGAAATCCTGAAAAAACCCTAGAGAAAACACATCCTAAAACCTTTTTTTTTGCTTTCTCTCACTCGCTATCCTTTGTAGGAATAGGGTGTAACGATCCAAGCATCGTTGCAAATACTTCTGCCGAAAACAATCATCTGTTTGAAGACGATAAACCGCGTAAACGAATATACATACTGACTTACATATATTCCGTCACCAGAAAATCCTGTACATACTGCACAACGACCAGCAATAGCAAAATATGTACATACATACATACCGACATAATTGCAGAAGCAGAAATGAAGAAGAATAACAATAACAGAAAATAACAACTACGACAAAACCTGATTCCATAACCAGACATGGAAAGCGACAACAACAACAACAACAGCAACCACAGCTGATGGGAAGACAATGCTAACAAGAAGCATGGAAACTTCCAACGTGATTCCTTTTTGCGTTCAATGAGAAGTTACAATTCCTAAGAACCTTAATTTCAGTGCTGCTTTTAACTAGCATTTTTGAACTTAGAAAATCGACCAGTCTCCCACCGGCGAAACTCTTCACCAGTTAAGCGAGACTTTATCTCATTCGTGAGTGGTTCTGTTTTGGCGCCGCAAGGCAAATAAATTTATTTTTAAGTCATACCTGATTTTTTTTACGATTAATCAACTTTAGAGTTGATTAACTCCACGGGCTTTAGCTCAACCTTTTTTTTTACGATCATTCGAATAGTTTCGAATGACTCCACGGGCTTTAGCTCTACTCGCACCTATCACTTCGTCAGGCCGAAGTGACTCCACGGGCTTTTGCTCATACTAATTTTTTGTTTACGATTAATCAACCTTGGAGTTGATTACACACTCTTTGATTGCTACTCGACCGAAGCGTCGCACCAGTACCGAGCCTGTCCTTTTCCCGCTCCAACTAAACTCTGTTTAGCATAAGACTTAGGCTAAGTTACATTGTAGTAGAATAAGCACACATTATTAGATATAAGAGAATTTAAATAAAAAACGATATCAAATATAACGTCCGAGCTGAACTTTTCAGTCAGTGCTAGATTGTTGAAACACAATTGTTTGAAGTTCGGAAACGTTCAAAGTGAGTGGTTTTTTCAAGTTCCACCCACAATGAACCTTAGATCCGCTGAGTCTATCTCAGCTGAGACAAAAAACTTGTTACAACGTCTAATAATAAAATGGCTGCTAAAGCGGAATGTCGGTAATCACCTCCAAGCGAAAATCATCAGAACCATCCTTCACTATTTTCACCAAATAGTAGAAACCGTTATTGAATTCCTTGATTGCCTCATCACAAATGTTGGTGAAGCGTTGAGGCAATTAGACAACTTTGTCTCCCAGTTCCATTAATATGCTTTGCCCAAATTTTGTTTTGACTCGTCGTACAGTTTTGATGCGATAGCTTGCGTTTGCGTCCAAGTCTTTGATGTTTAGTACAGTTTTCTGTATCACATTTTTGTTGTTAAAATCGTCCACCGCAGTTACAGAAAAAGTTGATAAGGTTGCCTGGTTTTGTTCTATTTTACTCTTTTGTTCTTATTTGTATATTTTTTATTAATTAAATAGAAAAGTAATTTTTTGGTTTGCGCGTTTGACTGTGTTGTTCGAGTGTTTTACAATGACTGAATGAAATGTTACAGTCAAAGATCATATCATTTTAGGTTTTCTATATATTTTGAGTAAAACCAAATTCCTTTTATTATGAAAGAGAGTATAAAAGCGAGCGAGAGACTTAGTGAGACAGTAGAAACCCCAAAACAAAGAGATTACATAAAAAAAAATATATATGTATTCAGTATTTTATTTACCAACGAACAACACACAACATGAACTCTATCAACATGTCGTTATTTTTGGAACGTGTTCATAACTTTCTAATGACTCAGAAAAAAAATATTCTGGATTAACATTATGAAGAAATTTTGACGAGCTACGTGAAATTATGTCGGTACGAAGGCGCTTTGTTAATAAAATCACATTATGGCTATCATTAACGTATTTGTTGTTAGTCTTCAAAAAACAGCGCTGATGTATCAGATGCCGCATCTGTAGTAACCTCGAATTTAAGATTAGGAGAATTAATAAATTGATTGCTTTATATAGCACATTATATAAAATGTAAAAGCAAATATTTAAATTAAACAAAATGAACCTTTTAAGTAAACAAATTTGTTTTTGTTCTTTATTAAACAAAGTAACATTACATACAAATTTTATATATTCAGAACTTTATTGAATATTTTTGATTTACATTATACAAAAACTCCAAACACAAGTGTCCACAGTTATATGAATTATAATTTTGATATTGAGTGTAGTTGTATCGGTTTCCCTTACCCAAATATCGAATTATTTCATGCGGTGGTTGCAAGTTTCCAAACCTGTCATATTATTTCTTTATATTTCTATTCTTATAATATGCTACCCAATAAGTTCCGGGACCGCTGGAAGTGTCTAAGTTAACAATTCCGCATTCTTTTTTATGTATTCGTTTTGGTAGACAATCTCTCATGAAAACGCCTCTAAAATGTGGCAATTTATTAGCATGTTTTATTAAATCGAAGTCTGTGAGAGGTCTTCTGGGTAGCTTCTTTAAAAGTTTTTTTGATGAGGGTGATAATATAGTCCCAATCCTTTTTTGTATGGTTTAAGATACAAGCCTTTCCCCATTGCAATTGCTTCCATTGTTTGATTATGTCGACTTGCTTCCTTCAGTTGTTTTCTTGCAGCGTTAGTTTCATTGATTGCCTTTACGATTGCTGCGCCACCAGATGCTAATCCACCAACGGCTCCAAGAGCAGTTAAAATAAATATTAATGGTAGAAATCCTCCAACCTTCGGAATAGGAATAACACGTGGAATTTCAATCATGGATTTTTTTCGTCCAAAAGACTTTTTAATTACTCCTTGTGCCATTTTAATAGCATTAGGAATATCTTCAGGTTTTCGTTGCTTAATAAATTTTAATGCATTTTTAATGGTTTTAGTGAATATTTTCTTTGCACAGCTGCCTTTAAACTTCTTCTTCTTTATTTTCTTAGGAGTTCTGTTTAACTGGTTTCCCATACCGACTTTTACTTTAGCTTTCATTGCGTAACTAAGAATGCGTTTATTCGTTCACCAAGTTTAGTGTCCTTAGATATTATTAGCAATTATGAAAATCTTTGAGGACATACGGCCCGATTATGACAAAGGACTTGTAACCCTGTTATGTATGCTTGATTTTTCTAAAGCTTTTGACACCGTAGATCATTCAATTTTATGTCATAAGCTGAAGAATATATTTGGTTTTGCTGATAATGCGGTCAGACTTATAAATACCTACCTACTAGATCGTATGCAAAGAGTTAGATGTGGTAACAGGATCTCTGCAAATAAAGTTGTGGGGAGTGGCGTGCCACAGGGGTCAGTTCTTGGTCCGTTGCTATTTTCCCTTTTTATAAATGATATTTTTTCAGTTTGCAAACATTGTAGCATACATGCCTATGCTGATGATGTGCAAATATATCTTTCAAGTAGTCCTAATCTTGTAGAAAATCTGGCCCTTAAGCTAAATTTGGACCTCTCTAGAATTAATAGATGGGCTCTCTCTAACAATCTTCTCCTTAATGCATCCAAATCGTATATTTTACCAATCTTTAAGAGTACTACTGCAATACAAGGTGTGATTCCAGTATTGGAAATAGGAGACAGAGAATTGAAACTTGTTGATTGTGTCGTAAACCTAGGGTTTAGAATAAACAGTAATTTGACTTGCATTGACCACATTAATCACGTAGTTAGTAAGATTTTTAATATACTTCGAAATCTAAGGGCAACAGCAGCTTTTATCCCCACTGAAATTAAGCGTAAACTCGTTATCCAGCTAATTCTACCTGTGATTACCTATGCTGAAACTGTTTACTGTAAACTAGATTCTCGGTCACAGATGAAATTGGAGATAGCATTTAACTACGCTATAAAATATGTGTATGGGCTCCGAAAGTATGATCATATCTCGCAATTTAGATCAAGTATACTAGGATGTGACATTATTAGTTATCTAAAATCCAGGAATTGTGTCTTTCTGCACAAGCTTATGCTTACTAAAACACCTTTGTATCTGTACGAGAAGCTAAAAATTGGTCTGTCAAACAGATATGTTTTTCTTCAGACTCCTAGATTTAGCTCCCTAATTTCCACTAGATTATTTTTTGTCAGCGCTGTAAGATTGTGGAATTCCTTGCCACAAAATTTGAAGAAAGTGCACGGAAGGGCAAGTTTTAGAAATGCCATTATGGAATATTTCTCTCAATAATGTAAATTCTAACCAGCTTTCTTTCTTTTCTTTCTTTCCTGTCTTTTTCCTTTCTTGTAGTCACTATCGTTTACATCTGTATAATTATTATATTAAGTATAATTTCTCAGCTGTAATTAATTAAGTAATTATCTAAACTTTGTACATTAAAAGAACTTGTTCTTATAGTACGTATGTTGCACATGAATAAATAAATAAATAAATAAATATTGGTCTTCGAAAAGCCTTTTTGGCTAATATTTTATCTGCTTCGTGCCTTTTATTTAAATCTTTACTTTGAGAATATGCAATATCATGCTCTTTACATGCAGCGTCTAATGGATTGATTCCGCTATCACCTCTAGCTAAACGATCTTTTAGTTTAGTTCCTGGACCACAAAATTCATAACCCGGTAAATGAAGTTCAAATGGCAGAGAATAGCTTTATTGAATAAACCTCTTCCAATCACTGGTTTAGAAAGACTGGAACCTTTTTCGTACATAATAACCATTTTATATCCATTCGACAACAAATACGAAATATAAATGAATAAAAAGGCTTGAATGCTTTGTATTTATATCATAAGTTAATATGCGCTTCGTTAAACAACACAAATTAATAAAAGTGAAAAATTTGGAACCTGATGCAAATAATGTCACACAATCCAGGCACAGTTCACTGCTACCGAATACAATTAGATGTCTTATTGTTGGACCTTCAAACTGCGGAAAGACTAATGTCATGTTAAGTTTAATAGAGTTTAAGTTTAATAATTAAGTTTAATAATAGTTAAGTCCAAATGGACTAAACTTTGCAAACATATACTTGTACTCAAAATCACTTTATCAACCGAAATATGAATATCTAAAGCGTTTAATAAAACCAAATCAAAATATGGGATTCTTTACATAATCCGACAATGAACAAGTTCTCAAGCCGGATGAAGCAAAACCAAATTCAATAATGATATTCGATGATGTAGCTTGTGAGAAGCAAAACAACATCGAAAGTACTTTTGTATGGGCAGACACAAATCTATTGATTGCTTTTACTTATGTCAAACATATACAAGAATTCCCAAGCATTTAATACGTGATAATGCAAATTTTATAATTATTTTTAAGCAAGACGAAATAAATATTAAGCACATATACCATGATCATATCAGAACAGATATGGCATACGCAAAATTTTTAAATATATGCGGAGAATGTTGGAAAGATAAATATGGATTTGTAATAAGCAAAGCTGATGCAATTGACAATGGTCGTTATAGAAAGGGATTTGATATATACATTCACATATAATTAATAAAGACAGTTTCATGCTATATTTATATTAGTATGTTACCTAACTTTCAACTGATATCATTGATGTACACAATACACTTCACCTGATATTTGTTTATAACTGACAGCTGTTTTTTCCTGATCTGATAGTTGTTTTTCCTTATCTGATAGCTGATTTTCCTGATCTGATACCTGTTTATAGCTAATCTGATAGCTGGTTTTCCTGATCTGATAGCTGGTTTTCCTGATCTGATACCTGTTTTTTCCTGATCTGATAGCTGGTTTTCCTGATCTGATACCTGTTTTTCCTGATCTGATAGCTGGTTTTCCTGATCTGATATCTGGTTTTCCTGATCTGATACCTGTTTATAGCTGATCTGATAGCTGTTTTTCCTGATCTGATAGCTGTCGCCAAAATGAAAGAAAAAATATTAAAAGATCTTATTAAAACTAGACGAGTGCGTAAACAAAAGTTCAAAAATATTAAATTTGGGAAAGTGGATCTAGAGAATCAATTAGAAAAAACGTTTAAACCGATTACAAAGCCTCTCAACAAATTCGTGCAAAAATCGAACATAAGTACTGACGACAATACGGAACACAACTTAAAAGTTAAGTTACCACTAAAACTTAAAACAAGTACTCCAGCTAAAGCATTAAAAACTGAATTTTCCAATGATACTCTGATCAATAATGAAGATGAAGACGACGATGACTTTTACTCTCAGGTGGAGGATGATGATGAAGATGAACTGCAGCAACTCCCTGAACTCGATTTTAGTGCTCATGAAAATGATGAGAAATGTACTGAAGCAATACTTTACTCCAAACTACAGCAACAAAATGAGTTGGATACTACATACGGACCACACAAAGGATTGGATGGTAAATGGCGAATCGGCGATAGCATCTTTAGCATATGTAATGACAAAATAACAATATCAAATAATAATTGGAACTTTACACCTGGATTGATTGAACTCTTATATCTAAAAGAACCAACAAAATATGACAAAGCAGATCTATAAGCATACAAACTTATCTTAGAAAATACTAGTGCTCACCAACGTAATTTCAACAAAAATGAGCAAGTAAAAGGAACTAGGGCCTTCAAATACACCAACATTATAAAACCATTATTGAATGACGCATCGCCGTCAACTATCTCACAGAAAGTAACAATGGGAACGGGTTTCATGAGTGTTAATCCACAGAAACCTAATTATATATATTGGGATGATCGAAATGAGTTAGTTGATAGATTAAGGCTTTTGTTGTCTTCACAATCGGCGGAAGACACCAATCACAACAACGAAATCATGTCCATCATTGAAGAATTGAGAGAATCTAATATAATAGTATCAATCTTCATATAATAAAAATAAAGATAATTACAAAATGAGCGTTGAAAAGTTCGGTCATTATTCCATTGAGATCTTATCAAATAGTAAATTAAAGCGAAATTTTTCAAAAGCTTTTGGTCTCAATTTGGATAGCAATAAAAACTTGCATCTCCGTTGGAAACGCCTGAGAAATGTTAGTACACCTGTTGATGACAACAATGGAGTAACAAAATTATATGTTAACTATATCATAAATCAAATGCATGTGGAATTTAAAAAACAAAATAATACACTAAAGGAGCAAATAAATAAAGATATTAAAAAAGTTAGCAAAAAGTTTCAATCACTAGTTGATGATAGTCTTAAACAGATAAAGGTTGAATTTAAAGAAAAGTACTATATACTGAGAGAAGAAATAAATAAAAACATCGGCGAGGTAGTCTCTCGAAAACTACAGATCACAAAACACGATATTGAAAGCAATGTTCAAAATTTTTTAAAATATACCAGTGAACAAATTGAGCGAATTGAAAGCTGTATATTTCAAGAACTACAGAAAAGAGCGAAATCCGTAGCTGATTTAGAGGAGAAAATTCTCAATGAAATGCAGAAAAGAAAAGATTCTCACAGAGTTATTAAGATATGAGTAAAAAGCAAGCTGTAGTGGAGGAGCTTCACAGACAAGCACGTAAGAAATTTAAGAGAAGGCGTGTAATAACTAAAGGAATAGATGATCTTTGGCAAGCGGATTTAGTTGAAATGGATGCTTATTCGGTATACAATGATGGCTATCGTTTTCTTCTAACTGTAATCGATACATTCTCAAAGTATGCCTGGATTGTACCATTGAAATCCAAGAACGCTGTTGACGTTACTATGGCTATGAAATCCATATTCTCCTTGAAACGGAAACCAAACAATTTACAAACCGATGACGGAAAGGAATTTTTAATGGAAATTTTTTAACGTTTAATGAAAAAATACCACATCAACCATTACTCAACATATAGTATTTTAAAGGCGTCAATTGTTGAGCGCTTCAATCCAACGTTAAAGCAGATGATGTGGAAGGAATTCAGTTATAATGGCTCATATCGATGGATTGACTTGTATAAAAACTTAATTAAAAAATATAACACTAAAAAGTATCGAACCATCAACATGCCTCCAATCAAAGTGAATTCGAGCAACGAAAAATTATTATTAAGCACCGTCTACAAAAACCTGAAAATATTTAGAAAGCCAAAGTTTCAGGTAAGAAATCCTGTACGCATAAGTACATATAAACACGTTTTCGAGAAAGGTTATACGCCAAATTGGACAACGGAAATATTTAAAATTAAAAATATAAGAAATACAAACCCAACAACATACATTCTTCA
The DNA here is from genome assembly GCA_937620795.1 of Thecophora atra. NCBI lineage: Eukaryota > Metazoa > Arthropoda > Insecta > Diptera > Conopidae > Thecophora > Thecophora atra. The sequence continues at coordinate 70,310,257 of OW569398.1, forward strand.
AGACTACCAAGGGAATACAATTAAAGGTGGATTCTATGAAAATGAACTGCAGAAAACAAGATATCCCAATACATATCTGGTAGAAAAAGTTCTTAAGACCAAAGGCAGAAAAGTTTTTGTGAAATGGTTAGGATTTAGCGACGATCACAATTCCTGGATCAATAAGAATGAAATTTTATTAAAAATTTTTATATACATACATACTAAAATAAATAAAATAATATTGTTAATAAAAAAAGAATACATCTGTTTTTCATTTCATTATTCAAACTACTCGCAACATGTCAATTACTCTTACTTTAACAGGAAACAAGTCCGTTTTATGGGCTAATCATTTTCCACCTTTAGATTTAGAGAGACCGTATGTTTGTGGTTTTGTAGACTTCCATAGTTACCATACAATACCAAACGTTGATCACGAAAATAACTTATTTCACATTGGCGATCATACTATTGAGATTCCTGCCGGGTCATATGAGCTGGATGATATTGCTGAATTTATCCAAAATAAATATTCTAGTATAGATCAGAATGAGAAGGTGGAAATAGCCGCGAATCCTAATACATTGCAAGCCTTTGTAGGATCCAGCAATGAAACCATTTTCTTTAATAAAAAACGAACCATCGGCTCTCTACTCTGTTTTGAACTTTGATCGTGAAGTAATTTGAACTTTGATCGTGAAAGATATGCTTTGCTCTATGATATGTACTTAAAGTTTCAACAAAACTATTTTTCTCGTGACTCTCAACCTCTGCTGCAACCAGAAGATTTTAAAGATAAGGCTCCAATAGTTGTAATTGACGTAACTCATCAAAATAAAGCCATAAAAACTGGTCCAATTGACATTCGAATTAAATTCAAAACATCTAAGAATATTCCAGCCAACACATCAGCTTATTGTATACTTATACACGACACGTTAATCGAATATACTCCAGTGACTGGTGAAATTAAAAAGGTTGCCTAAGACAAAATGGAAGAGTTTGTCACATTGGATGTGCAAGGCTTTAAGGGAAATTTCAATGATTTTATACTAAAAGAATTGGCAGTTACCTTCAGCAATAATGAATATCAAAATTTTATTATTAAGCCACCGTTTGAATTTGAAGAATTGACGCTTAAATATCAGAAACAAGCAAATTGGTTAACAAAGCATCATCATGGATTTACTTGGAACTATGGATCAATTACTTTTAAAAGTGTTGAGAATTTCTTGAAGTTAAATATTAAACGTAAACCTGTATATGTAAAAGGAGTTGAAAAGAAACTTTGGATTGAACAGTTCGTAAGAAAACCTGTAATTAATGTTGAAGAAATGGCATGTCAAAACCTTCAAACACTTAAAGAAACATACTTACTACCAAAAATATGCCATTCCCATAATGGACACTGTAAAACAAATATTTCTTACAACTATTTACAAGTTGGTTCTTATTTATATTGACAAACATTGGAATTCATATTCTATATTTCTAAAGATATCCTTATCTGTATCTAATTATAATTCTAAATCTATTCGATAATGCCCCCACGCATAAGTTTGAGCATTATCTTCCTTAATTTTACGCTTATCATCTATTGGGCTTAAAGCTATCTTATGAAATAAGTGAGTATATATTTGATGCATTTTAGTCCTAAATATGTACATGTCTGCATATATAATATTATTATTCACTAGACAGTTTTTATAATCACTTAAACTAAACTTATCAACTACACATTTTTTAACGCCTTTTGCTTTCTTTATTTCTGTATTATTTGCTAAGCTTATAGAATACATTTTGGATTTAAGGCCAATGAACTCTGTCATGATTTCCCCCTTATTTTCATCCTTCATCATACCGAGGACTTTGGCATTTCTAAGGGGGAAACTATATACATTTTCAATGGGATATTCGGATGTGTCAAATTGCGATTCGATGTCATCACGAATATCCCGATAGAAGTCATCCGTTGCGATGGTGTAGATAAACGATTCGGTATCCATATAGTTTAGTCTCAAGTTATCGAATTTTGGTTTCATGTAATTTTAATGAAACTTCGACAACTCAAGAACAACAAAACATAAATAAATAGGCTTGTTATAAACTGTATGGACCCTAGACATCTGAACAGCAATTATATTGTCTGTGAATTGCTTCAAACTGTGAAAGTTTGGTTTAGCGATTAGTGCTCGGGCTCCCAATCGATTACCCCTACTTTCCCAGTCGTTCACTATTTTAACGTCTTTCCGTTTATCTACATTCTCCATTGTTTTCCCATACACCGCATTGTTTAGCAATTTGAAAAAATTCTTCTCAAAAGCGTTCTTTGCTAAACTGCGGTGATGGGTATTCAGGTCGATATACTGACTTAACCAACAAGACTGCTTGAATTGCAATATTCTATAAATTTTCTTCAACAATAAACCATTTCTGATGCACTGTTGAAGATTTCTATAGTGAATTACATAGCGAGTTTTGTTGGTTAATTCAGTGATCAACTTTGTACACTTGGAATTACCCACAGCTTTATTTTCAGCACAAAATTGTAAGTCATTATGTGCATCATGTAAACTCCGTGGGTAATCTAAGTCAACTTCCAATAAGTATCCGATGGGAGAATCGAATGGAATATTAAGAACATTAAATTGTTCAATGTTTTCCACCCATTCGAATCCGCCATAAGGTAGATATTACGACATTGCCCAACCATACAAATTGTTGGCATCCAAATACGTTAAATATTGTGATGGTTTACTCTTATCGTAGCTGACCATATATTTATTATTTGCCTTTGAATGCCTCAAACTGCATTGGACAATGCCGCCTCGGATACTTTTTTGAACGGAAAGGTGCATGTCAATATTGGTGAAAAGTTCCAGGTTTATCTTTGTTGATTTTAAAATAGCATCCCATGATAAAAAATTAAAATTATGGAACAATACAGGCACAAACTTTGCAATCTGGAATTTCAAATTGCATTCGTTGTGTGCCGGCCCCCTGTATTTCCCCGTCAAATGGCAATGATCTGCAACTCTATCAGACCCCAATTCCTGTCCGCAAATATGACAAGAATTGGAGTTGTTTTGCACGTTCAGCTCTTCTACGGACAACGAGTCCTCACTACACTTAAATAATTAAAATAAATAAATCTTACATCTCTAGCTAAATATTCTATAAACTTTTTGGGAGCATCCTCCCCAGAATAAATAATAAATCTACTTAAACTACTGTCATATTTACAACTAATGTAATAACTAAAAGCTATTGGTATGTGTTTATTTAGATTATTACTACTTAAATCTACGCTGCTTCACAGACATTCGAAGTCTGCATATACAACAAATGGTACATCTTGTTGTAGTTAGTAAAAGTAATTACCGCTTTCTCTACCTCCGGCATCTCGGCTATAATTTTTCCGCATACTTCCCTATGCTTAGCACGAGTACTCTCATTATGCGAATACGTGAGGCAGCTATTGCATAAAAATATTTGTCTTCGGTGAGACGTATTTTGATGTTTTATTAGTCTAAAATAAAAGAAAGAATTATAATTAGCTTATTTATTGCAATAAGTACTCGTGTAAAATGAAAGTGAAATGATATGAAGTTGAGAAAAAAAAAATGAAATTATAACTACCTTGAAATGTTTTTAATCCACACATAGTGGAACTGCTCATCATTTTGCAGCAGCAGTAGGTTGATGTTCTGCAACTTTTCCTGCTTGGTGCAGTGGTACGGTCCCTCGATGTTTCCTGACCCGTCGTTGACACCGAACACATTGACGCTAATTTCAGAATTCATTTCTTCGAATTTGTTGATGAGGCTTATTGGCATGTGGAACTCTAGTCCTGTAAAATTCAGTATCGATCCATTAGCAAGTGTAATAATTTCCGCTTCTATGTTCTCCACATTATAAATATGCGGCCTGTCTTGGTGATCTGGCAGATTAGAAAGTGCAGATATTAGGGCCCATTTGAAACAGTATACATCGTCGTTTCTTACATTGATGCAAGCACGGTTCTCCTGCAGGACTTTTAGTAGAGGGATGTAAGACGTTCCTTTTAGTGGCCGATACTGGTTTATATTTATTTCCAGGTTAAGTATCCTAAGGAGAGCCCTTCCGCTATCCCTCTCCTGGAACTCGCCCATTTTGGTGGTTAGCTGTTGAGACATTTCAGCGTAGATGCTGCTGATGTCTTCAGCTTTTTGAATTAAAATCATCTTTGTCTGAAATGATTTTACTTCAACCACAACTTTCTCATCCACATTTTTAAAATATTCCGCATACAACTCCATGTTGCATTTGAACAAGCTATGCTTCGCAATCATATTAACTAGCTGTTGCAGAATTCTATTCTTAGCTTTTAGGAAGAACTGTTCTGGAATGAGAAGCCCCTCATCCATATTTTCGAACAGTAGTGTCTGGATTCTATTCCTAAAGGCTGATGCTATACACTTTAGGCCATCATTTAGAGGCGACCAACAATTCTTTTTATTGAAAGATATTGGAACGAATTTCCGTCATCCCTTGCCATATTTGGTTTGGAGACAAACCGGTTTCGGCGATGTGCCATCTTCAGTGTCTAATTTCGTTCTGAAATGTCTTAACGTCATACGCTTTCTTATATGCTTTTTGGTCAGGTATGGTCTATGTGCCCTTCATGTTTGTTTAGCAGGTAGCAGTTATTGTTTTGTCTGTCTGTCTCTTTCTTGCTTGTTAGCAGGTAGCAGTTAGTTCTTTGTTGTCTTCAACCAGCTACCTACTTCTTTTCAGTTGTCGATATTTTATTAAATTAAATTATTTCGAGGGGGTCATTGCTGATATCTTCCCCAAAATTTGGTAGCTTGTTTACTGGCAGGTAGTAGTCAGTGATCTTGTTGTTGTTGTTGTTGTTGTTGTTGTTGCTTTGACCTGTTTCATTTGCGTCCTCCGTTCTTGTATGATGTCTGTTACGATTTCTGTAGATTAATTTCAAGGGTTCGAACATTACGTACGATGTAGTATTTGTTTGTTCGTTTATAATTCGTTTTCTGTTTGTAGATTTCCATGTTTTCTAGTGCGTTCAGGCGTCGTCCCTCATGTTGAACGTGCAGTAACTTAACCGTTGTTTTGATGTGTGTATGTGTAGGTGTTTGTCTCCAAACCAAATTTGACAAGGGATGACGGAAATTCCTTCCAATATCTTTCAACATCCAACCCTGTCGGAAGCATCAACGAAAATCTAAATACAATTCTTTTTATGTTTAAGGGTTCGCAGATGGTAGCTCCAACCTCCTCGAGAAACATCTTCGTTGCATGTTGGGCAACGAACGTTCTCGCTAGCGTTAATGTGTGATGATGTTGCAGTAATTAGTGCTGCTGCTGATGATGATGAGGGTGCTCCTTGTGTTGCTGATGATTCTGCTGTTGAAGTTGATGATGATGTCGATGGTGAATTGGCTGTTGATGATGACGCTTGTGGTGCTGCTGTTGAATTCGTGTGCATTAATCTCTTGTGCCTGAGCATATTATCCATGCGGTTAAACTTTTGCTCACAATATTTGCAGTGGAATTGTGGGTGGCCATGCTTGGCTTTAATATACCTTTTGAGGCTGCGCGTTGCAGTGAAGCCCTCCACAAACGTCACATATAAATACCTTCATTTTTAATAGGTTGTTTTTTTTTGTTTAGTTTTCCTTTGTATTTTTGTGCACTATAAATTTTATTTAACAATTTTAGTTTTGCATTTTTGCACCTTTTATTTTCAATGCTTCTGTTTTTGTACTTCTATTTGTTTTTTGGTTTATTTTAAATAGTATAGTTAACAGTTTCTTATTTGGTTTGTGGCTTGTCTTGCAGGTTTGGTTTTCTTTGTAGTAACTTGTTATTTTCTTTTTATCTGCTTTATCACTTTCTTAGTTTTACTTTTTATCTGAAAAACAACATTAAACTACTGAACTATATGGAACTAATAAACATTTACGTTTAACTACATTTAACAGTTTTTTTTTGGTCCTTTTTTAATTTTCCTTGTCGGTTTCCTTTACGCGCGTACTTTTTATAAAACTGAAAAGTTAATTTTTCTGATACAAACCGAAACTTACAAAATCACTTTCAGAACTGATTGAAAATGCGACATTTTCTTGATTATATATTAAACTCGACTGAAACCAACCCAATACATTGCAAGCAGTCGTAGAATCGATGAACATAACGTTTTCTTTAATAAAGAACGAACCATCGGTTCACTATTTTGTCTCAGTGAAAAAGTATTGGAAGCAGGAAAGTTTCATACTTCAGACTTGCCAGTGAATATAACAAAGATAAATGCTATACACATTGAATGTGACATAGTTACTGGTGCATACATAAACAATATACCAGCGCATACAATTCATATGTTTGCTTTGAATGTTAGTCCTGGCTATAAAATAGATGAGATCCCCAAAATGTAATCTATTTGCCAGTAAACTCCAGACAGATAAGTTCGATTACAGTGAAAATTGTTGATCAAAATGAACCATAAAACTCAGACTTCAACTATAGCCACAAGAGCAATGATTATATACAATTAAAACCCATACACAGGAGCATCTTCTTTCAGTTCTTTTTTATCCTCGTCATTGAAAAGGTCGCAAGAACCGAAAAAACCAAAAAGCGTTCTCCAAAATAATAAGCTGTCTTCTGAAAATAAAAAGTTTCTAAAATCATTGGGTTTAAAACTTAAAACAAAGTAAATTGAGTTCAATACTTGATGTATTACAAACGCCGCTTTATGATAAAAGTGTTATCGAAAAGGAATATCATAGCTATTCACCATGTTTACAATCATATAAAAGCAATGATGAGATAAGGATATCCATTCAAAATCAATATCTTTTCGTTCTACCTAGTGAGAATTTAATTTATATTGAAGGCACAGTTACATTAGAAAATGGAGAAGCAACAGCTAATGCAAAATTAAAAAACAATTGTGTTGCATTCATGTTTGATGAAATTCGTTATGAGGTGAACGGATTGGAAATTGATCGTACACGTCATCTGGGTGTAACTTCAACAGTAAAAAACCATGTCTCTTTAAACACACTGCAGAGTAACATGCTCAAAAATGCTGGATGGTTTCCGAACAATGACATTGAAATAAAAAATGTATATTTTAACTTTTGTACACCATTGAATATGCTATTAGGATTTGCTGAAGACTTTAACAAAATAATTCTAAATTCTAAGCATGAACTAATATTAATAAGATCTAAATCTGATGAGAATGTTATATATTCAACTGTCGCAGCAGAAAATGTAAAACTAACGATAACCAGCTGTTGCAGAGTTGGAGATTTATGCGTTTGGTGGAAAAAGAATTGCGTAGATTATCGAAAAGCGTGGCGTTTGGGTTGACGTTTTCTTTATTACTAATATTTAGGTATACAGCTTATAACTATGTAATAGATCAGAGATGGTGATGACACAAGATGGTAGTAGATGCAACTCAACACCAGCATCATATGGAAATTTCCATATATACAATTGGCTGATTTTGCAAAATTACAAATTTATCAAACAATTCAAAGTGGAAAACATTTATTAATGGCATTTCGTAGTTGGGACTGTTACTTTAATCCGTTACTAACACAAGGTAGCAATCATCTCTGGAATGTAAAGTTATCCGCACAGAATGAACGACCACGCTTCGTATTATATCAAATATAAAAATTATCATCATGGCTTTACTTGGAGTTGTGGATCAATTACTTTCAAAAGTGTTGTGAATTTTTTTAAGTTCAATATTAAAAACCAACCTATATATGTAAAAGGAGTTGAAAAGAAGTGTTGGATTGAGCAGTTCCTAAGAAAACCTGTAATTAATGTTTAAGAAATTGGATGTACAAATCTTCAAACACTTAGAGAAACATACTTACTACAAAAAATATGTCATTCCCATAATGGACACTGTGCACTAGAAAATGCGATGCTGTTGAGAAATTTTATCGTAAATAAATAAAAAGCGCATTACATTTTCTTTTTCCAAATGTAAATTACAATTTTATTAATATGAATAAATGGTGTTTCTTATGTCTATTTACAAGTTTTTTGTTATTTATGTTATAAAACTTGGTTGCATTTAATATTTAAAATTTCTTAGCTTATCCCCATCTTTATCTAATACTATTTTAAATCTATTTGCTAATGGCCCACGCATATGTATGAGCACTATATTCCTTAATTATCATCTATTGGACTTAAAGCTATCTTATATCTTAAAGCTACCTAAATATGAACATACTATGTATCTGCGTAAATTATTCTCTTATTAATTAGACAGTTTTTATAATCACTTAAACTAAACTTATCAACTTCAAATTTTTTTACACCATTTACTTTTTTTATTTGTTCATTATTCGCTAAGCTTATGGAATACATTTTTGATTTGAAACCAATGAACTCTGTCAAAATTTCCCTCTTATTTTCATTCTTCATCATACCGAGAACTTTGGCATTTCTAAGAAGTTAATTATATACATTACCAACAGGATATTCTGATGTATCAAATTTAAATTCGATGTTATTTCGAGTATCCATATAAAAGTCATCGGTTTCAATGGTGTAAATAAACGAATCGGTGTCCATATAGTTCAATCTCAAGTTATCGGATTTAGTCTCCCCAGAATAAATAATAAATCTACTTAAACTACTGTCATATTTACAACTAATGTAATAACTAAAAGCTATTGGTATGTGTTTATTTAGATTATTACTACTTAAATCTACGCTGCTTCACAGACATTCGAAGTCTGCATATACAACAAATGGTACATCTTGTTGTAGTTAGTAAAAGTAATTACCGCTTTCTCTACCTCCGGCATCTCGGCTATAATTTTTCCGCATACTTCCCTATGCTTAGCACGAGTACTCTCATTATGCGAATACGTGAGGCAGCTATTGCATAAAAATATTTGTCTTCGGTGAGACGTATTTTGATGTTTTATTAGTCTAAAATAAAAGAAAGAATTATAATTAGCTTATTTATTGCAATAAGTACTCGTGTAAAATGAAAGTGAAATGATATGAAGTTGAGAAAAAAAAAATGAAATTATAACTACCTTGAAATGTTTTTAATCCACACATAGTGGAACTGCTCATCATTTTGCAGCAGCAGTAGGTTGATGTTCTGCAACTTTTCCTGCTTGGTGCAGTGGTACGGTCCCTCGATGTTTCCTGACCCGTCGTTGACACCGAACACATTGACGCTAATTTCAGAATTCATTTCTTCGAATTTGTTGATGAGGCTTATTGGCATGTGGAACTCTAGTCCTGTAAAATTCAGTATCGATCCATTAGCAAGTGTAATAATTTCCGCTTCTATGTTCTCCACATTATAAATATGCGGCCTGTCTTGGTGATCTGGCAGATTAGAAAGTGCAGATATTAGGGCCCATTTGAAACAGTATACATCGTCGTTTCTTACATTGATGCAAGCACGGTTCTCCTGCAGGACTTTTAGTAGAGGGATGTAAGACGTTCCTTTTAGTGGCCGATACTGGTTTATATTTATTTCCAGGTTAAGTATCCTAAGGAGAGCCCTTCCGCTATCCCTCTCCTGGAACTCGCCCATTTTGGTGGTTAGCTGTTGAGACATTTCAGCGTAGATGCTGCTGATGTCTTCAGCTTTTTGAATTAAAATCATCTTTGTCTGAAATGATTTTACTTCAACCACCACTTCCTCATCCACATTTTTAAAATATTCTGCATACAACTCCATGTTGCATTTGAACATGCTATGCAGATGGTAGCTCCAACCTCCTCGAGAAAAATCTTCGTTGTATGTTGGGCAACGAACGTTCTCGCTAGCGTTAATGTGTGATGATGTTGCAGTAATTAGTGCTGCTGCTGATGATGATGAGGGTGCTCCTTGTGTTGCTGATGATTCTGCTGTTGAAGTTGATGATGATGTCGATGGTGAATTGGCTGTTGATGATGACGCTTGTGGTGATGCTCTTGAATTCGTGTGCATTAATCTCTTATGCCTGAGCATATTATCCATGCGGTTCAACTTTTGCTCACAATATTCGCAGTGGAATTGTGGGTGGCCATGCTTGGCTTTAATATGCCTTTTGAGGCTGCGCGTTGCAGTGAAGCCCTCTCCACAAACGTCAAATATGAATACCTTCATTTTTAATAGGTTCTTTTTTTTTGTTTAGTTTTCCTTTGTATTTGTTGTGCACTATAAATTGTATTTAACAATTTTTGTTTTGTATTTTTGCACCTTTTATTTTCAATGCTTGTGTTTTTTTGTACTTCTATTTGTTTTTTGGTTTGTGGCTTGTCAACAGTTTTTTATTTGGTTTGTGGCTTGTCTTGCAGGTTTGGTTTTCTTTGTAGTAACTTGTTCTTTTCTTTTTATCTGCTTTATCACTTTCTTGGTTTTACTTTTTATCTGAAAAACATTATTCAACTACTGAACTATATGGAACTAATAAACATTTACGTTGAAGTACATTTAACAGTTTTTTTTTGATTTTTCTGGTACAAACCGAAACTTACAAGATCACTTCCAGAACTGATTGAAAATGCGACATTTTCTTGATTATATATTAAACTCGACTGAAACCTTGCTCTCAAGCTGTAGGTTGTTTGTTTACAATTATACTCACGACTTTTGATTTGAGTCGACTGTGTTGAAAACCTTTATAAGCAACTAAAAAAAATTCAAGTCTTCCAATTCCATCGATCTCATGCTTTATAGTCAGAGTTAAAGATCAATGAACATAAAATGACCTACATTTGTACGAAAAGAAAAATCAACCCTACATGTGTTCAATAAACTCATATTATTCCCATTTTTAGCAAGCTGAGATTTGGTTCACCAATTTTTTTACTAAATGAAAAAGTAGCTATAAAATATGAATGTCACCGCTCACAAGAAAGGCATTCCCAAAATACATTGCAAAGAAAAAAAAACAAAAACAAAAAAATATTCTGTCGTGTCACGCATTGTGCATATACATAATCCTACCACCATATCACCAAGTATTGAAAACAAATCCACAACAACAACAACAGCATAGGAAAGAAAAGGGAAACCAATGGAATTTATTTGCATTAACTCCACGGCGATCCGTCTTACTAAAAGATTCCTTTGAAAACAAATAACAACAACAACAACATAAGCAATTAAATAATCAAAACAATCACGGAATTTTATTACACCAACTCAATAGACGGCACTCGGTTTACTTAAAAAAATCATTAAAAACACACAAACATATACACTGCAAGCCTACAGCATAAGCATCCACCAAAATTTGTTTACACTAACTCTGTGGACCGTCGATCTCCTTCGCTGAAACAATTATATTACAACAAAACAACAACAACAACATGTTCCTACACAACGACCATCTGCATCTGCTGCTCTCCCATCACTTCGGTCACACACATTCCCCTCCTTCCCTTCCTCTACTCATGTATGTGCGTCCGTCTGTCCATCCGTCCGTCTGCGGAAGCTATTCACGGCAGAGCTCCGAGCAGAGCACCTCCATATGTAAATCTTATCCAGCAGCAGCCCGGCAGAGCACATCACCATATAAACCTTATGGCGGCGGCAGAGCAGCTTCACCATACAAACCTTGCAGCTCCTCTTTGACGGCAGAGCGCCTCCCATATAAACCTTATGAGGGCGGCGGCAGTGCACCTCAACAGCGCAGTCGCTACGTTGAATTAGAATGCCCATATTCCATCTACTTTAACAGTTGTATGCATGTGAGTGCATTATATAATGTTTTGCTTATACTTTAACAAATTATAATTTTCTATTTTTATAGGCTGCTTCTGCCACATTGAAGTCTTTACTTATGTATTTGCTTACTACTTTCATTATGTGTATTATTAAGTATTACTCGCTAATTATGTATTTAGTTGTTAATTATGTGTTTTAATCATGTTTATTTTTCTTGTGTATATGTATATGTATATTCATGTTTCTACATATTTGTCATGTATTAGTATCCTATTCTTTTTTTTTTTAAATTTACATTTATTTAACCGGTTCATATATATATTTTTCTTATATTGATTGTGCATTTATTTGTTGATTTTAAATAATTGCAAAAACAATTTTCCTGCATTTTGTGCTTTCGCTGTTCAATAACTTAAGTTTTCATTGCATGTGCATTTATTTGTTTAACACAAGTACGTAAATGCAAATGCAATTTTCATTTGTTGTTCTTTCAAATTATAACTTCATCAAACTTTCCATACTTTGGCTTTAATAAATATATTGCCTGCAATCTAAAAACAAACATTGAGTCGGTGTCAATGCAAGTTCATGGGTAAACACTTTCATTTTCCTACGACGGTCTATATCTAATGTATAGATCCCTAAGAAATTGGAAGTGTGTCTTATTATAATATATTTAAAAAAATTCATTCCCTTTGTGCAACAGCACTTACAGCTTCTTACGATTATCTATTTTGAATGTATAGATAGCTAAGACACTGGAAGTGTGCATATTTATATATTTTCCCCCTTTTTTTTTAATTTCTCCCTATATATATATAGTTATTTAAACTTATTTATTATTTTTTGTTTATAGTTAATTATTATTTATTATTTTTACTATAGTACTTTAATCTGTTTTTCGGTCGTTTAATTGTTGTTATATAATTTAAGCAAATTGTTATGATAGCTTCTCTTTCCCTTTAATTTTTATCATTGTTTTAATACTTAGGACTCTTGATGCTTACTACTTTGTATGGCTCTATCCAAATTGGAGAGAATTTATTTTTCTTACTTTGATTTTTAATTAAAACACTATCTCCTACATTGAATTCTACTTAATTCAGTTTAAGTAAATTTAATTTACTGTCATATTGTGCTTTGGACATCTGTTTTGACTTTTCCTTATTCTTTCTTACTATTTCGTGCGCTCTTTGTATTTGGAATTTTAGCACTTTATTGGGATCTTCCGTATTATATACTGGACAATATTTTCTCCTCAGATTCGTTGGCATCTCTATATCAAAACGAAAAAGTGTGCGAAAAGGTGTCTGTTTGGTCGTAATGTGAGGTGTGTGGTTGTGGACGTGCATGGCTGCAGTCAACCACTGATCCCAATTCGAGACATCTTATTTTGCGAAACTACGCAAATATTCGGCTAAAGGACGATGACTCCTTTTTAGCGAACCATTAGCTTGCGAATGGTACGGCTTAATGTGTAATTTTTTAATGCCTAAAAGTTTGCATGTATCCGAGAATAATTTTGAAATTAAGTTGGTTCCGTTATCAGTGATAAGAACTCTTGGAATGCCGTAAAGCGTAATAATCTCATCGTAAAAAGCCCTAGCTACTGTGCTCGCTTCTGCGTCTGGGATGGCTACACATGCCATGAATTTAGAAAAATCGTCTTGGAAATTCAAAATATATTTATTGCCCGAAACAGTTTCTGGCAGAATACCTACAATGTCCGTATAAACTTTATCAAATGGCCGCATTGGTGTATCTCTTAATACCATGGGCATTTTGGTTAATTTTGAGCTTTTGTTCATCTGGCATTTTGGACAAGTTTTCACATAGTCCTTTATCTGCTTCTGCATTCCAGGCCAACTATATTCTTGTCAAATTCGAAGGTAAGTTTTTACCGCGCCTTGATGACCCCCCAGAGGTGTCTGATGGAAGTCTTTTATTATGGTATCTATCTCTTTTGGATCTGTTAACAAAATAATATCTTTTTGTCCACCTGTTCCTGGACTATCGGGTTCTACAGACATTAAAGTTGCTTTTGTGTTATCTATACCAGAGCTATCTTGTGCTTTCGTTTTCGAGCGTGTCTGTACTGCCGTAACGGTATTGCTTGCCTTGGGTATCCTGCTTAATGAATCAGCATTCAAGTTTGTTTTCCCTGGCTTATAGATTATTTCGAAGTCGTATTCTGACTATTTATGCCTAAATCTGGCCAATCTTGAAGTCTGATCTTTTTAATTAGCTATTCTTTTTAATGGTCTGTGGTCTGTACAAATTTTGAAATGTCTTCCTAGTAGATAAGCTCTAAAATTTGTAGTTGCCCAAACAATTGCTAAAAACTTTTTTTCTATTGTAGAATACCGTTTTTCTGTATCACTTAATGTTCGGCTGGCGAAAGCTATTGGTTTATCTTCCCCGACTCTTCCTTGAGAGAGCACTTCATTACTAGCATCCGTGCTTAATAGGAATTCTTTTGAAAAATCGGGGTATGCTAATAGTGGTGGTGAAGTAATGGCTGCCTTCAAGATGTCAAATGCTTTTTGGCAGTTTTCAGTCCAAATAAACTTTAAATTTTTACGTAACAATTTACTAATTGGTAACGGTATCTTTGCCATGTCAGGTATGAATTTTCTATAATAATTTACTAACCCTAAGAAAGCCTGCACTTCCTTTAGGTTTTTTGAAGGTGGAATGTTTTTAACGCATTCCAATTTGCTTGGGTCGGGAAGGCCTTCCTTTTCTGAACATTTATGGCTTAAATAAATAATCTCGCGTCGCAAAAACTGGCATTTACTAACATTCAACTTTAAATTATTTGCTCTTAGAACTTCAAAAACTTTCGCTAATCTGTATGCATGCTGATCTAAGTTGCTACCGTATATGACTATGTTATCTAAATAGACGAAACAGTCTATTCCTTGTAATCCTGTTAGCACGTGATTCATTAATCTCTGAAAAGTGGCGGGTGCCCCTGTTAATCCGAAAGGCATTCTCTTAAATTTGAAATGTCGTAATGCTGAGCTGAAGGCTGTTTTTTCGCTATCATTGTCACTAAGTCTTGATGGTAGCCGCTAGCTAAATCTAGAGTTGAAAAATACCTGCTACTACCTAATTGGTCTAAAATTTCGTCAATACTGGGTATTGGAAAAACCTGCTTAATTGTAGCGTCATTCAATTTCCTACAGTCGATAACCATACGCCATTTCTTTTCGCCATCTTTTCCACATTTCTTTGTAACTATTAATAATGGAGAATTCCACGGCGATTTACTTGGAGTTATTATGTCGTCTTCTATCAACTTATTAATTTGTTTATTAATTTCTTCCCTATGTGTATGGGAAAGTTGGTACTGTCTTTGATTAATTGGTACCTGGTCTACCCTCGTGGGAATTATGCGCTCTATTGCTGTGGTGTACGTCAATTTGTCTCCATCTAATAGAAAGATGTAATTATATTCTTTACATAAGTTGCTTATGGACTCTCTTTATTCAAGGACGGATCCAAATCTAATTCGTGCATTAAAACTTTTAATCTTTGTCTAATATTTGAACTAACCACACTATTAATGGTTGTATCATTTTTCGGTATTTCATACTTATCGAAATCGCTGAATTCAGGAACGAAGTTGTCAGCTAGAGTGAAATCTTCTTCCGTTGAATTTAAGATTGGAGCGTTAACTTTATTATTTGTTACACTTAATAACGCCTAAAGTGGTTGCACAACCCCCGAAAGCTCCATTTAAAACTCGCTTTTCATAATGATCAATTAATATATCCCTTTTAATGGACTTTTATTTTACTAAGGTGGTGTCTGCTCCTGTATCAACCAATAAGATAAGTTTTTCATTAGTTGCCTCTGCACAAGGAAACTCAATGAACACATTATCCTCTGGTTTATTATTGTAGCGACACTCACTCTTACTGTCATTACATCTTACTTATTACTTATTACTTACATCATTACTTTTGAAATTATTTGTTGTGGTAAATTCCTGTTATTCTTTTTCTTGTATACTTTTTCCTTCACATTCTTGAACATTTATATTTGGTTTTACTATTCTTGAGTCTTCTAACCTTTTATCTGCTACAGTTTGGTTTTTAATATTTTTAGCAGAGCCTGAAAATAACTCTTATCGAAATGACCTTCTTCAAAAAAGTTAACTTTTAACTTTAATTTTAAAAGTTAACTTTTAACTTTTATTTAAAAGTTAAAAGTGTTAAGTTAACTTTTAACTTTAATTTAAAAGTTAAAAGTTATAAGTTAACTTTAAACTTTTATTTAAAAGTTAAAAGTTATAAGTTGACTTATATTTTGGAAGGTCATGGAAAAAAGTCTTCTGAAGACTTTTTCCAAAGACTTTTTTGAAATAAAAATCTTTTTTAAAAGTCTTTTGAAGAAGAAACGCAACGCAGACTGTGGAATCATATGAATACATACATGAACACGTAGAAGATGCTTTCATGCGTGAGATATTAAAGTAACTTTATTATCTTTGTTTCTCGTTCTATACTGGAAATATGTCAATATGATTATCGATATATTTAATAAAATTTATAGAAATTAATATTATTTTGCATCTTAGACAATTCGGCGTGCTGAATATTTCATTTGTGTCGATAATCATATTGACATATTTCCAGTATAGAACGAGAAACAAAGATAATCCAGTTACTTTAATTTCTCACAAATGAAAAAATCATCCACGAATTTCTTTGAATTTCTTTTTCGAAAGACTATAAATTGAAAAAGTCTTCAAAAGACTTTTTTCCAAGACTTTTTTCCGAAAAAGTCTTTGAATAACTTTTTCCAAAGACTTTTAAAAATATAAGTCTCGAAATAACTTTTTCCAAAGACTTTTATATTTAAAAGTCTTCAAAAGACTTTTTCAAAGACTTTTAAAAATAAAAGTCTTCAAAAGACTTTTTCAAAGACTTTTAAAAATAAAAGTCTTCAAAAGACTTCTTTGAAAGAATTTTAAATTTAAAAGTCTTCAATAAGAGTTATCGTGAGACTTTTATTTTTAAAAGTCTTTGATAAGAGTTATCAGAGTTCGAAAAAGACTTTTTCGATAAAAGTTATAAAAGTTTCAACCTCTGATTTTTAGTATTCACTATTCCTATGCTTACCGTTCCGACATATTTCTTTTTCGTTCCTTGTTCTATATTACCTTGACAAATTTCATACAGACTTGTAGATGGGATAACTGTCCTCTCTGACGTATAAACTATCTCCTCTGTTGCTTCTTACTAGGCAATGCTCTCTTGTATGTCCCTTTCCGTTACAGAAACTGCAAGTAATATTCTGCATTGATTGCCCATTGCCGTTCTGCACAGTCTTATTTTATTGGCCTTTCAATCCTGGTGAACCTTGTTTTAAATTTTGGGTGTTTGACATTCCGACTAACTTTGAAAGATATTGAGCAGTTTAAAAAAAACAACAGAGACATGACGGTCAATGTGTTTGGATTTGATGAAGAAGTTAAGGGCCATACTACAGCACAAAAATGGAAGAAAGACATCATGTCAACATGCTTCTTATCCAGGACTTGGAACTTTCGCATTATGTATGCATTAAATCTATTTCAGGATAAGATATAAATATTTAACAATACTATTTCCCAATTTATATTATATATTTTGCCAAGAGTTAATTATCTGAGTAAAAATCTTTAAGTAAGTATCTTTAAATAAATATATTACATAATATTATTTTGTCCAATTTTTAAATTGATCTGTTTATTTTTTTTCGTTTTAATAGATTCGCTCGCAAGTCACGCGTACCAAACGCGCAACGTATTTCTGCAATGAGTGCTTACAATACTCAGGCAATTTTGATATCAAGCAGCATCGCCATATATGTACAAAGACTGTGACGGTGATGCCGGAGGAGGACCACAGTAGGATATTTTTCAAGAATTATGAACGAAAATTAGATGTTCCATTCGTTGTCTACGCTAAGTTTGAGTGTTTACTCAGTAATGTAGATAACAGTGATAACAATAAGTTATCTTGGTTATTACAGGTGCAACCGACAACCTTATCCTTGGCATGGATTTCCTGCAGTGGCGACAGCATAACATTGTCAACGGAAAACAGCGGTTGGAACAAGAGCATCGACAGCGGCACGATGTTGACTCGAATGGAAGACGTTGCAGAACCTGGGCGCGCCGTAGACGAAACAAGAACGGCGGAAGCTACGATTACGGAAGACGTTGAGAAGTTTTTGCAAGCCGAAATAAACTCATTCGAACATTTATCTGGAGTCTCGAAAATAACATCGCACAAAATTAAGATGGTGAATGACAAACCGATCAAGCAGCGGTATTTTCCCAGAAATCCGGCGATGCAGGAGGTCATCAACACGGAAGTGGACGAAGTTCTTCAAAAGGGGTGCATCGAGCCATCGGACATCCCATACAGCGCTACAATTGTTCTGGTGAAAAAGAAGACGGGAAAATGGCGATTGTGTATCGAATACCGCCAGTTGTCATATTAACTGGAAGCATTAGTCTAAACCTACATATAAAATTTTCTTGTCTTCTCTCAAAAAGTGATGCTGATATTGCCCTTTTTAATAGGCAAAACATAAGTACCTGCACTCTCGATATAAAAAGTAGGCGTGGTCCTTAGGCGATTTTGCCCATTTTCAATACGAAACACCCCAACATAGCAGCGAATATTTTTGCCAAATTTTATTTTGAAATCTTAATCCGTTCTCCTGTGGTCGTGATTTAAACGGACAGTCAGACAGACGGACAGACATCGTTATTTCAATTTTGGTGGTGATGCTGATCAAGAATATATATACTTTTCCATACCTATCGTCTCTAGTTCTATGCGTTACACACTTTGGTAGAAAGTGAATATACCCTCAACCTTAAGGTGTAGGGTATGCCAGCGTTGGCAAAACTCTGCAGAGAGAGGCATTTCCTAAAATTTCAGTTCGTCGATTATTTTCTGTTTGCTCTACACGACAACCTTTTTGTTCACGCCAAAAATGGTACCTTTTCTGTACACAAAAACAGCTGTTAATGCCTGGAAAGCATATAAATTTACCAACAAATTTATTATTGTTCGTCTATCGTCAGGCAAGGGTTCTGCCGACGCAGTTTCTTCAGAATTTCGCGACGCTGGCGTCAAATACCCAGAAAAACAACGAAAATAACCAAAGCAAAAGAGAGAACTTTATGTTCGTTAGTGTTACGGAATGATGCCCCAAGTTTATGTGCTTGAACAAAATCCAAACCGCGGATTTGAACAGGTTTCTTTATTAATAATGCCAATAATTTGTACATTGTTCTACATAGTAAAATCTAAATGTTACCAATTATGTCGCGTTATTAATATAACAAGTGCGACTACAAAATGAATTTATTATTATAAATAAATTGCAATAGCACCAACACTATCAGTGTGATTTTGGTTGCGCGATAGAAATACGAAGCTATCGCTAGATCGTATCCAATTCTACACTAAACCAATCGCTACAGCTATTCCAATACTCAGAGACAAGTACCCGAAAGCAAATTGATGGTGGTCGTCTTTCATTAGTTGATGCATGTCCGCTTTCCCCTGATTTTCTAACTGCTCCTGAAGGTCACTTAGTTCGTCAATTTTAGATATGAAATGAGTCTTAATAAGTGGCATATGATTCAAAAAATTGACTATCTCGTTGGTTTTGAATTCGGCCAAGCCAAGACACAGTGAGCTGTAATGACTCTGATCCACATACGGCATTTACTCGTACTGGTGTCTTCGTTACGAAGATCCATTCATTCGTTCTCATCATTGATTTTTACGATAGATCACTCTTGAATTCTGTATATTCACAGTCCAAATTAGTATCATTAGTGAAGAATCCTACCTCGCACGAACACACACCAGATCCTTGACTGTATTTTGTTTTTACATCATTGCATAAATACGTATTGTCGTCCACCATTGAACATGATTGGATCAGCGTAGCATTTGTTAGAAAGTAGACATCTAGATAAAGTCGAGATCTCTGGAGCGTACATGCAGACGGGCATGTGCATTGTAAATACATGCATGCGCATGTGCATGTGCTGCGGTATGTACGCTGACGAGTGTACATGCCGCTCCACATAGCGCGTGGTATTTAGCCATCGCCAGCGATCCGATCGGATATCTGATCGCTCGCGCCTCTATAAGTGGCGACGACCCGCACGAAAGCGAAGAATAATATTTGTGTCGGCGACCGATCGCCGAGCACATAGTAAGGCCCAATAACAACAACAAAAAAAAACAATTTTTGAATTGAATTCAGTTTTGAACAAACCATTTTTTGTTTTTTTTTTCCAATTTAAAAATATACCAAAAGTTTTTTTTTTTCAAACCTACCCAAATTGCGATCTTTATTTCTGCCACAAGATAACGTACGAAAATACAAAAAGAAAATATGTCACTCGAACAATAGACGTTCAAAGAATTAACTAGTGGAGTACTACCAGCAAGAGAAGTTCCAACCTAAAAGTTCACTTAAAACTAAATATGCTCTGTATCGATTTCTTCGTTTAAATTCTGGATTTGAAACTTAATGTTTAAATTTTATCTTAATAGCGTAACCGAGAATGCAATGTTCCGAAAATCTACAATGTATTTAAAATTGTCAAAAGTGGATACCATAAACCTAGCTAAAGCTCCATGCTTTAAAAGCTTCACGAAATGTAAATTTCATAAATGAAAATGTATGATGTAAATTGCAAGCTTTCTTACAAAACAATATTATGTAAATGCTAAGCTTCGAACGATATACACAAAAAAAGTAAAAACCAGTAACCAGAAACTAATAAAAAAACTAATAATATGCAAAACGTTCTTTGTTTCTTCTAAAAAAATTCTTAATTAACAACATATCTTAATTCGACAATAAAAAAAAGTTCAAAACTAGTTCAACTTAACTGAACATTGAATTTAAGTTTATTTTTATAAGTGGTAAAATAAATGACCATAGTTTTCGCAAGACTGCGGTGCTGTGGTTTCAACGTAGATTGGGTATTGAATCGATATTTCCTTATTTAGAAGGCGACTGTTCGGAATCATGCTCTTTTGCACCAAAATACTTTTTCGGATTGGCTGCTTGTACTCCTTGTAGTGATTCACCATCAGATTGCATATGCTGGTTAATTGTAATTAACTACGCTATTCTTGGAATACTATAGTGCCCGAATATCATTTTTAGGTTATGATATCATTTCCACTTATTGACTTGACTGTGCAGTAAAGCTGTAACCTATTGGAATTTTGGTCATGTTGTCGACGCTGCTTTCGCTGATGGCAGACCAATTAAGTGACGGAGCCATGGTTCACGAGATATATTTGTGGTTGTCGGTTGTGGACATTAGTGTAAACATAATAAAACATTATTCATATGATTTGTGTTTGTGTTGCTATTGTGTTCATTTATTTACGCACTTAAAACTTCGCCTGTCTTCGCTTTTTAAGTTTTGTTCCAAATTGTCAATTAAAAAACTTGCTTTTGTGACGTTATTTTATTGCTCAGTTCTTAGTTGTGATTTGTTGTTGCTTTATTTCGGTAAAAAAAATTATACTCTGCGCGTGGTTTACGTTTAGTTGTCGGTTTCGCTGTTTATTTTGGAACAGGTTTCTTTCTTTGAACTTTTAATGTATTTCTCTTTTTGAAAACTTAACACAATATTTAAATTAATTTATTTAATATTATTATTATCTTAATAACACAAAACGTCGGGTTCCGATTATTCATGCGTGTAATTTTTATATTGTTCTTAGTGCAATATTAGCTGACGCTCTCCAATAATATTCAGCGAGTTTTCACAAAATACACACTAAATTGCAATAATAACTCATGTTTTCTCAAATCTTTAAGACAGAGCTTAATTAACACACGCTTAAGTAACACAATATTTACTAATTTAAATTTTATATATCGCTAAATTACACTTTCACAAGTTCTTTCCTTCTCTTGAACCATTTTTTGTTTTCACCATGAACTTGCTGTTAATTTCAGCTTTTTGTCGTTACATCAATCATTTAATTCTCTCCATTATAACCGCGGTTCGATTATTCATGCGTGTAATTTTTCTATTGTTCTTATTTCAATATTCTCATTTTCTTCAATTAACATTTTATCACCGACTTTAAACAAACTAATATATTTGTCCGTTTTTTGTTTTTTTGTTTTCTTTCGAGACGCAAAGTTTCGTTAAAATCGTTTTGCGTTTCAAGATTCCAATGAATTGAAAACAAAATTTCACTCAGAGTTTATAATAATTATCATCAATCCTTGTAAGCTGCGGCTAAGATCACCATTAATATTGTTTTAAAATGTTTTTCATGAATCACTGTATTTTAGTCAGCCAGCGACTTCACTTGATTTGCTAAAAGACCACTTCTATGTTAATCCCTCGACTGCCCTTTACCCACTAATTTTCTGTCCACGTTTTGTGCCGAAGCTGCAGACAGAAAACTGGTTAACTTTGCTCATTCCAGTCGTGGCCGCAGCGCAGCTCGCCACATCTCGCTCTTTCTCACCATGCTCGACTTTCATTGCAATTTCCGTAGATTGGCATGATGCGAAGTTCATAGAAAAAAAATTCTTCTAGAAACTTTAATCACGCCACTTTACGGAACTTGTCCGTCCGTAAACTTGCTGAGAAGAGGTGATGCCGATAACCGCAATGCGGACACGAACTGGAGTGAGCGTCTCTCCGTCCGCATTCTCTCTGCGCCTCGACACAGAGCGTAGGCCTCGTCACACCTCACAACATATAGTCAGGCGAGTCACGTCAACTCAGGCTGGCCACAAGGCCTTGCTTAGTTTCGGCTTATTAGCAAACCGCGCTGTATAGGTGATGGCACCAAACTTAAGCTTAAGTGCTTAAAGACTGCTTTGTTGTCCAAACGAATAATAATTAATTCTATTTGCCTAGCTTTATATAAGCCCTTTTTATAATAAAATTCTTACATGCTAGATTATGTAGAATATATATTTGTGTTGCTTACACATAACTTACTTACAGAACTTACTTACAGAAAGTAAGCGACCATTGCGTCCTTTCCTTCTTACTCTAGTTACAGTTTATAATTATGCTTACTTAGCATACTTTTATTGGCTATGCTTATTTTAAATTTTTATCGGTTGGAGAAATGCATTGAGTGAATAAGTGCAGCGTAGGCTGCGTTGCCCTCAATGCACTTCACGATCAGCAGGGTGTATGTAGATGTAAGACGGTTGCTTATGAGCAGTGGCTTACAGTAGGTACAATACAATAGTAGTTTCCATGAGCAAGAGAATTTGAGCAGATAGAGCTGCCTTGTAGTGCTCAAAAGATAATTTCTCAGAGCAGTCGTGTACACAGCCCAGCTCATTTTCTAATCAATATATAATCCCAAATACTTGAAAGATTTTACCCATTCAATAGGCACTTAACAGAGCAAAACCCAGCATCCTCATATTTTATTTCGCTGAAAAAAGTATTGCAGAAAAATTCGCTAATAGAGAATTTCGTACAGTTGGCGCTATGATAGATAAAATTATCAAAGATACGATCCAAACAACATCACTAAAATGCATTAATTTTGTATTGTCACTAAGGATTAGCTTGTTTGATGAAAACCAATGTAACAGTAATTCCAAATCATAATTAATATTCGCTGCAATATTAAAGCAGACGAACACGAGTATGTGCAAGCTATGTCATCAGCAAAAGCTGTAACATTGCTATTAAAAGCTTGATTAAAAATTAAATTGATATATATTAGAAAAAGAATATTACCAAGAACCGATCCTGAGGAACATCAATATCCATATTAGCAGAGTGACTATACGTCTCATTAACATTCTCTCGTTGCTCCCTACTACATAACTAAGAGCAAAGCCAAGTATGAAAGAAGCCTCTGAAACCGCATTTAAATAACTTACACAAAAGGATCGAATAGTCAACGGTATCGAAGGCTTTCGTGATGTCTATAAAGAGCGCAGCACTAACTTTCTTTGCATATTGAAATTAGAACAATAACTATCCCAAAAGGATTTGGAATTCTTAAGGCACATAATAATCTGGTAGATTTCACTAGAAAAAAAAGGCTCAAAGAAAAAGCTATAATTTCCAACCTATATTGAGTTTTCAAAGCAACGTTATTGAGGCTCTTAACACAGCTTTCAAAAAGTTTGTTCTTAAATTAAATTTTCTTTAATAAACTATCGGCCATCCAAGGTTTGAGCTTTATACGTGTTTTATTAGGACTTTTAAAAGACTTGGGATAAGAGATAGTGTGGTTTACGAGAATATCATGAAACTTATCAAATACTTTCGAGGAGTTAAAATCCAGGTAGAACACCTTCAACAAATATTTATCTACTAACAGCGAATTTTGTAAAATGTCCAACTTCAAATCACCCAACAAACCAAGTTATCCAAGTCACAAAATAATGCCTCGTATTTTGTGCTGTTATGAAGCCTGTAAATGCAAATGAAGGTGAAATTATGCTCATCTATCTCAAAACAAATTTTTAAAACATCAGAGCTATCAAAATTGAATACAAAAAAAGCTACAATTTCGTTTATCCTTAAACAACACTGAAACACCTCAAGCTAAATATTTATTGTTGCAATTGGCATAAAACTTATAACCAGGAATCGCAAAGGGAGACTCCCATGATCATAGATGCAAATTTCCGTAAGGAAAATAAAATCTCGCTTGTTCTTGAAAGCTTCTAGTTGTAATAAAAACTTATCAAAATTTTTTCGCAGACTTCTAATATTTTGATGGATAATATAGAAGCCATTAACAAAATCAAGGTTACATGAAATCGATGAGAAATCAACATTTTTACATTGCTCAAGGCGAAAATAAAATAAAGAATTTATGTAAGGAAAACTATTCGCCATAATAATAAAATACAGTTTATTTATTTATAAGTATTACTTAATTTTAAGCAAGTCCTCAAAAGAGCTAATTACAATTAAGTTATCTCTATCATTTTTACATAATAAAATTTTCTCATCTTTATCTATAAATATTTGAAAATACATTTCTTCTTTATCTATTTAGCATCATTAAGAATAGCTCTAATTTGAATAGATAGACATTCGTTCATATAAATATTAGTTTGTATCAAATAATGTTGAAGTAAGAGTAGCTTTAGATTTATTCTTCTTATAGAAAACTTACTTTGGTAAGACGAGAACTAAATTAAGCACATACAGAAGCCAACTAAGAATTCGTAGCAGAAACCTTGGAGCTATTTACTGTCTTCACATAACAGTTGTCAATCTCTGCCTCTGTTATATTCAAGTTGAAACCATGAATTTTAGATTTCGTTCAGGAGCACTGTTGTTGTTTACATCAACACCAATAATTTCAATACATTTTCCTCTATACTGCTGCTTCAATTTGAAGTAAATTTAAATTTTCTTCCAATGCATTCTTATTCTTTTGTAGCGATTCAATTAACGTGAGCGCACTGGCATTCACATCTTTTATAGAAATAATTTCTTTATAATCTAATTCCAATGTAGTTTTATCATGATTGTAAGTCTCATCATTGATAGTTACCGGTTGATTTGTTGCTGTAGACTTAGGAGAAGAGTCGGTTTTATCGTTACATATGTTACGAATAGAAGCAACTCCAGCCGACGTTACACCAACAATAGGTGGAGATAGTAAAAAAGATCTGCAAGCACTTCAAGACGATTTGCATTTATAAAATGGATTATTTTTCTCCATCTTCACTATTTTGAATATTGACACAGTGACAATGGTAAAACACATTGCATAAAGACATTGCATAACACTTTACTTTAGCATGATTACGCTCAACTTTTTGTTTACAAATACAAGACATTGTAACGAACTTTACTTTGCCGAGATATCCTCAGCGGTTGCCAGGGTTCGAATACAAGACCTGAGACAGTAAAGTACACAAGGTTCTTCTTTTCCTTTACTCTTTATTGATCTAATGTGTACTATGTTATATATATTTATAAGGCTTACGTAATAACTTATCTCTACTCTATGCAGTGTCTTATTTTGTGTTTTCCTTCGGAGCTATGTTTGTCAGCGTCGTGTTATTTCTAGGCGATTCTGCTTCCTCAAAGAACAGTGGACACGTTCCTGTGACTAGATTCGTTCGTCGTTTGCACTCTGGTGGGCTTACGCATCCACGCAGCGGGATGAATTCGTGTTGCCGGGTTACGCAACCGTTCATCCACAATTCAAATGGTCTTGCGTCTTTTGGTACACTGGTGAGCTTACGCAATCACACAGTAGGGTGAATTTGTGAGATGGTGGGCATACGCAACCATGCATCTACAATTCGAATAGTCTTGCGTCGTTTGAGTGAGCCTACGCTATCACTCAGAGGGATGTAAGCTGCAAGTTGACGGGCGTACGCAACCACTCAACTGCTCTCACAAAGGATCTTTGGATTCTGGTCGTCTTCTTTGCTTAGTTCTTACCCTTCGTTATTATTCTTCCTGAGGCACTTTCGATTTCACTTCACATTACACTATTTTCACAAACTCACTGCACGAATGCTTTTGTCCAACTGAATCCCTGTTGCGTGTTTCTTCTCTCTTTTATATTCTTCTGCTCATGCTTGTGATGTCCGCAGCGTCGTCTCCTTGTTTATTAGTTCGTAAACAAGTTCCCGTTTTCTCCGCTATGTTCGAACGCTTTGCTCGAAAATAAGTTCCCGTTTCTTATGTTCAAACGCATTGCTCGAAAACAAGTTCCCATTTTCGATGTTCTGCTTTGCTGTTTGACCTTGCTCGGCCGATGCCCTCGATCACGCGTTCTTCCGCCGTTTCTTTTGTGCGTTAATATTCTTGTCTTCTCATTAGCTAATTACAAAACGGTAACTTGTTCTGTTACTCGCGCCGTCTCTTGTCCTTGGCTTGAACCGCAGGTCAACGTTCACTTGTTTGGTTGGTTGTGCGTTAATTTTTAATGCTCCTAAAAATTATCGTCACACTCCCTCCTTACCTCTGAGACTGCATCCTTGCATCACTTGGCTAGTTATCTTCTCTGCACTTAGACTTCCGCATATCCAACACTGACTGTATCTCCTTAACCCTGATATTTTCTAGCTTAGACTTAACATACTTTCTTATATTTTAGCATTTTAACATTTAATTATTTAATTTAATTTCTTCAATGTAGTTAAATTTAGCTTTGCTTACTTTACAACCCTGTTAGTTTAACATTTCTATTTTCTAACTATTCAACTGTTATCATAACATTTTCTATATGTATAAATTTATTTCTTATAAAATTTTCTATTTCTTATATATATAAATCTCTGTTTCTTATATATATACATTTCTATTCCTTAAATATATACATTTCTATCTCCTATATATATATATTTATTCCTTATATAATTTTGTAAATATTCATGACATAAATTTTCCTAATACTAATTTTTCGCCTTCTGTTCTTGTGTGGACTCCTCCACACGTTGATCTCTGTGCATATGTTTCTTTGTTTTTGCGGTTTCTTCTTATTAGCCTAAACACAGTTGGAGTGGCCGGATACAACTTCAATTTTTTCCAGCCGTCAAACTCTGGCGATGACACACAGTTATAGCTGCTTATTCTGGCGTCCATTGCATACAAAGGTTTTTTCTACACAAACAACATCTACACAAAAGAAGAAGAAGACAGCTCTGCCGCCAACCAAACGCCGCCAGATTAGAAATTAGCCGAATGCTGGCGGCGTAAGTAAGCGACGGAACGTTGTGGGAATCTGGAAAATAACTTTTTTCTCGTTGTCCATAAGAGCCCATGTAATTTTGACAGCTGAGTAATGAAGTTGTATCCGGCCACTCCAACTGTGTTTAAGCTATATTTCAATGATGTATATAGGTCGAGAACTTGTTTGAAGTTCAAGGTGCTTCTCTTTCTCTCTTTGTTTCTTGTGTACACTTATCTTGTATGTGTTCAGGGAGTCGTTATGTTTTCGTTATTTCTTTGTATATATTTCTTTTAGTTTTTCGATCTCTCTCCAGTTCAACCATGTACATCGGTCAAGAACTTCTTTGAAGTTCAAGGTTTTCCTTCTTTTGTAATTGTTTGTGAATTCATGTCTTATGCGTGTTCATGAAGTTAATATACTTCATTATTTCCATTTTTCTGCGCCCATGTATTGATTGTGTAGACAAGTCAAGTTTTCATTAAAGTGAGACCGCGTACTTGACGTGTAGTGAAATTTGCTGCCAGGTGAGTTTTTGCTTATTGTTTATTGTATAAATGCCATTATTAATAAACATCTATTTAAATTATCAACAGAAAATAGTAAACAATTGTCTACTTCAGCTTCCGAGATGACTGATGGCCATGCTGTGCATCAAACAATTCCATTTGATAGCGATAACTCCTTATCGTCGAAATCACGCAATCCCTCCTTACCTCGGAGGATTTCAGGTTAGTTTTTGTGTTTTCATCCATTGTCCCGTGGGTATAATATGTACTTCAACACTGTTGTTAACATATTTTGCTAACGTTTCATGCCTTCCAGATTTCTATGGCGCTATAACTGCTGGACCGGACCTCACCTGACTTTGGAGATTGTGTGCAATGGAGGCGTTCGGGTTCAATTCTTAGTTTTTAATTAAACTAAACATAATTATGTTTCCTTGTTTACGTAGGAGTTTATTGTTTGTTTTTGTACTTTGATTTAACCCGGTCGGTACGTTAAATTTTTAACATAACTGCGAGTAAAGTGTAAGAATTTAAAGTTAACAATCGATCGATGTAGAGTTTCGTGTTCGGTAAACTTTAACAATTTTCCATACTGGTTCGTGTGTTGGGCATCTTTTGTTGATGTTTTATACTCGCGATCACATATTTTCATTTGGCTCTTGTACTATTTTGTCGTCTTTATTCCTGATAAAACTCTTTGAGTTCGCTGATATGTGCAGTGCGCGTGCGTGAATCACCATCGCGTTTTAGTTTTACAATGACCGGCGATATGAACTCGATGACGTAATACGGTCCTTCGTACTTAGGTGCTAATTTGGCCGCGAAGTTGTCGACAGCTTTCGACAAGTGATGTTGCTTTAGTAGGACCAATTGTCCGATGGAAGGCTTCCATTGACGTCGCCGTAGGTTGTAGTGATGTGCCTGGTTGTCAGCCGTTTGCTGCATATTCTGTCGTATTATCTGGTACACTTCTTTGAGTTTCGAGGCTTTCCCCTCTGCTTCGCTTTGCTCGTGGCCAGTGCCATTCGTTACCTCATCATATAGAGTATTTGGTAACCGCAACTCCCTCCCTTGCGTCAAAAACGCTGGACTGTAACCTGTGCTTTCCGATACGCTACTGTTGATAGCCAGAGATATTTCGGGCAACATTTCGTCCCACTTTAGGTGTTGGTTGTCTGCCAATTGAACGATCATTGTTTTCAACTTTCTATTAATCCTCTCTGTCGGGTTCTCTTGTGGAGTGTATGGCGCTGTGAACTGGTGGCGTATCCCCATTTCCTTTAGAAAAATTCTGAAGCTTCGACTTGTAAACTGTGCCCCGTTGTCTGAAAGTAAGACGTCAGGTATTCCAAAGCGTGGTAAGATACGCTCTCGAAACGACCGTTTCAGAAGGTCGGTTGAAGCCTTTCGCAGTGGTATCATTTCCATTTAGAGAATTTGTCAAAGAATACTAAGAGCATGCAATTCCCATGCTTCGTTCGTGGAAGCGGTCCGACAAAGTCTGTACATAGAGTTTCCCATGGACCTTCGCTGATTCGTGATAGCATATATCTCGCTGGTTTCCGTTGACTGGGTTTGTACTTTTGACAGGACTTGCAATTCCGAAAATACCTTTTAACATCACGGAACATACCGGGCCAGTAGTATCTACCCGCAATCCTTGATACCGTTTTCCGTATTCCGCCGTGTGCAGCGCATGGACTGTCGTGGTTTTCCTGTAGTACTCGTTGTCGTTGATTCATGGCCACGCACAACTTCCATGGAATGTAGTCAGCGCCGTCAAGTTGGGGAGGAATATGCCGGTAAAGTTGACCGTCTTGTATGGTGTAATCGCTGTACTGCTGAGGGTTCTCTTGGACTTCTTTCATCTTTCTGTGTAACCATGAGCATGTTTTCTCGGTGTCTGTTGGATTCTCGGTGATAATTTTCCCTGCTGCTTCCGGTGGCTGTCGAGATAGTGCGTCTGCAACAACGTTCAGTTTTCCTTTTCGATATTGTAAATCAAGCATGTATTGCTGTAGTTCCAGAGCCCACCTGGCGATACGTCCGGATGGACTCTCTATAGAATTCAACTACTTCAGTGACAAGTGGTCGGTGACAACGGTGAACCGGTATCCTTCCAGATAAGGTCGCATTTTCCGAATGGCCCACACTATGGCCAAGCATTCTTTCTCCGTCGGCAAGTAAGCGCGTTGGAATATTGCTGGGGCTGAATGCAATCCAAAAGGCATCACTCGCCACTGAAATAATCCACGCCCAGGAACTGTAAATGCGGTGTATTGGTTGCTATCCTCTGCCATCGGGATTTGCCAATAGCCGTTCTACAAATCGAGGCTACTTGTATACTTAGCGTCGCGAAGCCTGTCTAGAATGTGTTGGATTCTTGCTATTGGATAAGCGTCGGGTACGGACTTATAATTCAACTGTCGATAGTCAATGCACAGCCGCCATTTCCCCGTCTTTTTCCGAACCAGCACTTTTGGCGCGCTGAACGGACTGTGAGACGGTTCAATGCACTCGTTTCTTAGTAAGTTGTCGATTTCTTCGTTGATAACATTTTGCATAGCAGGATTCCGCGGAAAATATCGTTGTTTAATTGGACGGACATCTTTCATGGCAATCTTGTGTTCTGTGATGTTGCAAGGCCCCTGGATCTCATTGAATTTTGCTAGTTCGCTCTTCAGAATTTCCTCGGCGTCTTCCATCGTTATTTCTCGGTTTTCCATTATTGTGGTGAACCTGGTCATCTCTGATCGCGCTGTGACTTCTCCACACAGCCTCACGGTCTGCTTTCCACACGTAATGACACAAGTTTCCGATGCGCACAAGAAATCCATACCTAGTATGACGTCGTCTATGACTCCCGGCAGGACAATGAACTCTGTGACTCTAAGCCCTAAGACCTTTAAAATCTATTCAACTTAAAGACTCACGTACTCTGAAGCCTCTAGAATCTATATAAATCGTCAAGTCTCGTAATGGTCGTTAAGGCTGGACCGTCTATTCAAGTCAAAGGTCTGACGGCAAGTGAAGTTCTTACGAAGCGTTGGATAAAGCGAAGCCAATGAATTAATGCGTCGCTGCTTTAGTGAGCTCGAAGCGGCTTCAAAAGATCTGGCCAAGCGACTGTACTTTTTACACGATGTGCCTTTGATATTCTATTTCCGATCAGTCGTTGTGAAGTCAAACAATTTTTGGTTGGAGCAAGCGACCGTACTCGTCGAAGCGTACCAACAGACGGACTCCTGTGCTGTAATCGAACTGCTGTGGTGCTCTGAAGACGGCTTCGCATATGTGGGCAGAGCAACTGTATTCTCTGCTCGATGTGTGGCTGCAGTGTGAAGCGGCGACGTAAGTTAGCTTGTAAAGCGGAGCAAGCAACCGTGCTCGTCGAAGTCTGCTAACTGACTGATTGCTTTGCTGGAAAGCAACTCTTGTTAAGCTGGTTTCTGCTTGTTCTCGTGTGTGTGGTTTTATGGGTATGCGTTGGTTACGCCTGGTTGTCACTTCTCTCTCTCTCTCGCTTTGTTTTCATAAAGAACTTACTTACTAACAATTCTTTTATTTATTTATTTATTTCATATCAATTTTATAATGCACAAATAAGCTGTTGCTTTTAAATTATGTACAATAGAAATTAAAATTCAAAGTTAAAAAAAAACTTCAAAATTCAATTACAATGTAAATACAATTTATCTAAGTGTAATTAATAAACTTACAAATACCAAAAAAAAATTTTACTAGATAGAAACTGAAAAAAGGAAGAAAAATAGCTTATAGAAAAGAGAAGTGGAAAAAGGAGGTATAGCTCAAAGAAAGATAGGAAAAAGAATATATTAAGCTTAATGAATGAAGAATAGATTAAGCTTAAGACAGTGAGTTCATTCGATTTCCGCAAAGAATTTAAAACAAAGCATCCTGAAAGTGGCAACCTCTGCTCTTATGTAAGCGGGAAGGCTATTCCAAAGACGCGCCGCATTGACAAAGAAGTGCATGGAGGTAGATAAAAATTTGCACCGAGCTATAATAACATGAGCAGTCCTGTATGACCTAGCGAGTTGTATGTAATCAAACATATAACCAGGGTCTTTACTGTAGATAATTTTGTGAAACATGAGTAAAGTACGATGATTTAAGAGCTTATTCAGAGACATGCCACTAATTTGAGATGCATAACTAGAGATATGGGTACGCCTATCAACATTAAATATAAATTAGCACAATCATTGAAAGCTGTAATTTTCTATTTGATTCAAAGTCAATATTGGAGAATAGTTCGGAACCATAAATGAGTATTGGTATAATAAAAGATTTTACGAGTTTCAAGTTTACGTTAGCAGCGCCCTCAGCCCAGCGTAAACTTTGGAGGCAATCCTCCTCCTCCTTTGGGTGCTCCAGGAAAATTAATTGTTGGTAAAAACTCCTAGGTTTTTTTATGGAGTCCACTTACTCAATTGCGACTCTATTCAGCAATAAAGGTTGAGGATTAACTTTCACACGAGATCTATTTATTAGCATTGCTTTGGTTTTAAGAGGGTTAAGGTTTAGTCCGTTTATCGATGACCATTCAAAGATGGTATGGAAATCTAAATTAACTGCTTGCGCAGCTCGATGAATTTGGGATTTGTTACATAATTTGTAAATTTGAAAACCGTCTGCATAAATATGATAGTTACAAAAGGATATGCACCTGACGATATCATTTATAAAAATAAACTAGTAAAGGTGTTGTCTTCAGCCGGGATGTAGCCGAAATACCATACACCTTAAAGCTGCATATAAACTCCATGACCTATGTAAACTCAAAGTGGGCGGCTCACGCCCAAATTCGGAAGATAAACTATAATTATAGCTGCTTAACTATTTCTGTGCGTTACAATCACCGGTACTGCGTTTACTCTCAAAATTTAGGTGTGGGGTATAAAAATATATTGCAATACTGGGTGGATGGGTAAAAAAGAAGCGTGGCCCGCTCTTTTTTTTCCCAACAGAATATTATTGGTTCACAAACTACAATATTATGTACACCATTATTCAGAAAACTTATATACTTTTCAATACAATCCATGTAAAACCCTCCATGACCTATGTAAACTAAAAGTGGGCGCATCACGCCTATATTTGGCATATTAACTGAAAGCATTAGTCTAAGCCTACACATAAAATTTTCTTGTCTTCTCTCAAAAAGTGATGCTGATATGGCCTTTTTAATAGGCAAAACAGAGGTACCTGCACTCTCGATATAAAAAGTAGGCGTGGTCCTTGGGCGATTGTGCCCATTTTCAACACGAAACACCCCAACATAGCAACGAATATTTTTGCCAAATTTCATTTTGAAATCTTAATCCGTTCTCCTGTGATCGTGATTTCAACGGACAGACAGACAGACAGTCAGACAGAAAGACGGACAGACAAACAGACAGACAGACGGACAGACATCGTTATTTCAAATTTGGTGGTGATGCCGATCAAGAATATATACTTTTTCATACCTATCTTGTCTAGTTCTATGCGTTACACACTCCGGTAGAAAGTGAATATACCCTCAACCTTAAGGTGTAGGGTATAAAAAGAAAAGCGGACCTACTATCGATCCTTGAGGAACACCAGCGGGCCGTTAAGGAACATGCATTTTGGGACCAGACATATTGATGAC
Source organism: Thecophora atra (assembly GCA_937620795.1). Lineage (NCBI taxonomy): Eukaryota > Metazoa > Arthropoda > Insecta > Diptera > Conopidae > Thecophora > Thecophora atra. The sequence continues at coordinate 70,343,821 of OW569398.1, forward strand.
ATATGCGCCTTGCGATTCTTCTAATCTGTCAGGACTGTCAGCAAACGGAAGCTTTACCATTAAATTGCCCTTCACCAATCGGGACATATTCTGTTCGAACTGAATTTTACATTGATGATCTGCTTTGGAGCGCGGTTGACCGGTCACCACTACTTCTGCCATTTTCCATAACGGCTCATTACCTTCTTCTAACTTGGTTTCTTTGGTAGTATCCAAACACTTTGATAATATCCAAACAAAAACTGTATTCTGCAGCGTAGGAAGGGTGTTTGCGAGGGATATTTGTCCACTAGTAGTTAGCAGTAGAGCTTTTGGCTGATGGAATTTGGGATCCGCTAAGTTTATGTTCTTCGGTATCGGACGCTGAAATATATTTATAGGGAGATACTTATTTATTTATTGTAGAATTACTTTATTTGAATTAAAGGTGTTCTATAGTTTAGTATAATTAAAGGTGTTCTGTATTTGAGTATAATTAAAGATGAGTACAATATTTCTGTAATAACTAGGTAGTGAAATCTCTCTCTCTCTTTCTCGCTGAAGGTGAATTATGTAATGATAGAAGTTAAATGTTATTAATTAATTGAAATGCTTTACTAATTGTTACTATGACCAGGTTTGCCCTTTTCAACAGTAAGCTTTTAAGACTAACGCCGACCAGCCATCGCTGTTGAAACGCTGTGTAGAATTGTTTTAGGAAGTCAACTTACCTCGCTGAAGGTTCGCACAAAAGTGAAGTTGCCCAGACACGGAAGTTGTGCTTACCTTCGGCGAGGGCGTCTGGAAGGACAGAGAGAGCTAGCTATGTATAATACTTTATAATTAATTATCTTGCTTTGTCTAAGCAAGTGATCGATAGGTGTCGCTGTGTAACCGCAGATGACGGATAGATGTCTCTGCTACATTATTTATTTATTATATAGCTTACTATACAGCTTTATACCGAGCTTAAACAGTACGACAAAGAATTAATAAATAATTATTAATAACAATAATTTAAAAAATAAATAATATTAACAATAGTTAATAAAAAAATAAATGACGATTTTTTCTTAAGGTAGTGAAATTAAATAATTCAAAATTTTCAGCTTAGTTAAATTAACAAAGTCTGAAAAATTTTTTGCTGCTGACACTCTGTTGAAATCATCGGTAGATCTGCCGAAAGTCAAATGCAAGATATCATATCGCCTAAATGTCCGGCTGCGAACATTTAAATTAATTTTATCTAACAAATATGAACTGTTAGTAACACCCAAAATAATTTTGAAGATGAGAATATCGTTGAGCATTACTCCAGAAGCATTGCACCAGACCTAACGTCAAAAGAATCCGATCCTTGATTTTTGAGAGCTACAATATGAGTTTAAGTACAATTGAGTTCGCCTCGATAAGATGAAATCCAGTTCACACGATTAACAGGGCATCCAAAATTCAGCAATTTCATTATGAGGAGTTTATGATTGACGACGTCAAGTTCCTTTCTTGTTATGAATAGTTTTAGAAACAAATCGAAGTTTATTTGCCATTACGAAATCCATGTTAAAATGCAGAAGTAAGTGTATAAGCGCTTTTTGTTAATTGAGAAACTATAATCTTTTCAAATAATTTGGGTAAGGCACTAATTTTAGCTATACCACGTTAATTAATGATGTTGTTGCGACTACCTGACTGGTGAAGTGCAATAATAAAAGAGGATTTCCACAAATTAGGAAAATATCCCAAAGGTAAAAAAGTAAAAAGTAAGGTTATTGGTACCATTAATTCGTCAGCGCAAAATTTAAGAATGCATGAAGTTATATCGTCAGGACCCGGATTGCAGTTACGTTCAATAGCTCTTAAGGCCTGTAAAACAATATCCTCATCAATTATTGGTTGATCAATACATCCAGCAGGATTGGTGAGAGGATAGCTCGATGAGTTATAAGTTGCTGAAGAGTACGTGGATTTAAAGAATTTAGCAAAGATATTGCAAATGACTATAACGTCATCACCTTTGATGCTCCAATTCCATGTAAGAAGATTAGATTGTGCTCTTCCTTTTCATGTTTACGATATTCCAAAAAGACTTGGATCAAAATCTTTGATCACGATTCCTTACGCAGTATACGGTACCGATAATAAGTCTTCTTATAGATGATAAAAGTAACAGGTGTGGACTGCTTAAGGTATAATTTCTATTGTTACATCCTTAACTTATTTGAAAACCAAGCAGGTGCCGCATTCACTCAGCGAAGAACTGAAGGAATTCGACGAAATTCAAGGAGCCTCGAATATATCCAGGCTCTTTATAGCACTGCGCCATTAACAACCAAGAAAACAAAGGTATTACTTCCGTAACCACGTAATAGAAAATATCATCAACAAAGAGATCATTGAGCTTCTGAAGCAATATTGTCAAGAAACACATGATTCAAGAAAAAGTTGAGAGATATACATGATCAAGCGGAATGACTACTAGCTACTAGCTACAGTAGCTCAGAAAAACTACTGGCCAGGTATGTACCGCCAGACCAGCCAACACGTGCTTGGCTGCAAAAGTTACTAAGCCTACAAGGTATCGCAACCGAATCCTACAAGTTAAATGCTGACGAATTTAGCGGAGTAATAATGGACCACGATGCCCGCGGGTTTTATTGGACTTAGATCCAGCCACGACAACACTGCTTCTTACACTGACAAGTTTTGCAAGTGAATCGAGCTATTTCCTTGACGGAAAGCTACAGAAGAAGCACTTATCACAACATTAAGAGAGCAGATTTTCGCACGCAATTCAAAAGCAGGGCATTCAAAGGTTTCAACCGTAAGCAAGAAGAGGGGACGGGCAGATGCAGATGACGGCTCCGTATGTGAGAGTGAGCGGGACCTCGAGGAAGATGAACCACGGGATGAGGTTCAGGCCAATAACGAACCGCAAGGTGTCGTAGGCCCATCAGCGAGCGCTGGCAAGGGACGGCTTCCGAGCGAAGATGAGAACTCATGAGGCGAGCATAAGCTGAGGAAAGAGGTTGTGTTCTCCTTGTTTTTGCGTTTTCACGGTGTTTATACGTATTTTTTCAGAAATTTCTTTACTTCTTACTTCTGATATTTTTAAATATGATATTATTTGTTGGTATATTTTCAATTTATGTTTATGAATTAATTTGTTAATAAATTTTTATCTTCATAATTTACTTTATTGAATGGTGTTTTTATTATATTTCGCAAAATAAAGTAAAAATTATTGTACCTCCAACCACCGACCGCGTTTTCCATTGGTACTATGAAAAGGTGATATTCATTCATTTATTCTTGCCTTCTGGTGCGGAATAATTTGTTCCTGTCTCTCATTGTACGTATCATAGGTATAACAATTGTTAAGCTTATATATATATGTATAAAAATTGTTAGGAAAAAGATAATAAAAATCAAAAACAAAAACCGTCCGAGCTGCACTCTCTACACAGTTAGTGTTATACTGTCGCAAAGGCAGTCGTTCGGAAAAGCTCTCTAGAGGGTTGCGAGTCCAAGCTAAACCAACCCAGACAAGCTGAGTTTTATTGAGGTCTAAGAATAAAACTCGTTATAAATCGCAAAGACATTCTTATTCGGAGGAAAGTCACACTACCACGAAAACTTTACAAGAAATTGATGAGACATCACCCAGTTGGGTTTATTATTTAAAGAAAGATGAGTTAGAAAAATATCTAGTTGGAAAAACGGTAAAACGGAAAAACAATGAGGGAAATTCGAAAAAGAATTAGTATTTACATTCATACACAAAAGAAGAAAAACGACATGAAGAAGACCACACTTGCAGCAACTCCGACCCAAGGACTTCGTCCAAGGACACAACCACAACAACATTGGCGTCATGAACACAGTGAGAAAATTAGCGATCCCTTTTAATAAGAATCAACAACTAAACAAATTTCTAGAGACTATAGAAGAATTAGTTGACTGTTGAGTTGAATTATAATCACCTCCTGCTTCCATTAGATGACATATTCAAAAACAGAGCAAGAAACTTGTGTCGATACAAAATAAGGGAAGTTCTTACCTGTGCGGACTTTCGAGCAGCAGCAAAAACTTTTTTCAACCAACCAGACATTTACTCCGGCTAGAAGAAGAGATAATGCGGTGAAGATCAGAGTGAGTGGGGATGACTTCTTGTACTCTGACTTACTTATACTTATTGGTGAAAGGGTGACTTACAGTATACTCATTGCAGTTCTCTGATGCATACCAATATGAGTGCATTCATTTAAATATAAATGCAAAAATAATAAACGTTTTCTTCTTCACTAAGGTCACGCCACGCATTTTGTAGACTAAAAAGAAGTGACAAAAACATGTTTTTTTCTTTTTTCGTTTTTATTTAGTTTTCATTCTAATTTTAGTTTTTACATGTGGTTATTATTGTGGATATTCTATTTAATTTAATTGATGTACCATATTATAATATTTGTTATTTTAACGTAATTTTTGTCTATTAAACAAACTTACTGAGTTCTTTAGTAATATGTTTGAATTTTTGTTATTATATATTATATGTAAAACCTTGTTATTTTCTCTTTTACAACACCTAATATATCTTGACTTTGGTAACGTATCCACAATCACGTCTTACGTCGGCTTTACAGTTACAAACCAAAATGGACGATGTTCAACCCGCTCTTGTTTGAACTTTATTATTATGTTTTTGCCTACTATTACTTATATGCTTGAAATCCCACGTTACTTGCCTAAACCATTTCCCAGTTTTTCTTTGCCTGACAGTTCGCTACCATTTGGCCTGGTCTGTTGCACACTATTGCTTCTATATTGTCTACCCGTGTTGTGATTCTGAATATTTCCTGTTACCGAACACTTTTGCTTGTGGTGTGAAATTCTTTATTTCTTTTCCAGGATACCTCTCCTCTGTTAGGGTAAGTCTTCCTTCTGTGTGTATTTTCGTACTGTCATGTATTATTTTATGGTCTATTTGTAATGCCATCGTTTTCCGTCCTATCTATTTTTTGATTACATTTCCAGTTGGTTTCGTGCCCATAAGTGGAACTTTTTTCACAGTGTGTTGTGTTTCTCCTAATCAAACACCCTTCCCTCGTGTGACCTTTTTTTAAAGCAAAAACTGCATGTTATGTGTAGTATTGTTTGGTTTGAGTAGTTGTGAGTATAGTTTCATTGTGGGCTGTCGTTTGTTCTGTCAACCTGTTGTCGGCGTACTGACGGTTGCCAAAATTGTGTCGTAGAGACGGTTAATATTTTGCGCGTTTCCTACTATCCCAAAGAAATTGCTGGACTGTCGCACCTCTGCTTGCCTCAATTGGTGTCTTACTCTACAAGGTATTTAGCGATTTTTCTGTTGATCCTAGCAAGTGGAGACGTAAAGTGCTATCTCTTAATCTTAGTTGAAAGGGTCTTGTCATAGACGTGGTTATTTCAGTGCGTAGGGGTGTATCTTTTCCGCTTTTTACGAACTTGTAGTTATGTCTTCGGCTTGCGATCCTAATGACATAGGGCGATGACCAGTATGATAAGCGCAGTATATGCTCACAAGCCGATCATGCTGCTGATTTATATATTCGGGCGAGCGAACGATCAATCCTTTATATACGAGTTCGCCGTCCGACGCTTTTCGCTTGCGCAGCACGTTCCTATCTCCAATGCAAATATTGGTTCGGCGAACTGCTTTTAACGCTAACAGCGGAGCGACGCGCTGTCGCCTCTCGGTGTCGGGTGGCGTCTGTTGATCGCCGGCGAAGCAAACAAAGTACGTTGTTTTAAATATTTCAGCGATGACTGTTTACTTAGCCGCGACTGACGTAAACAGAATTTTATACGCTGCGTCGAGTGGTGGAATCGCCACAATACACTTCATTTCTAAGATCCGAAGAAGGCGGCCCAGAATATATTGGTACTAACCTATTGACAGGTTTTGTTACTTCCGCTATACCCATTTTTATTGTTCTTCCCTTAATTTGTTTTGGTTCTAATGAGTTACTCTTCTTAGGACTAAATGTGTGCAAGATCGCTTCCTCTTGTGAGAACTGTTTATGTGCTAAATCTGCTTACTGTTTTGATTGCTTATTTTAAATTGTTATTTATTATAAATTGTTATTCATTTATGACATAAATTTTAATTTTTTTATTCAGTTATTGTATATATGTATGTTGTATAAATATGTTGTATAAATTTTGTTGAATAAAATGTTGTATAAATATGCAATTATTCGAAATTAATATAAACTTTCACTCACCTGAACGATTGTTGGCCCGAAAACCGGCTGCGCAAAAATGTTGTGGTCTCTTACCACGATAGATAACAGATTCTCCGTGGGTCCTACGTCCTGCTACGTTACTCTGCACTAGAAAGATCTTGCACGTGCCCGTTCTTTAATCAAACACAAGTATATTCTCAAACACAAGTTAATTTCTCTTTATTTTCTTAATTAGCAGCTTAAACTAGCTTAAAACGTTTACACTTAACTCGCGCTAATACTTTTATCTATTGAACTGTTAGACCGGGACTATAATATATATTCGCCCGATTACCACGATCGTTCACTACTCTACAAAGACTGTACACCCTACGCGTTCACTAATTATCAGAGACTCTCTGCGTTAAAAAATAATCCAAGACTCTCTTACTATTTTAAAATGTTCTTTCTTATATCAAGTTTGTAAGTCGGAAATGTTGTCAGCCGAAATTCTGCAACTACCTCAAAAATCATTATCACAATAATTTGGGAAGCTGCATTGCACTGAAATGCTGACTTCCGCGTCAGCTGTTGTTAAGCATTCCACCATGGGTCTGTGTCATGAACAAGCTATGATTTCCTTTGCTAGATTGATGCCACGAAGGAAGATTTTTCTTCGCTTAGTTGTTTCGACTTCTGTACTTTTAAAGTTCGGCCTAAAATTGTGCGAGCGAGTTCTTCAATTGAAGACACCAAAATACCAGTGGAAATTCATTCCTAAAAATATGTGTTACTAACGTTAAGCGTTAGCAAACAGGGCCAAATATCTATGATAATTACAACGTTAGGCATCATTATTACCTGGACAATCATTCCGGCATACAACAACTTGAACCAATTATAAGAAGAGTGACGAATGTGTAGACTAGTACTTGAACTAATATTGTGTGTGTTTCTTATAATCGGCACTTGAACCCATTATAAGAGTTTCGACTGCTCGCTTAAAGAAAAAGACTGCTTCTAGTTCTGTGGTTACGAATAGAGTCCTTTTATTATATTAAGTGCAACTTATTTATACTAATAATAACAGTGCAAGTTACAACAAATCAACAATATAGAAAAATAAGGTTTTGTTTGAATGAAAGAATAGCAAGCAGTGCATTTAGCACAAAGAGTTTTATGACCTGAACTAAGCTCACGGAAGTTTTACGCAATTGACGTGGTCAGCATTTTGAGTTTAGTGAACTTCAACCACAAGCATTGTCTGCCCATTTAGTGCATTGCACTCGGCTGGCATCATGTTACCGTTTGAGTTAAATTTTTGATTTAAATAATTGGTCAAGATGGTGAATGACTTAAAATATTGAGGAAGTCAATGTGCCATACATTGCTTGCTTGCAATTCTAGGTTTGAACATAATGCCCCCGTTAAGCTCTGCTTAAGACTGATTCGTGATGTTCTGATTCGTTGAGTGCTTCCGTATAAGGGCTTGTGGAGGGTTGAATTTTATCATTAAGCGTTTGATTGCTTGGTATCCTATGTATAGCATAAGATATTTGATGCTGATAGCGCAGTGAATCCTACTGCATGCTCATTCGGTAAATTTAGGATGTCTTGATCAATTAATGTTTGTTGTAGGCTTGTAAGATTTCGTATCTGGGAGTGATAATCTTGAGCTTGCATTTTGCTTAGTAGAGGCTGCAGTCGCATAATTGCTTATTGAACTTCGTCTTCGCTTTGAAACTGTATGGTCGAGATATTCTCCAGACTGTGATTATCTTTTCTCGTCCACTGAGTGGTCTTGATCCATGAGAAGTGGCGCTCATTTCTGAATTGGCCTCCGCAATGTACTTGTTGAAGTTTTTACTTTGGCGACCCGAACGGATCCATCGTTGCCTTTGAAAGTGTTTATGATTCTTCCAAGTGGCCATTGTAGAGGTGGTAGATTATACTCTTTAAGGAAAACCATTGTCTCGATTTGTACGTTAGGTTGCCGTTCTCTCCACTTTCGTCGATACTGCAACTCGTTTAGATACTCGGCTGACCATCATTTCCAAAACTCTTGCTTCAAGTGAGAAACCAAATTCCACCTTTTAAAAGTTGACGGATTTGCGTTAGAACTTCTGGCGTCTACCTGTACAGTCAATGGTTCCCCAATGAGGAAGCGGCCAGGGGTTAGCGCTGTTAAGTCATTGGGATCGTTTGACATAGGTGTTAGAGGTTTACAGTTTAGAATAAACTGCTTCCCACAATTCTCCAAAATGAGGGGCTCTTGGCGGAATGAATTGGCATTGTATGCCTTTATCAGTATATCCCTTGATATATGCTGTTCTGCTGTGGGGGAGTAGAGTGGTTTTTTTAATTCAGAGAGTTGATTGCTTCCTCCCACGGAGTTTGTTGCATTGTCGCTGTATTAATTCTTGTAGTAGCCTCTACGACTTATAAAACGTTTTATTGCTCCAAGGAAGGCTTCTGTGATCAGATCGCTCATCAGCTTCAAATAAACTACTTTCGTTGCGAAACAGTAGAAGACTGCAATGTTGATCTTGTGTGGTCTTTTGCACCGGATTTTGTAATGAACCCAAAATGGTCCACAATAATCCACACCTGAGTTGATAAAGGGGCGAGCGCGTTGTACTCGCGATGCAGACAAGGCTCCCATAACCTGCCGACTGAGTTTTGGAGACGCTCTCGTACACTTTACGGCCTGGAGATATCTATAAAATCAGGAATATGGATGAGCTAAATGCTGTTGCTGGTCTTGTTGAAGATGGTAAAAGGGATGGAGGTGTCTAGCTGCTATCAATATTTGTATGATATAATTATTATTTTCTTTTACATAGCTATTAATTCTTCTTTATTTCCTTTTTATCTGGTTTCCTTATTCAGAACTCTAATTTTTAATTATGTTTCCATACTTTTTTGTGAGGCGATTTGCTGGTTAGCGGTGGTGCACTTTGTTTTTCTTACATCTATGCATTTTCTGTGTCTTTCTTATAATTACGATAATGATTGGCTTCTGTGATCGCAATTATGGTATTTGCAATAAGAGTCTTATGGGTTTTATGTGTTCCCGATATGCAGGTCTTAAAATCGCTCATTTTAATGCTAGGAGCCTAAACTCTGATAATGTTGATTACATGAGATATGTGTTCGAAAACTCCTCTATTGATGTCATATGTGTGTCGGAAACCTGGTTTGTCTCTGATTCTAGCAACTCACTATGCAATAGGCTTTACGTTATTTAGAAATGACAGACAGAATAGAAGAGGAGGAGTTGTTGCAATCTATTGTCGCAATACTTTAACGTCAGTTATTGTGGATAAATCGGAATATAGTGCGATAATGCCATAAAAATCTGTATTACCTGCGCGTACAACTCAGTCAAATATAATAGCCTTGACAATATTTTGTCAATTAACTTTAAGTTTTTCATACTATGTGGTGATTTTAACGTAAATCTGTTGTGTGATGATGGCCTTTCAAGATGTATGTGCGATAACGTCTCATCACTTGGTTTCTCCATAGTTAACTGTACAGAGCCTACTAGATTCTCGGATAAAGATGCTCCTAGTCTGTTGGATTACTTCATTGTTTCCGATATCTCTGCAGTGCTGTTGTTTGACCAAATTAACTTCTTGTCTGACCATGACTTAATTTTCTGCACCCTAAATATTAATATGTCACGTGCTATAACTTCGAAAACTTTTTCTTATTATGACTTAATGCTATTAATCACACAGAACTCTATTCTGATCTTTCCTCCGTTATGTAGAATCAAAAGTGATTTCTCCCCACAGTTGACGATAACCTTGATTTTCTTACGACAAACATCAAAAATCTGTTTCTTAGGCATGTTCCCTTGAAAACTGTAACTATTAAAAACATATCCTGTCCTTGGTTCTCACATCGCGTTCAGGAAGCTTGTGAGGTGTGGCGGGGCTCACGCTCTGTGTCGGAGCGCAAAGCGTAAGCAAACGGAGAGCCGCTCTTTCCAGCCCGTGTCTGCAATGCAGATATCGGCATCTCCTCTTTCCATCATGCGACGGACTGATGAGTCCCGTATGATGACGTGGTGGAAGTTTCGAGAAAACAAGTTTTTTTTTTCTATGAACTTCACATCACGCCATCCTACGGGACTAGCAATTAACGCTGACGCTGTTAAGAGAGAGCGAGATGTCCATATGTGCAGAGCGGTCACGACTGGAATGAGCAGAGCGGACCGGTTTTCGCTCTACAGCTTCGACACAGATAGTGTGCTAAAAAGTTGGTGGAGAGCGCAGTTCGGAGTTGGTGGGGAGTCGTCTGCCGTCCGCATAGAAAACAAATCACGGAAATGAATTTGTTATTTTGTGCTGAATAGAGTTCGCACAATACTGAACAGTCGAATATTTACAAAGTATACTAGATGAGACCTTTTAATTAAGTCTCGTAGTTGTTGTTAATCGGTTAAAATATCAGCATAAAAAGTAGAGATCTAATCAAAAAAAAAATTTGAATTTGGATAATATGCCATTTCCCGTCAGCCATGTGAATTGCTTTTAACTTAAACATTTATTGAAAAAAAACTACAAATAAAAAAAGGAAAATTCAAAAATCCAATACAAATTTCTAAATAGAAAATGTTGAAATTATTTAAAGATAAAGAACTGTGAGAATATTTAAGTAAGAAAACGCGAGTTTATTTATGAAGCACTTCAATTACACATCAAATTCATTGCGCCGTTGATCGCTATATACAGGAAAATTATGATGCAAGATGACAAAAAAAAAATGTTAAACAGAAATTTCAAATATCAATAAATCGCAAAATTGGGAAATGTTCTTCAAATTAGTCTAAAAGTATGCAACTAGTACAATAGCCGCCTGTTAGCGCCTAATAAATACTTCGTAGAGCCTTCGGAAGACTGGATTTATGTTTCGATTAATTGTAAAGGCAAAATTCGGTGGGTTCACTAAACAAGCAAGTAAAATTAATTAAAAAGCACACACACATCAAATATGCAACTCAAACTACGTTCTATGTCAACGAATAGAAAACAAATAAACTATGGAGTTTAGATCTTAATTATTGTGATGTAGTTTTTAAACAACGAATACGGCAAAATTTAATGCAACTATTCAACAATAACGAACAGATTTTTAGAGAATAGAAAAAGCATTAAGAAAACTAGCTACAAAATGTACAATTATTCTAACTAAATATATATAATGAATAGAATATATTATGAATGTATTTAAATCCGTGCATACTTCAATTTAATCAAAGATTTCTAAATAACAAGCAACTTTGCAAAGAAAGAGATTTTACTTTTTTTCTAATACAAAAAATATAAATACTATTAATTTAAGTTAAGTGAAATTGTAGAAGTTATGGAAAAATTATGTGCATTTAAATTAAAATTTCTTTATATAATAAACCCAATTCCAACTGAAAAGTTTGTGGAAGAAGGACAAGCCCTTAAAATTACGTTTTGCGTTAAATAAATTGTTGTTAAAATTAAAATTATTAAATTTAAAAAAATGGATTAAATTAAATTAAATTAAACAGGTGAGTTAGCGGTTCCACTCCGCGCAGCCAGCCGACACACGAAAAGGGGTTGGCGCAACAAATGCCGCCGCGCCAACCATGTATGGGTATAGAAAGGGGGAGGGAAATAACACCTACTTCTCCCCCTCCCTCCTCCTCTCATCTCTCTCTCCCTCGTGAACCTCCGCGTACTTATTTTTTTTGTGGTACGTTTGCTTAGCCGCCACCCACTTTGTATCGACCACGAGCGGATTTCGTCGTGTAAATTTTCGATTATCGGTCTTGTCTTTGGCTGTAGAGCCAATGTAAGCCTCAGCTCCGATCTGTTTTTTTGTAACTGGGGTATAAAGACATTGTCTGTCGGCCGGACGAGCTGAGCTGCTCTGACAGTAGTCATCTTTTTTCGTCATTTGAATTTTTTTTATTTTGCTAATTTAGCTTAACGCGTTCCCCCCCCCCCCCCCCCCCCCCCTTCCCCAACATTACAAGCTATTAATAAGCGAAATAAGCTTCATAGCTTGTGGAAAAAAGAAACCTACTACATTTAGATGGGAGATTTACAGACGTGCTAGTAATGGTGCTTGATAACTAGGCAAGCGAAATCTAAATACTTCAGTAACAAGTTTAAGAGTTCCTTGTCTTCTAAGATTCTATGGAGAAATCTTAAAAAGTCTGGAATTTCTTCAAAAGAGTCTCCTACATGCGCGCTTGATCCTAATGAACTTAACAACTACTTCACATCCAGATTTAATTCTAGCATTAACGTTCAATCGGCTACTGCTTATGATTGCTACACCCAAAATACATTTGATTTTTCTTCGGTTACTGAGGTTGATGTTTTAATCTCTTTAATGAACATAAAATCAAATGCTGTTGGAGAGGACGGTATTTACATTAAATTTCTAAAAATTATTGCTTTCTATATAGTGAGTCCATGGAGTCATCTCTTTAATCACTGTTTTACGTCAACCATCTTTCCATCAGTATGGAAAATAGCTGTAGTTGTGCCAATTGCAAAAAAACCTACTGCAAGTGAGGCTAAAAATTTTATATCAATAAGTATTTTATCTTCATTGTCAAAGGTGTTTGAATCGCTAATGGCCAATCAAATTAACAAATATGTTAAGGATAATAAATTGCTCGAACCATCGCAGTCTGGTTTCCGCTCTGGTCATAGTTGTTCTACTGCTACACTCAAAATACTGGATGACATGCGACCAGCTTATGATAGTGGTTTGTTAACATTACTATGCTTACTCGATTTTTCGAAAGCTTTCAATACTGTAAGTCACTCTCTTCTCTGTATAAAGCTAAAGCATCTGTTTGGCTTCAGTGATAATGCCGTACGTTTTATGGGTACTTACTTATCAGGTCGCGTCCAAAAAGTTAGGTGTGGGTGCATCTTCTCTGACTATAAGTCAGTGCAAAGTGGTGTTCCCCAAGGGTCGGTTCTTGGACCCCTCCTTTTCTCTCTGTTTCTTAATGACATATTTCTCGTTTGTCAGCACTGTGTACTTCATGCTTATGCTGATGATGTGCAGGTATATCTTTCAGGTAACACTAATCTCATGGAAGATCTTGTCTGTAGAATATATCTAGAATTGTTGATTGGGCGAATTCCAACTGTCTTCAGCTTAATGCCTCTAAGTCGTATGTGTTACCAGTATCGAGGTACAGGATAGTGCATGACGATATTCCCGACTTACTTATAGGTGTGAACAGTCTACAACTTGTTGACCGCGCTGTTAGCCTAGGTTTCAAAATTAATTCCTTCCTCACATGTACTGATCATGTTAACGGCTTAGTTGGAAAGATATATTTCATCGTTCGAAGCCTGAGATTTACAGCCGAGTTTTTACCGATCGACACTAAACGTAAGCTAATCCTTCAGTTAGTCTTGTCTTTAATTACATATGCTGAGATTGTGTACAGTAAATTAGACTCGCGGTCGCAATTGAAATTGGAAAGGGAATTTAATTGTGCTGCAAGGTATGTTTACGGTCTGCGTAGGTTTGATCACATTTCTCAGTTAAGAAAAAACTGTGATACTGGATGTGATATAATAAGTTATCTCAATGCAAGAAACTGAACCAGCTTACCTCTGCTCCACACCTTTTTTCTTCATTTTCACCTTCTTTCTCTGCTCTTATCTGTTCTGATATCTTTATTTAATATATAGTACAGTAGATTTACATTCATTTGTGTTTTATTTTAATTATGTAATGATGAGTCTTGTATAAGCATACTTATTGTGCGTTAAAAGACATCGTGTTGAGTGTGGGCTGCACCTTCCAGGAAACACACTAACCAATATAACCAATATAAAAGGATAGGAATTTCACATTTCTTGAGTTGGAGGTGCTTTAGTTGAGTTTGTATAACTAGTGCTTTAAGGCCTTCGCGCCGGCTCTCTAATTTGCCTGATGTTTCCAGTATCTTTTGCAGCAATTTTGTCTTAGTTTATTTTTAATTTTTTTGTGGTATTGTACTTTTAAGAATTGCGGCAGAAGTACTTCTTTTAAGCTAATGGTGTCATTCTCTATCTTTCAACGACAATGTTGTCCTACGCTATGCTGCAAGGTCACGCTATGCTTTTCGTGAAACAGCTGCTAATTTTCGTTGCCGAACGAACAGAGAATGAGGAAACGAAAAGTTTACATTAGGCAACGTGAACCAGGAATATTTCCAAATTTACAACAACACTTCCGACAGTACTTTTTTGTGTTTCCAGCAGTTCTCAGGAAAGTTGTATTCTTGATCTTTTGAGAACGAAACGATCGCTGTTTTTTTCCATGAAATCGAACGTAGAGAAAATTACATTCGTTTGCCTACAGTTGAGTACAAGAATTGTCTTAAATACGTACGACTATGAATTAATATACCGCCAAGGCCATAAAATGTGCAATGCAGATTGATTGAGCAGATTAACTATTGGCTCAGACATCTCATCGGATAATGAGCATGACGAAGTATTGATGATCAAAAAGACGGAAACATCTATACTTCATGCAGCACTATTAGCCAAACAAATAGCAAAAAATCCTGATCTCAGTAAGGTGCTCAGTTAGGTGCTTATATGGAAATCGCATTATTATTTCACATGTTAGCCGGCAGAAAATTCTCGACGACTTACACACTGCGCATCCCGGTATTGTAAAAATTAAGGCGTTAGCGCGGAGATACGTATGGTGACCAAGTAGAGATGCGAACGTAGAACGGTTGGTTAAACAGTGCATTCCTTGTCAACAGCCTTGGAAGACCACTAAATCTCCGTGGTCGCGGAGCACGTCTCGGTCCTGCACGTTGATTTTGCAGGTCCTTTTCAAAACAAACTGTTCTTCATCGTTGTCGATTCGTAATACAAATGGTTGGAAGTGTTCATTGTGCCATCAACGTCGTTACAAGCTGCAATCAAGCCTCTTTGCTTACTTTTCGCAACTCACGGACTTCCTGAAGCTATTGTATCGGACAATGGCACAGCATTTACATCTGAAGACTGCAGAACATTCTTGAGAAATATTCGTATTCGTCAAATTCTGTGTGCACCATATTACCCGTCATCAAACGGGCAGGCAGAAAGGATGGTGCAGACAACAAAGGATTTCTTAAATAAGGTTTCAGCAAAGACAGTTATAGATTTAAATCTGATAAGATTCATATTTAATCAGCACATTACAACGCATTCCCCAACAGGTCGTTCACCAGCTGAGTTGTTATTCAACAGCCAGCTGAAAACATATTTTGATAAAATTCATCCAAACGATATATTTACAGATGGCAGTGAATCATCAGCAAACACAAAATTTAAAAGGAATGATTTTGTCTGGATTCGGAACTATTCTTTGCGATCCATATAGATTGAGAGCGATGTCAAATCGCAAACAGGACCGGTCTCCTATACGGTCAAGGTGGCCGTAATATCGACTTACCTTTGGAAGCAGAACTAGATCAAATGCACCCTACTCGATCCATTCGGCATCACCATGTTCAGGTCCCTTATGGGCATCATTTTCGTCATCGCCCGAATAATTGTCCTGTTCACCGAACTGTCGGGGAACTTATTTGACCCCTCCAGCCGAATTAACACCGTCACCTCAGCCCGAATCAAGGCCGTGCAGACCCAGTCGATCGAGACGTCCGCCAGATTTCGGTTAAGAGGTGTCGTGTTCTAACGAAGGCCGAAGTCAGTTAGTCTGAAGTTCGGCATCAAGCACCTAGCACGCGTCATTGCAGTCGCAGTTGATAGAAGCGTAATCATTAATCGCCATAAGTATAAATAGAATTATTAAGAATTAAGTAGAAATATTGTTGCATAAACAATTTGTCTAATTATTTAGCACATATATACCGTTTTCTTTGTTTTCCAGCATTCAGAAACTGTTTCGGGAAAGAAAAGCTGTTCAGCTTTCCCCATTTAAAAATGCATCTGTTTCTTGTTGTTGCTTTCTTGAGCGGCATTTAGCGGTTGTTGCTTTCTAGAGCGGCATTTAGATTTGTTTGAGTTTTACATATACTTTCTGTAAAAGTTCGCCAGTAGTTGGTACTCTTCGTTGTTCAAATGTGCGTTGTGATTACGTGTATTTCTTGGCGTTCTCCAGTTATAATACTTTTTCTACATACTCTAAATCAGATCGCAGTTATGACTGAAAGCAATTACAGTGGTTAATTCTGTTAATTCTCAATAACTGTTTTATAAACAATTGTAACTGCTTAAGTTTCTGTATCTGTATGTATGTTTATGTATATGTATGTGTATGTACACGTTCATGTGTATTTGTTTTCACACAATCATACGTGTGCATCCACATTACATGCAGCGTTCAGTTTAGCGTTTTACATTTGCTTGTTATTAATTTCAAAAACGTTTACATCTATATCTTCGCGTAGCTGTTATCTATTTTAGTATAGCTTGCCTTTCCTCTTGCATGGCTTTCATGGACAATTCTTTTCATATTTTAAGTGTTTCAAAAACAGAGCAGCACCCCAAAGGATATCCCAGTGCATTAGGAAACCGTTAATGTCCTTCGGCGAGTGAGTATTTCTGGCACTTGAGATAACATCAAAATACCTATTCCGCGGATTGAGATCACGCAACATGTAGCATTTTATGGCATAACTACTCTTTCCAGGGTCAAAGTTGCTTGGCGCGCATTTGAGACGGAGTGTGCCTTAAAAATGTGCGACATGGAGTGTGACCTTTTTTACCTTGACATTGTTTTTTGCTATAAAATACGTTTGATGTGTTGTCATGGGATGGTTCTGGATTATTGGCACTTTTTATTTGCACGTGGTTGCAAGGGAATGCGTGCTATAATAATTAAGAGCCTGGTTTCCCGTCCATCTTTTTGAGAACTTAATTAAGCCCCTTAAAAACGCATGCATAAATATATAAGTTATATTTAATAGGTATTTTATGCATTCCTTCTTCTTTTTTTCCTTTCAATCTGTCTATTATTTTGCAACACAATATATATGACAGGCTGTATTTACCTTGGAATTTGCCTTTGTAATTAATTACATAATTGGGACGCCGCCGGTTTCCACAGCCACTGTCAATCTCTATTAAGATTTTCCTCGTATTACATTTGTGAGAACTTTTTACAATCTTCTATCAAAGTCCTATGCAGGTAACTAATCTTCACTCCTTCACATCAGCCCAACAAAAAAACAACAAAATCAATAATTTCTTACGTTCCGCGTTCACTCATCGTTAAACTCATCGCGTTCACTGCTCGTTTAGCTCATCGTGTTCACTCAACGTTTGTCAGTAAAGTCTACTGATGAGCGCCTTGGCCGAGGCGAAAAGATCTTCTAGATAGCCTTTAGCCTTTACGGCAAAGGTTTTATCTTTTTTTAGTTACTTAGAAATTTTCCAGTTGACAGGTCAACTTAGCCGTCACGTTTTAGATATAGTTTTTTAATAAAAATATTTTGTGTTGATAAAATGAATTGTTTTTGTTGCTTTAGCATAATAAAACTCTTACTGAAAACTTATATGATAGGATATGATAAAACTTATATAAGTAAGACATATTTAAGAAAAAACATTAAAAACTCTGTCATGTAGCTGACATTGACATTCGGTCATTGACATTGACACAGGTCAATGACCAACTGGACACCTTAGGGACGAAGAGCACAACAAACGCGACGCCATTTTGTGTTATTTTTCCCCTTTTATTGCTTATGTATTATTTAGAAAAAGCTTTAAGCAGGGCAGATAAGTGTGAGGTCAAACACACAGCCCGGTTAGAGATCGATGGTTGCTCGATCCTTCACCCCACGGTCGTACCCCATAGACATAGGAATTTTTTGTTTTTTATTTTTATTTCTATTCACGTTTCAGGAGTACTGTCTCCGCACTCAATTTTCAAATTCAAACTAAATCATCGCTCTTCAGTTCGCGGTAAATTCCGTATCCTTCGGGCATAATTAAATATTAAAATCAATGATTTTTATACGTTGCCGCGCCAATCTTAAGTTGCTTTATTTCAAAAATATTTAACGTTTAACGCAATTGTAATTCCTTAAAATCTTCGCGTTTTACCAACTAGTCACAGACATTTAACATTAATAATATTTTGCGCTTTTCATTGTTTGGAACAAGCATTTAACTTGTTTTAATTCTTTAATAACATTTTACATAAATCTTTTATTTTATTTCTAAATAAATTATTTTCTTAAATAAAAATTTCGCGTTTTTCATAGCTAGGAAAAAACAATTTAACGAAATTACAAGTACAAAAAAGCAACTACTGGAAACTCTGCAAAACCTTACATTGAAATATTTCCGTTTGGATGAGTAAGTACAACAACAATTGCCGAAGCAGCAGTTAAATCTCTGCCGAAGCCAACATCAGTTTAATCACATGTCAAGCAAAATATCGTCATCGACTCCTCAGCAACCATGCCGTTGCAACGTATGGATTCTAGATGAACCGTTTGACGAATTCTTCGACAGCGTCTTAGCCATGAACGACCTATTACGCAACCCTTTCCGTGACCCTGACCTTCTAGACATACTCACCCATAAACTGACACCAGCGTTAGGGCGAGAGCTATTACATGTCCGCATGACTGACCTAAATGACCTACGGCGTGCTTGTCACAAGCAGGAGAATTTTTACCATGAGCGCTACACAGTGATCAGTGATCGTGACTGCTATGGAGACGGACTACTGGGATGACGGGTCAGAGTTGACCGGCGAAACATCAGAGTTATGCCAGGTAACCCAACGTTCGCACGAAAAATGTTGAATG
This sequence comes from Thecophora atra, assembly GCA_937620795.1. Classification (NCBI taxonomy): domain Eukaryota; kingdom Metazoa; phylum Arthropoda; class Insecta; order Diptera; family Conopidae; genus Thecophora; species Thecophora atra. The sequence goes on from OW569398.1 coordinate 70,362,787, forward strand.
AATTGCGACGCTGAGGGTCACCGTTTTCAGGAATGCGAAGACACGTCGGGTCGAATCTTTTGCTTTGGTTGTGGAAAGATGAATACCTTTAAACACGCCCGCGTTTCTTGCAAGACCAGAGTGGAAAACTTAAGGGGCGACACTCATGTAGCGACGGCCAGACCTGTCATCGCGACATCGTCACTAGGGCCACCAGTGACCTAGCACCGCTTGACCTAACCAACACTTTAGCCGACGTTCTTAAACCTAGCCGAGAAATTATACAATACCACGTGCGTCTTGCTATGTATATTTTAAGGCGAGTAGAAATCTTTTCAACCGAACTCCGACGTAAACGTAAAACTCAACGTCTGCGCGAGTTTTGGAACCGACTTAGACGATTGAGCAAAATGACGATATCGTCTATAGTCTCCAAACCTAACGATTCAAATCTGTATGTTAATCTTACTATTAACGGCGAAAGCCATTTAACTCTACTAGATAGTCGGGCGAATTTAAGTGTGATCGGAGGCGCGCTAGCTCAATCCATCCTAAATGCAAGGGGTTCGCTTGAAAATTTCAAAGGAAAAAAAAAAAAACGCCGACGGGCAACTACAATCTGTGGCTAGATATTTCGCGGCTAAGACGCAATTAAACCAAAAGTGTCACGACTTCCGCTTTCTTGTAATTCCTTCGAGTGCAGTTAACGTAATCTGCGTTATAGACTTTTGGAGTGAATTCAATATCTAGATCTCCAGCCTGGGGCCTGTATGGTTGCTTCGCTGAACAGGCATGAAGATAAATACGTGACAATAACCGACACCCAAAACAGACGCCTAAGTGGTGTTATCTAGTCTTTTCCGTCATCAGAACGGGAAGGGACTGGGTAAAACCACCTTGGAAGAACACGTTATCGACACCGATATTCGCCAAGCCAATCAAGCAGCGATATTATCCGATTTCGCCAGCACGGGAAAAATTACTCCACCAAGAGCTTGATCGGATGCTGTCAATAATCGAAGAAGCAGGCGGATCGGTATGGCCGTTTCCAGAAGTTCTGATTGTCAATCCTAGCAAAGTGCGTTTCTGTCTTGACTATCGCAAGTTGAACGAAGTTAAACAGAACGTTAAAGAAGCTTATCATCTGCCAAACATCGATGGCATCTTGAGCCGCTTACCGGCAGTGAACTTAATTTCGAAAGTAGACTTGAAGGACGCAGGAATCTCTAAGGAGAAGACCTTTACGGTTCCGAACCGACCTCATTATCAATTTAACGGATGCCTTTCTGGTTTAGCAACGCACCCCAGACCATGTGTGGACTTATGGATCAGGTGATCCCGAACAATCTCGAGGGTATTCGTGTATCTTGATGACCTGCTGTTTTTATCAAGTTCTTTTGATGAGCATTTGATTCACTTGGCAGAGGTGGCAATTTGTTTGCGCAAGGCTAGCTTGACCATTAACGTGTCGAGAAGCGAGTTATGGTTGCGCGAAGTAAATTACGTACCGATCCTGAAACGGTTACAGCGGTCAACGGTTATCCTGTACCTAGAACGGTGAAGAAAGGTAAAGACTTCGTCTGGTGATCTCTAGCTCAGCAGTCATTCGAAAACATCCCGATTACTCCAAACCATTTATAGTCCCTTGTGACGCTAGTCAATGTGCGGTAGGAGCTGTGTTAGCGCAATGCGACGAAGAAGGCCAAGATCAACCCATCGCTTACACGCCGCAAAGGTTAAATAAGGCTCAGCGCAATTACACAGTCTCCGAACTTGAATGTTTGGCCGTAATCGTCGCAATCAAGAAGTTTCGGATGTATATAGAGGAGCATGAGTTGAAGGTGGTCACTGAACACTCTTGCTTGAAATGCCTGATGAGTCAAAGGGATCTATCAGGACGACTGTCTCTCTGGTCACTTAAACTTCAAGGTCTCGACTTCTTTATCGAACATCGGAAGGGTTCCGCCAATGTCGTGGCGCATGCGTTATCGAGATCGAAAGAGGATACCTCACCTAGTGAAGTGTCAACCATCGAAATCGGTCACGAGCCGCTCATCGACCTGGCGTGTCTGGCTTTTTCCTCTAGCGAATACAATGATTTGAAAGAAAAGTTCGCTGGGGTTCCCGATAATCGCGTGATCGACCAATATCTATATCACCGCAATGTTTTTGCCACTGGAGATAACGATACCGATGACCTGGCTTGGAAGTTGTATGTACATGGTATTACATGGGAAAGATTACGAGGGCAGAGCAGGCGAACAGCTACGAGAGGGCTCAATCAGGGTCAACCGAAAAGACCGCAGAGATGCGATTAATGATATGCTCCGGAAGCGAACCAAAAAAGCTTTTGAGAAAACACGGAAAATATATAATCTCAGGTCGAGAGTGGTATAATTGTTCACGCGAAGGAACTTCCAGCTTACTGACTACTTTTGTGCTAAGTTAGCGCCAACGTGAATACCCGCCAGGGGAGCCGAAGCTTTTGGAAATTCAAGCTATCGTTTAGTAAACCTGAAAGGTGATCCGATGGGAATTTATCATGCCAATGACATCTGGTGATGAGTTCGAGGCTTGCCAACTTTTTTCAGCTGTATCTCTGGCCACAAGTGAACAACCACCACCTGTTTTGTGATGTTTGGCGAGGCCCACGCTCTGTGGCGGAGCGCAGAGAGAATGCGGACGGAGAGCCGCTCGTTCCAGATCGTGTCCGCATTGCAGATATTGGCATCTCCTCTTCTCAGCATGCCGACGTACAGGCAAGTTCCGTAAAGTGAATTTTTTTTTCTATGATTTTCGCATTATGTCATGGTGGGAAAGAGGGAGATGTAGCGCTGTGCTGTGCTGTTTTCTGTCAGCAGCTTCGACACAGATAAATTTGGGGCAGTCAACTACTCAATTACTCAAAAAACTAATTGTAATTTGGAAAAGAAATCAAAGAAACCCGAATACAATTCAAATAAAATATTTAATGTGAAATTAAAAAACACACAATTTAAAATACAGTGGAAATCTAAAAATATATATATAGAAAAACCAACAAGCTATTTGAATACTGACTCGCAGTTCATACAAGAAGAAAATAATTTTATATTAACTGCGTCGACTACAAACGGATAACATTTCACTTTTTCTTTTTAAGAACAATAACATTAACTAGCTACTATATGGAAACAATGAAGCTCCGTGCTTTGAAACGCGCAACGCAGTTATACATCACAAGTGTGATAGAAATTGAATTGAAGATGAAGTTAGCGGCAGTTTCAAAAATGCATCGTCTCGCCGTTAATTGTGAATGTGGCAGGCCGTGTAAGGTATCTCCTAAACCAAAGGATGAATTTATTTGTTTTTAAAATTTCTTTATTTGTTTGTTTGTATTACTTGTTGTAATTACTTTTACTCTTACTTTTAGAATCATGTGGTTTAAGTGTTTTATGTTATATGTTAAATTATATTTGTAAATATAATATTTTTCCCTCACAGTAAGACCCTAAGTCTCCTGGTTGAATGATTTGTGTGGAAAGGTGATTGTGGAAAGAGTGAATGGAAGTGTGATTGAACAGGGAATTAGGGAAAGTGGGAATTGTAAATGGAAGGGGGAATTATTGGAAAGGATTGGAAGGATGGGAATCGGAACGGGAGGAAGAGGATTGAAAAAAGAAAAAGGAAAAGAAAGGTTTGGAGACGGGTTGATGTCGGATGGTTTTTAGAAGCGATTTTGAAAAAACAAAGAAAAATTAAGTGATTAAGTGAAAAAAAAGAAAACACAAAAGATTGTCATAAAAAAAACAGTGTGAAAAAAGTGCACCAAATTGTGTCTAGATTGCGCCAAAAATTTCATTGGGCAAGTGAAACTTATAAGTATATTTGTTTTGTTATATAAATATTAAATAACATAATTACATACTGAACACAAACCCAGCAACTTCAACGCACATAAATTCTCGAAATATTATCCAAAAACAATAAGAAGTGAACAAGTATAAATCACATTAACAAAAAAAAAGAACTCAGCCAAATACACAAATAAAAAAGAAAAACAAAACAATTGACGATTCCCGCCAATTCCGGTACGTAAAAGTACATAGAATAAAACCAAACTACATAAGTAAATGCAATCAAGAAACGCTGCATTGAACAGAACAATTTTAAAAAAGTGAATATTGTAACGAGTTTTGTTCCTTAGGCTGGGATAAAACTCAGTCTGTCCAGGGTTCGTTAAAGGGGTCTCGCAACCCTCTAACATTCAACGTATTTCCGAATTACTCACGACTGTCTTCGTGACAGTCTAGCACTGACTCTGTCAAGAGTTCAGCTCGGACGTTGTTTATCGTGTTTTTAATTTATTATTTTATTATTATTCACTTAACAATTCTTATACTTATATTAATGCTTAACAATTTCTATACCTAATAATACGTACAATGGAGGGGGGATAGGGTATCCCGCAGCGAAGGCTGCACAATGTGTATAACCTATTCAAAGCACCAAAGGAGACGCGGAGGTTGGTGGAAAGTACAACAACTTCCTGGCAGAAGGCCTCGATATGCGGAAGGCGAGTGGTTAGAGTGAGAGCAAAAGTGCTACTCGGGCAGATGGCCTTAAATGTATTCGGTGACGTCAGAGCATCCACCAACAAAAAGTCTCTGGTTTGGTACCTTGTGTAGGTGCCCTACCTAGTTGTTGTACAATTATTTTTGCACAACGGAGACCGAAGTCGAAAGCCACTGTTATTTCTGTGACTGAGGCCGAGGCCGAAAGCGTCAGTTATTTCTGAGCGCTGAGACCGAAGTCGAAAGCCACTGTTAGTTCTGTGACTGAGGCCGAAGCCGAAAGCGTCAGTTATATCTGAGCGCTGAGACTGAAGTCGAAAGTCACTGTTATTTCTGTGACTGAGGCCGAAGCCGAAAGAGCTGGAGTGAGGAAGGGGATCCAAAAAACACAAAGACTTTGCAACTACTGCAAACGACTCTGATCGGTTTCCAACTCTCAAAATATTTTGCAGTTTGCGCATCCTATACGTGGTATGATGGTTAAACTGTTTGAGAATTCAAAGCTCTGATTACGAATCAGCGGGAAAGCAAAAGCGATTAAAATGGTTTTGCTGGTGTGACGTATGTTAGCGCCTTCGAAACCCGTACTTGGCGGATTTTGTTGTTTGCTTAATTTGATGCTTTTTTTTATGTTTTATTTGTTTATAATTTATTTCTATTAATTTGCTTCAATAAAAAATAGAAAACATATTTAAAGAATAAAAAAAAAGAATATAAAGAAATTGACTGCCGCAGTTCGGTTTCGAACCGGCTTCCCTCGTGTTGGGATTCTTATATGGAAACTCAGAGAGCAGTGTTCTGTGTATAATAAAAAGAATTGTAACATGGCATTAATTATGCCTGTTACAGTCTATCCCTATTTTGGTTGACAAAAAAAAGGAACAGGATGGTTTGTTTATTGTATATGCATATATATATATATTTATGAATTTTTTTTTTTTTGTGTAATAGTGAGTAAGTATAATTCGAAAAAAACAAATATAATGTAAATTTAGAAACTACTGTATTTTCCCTTCTTGGGTTAAAGTTTTTTTTTCGCTTGTGTATATGTTTGTAAAAAAAATATAATGTAAAATTAAGGTATTTCGTTTGTTAATAGTAAATATATATGTTTGTATAATATAATGTAAATATAAAATTAAGGTATATTCCATTCTTTGTTTTTTTTTCGCTTGTGTATATGTTCGTATAAAAATCTAAATATAATGTAAAATTAAGGTATTTCGTTTGTTAATAGAAAAACAATAAAAAGTATAATAGTGTAAATAATGTTTTGATGCTTTTGTAACAACAAGAAATAAGACGCGAATGTGGGTGATAATGTTGCTTACTTCTTTTAGAGCATTTGATGTATTTTTTTTTGGTAGCGAGTTCTAAAAAGGACGGAGCTGTGCGTGTTCCGGGTTGGTGGTGATGATCCGCCAGGTGTCTCCGTGGCTGATTTTGGCCCATCCATCTTGGACAATCACGTTGGCTACTCCTTCCGGTCTTCGGATTGTGAATGTACGTCGTTCCGGTGTATGTTGTGGTGCTATTTTTATCTTCTTTAGCCATTCTTCAATGGCCCTTTGGTTTCGTTGTGGCCCTTTCGGTTCGGTTGCAGGCGCTGCTTTCCCTGTCCTGGATGCTTTTTTAGTGGGTACTTTCCGCGGTTGTGGTGTGTGGGATGCTCCTAGCTCGGGTCTATTCTTATTTAACGCTGCTCGGATTGCGGTTAGTTTGACAGCGGGTTTCTTAGTTTTGTGTGCAGTGGACACTGTCATTGCACGGTGGAGTATCTCCTGCCTTCTCTGTGACTCTATTGGTGGCACGAAAGGGGGAATCGGTGTGACCCATTGTGTTGCGTGTACGCCTGGTCGTTGTGGTTTTGTTGGTTTCCGGAGGTGAGCCATTTTCTTTTTTTTTCTTGGTATATTATTTATTTTCTTTTCGCGTGATGTGTGATCGGTTTGATTGATTGAGAGTGACTGATTAATTACTTGCGTTGGAACGCAAGTGTCTGGGGTGAGTGTTGATCGTGGTGCGAATTTGACTTCTTTCGTGTGAATGGGTTGTTTTGGGGAAAGATTTTGAGATCTTGCACATGCACTCGGAGTTTTTTATTTGGGTGTGATTCATCTGCTAGAATTGCTATGTTGGGTGATGTGTACTGGAGTATTTTGTGCGGTCCCACATATTTTGGTGCGATGTTACACGGTGTATAGATTTTCTCCATGCGATTCTTTGTTTCGCTTATTAATTTTTGGATTTGTATTTGGTCGTCTTTTTGACTGCTGTAGTAGAGAGCAAAGTTTTCGTTGGCCGATGTTGTTTTTAGTTCATGCCCACCGATGCTGATGTGGATGCCGATTATTTTTAAGAGGTCTGTGCCGAGTATTAAATCTTCGGTCAGCCCAGGCATATGTTGTAGATGGTGGTAGTATACTTTGTTATTTATTTGTATTTTCGTTTTTCCGTAGTTATGGACGGTTACGGTTTCCCCATTGGCCAGTGCGATCGGTATGTCTCTTGTGCGGTTTTTTGTGCGTAGGTTAAGTTTACGCTTTAGGTTGTCGCCCATAAACGTTAGAGACGCTCCGGTGTCAATCAAAGCATCGACTGTGTATTGCTCACACTTAACTGGTTTGTAGTAGCGGCCAGCGACAGGTGTTGTTTTAGTGTTGTTTTGGTGGCATGGGCAATCGCGAGATAAGATTCCCATTTCTCTGCAATGAGAGCAGAACAGTAGTTTCTTTGTTGGGCACTTCTTTTTAGGGTGTCTTGGCTGTCGGCAAGACCAACAATGTGTACGCCGATCGTATGTAGGGGGCGTTAGGCAATTATTTGCGTGACGATTTGTTCTTGTTTCTTCACTTCTAAGATGTTCATATTCCTCTGCTTGCGTCATTAATTCGTCTAGATTGTTGAAGTCGTTGCGCTTGATGTACAGTCGATACTCGGGGCGTAGTCCTTCATATGCTCGCTCGATCTGTTGCTCACTCTTCATGTGTGGGTGTTGTCTTATCAATGTCATTAGGTGAAGAATATAATCTTTGGCACGTTCGCGATTACTCTGTCTTCTTCGCATAATTTCTTCTTCTAATCTGAGTATATGTCGCGGTGGTTGGAAGAATGTTTTTGCTGCTGTCCGGAAGTCTGCCCACGTGTGAACTTCACTTCTTTTATATCGCCACCAGTCTCGTGCTCGGTCTTTGAATATTTCATTCAGTGGTAGCAGGAGATGGTTGTAATTGACTCCATAACAGTCAGCTAGTTCTTCAATAGTCTCCAGGAATTCGTTTAATGGTCGATTCCCATTAAAATGGAGTCCCCATCTTCGTACTGTATTCATAACGTCAATGTTATTGCCATTGGTATGATTTGCGGGTAGTTGCCATGTACCAGTGGGCGTATCATTGCATGATTCTTGCGTCGGAGTATGTACACATGTTTTTTGTTTTTCCTCGTTGTCTCTTTTCTTTTGTAAGTGTATATAGTTGCTAATTCTTTTCCGAATTTCCTTCATGGTACCATCAGTGGGTAGTCCCTTTTCATGTAAGTATTTTTCCAGCTCTTCTTTCTTTAGGTAGTAAACCCAGCTGGTCGACGTTTCGTTGATTTCTTTCATTGTTGTTGTTGTGGTTTGACTTTCTTCTGAAGAAGAATGTCCCTGCTCGGGCGCCATTTGTAACGAGTTTTACTCCTTAGGCTGGGATAAAACTCAGTCTGTCCAGGGTTCGTTAAAGGGGTCTCGCAACCCTCTAACATTCAACGTATTTCCGAATTACTCACGAAGGTCTTCGCGACAGTCTAGCACTGACTCTGTCAAGAGTTCAGCTTGGACGTTGTTTATCGTGTTTTTAATTTATTATTTTATTATTATTCGCTTAACAATTCTTATACTTATATTAATGCTTAACAATTTCTATACCTAATAATACGTACAATGAAGGGGGGATAGAGTATCCCGCAGCAGAAGGCTGCACAATGTGTATAACCTATTCAAAGCACCAAAGGAGACGCGGAGGTTGGTGGGAAGTACAACAACTTCCTGGCAGAAGGCCTCGATATGCGGAAGGCGAGTGGTTAGAGTGAGAGCAAAAGTGCTACTCGGGCAGATGGCCTTAAATGTATTCGGTGACGTCAGAGCGTCCACCAACAAAAAGTCTCTGGTTTGGTACCTTGTGTAGGTGCCCTACCTAGTTGTTGTACAATTATTTTTGCACAACGGAGACCGAAGTCGAAAGCCACTGTTATTTCTGTGACTGAGGCCGAAGCCGAAAGCGTCAGTTATTTCTGAGCGCTGAGACCGAATACGAAAACCACTGTTAGTTCTGTGACTGAGGCAGAAGCCGAAAGCGTCAGTTATATCTGAACGCTGAGACCGAAGTCGAAAGTCACTGTTATTTCTGTGACTGAGGCCGAAGCCGAAAGAGCTGGAGGGAGGAAGGGGAAAGGGATCCAAAAAACACTAAGACTTTGCAACTACTGCAAACGACTCTGATCGGTTTCCAACTCTCAAAATATTTTGCAGTTTGCGCATCCTATACGTGGTATGATGGTTAAACTGTTTGAGAATTCAAAGCTCTGATTACGAATCAGCGGGAAAGCAAAAGCGATTAAAATGGTTTTGCTGGTGTGACGTATGTTAGCGCCTTCGAAACCCGTACTTGGCGGATTTTGTTGTTTGCTTAATTTGATGCTTTTTTCTATGTTTTATTCGTTTATAATTTATTTCTATTAATTTGCTTCAATAAAAAATAGAAAACATATTTAAAGAATAAAAAAAAGAATATAAAGAAATTGACTGCCGCAGTTCGGTTTCGAACCGGCTTCCCTCGTGTTGGGATTTTTATATGGAAGCTCAGAGAGCAGTGTTCTGTGTATAATAAAAAGAATTGTAACATGGCATTAATTATGCCTGTTACAATATATATGTAAACAAAACAACAGCACCATCAAGAAATTGTCACAAACCAAGACAATATATAAGAAAAGTTACACAAATAAATATATACAACACAAGAAGAATGACTTAGTCAACTTTCACAAAACATATATTTCATTATCATCAACACAACAACAACAGTTCACAATTCACATAGAATACAGTAAAAAAAAAACAGGAAAATCAAACAACTACAACACCATATGAGAACAACTGAAAATTACATGGGAAATACAGGAGCGGTTGCAGTTTTTTTTTCTCACTTATTATTAATAAGATTATGGGAATATAGATTGTTATTATTATTATTTTGTTTATGATTTTGTTTTATTTTATTATCAAATTTTTTTTATTTAGGAAAAGAATTATTTCTGCAACACAAAAAAAAGAAAAAAATTTATTATCTTTACAGGTCCGGAGCTGCAAGGTGGCGCCATCATCACTCTGGCACCGGGTTTCTGATTCAACACCTTGAAGTGTTTGCTAATAAAAAAAAAAAAATAACATAATAGTAGTAGATAATAAATATTAAAAGAGAAGAAAAAAAAAACAGAAAGAAATAGAAAAACAAAGAAATTCCATTATACATATTCATAAATAGAATAAAGTAGCATTTCAGAGTAGTAATAAGAAAAGTTGTATAAACAGAGAAAGAAAACAAAAAAAAAATATAAAGGAAATGAATTGAAAAATGAAAGAAAAGAGCTGTATTTTTTTCTTTTACTTATTTACAATGTGTTGCTAAACACTACCATTTAGGCTGATGTGCTGGTGGACCTAAGGTGAGGTCACCGCACTAGTGGGCGTGGAGAACGGACAGACATAACGGACAGACATAACGGACATTATGGAATTCACAGACGTACTAACAGTTACTTGGACAGATAAAGAAATAAGGGAACCGCGGTGCACTTTGAGCCAAGTGCGGTTCATGGCTGTAACTTGAAAGAGTTACAGACGGGGTGGGCGGCTCACAGACGGACGATGACGTAGGCAGTATTGTGCTAGGGTGTATGGATTTCGTGGTGGGTTATAGGTTGAATTAATTCAGAGTGATTAGATGAATAGAGGTGGGTGAGAGCGAATGTTCGTATGATGGGCTGTATGATTGGGTGGTTGTATGAATGAAAGGTTTAGATTGGGATGATCCATTAGGAAATGTAGGTGCATGTGTCATGTTTTGTCTTCACACCTTTCCAATTCTTTTCCCTTTCCGCTCCTCTTCTATTCTAAATAAAAAAAATGGCACGATATTGTTTTTCTGTTGTGGGTAGGGTGGCAAGAAACCACCCCATATTGCCGGTGAGCCTAGCCGTAGCCACCGTGCCACGCCACCCTAACTTTGCTCACAACAGAAATGGCGCCCAACGATCATTATTTCCAAAACATTTCTATTTCAACTATTTTATCTATATCTATTCTTCTTTCTAATTTTTAAATCTCTTAATTTTTCCGATTAATTTTTTTTTTTTTTGTTTTTTTTACTTTTTTATTTCTTTTCCTTTTGTGTTCGGACAGGGTGGCACCACCAGTTTCTGCTTCGAACTTAACAGTTTTAACACTAATTGTTTTGGGCAGAAGCTGGAGTTGTTACAATTTTATGTTGTGTAACGTTTTGCGACTGGGTTCCTTTAGCAAGGCACTAGTGTTTTCGTAAGTGGTACCAGTCGCGAGACTTTTCACTGGGGTTTTCGACAGGTGAGTTGCTGGCAGATTCGCTACCAACTTTTAAACTTTCAACGGTAGTACTTGTGAGGCGAATCTCCAGTACACTCAAAGGGGTTAAATGTTACAAGGGGGCGTGGCAACCAAACTTTAGTCAAGACTGAAGTACAGTTGTGCCACGTTCCAAAAATTGTGACATAGACAGACTATTTGGGGCTTTTGGAATAATTTTTAGCTGACTGGTAACTTGACTATAGCGACAGCCATGCTCAGGTGTTGAATGCCTCCTGGGTTAACACCACACACATCAGCCTGAAACACACTTATTGAAATAAATAAACGTTTTTATTATTTCTTCATTATTGATTATTTTTTTTCTTGCTTATATTTTATTGTTTTATTATTTATTATTTTATTATTTCATATAATTCCATTTGTTACTTATATTTTTTTTATTATTATTTTCTTTTCATTATTATCTTATTATTTCTGCTTATTATTTTTATTTATTATTTTTATTTAATTTGTTTCTTATTTATTATTATTTTATTATTTTACTATATTTGTATATTTTATATTATTTTTCTTATTTCATTAATCATTACTCTTTATTTTTGCCTTTGAGTCGCAGTGTTTCTTAATTCATTTTGAATTACATTCTTGTGAATTTTTTTATTTTTATTTTTATTACTTGAATAAATAATTTTTGATTTTTTTTAGGTGGTTGTTGTTGTTGGAGTTTTTTTTTTATATATATTATACTATTATACTATTTTATATATATTTATACTCCCAGATAAGGAACAAGAAAGAAATACAAGAAGCCTAACTTAATAAAGCTTACAAGAAAGAAAACAAATCATTATAATATTCAGAGAGAAAAACAAAACTGTAAAGAAAAAAAAAGTATTGCATGAATTTAATTTGCACCTAGTAGTTTAAGGAATTTAGTTTACTGTGAAAACAAGTGTTAGTAAGAAATATTTAAGTAATCATAAAAATTGTTAAGTCAAAAAGCAAACCGGAATTGTTAAATAAAGATAGATTACGAGAATATAAAAGAATAAAAGAGAAAAAAAAAAAAAAAAATGCAATGAGTTAGGAAAAGTACAAAGGTAAATAGGAGAGTTTATTTTTTTTTTTTGGAAAAATCTGTAAAGCCAGAAAGAATGGATTGCTAGGCACAATCATTTAGGCTGATGTGCTGGTGGACCTGTGGGTAGGACACTACACTGGTAGGCGTGGCGGACGGACAGACATAACAGACGTTATGGAATAAACAGACAGGTCAACGGTGGCTTGGACAGTTATAAAATAAGGGAACCGCAGTGTGCTTTGAGCCAAGCGCGGTTCATGGCTGTAACTCGGAAGAGTTACAGACGGGGTGGGCGGCTCATTGACGGACGATGACGTAGGCTGTGTTGTGCTAGGATGAATGAATTTCCTGGTGGGACGTAAGGTAAATGAGATCTGCTTGGTTAGGTGAATGAAGGTGAGAGAAGTTGAGTGGATGTATGGGTCGGAACGGTTAGGTGATTGTGTGGGTGATAGGGATTACTTGTGGTGACCCATTAGGAAACTTAGGTGAATGTGAACAGTGTTTCGTCTTTTATAGTCTCCTTTTCCCCCTTCTTCTATCCGCTTCCTTTTCTTCTTAAAAAAAAAAAAAATATGGCACGATAATTGTTTTTCTGTTGTGGGTAGGGTGGCAAGAAACCACCCCATATTGCCGGCGAGCATAGCCGCAGCCACCGTGCTACGCCACCCTAACTTAGCTCACAACAGAAATGGCGCCCAACGGATCAATATTTCTAACTTTTCATTTAATTTTTCTCCTTCTTAATTTCATTTATTAATTTTTCCTGTCTTCTATTTTGAGTTTCATTTTGCTTTTCACTTTTCTATTTCTTATCTGTTTGTGTGCGGACAGAGTGGCAACGCTGGTTTCTGCTTCAAACTTAGTAGTTTCAAAACGAATTGTTTTTGGGCAGAAGCTGGAGTTGCTACAACTCTATGTTGTGTAAAGTTTTGCGACTGGGTTCCTTCAGTAAGACACTAGTGTTTTCATAAGTGGTACCAGTCGCAGGACTTTTTACTGGGGTTTTCGACAGGTGAGATGCTGGCAGATTCGCTACCAATTTTAAAACTTTCAACGGTGGTGTTTGTAAGGCGAATCTCCAGTACACTCAAGGGGGTTAAATGTTACAACGGGGCGTGGCAACCTGACTTTAGCCAAGGCGGAAGTACAGTTGTGCCACGTTCCAAAGTTGTAACATAGACAGGCTATTTGGGGGTTTTGGTATATTTTAGCTGACTGTTGACTAGACTTTACGGACGATCACGCCCAGGTGTTGGAAACCTCCTTGGTTAACGCCATGCACAGCCTAAACTTATTTAAAAATAAATAAATTTTTTTTCTGATTTTTGGTTTAAATTTTTTTTTTGCAAACAGTTTTTTTCCCTTTATTTTGAGTTATTACATATTATTATTTAATTTTCTTTTTATTTCCTTTTATTATACTTTCATTCAATTTTATTATATTTTCATTTTTGTTGGTTTATTTTTATCTTTATTCATTACAGTAAGTTTTTTTTTATAATTAGAATTATTGTTATTAGTTGGATTGTTTTTTTTTCTAATTGCTATTGAATTTTATTTTTGAATTTTAATTTTCTTTTAATTTGCTTATTTTATAGTTTTTTTTTCACTACAACATTTTACTTTTGATTTTATATTCCTCTCATTTTTTTTTTTATAATTAATTTCCTTCTTATATATATATTTATTATATTTATATTTATATTTATTATATCGTTTTTTGTTTTACTTCTTTTGTTATTTCAATTTTTATTTTCAGGTTGTTGTTGTTGTTGAATTTTTTTTTGCTTTTTTTTATTGTTTTATTTTATTTTTCTCACCTTATCCTCCAGTTCAATCCGACTTTTTGTGGTTATTTGGTTTCCCCTTAGTGTGAGTTTTGTGACTGAGTGTGGAAGTGTGTTTTTGAGTGAGTGTTCGGTGTATGGAACGCGGGCGTGAGTTTGAGCCTAGGCGACCCATTACTAGAAGCGTTAGTAGGGCTCTTGAAAATCAAATAGTAGGTTCAGTACTCGACCAGATAGATACTGGGATAGAAAGAAGAGTTGATTTTGTCCCAGTAGACTATTTAAGCAAGTGCGTTAGCTTGGTGTTTGGACGACCTCCAAATAGTGAAGGGGCTAGTTCGGAGTCTAGTAGCTTGACCGTCAGCGTTAGTAGCTTCTCGGCCAAGCTAGAAAAAATAATAGAGATGTCGGAGCAAGAGGGGCAGGGTGTGGAACCACAGCGTGGGGTTGCAGGGCCGAGTGGCTTAACATCGTCTGCCGCTGCTGCATCGTCTAATCAATTGAATCAGATGATGGCAATGATGATGCAGCAGGGACAGATGATGGTAGGTTGCGCAGAAGCCATGCAGCAACTTCGTGGTGGTTTCACAGACCTGGGCAGAAGAGTGGCTGCGATGGAGGCGTCAGGTATACCACCAAACCCCCATCCAAGAGACGCCTCCACTCCGACAAGGCGAGAGGCTGCCGATGCTGTCAGGGATGCAGTGTCGGGAGTTGCAGCGCAGCAGGGGCTGGGTCACACCTCGTTCCAGGGCCCGACAATATCCCCGAGTAGCGGTGAGGTGTTAAGGCGGAAGAGCGTTGACCTTAACAAGTGGCATGTTAAGTTTGACGGCTCTTGTAGGGAATTGACAGTGGAGAGCTTCATATTCCGCATCGAAAAGATGCGGAAACAATATGAAATTTCTTTTGAGCAGCTCTTCACCGATTTCCACTGCCTGGTCACCGGAGCCGCTGCGAAGTGGTATTGGCGGGTATTGGAGGATCACGAGAGTGACCCAGACTTCGGCTATGAAGATTTAAAAAGAGAATTACTAAGCAACTTCCGATCTGCAGACTCCGACTATGAAATAATAAGGGAGATTATGGATCGAAAACAACAAGTAGGCGAGAGTTTTGAAGATTTTTATGCCGAGATCCATAATCTCACCTTCAGGCTGCGGAGAAAGATTCTTGAGGAGGAACTAATTTCAATAATAAGAGCCAATTTAAAGGCAAACCTCGCTGGTCTGACTTTTGCTTGTAAAGTTAGCTCATTGAAAGAGTTCTGCACCGAGTGCAGAGGAGCAGAAAAATTGAAAAAAGAAAAAGTCGAGCAAAAGCCAGGCAGGTTAGCGAGGTGGGGTTGTCGCTTGAGGAGGGAGAACTTTTAACCAGTGTGGAGGCTCTGGCTCCTCAGCGACACAATTTAAACATACCCCAAAGAAGAGAAGTGCCGAGACCTCCTCAGGTATCAGGTCCTTCAGGTCCGCGTCCGTATATGTCTGTGCCTCGTCCTATTAGTAATAGTCCTTCTGTAAACCAAGTGTTTTGTCAGTCTTCGTTTCATTTAAATTTGTGTTTTAGTTGTGGAATGCCCGGGGACCACTTCAAGAAAAACCGGCTTGACGCGAAGTGTAACTCGGCATTCCACGGTATGACGTGTTTTGTGTGTCATAGTGATGTATCTTATTGTGAGTATCGTCCGGGAAACGCGAATCCTGCAGGGAATCCGGGGATCTCTGCAATAAAGGAGGAGTCCCCGACCAACCTGTAAGGATTTTGCAGAGGAAGTGATCCGCTGCCATAGCCCGATAGGTCGTCCAATTAAAACTTTACACCAGCGTAAGGTCGAGTATGAAGCTGTGAGGGAGAAAATATTTTTAAGTAAGGTTGTACTCGGCAGAAAAAAACGGAACTTCGATAAGATAGCGAAGATGAGTGCGAAGAGACAAATTATGAAGAAAATTAAGAAAGTTTTAGTCTCTGCCATTGTGATGCTGGAAGGCGATAATAGATTTTTCGCTAAAAGTAAGGTGGACGGTGAAGATGTGGTTGCATTGTTGGATTCAGGTGCTTCTGCTAACTGTATCGGAAATGGTGCTTTAGAATCTATTAAAACATGAAACAGACAAGTCGTTCCGATACAGGGGCAGAAAGTCAGGACTGCAAACGGAGGTGAAACCGCTGTGATAGGTGCCATTTCACTTCCGGTTGTCTGGGAGGGTTTGACAAGGCATATGGAGTTTCTCATAGTTCCCGCTTTACAACAAGAATTTTATTTTGGGGTTGACTTCTGGCGAACCTTTGGGTTGTCAGTAATTAGTAAGTGTACACGTGTAGGGGTTGACGCAACCAGCTCAGCGTCTGTAAGTGAGCTTAAACAGACATCTTCAGACCTGACCTTCGATACGGACCTACACATTCTTACCAAAGAGCAAGAAGTAGCACTGGAGAGAGTTAAAGCACGATTCCCGTCCTGTGCTATACTGGGTCTCGGACGAACGGACATGGAAGAGCACCTGATAGAAGTGGTAGATGAGCATCTTCCAGTAAAACAACGCCATTACCCCATTTCACCTGTAATTCAGCAGCTGATCTTTGCAGAGCTTGACCGAATGCTGAGTTTAGGAGTAATTGAGGTCAGCAATAGCAGCTGGAGCTCTCCAGTGTCTTTGGTAAGAAAAGGGACTAAAAACCGACTATGCCTTGATGCTAGGAAACTAAACGAACGAACGACTAAAGACGTATACCCGTTACCTCACATTGAGGGCATCCTTGCCAGACTTCAGGACACTCGCTTCATCAGTGCAATCGATTTGAAGGATGCATTCTGGCAGATACCATTGGAAGAGAAGTCGAGAGGTAAGACGGCATTCACAGTTCCAGGACGGCCGTTATATCAGTTTACCTCAATGCCGTTCGGATTGTGTAATGCCGCGCAGCGAATGTGTAGGCTGATGGACAAAGTCATACCCGCTGAACTTAGGGAACGTGTCTTTGTCTACCTCGATGATCTTCTGGTGTGTTCTGCCAGTTTCGAGTCACATCTTGCACTGCTGGATCGGGTGGCCGAATGTCTGCGGGATGCAAAACTCACAATAAATGTGGAGAAAAGCAAATTTTGCTACAAAGAGGTGAGGTATTTGTGTTATGTTGTCGGGGACGGGAGCATCAAGACAGATAGAAGGAAGGTGGCTGCGATTGACGAGTTTCCGGAACCTAGAACACCAAAACAGTTAAGACGGTTTCTAGGGATGTCAGGCTGGTACCGCAGATTCATTAGGGACTATTCGACCATAGCAGCTCCGCTGCATGACTGTCTCAAGAAAGACAAAATGAAGAAATTTGCGCTAACTGAAGAAGCTAAGCACGCCTTTGAAGAGATGAAGCGCAGTCTTTCTTCGGCACCAGTGCTTAGTAATCCGGACTTCAACAGACATTTTTATATCCAATGTGACGCATCTACGCAAGGGGTGGGAGGAGTTCTCTTTCAGTTGGATGATGAAGAGAACGAGCATCCGATAGCGTTTATGTCAGCGAAACTCAATAAGGCTCAGAAGAATTATAGTGTCACTGAGCTTGAGTGTTACGCTGCTGTACTAAGCGTGAAGAAGTTCCGACCTTATGTAGAAGGTGGTTGATGAACCAAAAAGACTTGTCTGGAAGATTAGCCAGATGGAGTTTAAAACTTCAAGCTTACAATTTTAATATTGAACACCGAAAAGTTCACAGAATGTGGTACCGGATGCTCTTTATCGCATGTATCTGAAAGAGATAGGACCGGTAGACAGATCACTTGATGTTGACCTCAATTCCCCAGCTTTTTCTTCGGAAGAATATGAGGAATTGAGGAAAACAGTGACTGAAAACAAAGACAAACTACCAGATGTAGTAATTTCGGACGGGTATGTGTACAGACGTACGTTAAGAATTGTGAAGTATGCAAGGGCAGCAAAAGGTCCAAAGCAATGCACCGTCCACTGATGGGCACGCAGTACATAACCGAACGACCCTTCCAGCGTCTCTACATCGACTTTATGGGCCCCTACCCAAGGTCAAAGAACGGCAATTCCTTCATCTTTGTATGTCTGGACCACTTTTCGAAGTTCGTTTTCCTACAACCAATGCGAAGTGCCACCTCCGCTAATGCAGTTAGGTTTTTAGAAAATAGTGTGTTTCATGTTTTTGGTGTCCCTGAGTTTATACATTCTGACAATGGGAAACAGTTCGTTTCTGGCATGTTTAAGGAGTTTTTAGAAAAGTACGGAGTTAAACATGTCAGAACAGGATTTCACTCTCCTCAAGCAAACGCAGCTGAAAGGGTAAACCGTTCAGTTTTGCAAATTGTACGTTCGTTTGTGGGAGAGAACCAACGAAACTGGGACCTGCATATTAGTGACGCAGCATTTGCGCTAAGAAGTGTTGTCCACCGTTCAATCGGTTTGGCATTTTACTACGCCGTGTTTGGGCTCACATGATGCAACACGCAAACTCATATGAGATAATGCGTCGTGTGAGCTCCGTAAAAGGAGAAGACTTTGCAGTCGTGAGCCAAGCGGACAAAATGAGCTTGATTCGCCAGAAAATTTCAGAAGCATTACAGCTTTCTCACGAGAAAAGCGCCAAGGCTTATAATACGCGTAGTAGGGATGTCAATTTTCAAGTTGGACAAGTGGTATACCGCCGAAATTTTAAACAGAGTAACCTCATTGGCGGTTACAACGCCAAGTTGGGGCCAGCCAACATTAAATGCACAATCCTAAGCAGAGTTGGCAACTCACTATATGAGCTCGGCACAGTTGGTGGTAAAAAGCTACGGGTATACCACGCTAAACATTTGTTTGTGTCGTAGTGCATGTTGTATGTAGTGACTGTTGTAGTTTTTAGTTTTGACAATTATTTTGTTTTTATAAGCTAGTAATTATTTTTGCAATTTTTTTAGTAATTATTTTTATACCCTACATCCGAAGGAATGAGGGTATATTCTCTTTGTGCTTCCGTGTGTAACGCATTAAAGGAGGCGTGGCAGGTATGGAAAAGTATATATATTCTTGATCAGTGTCACCTCCTGAGTCGATTTAGCCATGTCCGTAGTCTGTCTGTCTGTCTGTCTGTCTGTCTGTCTGTCTGTCTGTCTGTCTGTCTGTCTGTGGAAATCACGATTACAGGAGAACGAATGAAGCTATCGCGATGAAATTTTGCACGTATATTCTTTGTCATCCGAAACTCTGTGGGATTGAAAATGGGATAAATCGGTGCAGCGCCACGCCTACTTTTTTAACAAATACTAATTCTTTTAACAATATTTCAACTTGTAGACTTAGTTTTGAGCTTCAATTTTGTTTCCGAATACATCGGTACAGGTAGATTAAATTTTTAAAAAAAATGGGCGTGTCTGCCCACGAACATATGACATTGATATAAACCGCAATTAAAGAATAACGGTTGGAAGAATTGACTTGAAATTCGGTACGAATATTCTCTGCCATCATAGATAACTCTGTATTGAAAATGGTGAAAATCGGCGGGATGTAGGGTATATAAGCTTCGGTCTGACCGAAGGTACCCTTACTAGTTGTATTTTTGTATTTATTTTTCTTTAGTTTTAATTTGACTTGACTCGTGTTTGTAAATAGTAGACTTGACCTTTATTATTTATTTATTGATTTCTCTTTCTGTGATATTTTCTTTTACCATTAGATGTAATTGTTACCTAGTGCAATATTAGATGCTAGTTAACGCAATATTAGTTTAAGATTTAGTGATAACAACTGTGATATTTACTATGTAATTATAATTTTAGAGTGATTTAGTGCAATATAGATTGAGTAAGAAAATCCGGACGAAATCCTGTGGTTACGCGGTTAATTAAGGCCCGGCTAGCTCAGATCAGTAGAGCATGAGAAGTGGGTCGAAGCCACACGTCATATGGGATTAGATGAACACGGCCTACATTTTTTTTTTACGAACACGAATGTACAACAAAATCGACGGTTTCGAGCCTGTAGTGGCAGGCCGTGTAAGGTATCTCCTAAACCAAAGGATGAATTTATTTGTTTTTAAAATTTCTTTATTTGTTTGTTTGTATTACTTGTTGTAATTACTTTTACTCTTACTTTTAGAATCATGTGGTTTAAGTGTTTTATGTTATATGTTAAATTATATTTGTAAATATAATATTTTTCCCTCACTTGGAAAGGATTGGAAGGATGGGCATCGAAGAGAAGATGGGAGGAAGAGAAGAGTTGATGTCGGATGGTTTTTAGAAGCGATTTTGAAAAAACAAAGAAAAATTAAGTGATTAAGTGAAAAAAAAGAAAACACAAAAGATTGTCATAAAAAAAAAACAGTGTCAAAAGAGTACACCAAATTGTGTCTAGATTGCGCCAAAAATTTCATTGGACAAGTGAAACTTATAAGTATATTTATTTTGTTATATAAATATTAAATAACAAAATTACATACTGAACACAAACCCAGCAACTTCAACGCACATATATTCTCGAAATATTATCCAAAAACAATAAGAAGTGAACAAGTATAAATCACATTAACAAAAAAAAGAACTCAGCCAAATACACAAATAAAAAAGAAAAACAAAACAATTCACGATTCCCGCCAATTCCGGTACGTAAAAGTACATAGAATAAAACCAAACTACATAAGTAAATGCAATCAAGAAACGCTGCATTGAACAGAACAATTTTAAAAAAGTGAATATATATGTAAACAAAACAACAGCACCATCAAGAAATTTTCACAAACCAAGACAATATATAAGGAAAGTTCCACAAATAAATATATACAACACAAGAAGAATGACTTAGTCAACTTTCACAAAACATATATTTCATTATCATCAACACAACAACAACAGTTCACAATTCACATAGAATACAGTACAAAAAACAGGAAAATCAAACAACTACAACACCATATGAGAACAACTGAAAATTACATGGGAAATACAGGAGCGGTTGCAGTTTTTTTTTCTCACTTATTATTAATAAGATTATGGGAATATAGATTGTTATTATTATTATTTTGTTTATGATTTTGTTTTATTTTATTATCAAATTTTTTTTATTTAGGAAAAGAATTATTTTTGCAACACAAGAATAAAAAGAAAAAAGTTAGTAAATTAAATATTAGAAAAGTTTAAGTTTTAGAAAAGCAAAAATAAAAAAAGAGAGCAAAGTTAAGAAGCAGAAAAATAAATAAAAGTAGGAGGTTAAAACAAAAAAAATATATTATCTTTACAGGTCCGGAGCTGCAAGGTGGCGCCATCATCACTCTGGAACCGGGTAAGTGTTTGCTAATAAAAAAAAGAAAAAATATAACATAATAGCAGTAGATAATAAATATTAAAAGAGAAGAAAAAAAAAACAGAAAGAAATAGAAAAACAAAGAAATTCCATTATACATATTCATAAATAGAATAAAGTAGCATTTAAGAGTAGTAATAAGAAAAGTTGTATAAACAGAGAAAGAAAACAAAAAAAAATATAAAGAAATGAATTGAAAAATGAAAGAAAAGAGCTGTATTTTTTTCTTTTACTTATTTTAAAAAAAAAAAAAAAAAAAAAAGGCTTTATTTAAATTTACGATGTGTTGCTAAACACTACCATTTAGGCTGATGTGCTGGTGGACCTAAGGGGAGGTCACCGCACTTGTGGGCGTGGAGAACGGACAGACATAACGGACAGACATAACGGACAGACATAACGGACATTATGGAATACACAGACGTACTAACAGTTACTTGGACAGATAAAGAAATAAGGGAACCGCGGTGCACTTTGAGCCAAGTGCGGTTCATGGCTGTAACTTGAAAGAGTTAAAGACGGGGTGGGCGGCTCACAGACGGACGATGACGTAGACAGTATTGTGCTAGGGTGTATGGATTTCCTGGTGGGTTATAGGTTGAATTAATTCAGAGTGATTAGATGAATAGAGGTGGGTGAGAGCCAATGTTCGTATGATGGGCTGTGTGATTAGGTGGTTGTATGAATGAAAGGCTTAGATTGGGATGACCCATTAGGAAATGTAGGTGCATGTGTCATGTTTTGTCTTTTCACCTTTCCAATCCTTTTCCCTTTCCGCTCCTCTTCTATTATAAATAAAAAAAATGGCACGATATTGTTTTTCTGTTGTGGGTAGGGTGGCAAGAAACCACCCCATTTGCCGGCGAGCCTAGCCGTAGCCACCGTGCCACGCCACCCTAACTTTGCTCACAACAATACAACAGTTTTTAAAGTTATAAAAACTTGTGAGAAAACAAGTGAACATAAGAAAAACCTCAAAACATGTTAAGCAAAATTCAATAAATCTACTTGAACGAAATATCGTCGTGAGCGAATATAATAATAGCTGTGGTAGGAGAACCACACTTATGATCAATACGAAAGTGGAATATGTGCTAGTATTTCCACCACCCGCCCATACCCACAATTAATTAAAAAGGAGTACAGTGTCATCACCTGTGACCGAATGATTCGAAAACAACAATCATCCAATCTCAGTTAATCTAAGTTGTTATGCATTAAACACATTGCTTTCTGCTGCATCCCGCAGCAATAAACAGCAGCAAAAAATCGCTCGGATTTAAACACATTGGCAAAGCAGCAGTGTCTGTAAGAAACACAGCAACAAAGAACAACAACTTCGTTTTTGCTGCTGTCAAACCGAATTGCAGTAGAAATAACCGGACAGCAGCAGCAAAATCATGCAGCAAAATCACGCAGCAGAGCTAAAATCAACTTTTTTCTCAACCTCCATAAGAGCCCATGTAATTTTGACACTTCCATTTTGCTGCGGGATGCAGCAGCAAGCAATGTGTTTAATGCATTAGGCGGCAAACTAATGATTACTGTTGCGACCACTACTGTAGATACGGCATCTACATGTGTAAAGGTAACCTGCATGGAATGTCAAGTAAGTGAGGAACAGAGCGTCATACCTGGATCCGAAGGCATACCCAGCCATATCATGCTTTATATTTTTTTTCAAGTACATAATTATGCTACTTTATTAACAGTTGGTTAAAGTTGTTTTATGGAAAAATATTTTGAGGTCTTGCTGTAAAGAATACTTTTTTCTCTCAAGTATATTTTAGAGAATTATTCAGTTGCTGTTGAAAGCGAGAAGTGATCAATTGTGCTAACTGTGAAAATATATAATAAAAGCGTCTGTTCTGAGTTTAGTGAACGCCTTCATTTTTGTTTGCCGAAAGCACCAGAAGAGAATCCGAATGCAGTCGCCAATGCAACGAGCATTTATACATAATGAAATTTAATGAGATTCTACTCATTATTTTTAAAAAAGGTTTGGACCAAAGTTAATCTCTCTGTAAAAATAAAGCGCTAGAAAACTAACAACAGCGAATATAAGGCAGAAAGTACGTGTTTGTGTCTAGGATCGAAATGAGGCTCATAGCAAAACAGAATTGCATTATCGCTTAAAGAGTGCATGCCACACGAGCATGAGCTATTAGATTGTTAATAAGTGGAAAGGAATAGGAAGATTCTATGAATTGAAAGAAGTCAACTTGGTTTCTTCGCTTGCAATAACAAAATAAAAGCTTTAGTCTGTCTGTCTGCGAAGGTTGAGTTGCTCTCTGTTTATGTTCTTTTTGCTTTTGATCATTTTTAAATTTTTACAAATTTAAATTTTTACATATTCGGCTTTTAAATCTCAAGACATTTCCTTATTTGTCTTTAATTATAAAAAAATCGTATAATAAATGGACTATATATATATAGTCCAAACGTATATATATATATACGTTTGCTCCATGTGCACATACATATTATATATATGTATATATATATAAAATATATGTTAAAAAATATATGTTATAAATATATGTTAAGCAAAAACCACATGAAGTAAAGCAAAATAAGAGTTTTATATATTGTTCAATGACTTTTTACAGAATATTTATTTTAATATTTATTGTCAATGACAAATTAAGAAAAGTCATTAGTTTTCCTTATTTTGTACTCAAAAAAAAATAGTTTCCTTTGTGTTGATGTTATTGAGGTTAAGTATTTATTGCCCAGTAAACGACAAATTTGACTCGGATATGTTCATATTTCAAATTTTTTTATAAAGGTAAAGAAATAGAAATTCATAATAAACAAAAAAAAAAAAAAATTAAACGACAATTGCTTATATTCAATGTAAAACAACATGACACAGTTAGTGTTCTGTACTGCGATGTTGACGGACTCCAGAAATAAAAAACTTCTTAATTAAAGGAAGATGTAGAAATTATTAATTCTAAAAAGCTGCTTCTAAAAAAAATATAGAATTGAGATTGTTATTAACTTAAAAATTTTTTTTTTCCGAAAATGATGAAAAAAACCGTCCGGAAATTGTTCAAAACCGTCCGAAAATGAAGCAAAAATACATCCAAAAATGGAGATGTACCTTTCCAACAGTAGTAGATCCGAAAACCGAACAAAAATGGGTGCGAAGAGACAAAATGAATAGAAAGCCGATGTGCAGAATCTAAAAATATAAAACTGCCAAATTATCAAGATAAAAAAAAAAACCATGCAGAAGAACAAAATATTCAATCTTCGCAGACAGACAGACTGCATATATTTTGTCAGTGCATCGACGAAAACAAAGTAGAATTCTTTAAATTCACAGAAACTTATTCCAATTGTTTGTCATATTCCCTTCCACTCAATAATAACTTTATTATAATAAACTAATAACTGAAGTTCGTGTGGCATTCATTATTTAACCTATATTACAATTTTGCTTTGCTATGAGCGACGCTTCGATCCTACACACAAACACGTTATTTCTGCTATATGTTCGCCGTCGACCATCTTCTAAGGCTTCAATTTCGCAGCGAGCTTCCTTCGGTCGAAATATTTTTTAAAAACAACGTGTAGAATCTCTTATAGACATAATATATGCTCGTTGGTCGATGTATGTACTCGTATATCTATCACAAACAGATGGTGGCAAGGTTGAGCACAAAACTCAACATATCGCTGGAAGGTATCAAAGAGGACAACATACAACACTATGGAAAAAACTGTTAACTTATAAAGTGTATTTTAATTTAAAGATAAAAAAATAAATTGACGTAGCATCCTTTTGATAGATAGAACAGAAAGAGTGGTGAACAAAGGGCAGAAGGGTTTATAGCAAGTTTGAAAAAAGAAGTTGTAGAAAGCTTGGAAAATGTTTGCAGATAAGCTTTAAAGTAAAGGCCGTTTCGTTTATGCAGCAATTATAATATATTGTTTACCAAACGAAATTTACAAACAATTCGTTTGTTATTAAAAATTTGCTACAAGCGTATTCTAAACTTACATTGTTTGCTGGGCGAGTTATATCCACAATAACAAGAATGCTTTATTATTCATAACAATAGTTAATCACTTTAATGCAGTACTTGTTTTTTATATGTATTGACCTCTTGATCGCACTATAATTTTCAACTGCTTCAATGTACCAACTTCAACCAATGAGAAAACCAAAACCGAAAAAAAATACACCATTCAACAAATTCTTGCTGCATTTTTAGATGAATGCTTTAAAATTGTTTTCTTCCTACAAGACTGATTCTTTACCGTGAAGCTTTTCATCAGCAACGTTGCCTTATGTAGGTGAGGCGAAACTTTTTTATCTTCTACGATCACTATACACCAAAAAAAAGCAAATTTACAACTTTCATACCTTCTTAAAAATTTAACACATAAGTTTTCTATTGCTTTAATATTAATGTATATATGTTTATATTCATTTCGGTTGTATGTCAGATTCGTCATGCCTTTTCGAACGGCTATAAAAGTATACTAAATTAGCGACTACCTTTCAACAATGCAAAGCATATAAAGACAATCTATGAAAAAACACAACTGATCTTCGGACTTTTGCTTTACATACAACCATACACAATTTCCATACATATGTTTGTCTACTCAAGAGTGTAATAAGTATCACCAACACATTGGGTGCACGATTCCACTCAAATACGAGTACTGAATAATAATATACAATAATACTCATAATCTTATTTTGTATTTAGTTGTTTCTAATAAAGACCTTTTTTTCTTGTTGACGCCAATATTTACAGAGTTTTAACACATACGCGAAATATTACCCGAGGTATTAACATCAACCTTTGCAGAAGAACTTACAACCGACACAAGTGTATTTAGTTGCCTCCTTGCTAATAAAAATCTAAAGGACAAAGAAATAAATAAATTTCTTTTAATTCCATTTATGTATTTGAGAACTATCTTAGTTGTTAAACTAAAACGAGTTTATAATTAAGTAAAATAGCAATTGCTAATAATAGCAATTTAGAAAAATCATGCAATCTTAAACTGCGGTTATTTTAGTGTTACCTTAACAATTTTTTTTTTGTAAGGTGTTATTGTTAATAATAGTTCTGTTAATATTATCTACGCTGTTTAAAATAACTGTATAGGCTCTGCTATCCAAGAACTCATAATTCTCGGAACATTTCGACATACATATGTCAAACCATTAAGCGAAATATTCAATGAAACGACCGAGTGTTTAGTAAATTATAGATACATATGTATAAATTGTATCCAAAATAATGTTATATCCGAATCTTAAATACCCTACACCCAAAAGCATACAGATAATGTTACTCTATACACACAAATGCAATTTTATCGCCAGTTTTATAGGCGTGTTTCTAGACCCATTTTGCCCATTTTTAATAGAAAACATTCAGTCAGAACAAAGCATATATATGCTAAATTTCAACTGGCAGACATGGATAAATCGACTAAGGAGATAACCCTTATCAATAAAGTATATTGTAGTGTGCCCACTGACCCGAACGCAGCCCTTGTCTATTTTAAACACACATAGCATGACACAAATCCACGATGTGCCAGATATACATTCTTGAGTGCATTCGCCCAGTGACTGACATTTGCGTCACACTTTTTTTGCTCTCTTTTGTTTCTTTTCTCCATTTGTTTCTTCAAATTTCATAAAAGAAAACCGACGAATTAATAAGCAAAATTTTTAATTGGACAATTGTTCGATTTCGACTCAATTTCGCCTAAGAAATTTGAAGTCATAATTGACTAAATTCTAAGTTGAATCATAAAAAATGTTTTAAAGTTAAGTTAAGAGAAGCTTAAGCATACGTAAATAATATATTAAAGCAATTTACTCTTATACAATTATTACGATCATGTTTTGTATAAAATCCCAATAGTATCCAGAATAAAATCAGAAAATGAGAATTATTTTAATAGACAAAGAAAATCAGGCGCTCATTTAATTCTACGCCAGCAACATAGCAAGGCGTTTGGTCAACTGAGGACGTGTTAATTGCAGGCACTTTCGCGTCCAGCGGCGTTTACGCCAAGACAAACATTAGGGCGACCTCTTTTCTACTTGGGAAGCATCTTTCTTTGAAGAGTGCCTCACGTAACATTACATGGCGATCCTGCAAACCGTAACTGTGATCCTGAAAAGTAGAAACCCCGAGATCCTGCCCACTGCTGGACCAGAGACCCTTTGAACTACAGTGCTATACAATAGTTTTCAATAATTTTCAATCCATGGAGGAGGAATACATCCCCAAAGAAAACAGATAAATTAAATCACCAGCCTATATTCCTACAAACACATCCGCCCAAGGACCAAAAATAATCACTCTGAATATTGGAAACGACAGCAAACAAAACTAGTAAAGGTGTTGTCTACAGCCGGGCTGTAGCCGAAATACCTTACACCTTAAAGCTGCATATATACTCGTATATATATTTAGAAGTGGTGCGATATAATATACTCATCACGCCCAAATTCGGAAGATAAACTATAATTATAGCTGTTTAACTATTTCTGTGCGTTACAAACACCGGTACTAAGTGCGTTTACTCTCAAAATGTAGGTGTAGGGTATAAAAATATATTGAAATAATGAGTGGATGGGTAAAAAGGAGGCGTGGCCCGCCCATTTTTCCCAACAGAATACTATTGGTTCACAAACTATATTATGTACACCATTATTCAGGAAACTTATATACTTTTCAATACAATCCATGTAAAACCCTCCATGACCTATGTAAACTAAAAGTGGGCGGATCACGCCCATATTTGGCATATTAACTGGAAGCATTACTCTAAACCTACGTATAAAATTTTCTTGTCTTCTCTCAAAAAGTGATGCTGATATGGCCTTTTTTTCAAATGGCCAAATTTCATTTTGAGATCTTAATCCATTCTCCTGTGATCGTGATTTCAACGGACAGACAGACAGAGAGACAGACGGACAGACATCGTTATTTCAATTTTGGTGGTGATGCTGATCAAGAATATATATACTTTTCCAACCTATCTTGTCTAGCTCTATGCGTTACACACTCCGGTAGAAAGTGAATATACCCTCAACCTTAGGGTGTAGGGTATAAAAAGACGCAATAAACTGCAAAATGCCACCAACAGAAACGATTGCAAAAAACAACGAGGATGAAGATTAGTCAAAGACAGGAAACAGCTAAAACATATAAAAAATATTGTAAGGAATGAAACCAACCCACCACCAACAAACAGCTTGTGATATCTGGCTTCAAATAGACGCAATTGAACAGCGGTTAAAAATCGCAGCTGTAATGGCAAGTCTGCTATTAGCAACCGGTGCAGCATTTAGTACAAACAGATATAATTTCAACAATGTAAAGGAAGAGATGAGCAACGTTAACAACAACAACGACATGTAATTCATGTTGACAACGTTCACGACGTTACGGTCATCAGCTTACTACATACCTGTAATAATATTTTTATTCATATTTGCAAAGACACGTAGTTACTTAAAGAAATATATAAATATGAGAATAAATGTTACTACAATAAATAATTCTTAAGAAAATAAATTAAAAAAATGTCTATTTCTTTTTTTTTTTATGTGAAACTAAAATTCAGAAAATAAGATAAATATAGTACACACATAAATAAGAAACATATACACATATTTAATAAGGCAAATAGAACAGTTACCGACATACCAAACAAAAATTATTAAAAGTGATATCAAAATAAATTAAAGAATTGAACAAAAGTATAGAAAAAGTACAAAAACTTTTTTCTAATATAACGAAAACACCAAACAGACCATACACAAGAGCAACGGCTAATGAAAATTTAGAAGAGTATTTTTTCAGTATGATCCCTTAAACGGGATTTGATGCATATATGAATCGTCTGAAAAATTCTCTTTAAAATCAAAAAGTTAATGCAAAATAAATTGTCCTCTAAACATAATCTTTTAAAAATAATCAAATAAAATAAGAAATTCATGTAAAGGGTTTTAGTAGACTTTTCTGAGAAGTTTTTAAATTAAATTTATGCAGGTAAAGTTGTCTCCAAAAACGGTTCTAAAAAAGCACGAACCTTTTGCAAATTTTTGTGATCTATTGCAAAATGCAAAAGTACCTGACCTTTTTAAGTTCTATTATAACGATAATCCAAGCAGGTATATCAGATATATATATATCAGTGCTGGTATAGAATTTTTGCATAAGAAATGCCTGGTATGTGTTTTTGCATAAAAAGCGAAGAAAAGAAATTCTTCGTCCAGTCGTAAGTGTCGATTTGAATTGAAGTGTGCTTCTGTACTGAATTAAATAATTAATAATTTAACTGAATAATTAAAAAAAAATGTTGCGAAAAAAGTTATGCTCGGAAGAAATTGCCTATATTCTGGCCCAAATTCCATCGTCTAGCGAATGTGAAACGGAGTCTGAAAGCGATAATGAAGCAATTGAGGCCGACCGAATACCGATCTCAGAAGAGGATTTGAGTGGCATTGCGGATGGTTAATTTCTCCGTGGCGATAAGACTGATAACATTGATGTCGGTCACTCTTCGCCACCTACCACCTCAACCGAAACATTTGAGGTACCCTCAAGAGGTCAATTGGGAAAGCTGTTGTGGAAACGGAAAAATTTATTACTGACTGAAGATCAAGTGAAATTTACGGGATCTTCAAAATTTCTGAAAGAGTTAGAAAATCTGTCAACACCTTTTCAATTCTTTTCGTATCTTTTTGGAGAAGACCTGATAGAGCACATCCGGATCGAAAGTACATCTTACAGTGGATCAAGTGACCCAGAAAAAACTACAAATGTTTCAAAAACGGATTTGCTCAGGTATTTCGGAATTTTGTTCTTTTCATCTGTAATTAAATGCCCCAACATACGATCCTACTGGAGTTCTAACATGGGCTTCGATTTAGTCAAAGATGCAATGCCAATCAAAAAGTTCGAAAAATTAAAACGCATTCTTCACTTCAACGATAATACCACCTGCATAGCTGACCGAAACGACGACAATCACGATAAGCTCCACAAGCTGAGGCCAATAATAGAAGGTCTCAACAAAAATTTCAGCAGAATTCCAATGGAGGAACGATTGTGTGTGGATGAGCAAATGTGTGCCACGAAAGCTCGCCATCATCTACGACAATACATGCCGCAAAAACCACATAAGTGGGGCTATAAACTGTTTGTGCTTTGCGGGATATCTGGGTTCGCCTACAATTTCGAAATATATTCAGGAGAAGAGAATAAAATTTCGAGGCGCCTTACACATGAGGTGGATGTGGGAGCAAGTGGTAATATTGTAGTTCGGCTATGTCGCCAAGTGCCTAAGCACAAGAACTACAAATTGTATTGCGACAACTATTACACGTCGTTGCCACTCTTTGTATATTTGCGAAAGCAAGGCATCCACTGTCTCGGTACAGTAAGACGTAACAGGATTCCCAGATGTAAACTTCCCGAAGAGAGCGAATTCCAAAAGAAACCTCGAGGAACAGCAGTAGAAATGGTCACCACTTTGGACGACGTGGAGCTATCCAATACTCTTTGGAAAGACAACAAAGTTTTTGCTATGCTATCAACATTTGCTGGAAAGGAGCCGGAGTCGGAAGTGAGAAGGTAGAATTCGTTAAATTACAATTTTTTGAAAATATTTTAATTATTTTTCACCTTTAGAAATGACCGGAAAAAGAAATCAATTATCCAAATAAACTACCCTGCCGTTATCGGAGACTACAACAAGCACATGGGTGGAGTAGACTTAATGGACAGTTTTATAGGAAGGTATAGGATAACCATAAAATCCAGGAAATGGTACCTACGAATATTTCATCATCTTTTGGATATGACCTGCATCAACTCTTGGCTTCTTTACAAACAAGTATGTCAAACAAAAGGCGTTGTTCCAAAAAATCAGCCGGATTTTAGATTCGAATTAGCACAGACTTTGTGCCAAATAGATTTTGGTGGCAAGCGTTGCAGAATACCAAATCCTTCTTCACAATCTATTGCAACCCAACATGAAGCAAAAAAGAAAAGGTCAAATACAACGCAACCTATTCCGTCCATTGACGTGCGCCACGATGGTGTATGCCACTTTCCAGAAGTAGTAAGTAATCGGACACGCTGCAAACGTCCAGGCTGTGTAGGACAGACATTTATAAAATGTCAAAAATGTAATATATCTTTGTGTTTGAACAGAGAAAGGAACTGTTTTTTACAGTTTCATAGTCGATAATTTACTGTTATTATTTAATGTTATTATTTATCTAGCAAATGTAAAAATTAAATTTAATATTAACTTATTTAAATAATTTCAATATTTCTTTACTTAAACACAAAATAATAATTATTAGCAAATAAATAAATAAAACACACAAAAAAAATTTCAGTTACAAGCACATTTTTATCTTCTGACGGGCAGTGATGCATATTTGAATCAACTAGTTTTTTTAAAAATTTCGCAGTAAAATAAAAATATTAACATAAACTAAATATGCCACTTTCTTCAAGAGTGACTAAATAACCCACAATAATTTTTTTATTAAAATCGGGGATGTTGCCCGTTTAAGGGTTAAAAAAAAGAAAAGATTATTAAAAAAAATTAAATATTTCTCTGCAGTAAGCTTAGTTTTGAAACAGTAAGCTTAGTTTTGTTCTGGTGAAACAAAGCAATACGAACGGAATCTTATTAATCGAACTAAGAAAAAAAACAACAATAACAAAAACTAGTACAATAATGAGTATGAAAACACGAGCAAAGGTCTGTACTAAACCTGTTCTCTCGGCATCAAAGCATTCAGTCGTTATAAATTGCTCTAAATCGGATACATACGCAAGAGAAAATGGCAGCACTAAACCGGTTTCTTTTACACCAAAGCTATGAACCTCTCCAAATTCGAACACTTCAATTCTCTCTGTGCTAGAAAATTTCTAGAAGAGCATATTGCTTCACAAAGTAATCTTTTCCTGCAAAATATAATGGGTGAGTTTCTTCTCTACACTTGAGACTGTTCAGCAAGAGTGGAGTGAAGGATTTCAACACTTAAGTGACGTTGTTAATGATGTGAAGGAGAAATTTGTCTGGAGACAGTAAATATTGGTAACAAGAAATCTATTAACCATATACAGCGCAAGAAGATTTTTTTTATAGCAAATATTATTTTAAACGATAATATACGCACCACAAATATAAGAAACGCAAATATTATATTCAAAAATTTTCATTTCATTTCATTTATTAATTACATATTTGCTAACCATCTTAAGATAATATTATCTTATAAATTGGTGGTTGCCTAAACAATATTGAGTAAGTAAGACTACATGGTGTATAATTATATTAATAAGACTAATACTAATAAAACTAAAAGTAAATGATTAGAAATTGAAAAAAAGAGAAAGGGTAGACAAAAGAGAGGGAAGGAAACGGAGATTAATTTCCATTTAGAAATAAGGAAAGTGCAGATCTAAATTTGCCCCCGCTGGTAGTTTTCCTACTCACAAAGAACATGATTTTATTGTTGACCTAATCCTTAACAATCTAAATAAAATATTGAGTCAACAATCAGAGCCTTAATGCAATTACTCCTCTTTCAACACATATCCATTTCATTTCATATATTTGCAAACCGTTTTCCCCTTTTTTTTATACAAAAACCCACTTAACGTATGAATACTAATACACCTTCCAATAAGTAAATTCTTTACAACATTAGTGCTAACAGTGGTAATAAAATAAATGATAAAATTGCGTGGTAAAATTCAATTCAATTTTTAGTTTCAATTCAATTAATCGATTTAATTTCGATTTTCAGTTCTATTTTTTTTTTATATAAATACATATAAATATTAGTACATAGATATATTCAAGACAATGGTTTGCGTGTTTTAATTTCTTGTTGTTTTTCTTTACATATACGTATAGGTTTACTCATTAAGTATCCGATTCACAGCGATTGCGCCACCGTGCGATTTGCCTGTAAGTAATTTAACTTGCCTTTCAATTTAAGAAGATGTAGTATTATGTATACGGAAGTATATATTACATCGAAGTAAATACCTAAAATGTACCTGTGTAAAAATATTTCTTTGCTTTCCCTTTCTTTTTGTTTAAACTCCACAAATGAATAGCATAATATATGATTACAATATCAAGCAAAGTATATGCAAACTACTCTTCCTTTTTTTTACCTTTTTTTTTTTTTTGTAACTTTTTTTTTTTCTTTTCAATAGCAATAATTATAGTAATAATATACGTAAAAAAAACAAATACGCAGCTATAAAAACCTACATATATTTTTCCATATAATTAATTTTCTGTTGTGTAGTTCTTTTAACGCTAGACGGCAAGTCTGCTGATGTTCTATCAAGCGGTTTACCATTGTACATAATGTACTTGATTGCTGTATATTCTGTATATGTTCATGTATTGTTGTTGGTTAAATTTCAATTCTCAGCGTTGATCACACTATTAGCGTGTTAATTAATAAAGGATATTCTTACTTTTTCATGATTAAAGAAATCGTTGACTATTATCTTGGCTGGGGCCCAAGAGGGGTTGCGTAGTTTTATATAAAATTTTTGAACCTTTTTGCGCGCCAAAACAAACAAAGGTTTTTATTTGTTTGTTTACGATAATAACTATTTTTGTTATTTAAGTTGTGCTTTGGACCCGCAACTAACTCTTAATAATTATTTATGTCTTATGTTTAATTGCTTATAAGATTTTATTCGGTTTAGGCTAATTATGTCAAAAAAAAATACGCCTTCACAGAAACCACAACCTGTTTCTTTGCAATTTTTCTCAATCTCCCCTCTCCCGTTCCGATTTACATGATCCAATATCTGTGTTAATTTCGCCTTCCACTCCCAATTGGGAAATTTCCCAATTTTCCTAATTCTCTTCCAAGCACACTTCCATTCCAACCTTCCACAAACACCTTCCCACACACACCTTTTAACCAGAAGGCTAAGGGTATCATTCCGGGAGGCGTTCGCAAGCACCAAGCAGCGCTGTTTTCTGTTCTCCTTTTGCTCTTTTCGTTGTTATTCTGTGTGTTTGACGCCACACACCCAGGTTTCTAAAGAAACTGCGTCGGCAGAGCACCCGATTTAGGGCAGGCGTACGGTTGGAAAATTTGTTGGTAATTTATGTGCTTTCCAGGCGCTTACAGCTGTGACAGAGGGAAAATTTCTGTGAGGGGAAATCTAGAGATTTTATTTTCTCAAAATCTTTAAAAGTCTTGCACATCCAGTCATCATGTGAAACCATTTGAATGGGTTTTTTAATTGCGCTTGCGCTCTTAAATTAAAACCCTTAATTTTTCTGGCAAAAATTTTCAAACATGTTGTAAAAGTTTTTAAACTGGCTTTGTTTTTGTGAGTTACTAGCTAAGAATTAATATTAAATATTTCCACTATGCCAGCTGGCGCGAAAAACTTCGGTGCGTCGAGTTTAAAGCAAGCGGGAGGTTCGATCCAACGTGTTACGCGTGGAAATAGTGCCGTTGTCAATTCAACATGTGCTGATGCCTCGGCAAGCCCTTCCACCTCCTCTACCCCTTTAACTGATCGACCAAGTGAGATTAATTTGTCCACGCGTACGATGCTTCTTGATCGATAATGCAGAGAGCTGTCACAACTCTCTCGTCTCTCTCGGCTTACTCGTCTCGTGTGAGGCTATATCTGGAGATGTAATTGTCTCTTCCGTTCTCACAAGCTATGCTCTGTGGTTGATTGCAAACCTGCTCCGACTTCGTGCGATGCTTTTCGCATTAAAAATAGCAACAACACTGGACCTGTAATCACGAAGCTGCGTTCCAGTCGTGATCGCGTTCGTTTCTTACGCGCAGTCTCGTCTTTCTGCATGCTAAATAAGCGCGCTATTACTCTGAGCGAACTCGACTTTGTTGGTGATGGTAAACTTCATGTATGAGAGCATAGTTAGAAGTAGGTGCCCTGTCTTGAGACATGCTCTTTCATTGAAGCGCCAAAAAAAGCTGTTTGCCGCCTACACTGCTGGAGGTAGACTCTATGTTAGAAAGGATGTGGATAGTCAGCCTGTTGCTCTGGAGTACAATGAAAGCGTAAATACACTTGCTGTCAATTCCTAATGTTAAGCAGCTGTGATTCTGTGAATACGGAAAGCTTTTTTTTTAATATTCTTATACATAATCTATTTTCAAATTGTTTTTATTGTCTTAATTATGTATTCATTTGTTATTATTAGTGTTATCAATACCTGTTTGATTTATTGCTTTACTTATTTACTTTTTAATCTGTTTTCTTTGTCTCTTCTAATCTCTTCGTTTAAATGTTCGCTTCTGTTCACTTTTATTTTTTTCTCTTCTTCATGAAAGAGTGTAGAGTGAGGGAGTGGATGTAAGCACTCCCTCACTCTACACTCTTTGTGATTTATTAATGTGTTTGTTCTTTTCTATCATAAGTCTGTCTTTTCATTCCTTGTTTTCTATCACTTCTGCTTCTGTGGTTCTTTTTATTTATATACTCGTGGTACCTTTCTTCTGCTTTGGTTGATTATTAATGGGTATTGCTAGACAGACTAGTGTTCGTGATGGTACTGATTTGTGTCAAAAAACATTGGTGGAAATAATTTGTAAACAACATAATCGATTCAATGTAGTGAATTTTAACGCTCGCAGTTTAACCAGCAGTAAATTAGACTACGTAAGGAATTTGTTTGACGATTCGGCAGTGGATGTGGTTTGTGTCACCGAGACTTGGTTTAATGACGTAATATTAGATTCTGTTATTGGCTTAAAAAATTATAAACTATATGGTTGTGACAGGACGAGTAAAGTCTGTAAAGTATTTATGTAAAGTCT
Organism: Thecophora atra; assembly: GCA_937620795.1. NCBI lineage: Eukaryota > Metazoa > Arthropoda > Insecta > Diptera > Conopidae > Thecophora > Thecophora atra. The sequence goes on from OW569398.1 coordinate 70,398,964, forward strand.
GAATATTCCTCTCGCCTTGAATTTTAATCTTCAAACTCCGGATGTAGAGTGTTGGGGTGTTTCAGTGACTGATTCTAGGTACTGCTTGCTTTTATCTTGTGTTTACAACCCAAACAAAACTAATAATCTGAATCCCTTATTTGATCTCCTCAGTAACTGTACTACGTATTTTTACTATCTGGCTGTTTGTGGGGATTTTAACGTGAGGTTGTTAGTGAATGATTCTTATACTGCCAATATTCTGGGTTTATCTTCTTTATCAGGTCTATCGGTTGTTAATGATTCTCTCCCGGCGCATTTCTGTAATAATGTGCAACCGAGCCTACTTGACTACTTCTTCATTTCTGACTCTTCCTTAATATTACTGTTTTTACAGCTCTACTTTATATCTGACCATGATCTCTTATTTTTAATACTGGATATTACATTGTGCTCTCAGTCTCTTCCCACCAGCTTCTCCTATGTTGACTATGAATCCATAAATCTTTAAGAATTATATCGGGTTTTTGCATTGATTGACTGGTTTCAATTACTGAGTGCTCTATCACTGGATGTGAAATTTTCGTGTTTTGTAAATATGGTTCAACATTTATTTAATCGCTTTGTGCCAACACGAACAGTTAGTTTCAGGAATAGTGGCTGTCCTTGATACTCTTTACGTGTTAAAGCTGCCATCACATTAAAAAATTTTCTGCACTCGAAGGCTAAAAGATCTTAGACTGATGCCAATTGGGTCAACTACAAAAGGGCACGTAATTCGGCTTATTATCTGGACAGGAAATCCAAGGAAAGTTTCTTTGCTTCGATCTTTAAGCCCTCTTTATCGTCAAAGCAACTCTGGAGGAAGGTAAAGGACTTGGGAATTTGAAGTAAAAGGAATACACAGTGCACTCTGAACCCTTCTGAATTTAATAATTACTTTTTATCGAATACATTGACCACCACTTCTCCTGAAGAATACATGTGTGACCTTAATAGGGATGACTTATTTTATTTTTCGGCTGTGTCTGAGTCTAAAGTTGCCTTGAAGGTACTGGCAGTTAAATCCTCGTCAATTGGATTTGACAAAATTTCAATCAGATTTGTTAAAATTATTCTACCTTTTGTACTTTCACCTCTTACTCCAATAATCAATCAAATCATCACTAGGTCATATTTTCCATTATTATGGAAATTAGCTACTGTTCTACCCATAATTCAGAAGTCCAATCCTTCACAATTTGCGGATTTTCGTCTTATTAGTATCTTATCTGTCATATGAAAAGTGACGGAGTCTCTCATTGCCTCTCAAATTAGTTATCACATTGCCAGCATGAATGATCAATCCACTTAAATCAGCTCTTCCACCAAAGGCCAGTTGTTCCACGGCTATGCTGAAAATCACTGATGACAATAGAAGAGCTTTTGATCAACGGCAAAATACTCTTCTATGCATTTTAGACTTCTGGAAGGCCTTTGATAGTGTTGATCATGTTCTTCTGTGCAACAAGTTAAAACAGAACTTTCTATTCTCATCTAGCGCATCTAATATCATTAACTCCTTTTTGACTGATAGGTTTTAGAGAGTAAAGGTTGTAATTCGTGTTTTGAAATTAAGGAAGTAGAGTCCGGTGTACCTCAGGGTTCGGTGCTAAGCCCTCTGCTTTTCTCTTTGTTCTTGAATGATTTATTCTCTATTGTACAGAATGTCAGAATGCATGCTGATGCTGATGATGTGCAAGTTTACTTGTCGAGTCCTCCTCCTCTCATTAATGAGTTATGTGGGTGTATTCATATGCACATTATGAATATTACTCTTTGGTCTAAGAGGACTAATCTCAAGCTAAATATCTCTAAGTCATTCGTTATTCCGATTGCTCGGAATGTCCCGAATCTATCCTTATTGCCTCCATTATATATAGGTGACTCGGCCATTAAGTATGTGAACAGAATAAAAAGTCTAGGTTTTTGCGTCAATTCTTCACTAACATGCTCGGATCATATTAATTTAGTTGTCTCTAGAGCATATTGTGTTTTGCGTAACTTGCGGTATGCTGCAAAGTTTCTACCAATTGAAACTCGTAAAAAACTAGTTTTGGTTCTGATTCTCCCAATTCTGACATATGCTGGGGTCGTTTACTGTAATCTTGACTCAGTGTCCTCTCAAAGGGTAATAATTTTATTCAATAATATGACGAGATTTGTTTGTCGACTAAGGAGATTTGACCATCTTGGTGAATGGAGGACCTTTCTCATTGGTGGCGATTTCTTCGAATATTTAAAATTCAGGAATTGTCCTTTTTTTTTAGGCTCACCTGTACTGGAATGTCTGATTATCTGTATTTCAAATTGCAATTTGATTATTCAACTCGGTGGCGTAACTTCATAATTCCACATTTTGTGTATCTTAATACTGGAAGACTTTTTTTATCAGCACCATTGGACTTTGGAATAGTCTTCTCAGTAGCCTCAAGAGCACAGCAGTTGAGAGTTACTTTATGAACTTCAAAAGCAAGATGTTGAATGCTGCCTTAGTTCTGAGTTTGTTATATGGAGTTATTGATAGCCCTTACTTGCTAGATAACATTTATTTAAATGTTCCTCATCGCACTCTCAGACATTATGAGCCCTTGCATTTAAGCCTTGTGAGAACTTCATATCTTCAACATGAACCTCTTCGGAATGCTTACGCTGATTTTAATTCTTTATATTTTGCTATTAATTTTTCCGATACAATTCGTCTAACGAAGCAAAAGATTTTAAACTATTTATCTTAGTATCGATTATGTTTAGTTTTGTTATAATTTAGTGAACTAGAAAATAGTGTTATACTTAGTTTATATAAATAAATAAATAAATAAACAGGATGAGAAAAACTTTCCAGATTGTCAGGTGGAACTTGGAAAGGGCGGCGCAATAACAGGCAAAATCTTACAATAACAGGCAAAATCTTACGGAAAAGACCGTGGCAATCGGATCGGCGACTTGGTGTTGCTACGATGCCACCAGCTGTCAAAAGCATCAGAAAATTTCAACGCTAAACTCGGGCTAAATTTTGAAGAACCGTCCCGGGTAAACGTCTCCAGTCATCGTGAGACTGCAAAAGGAGGGCAGCAGCATAAGAAGAACGGCGTACGTGGGCGAATTGAAGGCTTTCATCAGTCCACCTAGCGAGCGAAAGATACGAGCGGTGACATCACCCAAGGAAAAAGGGGCGTCAATATCTCTCCATCCCAACAAGTTCCCTCCCTACAACAAGTTCAACATATTGCAACAAATACTAATGTTTTTTCCTTGAGATGACGCATTATCGCGACGTATTGGACGAAAGCACAACAACGCCAGCTATGGTAGATCACCCAACGGTAAATACCGTTCACAACATCCGACGAATGGTGACGGAAGACACAACACTATTCTCATAACCCGCCGGGTCAGGATAGCCTTGACATCGCCTAGGCCGACTGCACGCAACTCCGAGCCGGACGATGGCTGAGTGCTCGAGTGCTATGCGAAGTGGGTCGTGGAGGAGCGACTATTCGCAGAGCAGCGACAGCGGACACATGTGTTTGCATCGCAAAATGGATCACCATAAAACCGTACAGTTAGCCAAAAACTGCAACGCAATTTCGAAGTAGAAAATACGGTAATCCCGAAACTGCGACGAAAGGGCGCCAGAGCGAACGCAGCAACCACAAAACCACACGACTACTAGCGGAAAAACCGGTTCTGGTCAAAGGAAGCAACCGACACACACAGGTACGATAGTGTGGGCGACGCGACAGAGTGCTCTGGTGAGAGTGAAACGATACAAGAAACAAAACGAAACAGCGTGGAAAAGTCCCATTGGTTTTCTTTAAAACAGCTGGCGTCGGTCTCTTTGCTTTATAACGATTCAGTTGAGTCTAGACGTAGTTTAAGTTACTCTGCATAGGAAAGAATCCAGATTAATCCTTGCGAATCCCATCCTATCTGACCAAAGCTTAATGTTGAAGACTTGGCGGTGGCATCCTTCTTTTACCTCACCTTTTCCCCACCGCTTAATGTTGAAGACTTGGCGGTGGTATCCCTTATTCACCCCACATTTTCCCCCACCCCCATGTCGCATCACGACATCACGACCACGCGCGGTTTCTTAACAATCCGCTGTCACGCGCATCTACGTCAACAGCATCCGCTGCCATGCGCATCTACGCCGACGCTCTCGTTTCACGCTCGTCAACAGCATCTTCTGCCACGCCCATCTACATACGGCGACACCATCTCGCGCGTCGCATTCACGCTAGTCGACAGCATCCGCTGCCACGCTCATGTACACACGTTGACGTCACCTCGCACGTCACACTGGTTCGTCGTTAGCAGCCGCGGTAACGCTCGCCGCTGGAACGTCGCATCCAAACATAGACTAATAAGAAGATATAACTAATAAGAATCCATGGAATTTCTTGCAACGAACCCTGGCAACCGCTGAGTGCTACCCCGGCCAAAGAAAGTTCGTTACAAGTAGCGCTAAAATCGCTCTGGGCCAAGACCTGGCCACCGCTACGATCGACACGATCGGGGGGGGGGCGGCGGGGGGGGGGGGTCAGCAGTTTTATCAGTAAGATTTTCGCCGATCGACTCGCCGGCCAAGGCTGCCTGACGCCGACGAACATCGACGTACGGCTAGCGGATGGCCAACTGAGAACGACAAAGGAACAGCTGCGCATAAACTTACATCTCGGAAAAGTGGAACGCACACAGGAACTCTTGGTTATGACAGGTGCAACCGACAATCTTATCCTTGGCATGGATTTCCTGCGGTGGCGACAGCATAACATTGTCAACGGAAAACAGCGGTTGGAACAAGAGCATCGACAGTGGCACGATGTTGACTCGAATGGAGGACGTTGCAGGACCTGGGCGCGCCGTAGACGAAACAAGAACGGCGGAAGCTACGATTACGGAAGACGTTGAGAAGTTTTTGCAAGCCGAAATAAACTCCTTCGAACATTTATTTGGAGTCTCGAAAATAACGACGCACAAAATTAAGATGGTGAATGACAAACCGATCAAGCAGCGGCATTTTCCCAGAAATCCGGCGATGCAGGAGGTCATCAACACGGAAGTGGACGAAGTTCTTTAAAAGCGCTCCAATTGTTCTGGTGAAAAAGAAGACGGGAAAATGGCGATCGGCCATGTCATCAGTCAAGCAGGGATTCATACTGATCCTGATAAGATCGCAGCAATACAGCATCCCGAGCCACCGAAGAACATTAGAGAGGTAAGAAGGATACTTGGAGTCGCCTCATGCTACAGGCGGTGGTCATCAACACGGAAGTGGACGAAGTTCTTTAAAAGCGCTCCAATTGTTCTGGTGAAAAAGAAGACGGGAAAATGGCGATCGGCCATGTCATCAGTCAAGCAGGGATTCATACTGATCCTGATAAGATCGCAGCAATACAGCATCTCGAGCCACCGAAGAACATTAGAGAGGTAAGAAGGATACTTGGAGTCGCCTCATGCTACAGGCGGTTCGTGCCCGATTTCGCGGGAATAGTGACGCCGCTAACAAAATTGTTGAAAAAGGTAAACACTGGCGCTGGTAGGATGCTGGCACGCCCCGATTTCTCGAGGAGGTTCAAACTACAAACGGATGCTAGTGCAGATGGTCTGGGCGTCATTTTGACACAAGATGTCGACGGGATGGACCGGGTGATAGCATATGCCCACAGACACCTTAACCCGGCAGAGAAAAACTACACAACAACAGAGAGAGAGTGCCTGGCGATAGTGGGGCATCCGGAAAATGCGGTCGTATCTGGAAGGATACCGCTTCACGTTGGTAACGGATCACCTCTCACTGAAATGGTTGAACTCCATCGAGAGCTCATCCGGAAGAATCGCTAGATGCGCACTGGAGCTGCAACAGTATATGTTCGACGTGGAATACCGAAAGGGCAAGGAAAACATAGTGGCGGACGCACTTTCGCGGTAACCACTAGAAACACTGCGACAGGTAACAGATGCTCGCCCAAGGACGGGGTGGTACGACAAGAAACTCGCGGAAGCAAAGGGAAATCCAGAAAAATTTCCGGACTACATTATACAAAATGAACAACTCTATCGACACATCGCCGGCAGAACGAATGACCAGAACTGCGCCTCGGGGAAATTGTGCATGTCAGATCATGCAAGGAGACGCGTTTTCGGGGAGAATCACGACAGCCCGTGCACTGGCCATATGGGCATCAGAAAGACAACGCTGCGCATAGCTAACAGGTATTATTGGCCGGGCATGTTTCGCGACATCCGATAAAACGTGCTGACCTGCAAATCGTGCCAACTATACAAAGCGAATCAAGAAAAGGCGGCAGGGAAAATGTTGGCGCAGGTGGCAGAGGAACCATGGTCAATTTTGTGCGTTGAACACCATGCTTCTAGTGATGTACGACAAGTTCACGAAATAGACGGAAGTCGTGCCAATGTGACGAGCGACGTGTGAAAACCTCAAGCGAGTACTGAGGGAAAGGATCATCGCGCGCTACGGCATACCGAGGGTCCTGGTCAGCGACAACGGGAAGCAGTTCTGCGACAGAAGGCTGCGACAATTTATAGAAGAAATGGGCATACATCATCAATTCACGACCCCGTATACTCCACAGGAGAATCCCGAGGAACGGGCAAATCGGAACGTGAAGCGGATAATCGCACAGTTCACCGGCAACGACCAAAACAGATGGAATGCGGTGATTCCAGAGATGATGCTTGCGTTGAACACGAGCGTCTCCGAGGTTACCGACTACACTCCGACTTTCCTCATACAGGGTAGAGAGCCGCGCCTTCCGAATGCGCTCTTTGACGAAGACAACTTGAGCGATGACACACGACCAGCACCACATCGGAATGGATTAACATCATCATCAGACGTACTTTTTTCTGCGCTCTTGAGTTGTATTTTTAAACCACTACCGCAATAAGTGACTGTTAGTGAAATTAAATTAGTGAAACTAAATAAACTGAACTAATTCATTGCTATAACAATTTTAAACACAAAATAATTTTAATCTTATAATATATTGGTTTGGGTGGTTTTTTGCTGCTAATATAAACATATTTAGCAAACTATCTGTTTCGTCTGCATCTGTTTCATTTTTGCACTGTTTATTTTCGCACATTCTCAAGTTTTGTTGACTTGCCATTCGAGCAGAAACCGGCTTTTATTGTTTTGATATAATTTTCGGAGTAAGTTAATTGATATTTCAGTGGCGTGTGCAAATAAATTTATAATATGGCATGTAATTTGAAAGACTGTATCATTCGCGCCGATTCTGAACTGCGGCTTCTTTGTTGGATGTGTGAGGCGGAATTTCACATCAAGTGTGCAGGATTAACAGGCAGAGTTGCGGATCTGATCGGTTTTGATGGTAGTCTTCGCTGGTCATGTCAAAATTGTCGATCGACAGAAGTTAACATTATACAGCTCTTACGTCAAGTGCGATTGAATTTCAAAGAAATTGTTAAAGATTTTTCCGCAATTCGGTCGAAACTTGATAATTACGAGAAGCTCTTCAAAAACTTTAAATTGCTCGAGGAAAATCCACAAAATCGTGTGGTCACTGGGTTGCAGAAAAACTTGAAGAAGAATAGTGCAGCTAGAAAGAAATCAGCTCAGCTAGATTCAATCAGTTAGATTCAATTCAATAGTTAGAAATCAATTAAAATCAGAAGCAGCTAGAAAGAAATCTGATGCTGTTGCTAAGCCTCCGCTGTCTGTATCTGTTCAGGATCCACCTCAGCTTATAAATTTGCTGAGTCCTGTTCCAACTACAGACGAAACGTTGTCCTATAATGAGTCTCTCGCTTATTCTGAAATGCTGAAACTACCAACTGGAAATCAAGGAGGTATGAACCCGGATTCACCTCTAATCGCTGCAAAGGATTCCAACAAAAAACTTGTAATTATTGCTACTATTCCGGGATCCTCAAAAACTATTGCTGCTGGTGCGGCTATTCGTACTGGGAGGAAGTTGTCGGTCATTGAGCCGATGAAAACTTTATTTATTTCTCGCTTTGTTCCTGACACAACCGTCGATGACATCCGCGAGCATATTTATTCTAGTTTAGAGATGGTTGACTCAAGTATCTCTGTTTCTTCTTTTAATGTGCGCATACCTAAACATCTTATGGAACGTATTGCTGATCCGTCATTCTGGCCTGACAATGCTATCGTACATGAATATTAGTTCAAACTTAAGAAGAAAGGCGCTAAGACTGCTAGCGTGCAACGAGTTGCTCCGACTTCAAAAAAGTAAGCAACAACAAACTAAATTTTGATACAACTATCTTGTATCAAAATGTTAGAAGTCTCAACACTAAACTAAGAGATCTACTACTTCAAAGTAATGATTTAGAGTATAAAATCATTGCTTTTACCGAAACTTGGCTAAAGCAGGATGTTCTAAATTTGGAATTTTTTTTGAATGATTATACAGTTTATCGCAGTGATAGAAACTTATAACAAACAACTTTTACGAGAGGCGGAGGTGTTTTGATTGCTGTTGATTCCTCGTATTTTTCAAGGGAAGAAGTCTGTTGCAACCTGGAAATTGACTTTTGCTGTGTTTATGCAAAAATTTCATGTTTAAGTCTCTATATCACTTGCTCATACATACCGCCAAACTCCTCATTCAGCACACACCTTAATCACGTGGAGTGCATAAGAAAAGTGGCTGATAAATTACGTCACGGTGATCACTTAGTAGTTCTCGGTGATTTTAACTTGCCTCACGTCAATTGGGAAAGGTGTGAGGATGCAGCTTTCTCCTGCCATCTTGTGACCAGGATAACTACATTACTCTTTTAAATGAATTATCTTCTAGAGGTCTTTTCCAAATCAATTCTGTACTCAACCATAACGGTCGTTTGTTGGACCTGATTTTTGTTGATGATGCTAACACATTTGAGTTAACGAGGACTTTACCCCTGGTTTTACCAGAAGATTTGCATCATCCAACAATCGAAGTAAAAATTTTATAAGAAAAAAGAGTGAATAAACATAATCCTGTTATTAGGAGGGAACTTTGCTTTCGCAGAGCAAATTTTGCTACTATGAGAACCGGTCTCGAATATTTTAATTGGGATAATGTTCTGAGAACTATGGACTATTCAACTTCTGTGACATTAGATGATGTAGTGCACTTGTTTAATAACGTTTTATTCGATATTTTTAAATTATCAGTGCCGCTACGCAGATCATCGAGTCGTATTGGACCTTCTTGGTTTACTCCTTCATTACGGAAATATGGGGTTTGAAGACTAAGCATTACAAATCTTACTGTGTGAGCCGTACTTCTTCCAGTTTTGCTGCTTATTTATCAACGAGATGCAGATACCAGAAGCTTTGTAAAGAAGCTTACATTAATTATTTAATTAAAGTAAAATCCAATTTGCGCTCTGATCCGAAGTCATTTTGGAATTTTGTAAATATGAAAAGGAAGGTTTCTATTTACCCATCAGTCATGAAACTTGACCAGAGTGAGTCTGCTGATTCAGGTGTTATTTGCAACCTGTTTGCAGACTTTTTTTAATCCACGTACTCATCAAAGTCTTGCTTAACGAGTAACTTAAAGAAATATCCATTCAGTATTTCTTCAGGATTGATTAATTCGCCCGTTATAGATGAACATACTGTTCTTGAGGCATTGAAAGATATTAAATGTAACTACAACTCGGGACCTAATGGTTTACCATCTTGTGTTTTGAAACACTGTGCAGAGGAGCTTACTGCATCTATTAGAGCATTATTTAAGTTTTCCTTACGAACGGGTTATTTTTCAAGACTATGGAAATCGTCTTTTATTATTCCTCTTCATAAAGCTGGCAATAGATGTGATATTAGTAAATATCGTGGTATTGCTAAAATTAGTGCATTACCTAATTTGACTGTTTGAAAAGATAATTACTAACCAAATCTCGCGAAGTATTCATGCTCTAATTTCGCCAACGCAGCATGGCTTTTGCAAAGGTAAATCAACGACAATAAATTTACTGGAATTTCTATCGACAACTATCAACAACTTTAAAGACTCTATGCAAACTGATGTCATATATACTGACTTCAGTAAAACTTTGGACGTATTTAACCATAATCTCCTTTTCCTGCACCTCTACTTAGTTGGTTACGGTCATACCTCAGTAATCGCACTCAAATGGTCGTGTTTAACAACACCATATCAAATGACTTTAAAGTTCCTTCTGGTGTTCCTCAAGGAAGCCATTTGGGACCGTTGCTGTTTTCGGTTTTCATAAATGATCCTCCTACAAGCATTAATGCATGTTACATAGCTGAGCTTGAATCTGTCCAAAAGCAGTTTTTGTTTTTCGCTTTGCGTTATCTTCATTGGGATTCATCTTTACATTTACCACCTTACGAATCTCGGCTTAAGTTGATAGATTTACCGACGCTTGCCAATTGCCGTAAGATGTTGAATGCTGCCTTCGTTCTGAGTTAAATGGAGTTATTGATAGCCCTTTCTTGCTATATAACATTTATTTAAATGTTCCTCATCGCACTCTCAGACAGTATGAGCCCTTGCATTTAAGCCTTGTGAGAACTTCATATCTTCAACACGAACCTCTTCGGAATGCTTGCGCTGATTTTACTTCTTTATATTTTGTTATTAATTTTTCCGATATTACTATAACTATTTATCTTAGTATCGATTATGTTTAGTTTTGTTATAATTTAGTGAACTAGAAAGTAGTGTTATACTTAGTTTATATAAATAAATAAATAAAACAGCTGTGTGCAAGCGTTTTAAATTAATGCTCTGCGTCTGGCGTAGAATTCGTAAATATAATTATACATATGTGGTAATGATGAAAAATTATTTCTGTCCTGTGTATACAATTCTAATAAGTGTAACGTAATTGTCCAACAACATAACTACTGTCCATGTTGTCTGAACATTTTCTTACTGGCAGATGACAGCGAAAAATTGTTGCTTCTAGATTCTCTGTCTGCTATGGGCATGTCTGTAGCCAACGATAAAGTTCTTACTCGCTTTTCAACTGGCCATATTCCCAGCCTAATTGACTACTTTATTGTATCTGAAATATGTTCTGTTTCCTTATTTGATTAAAGTAGTATGGAAAGGGGGGTTCTGGGCCAACTGTGCGCCATGGCGCTATTCTTTACGTGTGTTAGAGTGAGATAGCGCTATACGGATACTGTAAGAGCGATTGAGAAGGCAATAGGAGCTTCCGACAGACATCTGTTTGGCGTTATGCTTTACGTGTTAGTGGGAGATGCGGCTATGCGGGTTATGAGCGCGAGTGAAAGAGATACGAACATATCATACATACATATCACGGACGGACATACATACATATGTACATATGTAATTCAGGCAGACAGACAGACCGATGGACGGACATACTATGAGTAGGGGAAGGAAATGAGGGGGAAAGTGTGTGTGTGAGACCGAAGTGATGGGAGAGCAGCAGATGCAGATGGTCGTTGTGTAGGAACATGTTGTTGTAATATGTTTCTTTAGTGAACGAGCCGTCGGTCCACCGAGTTAGTGTAAACAAATTTTTGGTGGATTCTTATTCTGTAGGCTTGCATTGTGTATGTTTGTGTGTTTTTAATGATTTTTTAAGTAAACCAACTGCGGTCGACTGAGTTGCTGTAATAAAATTTCGGTGATTGTTTTGAATATTTAATTGCTTATGTTGTTGTTTTTGTTGTTATAGGAATCTTTTAGTAGAACAGATCGCCGTGGAGTTAATGCAAACAAATTCCGTTGTTTTCCCTTTTCTTGCCTATGCTGTTGTTGTTGTGGATTTGTTTTCAATACTTGGTGGTAGGATTATGTGTATGTCCGATGCGTGGCACGACAGAATATTTTTTTGATTCTGTTCTTTAATTCTTTGCAATGTATTTTGGGAATGCCTTTCTTGTGAGCTATTTTTTTTTTTTTTTAGTAAATGAATTGAGACCCTTTCAAGTGAATATTTGGTGAACCAAATCTAAGCTTGTTAAAAATGGGAATAATATGAGTTCATTGAACAAATGTAAGGTTGATTTTTCGTTTTTTTCTTACAAATGTAGGTAATTTTGCTAAAGGCCATCTAGTATGTATGTTTGTGCTGTTTTCTTACATAAGATTAGGGCGCCCATGGAGTTAGTGTAATAAAATTTCCGTGATTCTTTATTTACTTATACCGTGGAATTGTAGTTTGTAGTTAATATTATTTAAGCGCGGATCACTGATATGATGTATACAAAGTTGGTGATCGTTATTGTTATGGTTAAATTAAAACTGATTTATTTGACGATGCTGTTGTTCTTCTTTTTAAGCAATTATGTACTTCCGCCGAAACAGTTTCCTTTGCTCTGATGAAGAAGACAGCGGGTCTTTTGAGCAGACCAGCAGACAAGGTTCATAGACTTGAGATTGGTTCAAATGAGTCGTTAGAAAAGACCATGAGGGAACTAATGCAGACGATATCGCGAATGTCGCCGATCTCGCGCAAGAGCTCGGACGCAAAATGTTACAACTGAGGGAAAGTTAGAATTTTGCACGAAACTGCAATACATCAGTGAGTGGCATGAAGAGAAGCGCCGAAAATGTAAGTGGTGCTTCTGCTGCAAAAGAATCGTTAAACTAAAAAGGACCAGCCCAAAGTGGCGTGAAGTCGCTTCCGCAACTGATCTCTATCTCGCAAATGCTTTGTAACAACAACAACTTAACAGTAAGTGGAACTGTAAATGGGCGGTCGCTGGAGTTGACATTGCAACGCATTCTAATATGCGAGCAGACTTATTAGGAGATGATATCGAGCCGGTGATTGGTTATTAACTGCGAACTTCTACAGGAGCAAAAGTTGCGATTTTCGGAAAACTGATTTGTAGGACTCAGATTGGAATGTTGCAAGTGATTCATATCTCCCTGGTGGTTGAGATTATGGATGAGGTAATAATCGGCGTTGATTTTATGATAGCGCAACATTTTACTTTGGATCGAAAGAAAAATATGCTGACGTGGCAAAAAATATGGCGATACCGATAAGCAGTGGATATGAACGCCCTCAAATCATGACGGTGAGAGTAAGCCAACGCCAACAGAGTCCACCAAAATTAAAAGCGGTTCTATGGGCTGGAGGGAGATACTGGAGCGGCCCAACTGGGTGTAGTTGAGGCATCAGATGAAACGATGAAACATCAGGCGAATATACTTTTTAGACGAACTTTAGTGCAAACAGAACGGAGTAAGCGAATTCCTGTTGTGTAATGAACGAGTTTAAGTTACCAATAATTTTCGAGAAAGAAGTGACAAGCAGTAGAAGCCATAAAAAATTGTGACCAGAAAAGAAAGAAAAATTGAACCAGAAACGTCTTAAGCTAAACGTTTATTGCAAAAATATGGAGGTGTATTTGCAAGCGATGGAATAAATTTGCTATCGTACAACATCGAATAGACATTGGCAGATCTACGACTAATCCGCCAAGCTCCATGCAGAGTCCCACTAGCGAAACGGGAAGAAGCGGAGCATTTGATAGATTAAATGCGGAAAGACAGAGTTATAGAACCATCAACATGTCCATTAAGTTTACCGGGCGTGCTAGTTAAAACGGAAAATGGAAGCGTTGACTCCCGGGAATAGATGACACTTTGGACACATTATCTGGTGCAGAATGGTTTTCAACGTTGGATTTGCAAAGCGGTTATTGGCAAGTAGATATCGAAAAATCCGATCGTGAGAAAACGGCTTTCAGCATCGGCGACATATTGTAGCAATTCTCTATGCCGGCGTTCGGATAATGCAATGCTTCAGAAACTTTTAGGCTCTTGATGGAACATGTGTTGACAGGGCTACACTGGAAAACATGTTTAGTGTATCTTGATGACATCATTTTAGTGGGCAAAAAGTTTGATAACCACTTAAAAAATTTAGAGGAAGTGTTTCAACGCATCAATTCCGCTGGATTACGATTAAATCCGAAGAGATGCAACCTGTTTAAAACCGAAGTGACGTATTTGGGCCACAAAATCACTACTGAAGGAATTCACATGGATGAAAGCAAAATATAAGCGGTAAGAGATTGGCCTCGTCCAACCAAGGTTCATGAAGTGCGTAGTTTCCTTTTGCAGTGTACTTATTTTCGACGCTTCGTGCCAAGATTTCCCAATATTGCACGAAGCCTACATAATTTAAAAAAAAAAAAAAATTTGTAGATTCGTTTGGAAAAAGGAAGAAGATGCCTTTCAGCACCTGAAGGAATTGCTTTGTACTGCTCGAATGTTGGCAGATCCAGTTAATGGTGAAAAGTTCGTCTTGTACACAGATGCCAACGCACATGGTATTGGAGGTGTGCTATCACAGATCACCGGTGGTCAAGGAAAAGCTATTGGACATTACAGTCGAGTCCTGGAAAAACCAGAAATTAATCATTGTGTCGCCAGTCGGGAACTCATGGCAGTAGTCGAATGCGTGAAAGAGTTCCATAAATTTTTGTATGAGCAGCGTTTCTTGTTAAGGACAGATCTCTAGATGGCTACAGGCTCTAAGATGGCTACATCAGCTCAAACACACAAAAGGCCGAATTGCGCGAAGGATAGAAAGCTGTAGAGTTACGATTGTGCAATACAGCATCAAAAAGGTGGACAACATGGAAACAGAGATTCTTTATTTCGACGACCGTGCGCACGCGAATGTAAGCATTGCTCCAAGGCTGAAAGATGCGAAGATAAAGTCGACGTCCGATTAACAAGTCCTGCAACCTAACGCTCTAAGGGACTGGCAACTAAATGATGCAGACTTGGTAAAGGTAGTGAAAGCGAAAGAAATGGACCGAAGACCAAGCAAAGAAGAAAGTCTGCTGGTCAAGGTTGAAGCTGAAAAACGTGGGAAAGTAACGACGGTAAGCAAACTCGTGATTGTTCTACTAAAGTAGCAAATAGATGCTGTATTAAAAGAATATCACAATGGAGCAAGTCGCGGCCAGCTTGGTGTTACAAAAACTGTGCAGAAGATTAAACAACGTTTTATTAAGTGTACTGCGAAGAAGCGGTAGCATGGCTGCGAAGGGACCTAAATTTCAAAGCAGACAACTTCTCATTTTCTAAGTGGAAAATATGTTGGCACTGTTTGCAAATTCCTAGCAGTGCATCCTTCGCTTTTGGGTCTGGAATATCTATATTAAGCATGTCTTTTACACTTTATCGTCGTTTATGTTTGGTGTCACTGTGATTCGTAAGGATGTGATAGTTTTAAGTGGTTTTATTTCAAGTGGGGGTAGGTTTATGGAAATGTTTCTGTTTGAACTGTTTTGTATTCGTATTATACTAATACCGATGGTATTATAGAATTTGCTTTGTACACGCAATCTGATAATGTTTTGTTGCAAATGAGACTGTCTTGTTTTACATTTATGTTTATGGAGTGTAGAATTTTGGATCTGGGTGTATGTTTATTATTTTTATTTTGGTTTAAATGTCAAATACATTGTCCTCGTCATTGTGAGTTATAGTCAGTCTTAAGTCAGTGTTTTAAATTCTATCTTACATAAATATTTTTAAGAAATCTCTGCCTAGAATTCCATCTGCTATTACCGGGAAATCATTTTCAACTATTTGAAAATAGTGTCGATAAAACCGCTGCAGCAGTGCAATGATGGAGCGCCATTTCAGGGAGATGCAATCAATATGGCCCATTTACGTCTACGGGCTCTGGAAATAAGTACCTGTTGGTCATTATAGACTATTTCAGCAAATTTCCAGAAGTATACGCTATACCAAAATTAAAACTGTAGCTGACGTATTTGTTCAAAACTGGGTCACATGATTCGGCATACCAGTCGAGTTGCATTACATACAGACATTCAATATTTGACATTCAATATTTCAAGAAATGTGTCGATTGCAGTGCATGAAGAAAACTAGAACGACGCCTTTACATCCGCAAACAGATTGCATGGTAGAAAGGTTCAACCCCACATTAAAATAACATCTGCGCAAGTAGTATTTGGTTTAGACCAAATTTGGAAAAAGCAGTGATCTTACTGAAAGAGAAGACAGCTACAGGCACATTCTCTAGTCTAAAATAAACGAAATACATGAAATTATGAGGCGGCGCACACAGCTAATGAGTAACAAAATGAAAGATTGCTATGGGAGAGCTATGAATACAGATGGATTCAAAGAGGGCGACTACCTACTAAAGCTGCAAACATCGCAACACCGTTTGAAAGATGTTATTTACAGCAATCATTGGTGCAAATCTGGTAAAATCGTTGATCACCGTTTTCTTGTAATTCGACGTCAAAATTGGACGAATTTCGTATGCAGATGTGGTGAACAAGCGTAGTGGACAAGTGGCAACTGCTCCAAAATGGTGAGGTGTGCGAAAATAAGCCATATGCCGTTTCAAAGATGTTGTTTACAGCAATCAATGCTGCAAATCTGTAAAGATGTGGTGAACAAGCGTAGTGGAGAAGTGACTACTGCTCCAAAACAGTGAGGTGTGCGAAAAAAGCCATATGCCGTTTGAAAGACTTTGTTTACAGCAATCAATGCTGCAAATCTGGTAAAATCGTTGGTCACCGTTTTGTTGTAATTCGACGACAAAGTTGGACGAATTTCGTATGAAGATGTGGTGAACAAGCGTAGTGGAGAAGTGGCAACTGCTCCAAAACGGTGCGGTGTGCGAAAATAAGCCAAATTATGTTTGAAAGATGTTGTTTATAGCAAACAATGCTGCAAATCTGGTAAAATTTACCTAGCTGGGTTCGTAAGTAACGAAGGCCGATAGACCATCCGTTGAGATTCGGGAAAGACTGGGTTCGTTGGTGACGAAGCCCGATAGACCATCAGTTGGGATTCGGGAAGATCCGGAAAAATCGTTACTTGTGCAAGTGATTAAGACTTACCTCGTTGTGAGCTGCTCCCGAGCTGTCCCTCATTACTAACTCAGGGTTTCTACTGCTTAGTGTGGTTAACACACTATCTAAACTGTTTTAATTACGTACTAAGTAACTACATGCTACGTTTGGGCCTTCAATGGCATTTGTTCTTCAATTATTGTAATCTAATAACAAAAAATAATAATAATTTTTATAATAGTCACAATTAGTTGCTGTCTAATTGACGTGTGTCGTTACACTTCCCCTCACCGCCGGTGTGGAGCCTCTTGCAGCCGTATCAGGCCGGTACGTGTAATTCGGAACCCGATGTCGTGGCCGCCAATGACTTTCTAAAGGTGCGTTTCTCTTGGCGACTGTGACATGATGGCGTTGTCAAACGGCTGGCCGTTCAGTTCTACCCTTGTGTTGGTCGGTACGGGATCATCTGTGTGTTTGTCGTTATTCTCTGGAGCCTCTGAGGGTGTGGTTGAACCGGTAACGAATCCTGCAGTGACCGGTTGGGAGGGATACGGTCAGTGCTTTGGCTCGTCTTCTTCACTGCTCTCGGCGCTGCCATTGTGGCTGTTGTTGCTGCTGTTGCTGCTACTCCTAATGTTGCTGCTGATTGTATGGAATGTTGCCGGCGCACGTATGGAGACCTTTTTAGCAGTCGTGCCAGTTTGCGACGTTGCCGCTCTGCATCGCGTTGCCCTCCCCATGTTGCCTTGGTGATGGTCGCCAGATCGCAGCGTTCAGCCGCCCGGCTAACAGAGCTGAGAAACAATAAGTCCTTTACTGAACGGCGTCTTGCAGCTCCTCCTTGTGGACCCACTGTAGGTAGACGTTGATGACGACGTCGTTGAACTAGCGACCGGAAGCTGCCCGCTGATAATCTTCCAGATACACGCTGTGGCCACGTTCGAAGAGATTACGGAAGCAAGCGACGCTACCGGTGGTTCCTGCCGTGCCGATTGTTGACGCTGATAGGTGTTGTTCTGGTCCGGCCTCTGTGAAGCTCACCAGGGGTGGTTTGTTGAAATTAGTGTCAACAGTGAAGCTGACCTGAGGTGGTGTGTTCAAATAGGTGTCGACAGTTTTGCTGTTACGTGCTACCGTGTCGGTAGTTTGGGACCTGTTTCGTCGCTCTAATGTGGCCTATGTTGGTGGAACTAAAAATCGTTGCCCTGGCCCGGCCTCTGTGAAGCGGCACTGGAGCGATACGTTCGGATGGGTGCCGACAGGTGCTGTCCTTTCTAATCGGCTGCGTCTGCGGTACATACTGCGTCTGTGGTGCAAGGTCAAGTTGTCGGAACGTGGGGCGATTGCTTTTGCGACAAGGGTCGGTCGTGGTCGTGACGTTGGCCATCGCGATGGTGGTGGCTTGTAGAGTGGCACTAACGGCGGCGGTGAGCTATGCCGTGGTTGGTTATTAGTGGACGTGTCCATGGCGTTTGCCGTGTCGGCGCTGGACTAATGGCGCTAGGCTTGTTTACGGACGTGCTTGCACGCGGCGCCCTGTATGGCGGGAGCTGTTGCGGTGGTTGTCTGCGAGGGCCCACGCCCGTGACATTGCTCGACGATAGTGTGCTAGACAACGACGCTGATGGTATTGTGGCGATGCGTTGCGTGGCGCCCCACGCCCGCTTGATCGGTGCTACCCCGGGGACGTCATAGAGGAATTTAATTCAGCGGCGGGCGTCTCTCTCTCTCCCTGCTACAAATCGTACGCGAAATAACGCTGCTGACTCTTCAAATTTGGATCATCGTGGGTCTGCAATAGAAGAAAAGATTATTGTTTCCTTGCCAGCTACAGATTCAAGTGCATCGTTCGTAGCGTAGTACGCTTCCAGTTCACTGATGTGTGCTATCCGGAACTTAGTCGCGGGCCCCTGTGTTCGTAGTCGGACAATTACTGCGGATGTGAAACCCACAACGCTATAGGGTGCATCGTACTTTGGCGCTTACTTATCGTTGAAGTCTTCGATTGCTTTGGAAATGTGGTGCTGTTTTACGAGGACCTGTTGGCCGATTGTGGGAGTCCAGTGACGTCTGCGTAGATTATAATGCCTGGCCTGCTCCTGTGATGCTAATGTAACTAAGTTGTACAAGGCTCTGGGCAGTCGTGGCTTACTGTGCTTTTATTAATGCCAAATGTGTTTCTAGCGCATTTATATCTTTATTTTGCTATTCAAAAAGAGTTTCTCTTACTGAAAGTTCTTGCGATAATCTTTTCAAAGCACGCTAATCTTTTCAAAAACGCTTTTCGCACTAAACATAAAATTGAGAGAGCTTCGTCGGTTACAATCGTTAAAACCATTTATATGATTTAAGCATTTATATGATCCACTATATATCTCTGTTCAGATCAAAATTCAGGGTACTCTTTCTTGGGTTAGATATGCTGTGATGAAACCCAGCTGTGTGTCATATCTGACATGCTGCTGTTGATTGCCAACGAAAGTTCCGGTAATAGCTCGTCCCAGCTTTCGCTTCGGTTTCCGGCCATCTGCGCGATCATTGTTTTTACTCTCCGTGGGATTCTCCTGCGACATATTTGGAGCCGTGAACTGTTGACGTGTTCTGATTTCGTCAAGGAATTTCCTAAATTTACGGCTGGTAAACTGCGTTCCGTTGTCGCTTAAGAAGAGCTTCAGTGCTTAGTAACGGGCGAGGATGCGCTTCCGCAACTATTTGATTAGCGTGTCCGAAATTACTTTGCGAAGGGGTATCAGTTCCTTCCACTTTGTGAACCTATGAACCAGGACGAATAACATCAGGTTTCCATGATTCGAACGCGGCAGCGATCCCACGACGTCGGCGCAGATCGTATTCCAGGTTTCGTCGGGGATTCTGGTGAGCATCTCGCCTGCTGGTGTTAAATGAATTGCTTTATACCTTTGACACGAATCGCAGTTTCGGACATAATGACTAACGTCGCGGAATATGCCCCGCCAATAATACCTGTGCTCAATCCGGAGTATCGTCTTTCATATGCCCATGTGGCCAGCCGAGGAATCGTCGTGGTTTTCGAACAGCACATGTTTCCGGAGGGATGTTTTAATGCATAGCTTCCATGGCGAGCAATCTTCGTCGTGGACACTTCGCGGGAAATATTATCGTAACCGACCAGCTGGTTACGATTGAGTACTCTGCTATTCCTTTGGTACCGGGAGCAAGGTTCCGCTCCTTCTTCATTGGCTGGAGCCGCCGTGGTGTCCGTGAGCCGTTGAAGCGTCTGCCGAGGTTGGCGCGAGAGGCCGCAGCCACATTTTGCTTACCTCGACTATACTGAACGGTGAATTGATCGTGCTGTAATTCAAGCGCCCAGCGGGCGATTCTTCCGGTTGGGCTGTCAATGGATTTGAGCCATTTAAGCGACAGGTGGTCCGTGATGATGGTTAACATGCATCCTTCTAGGTGGGGTTTCATTTCCGGATGCCCTAGATAATGGGTGAGCGAGTAATTCTTTTCAGCGTTGTTTAAATAGCGGCTGGCATACGCGATGACCCGGTCAGCTTCATCGAACACCTGCGTTAGTACGGTGCCTAATCCGAAGTTGCTTGCATCCGTTTGTAAGGTGAACATCTGGGTGACGTCGGGGCAGGCCAAGACTGGCACCTTTGTTAGCTTTTGCTTCATCTTCTCGAAGGCTGTCTGTTGCTCCTTTTCCTGTTTCCAGTGCTTACCCTTCTTCAGTTGTGCAGCTAGCGGTTGTACGATGGTGGCAAAATCGGGTACGAAACGTCGGTACAGCGAAGCAACTTCAGTTCCATAATGCCCGTTATCTCGTCCGGGTCGGTATGGATCCCTTTCTTGCTAATGACG
The DNA here is from genome assembly GCA_937620795.1 of Thecophora atra. Lineage (NCBI taxonomy): Eukaryota > Metazoa > Arthropoda > Insecta > Diptera > Conopidae > Thecophora > Thecophora atra. The sequence continues at coordinate 70,419,656 of OW569398.1, forward strand.
TGCCACAGCTACTTTACCTTGGTCTGGAAAAACTCGCATTTTTCCTGATTGATGTGAATGTTGGCAGCTCTTAGACGATGATCTTCTAAAGTTGCTCCGGTGACGATGATATCGTCCAAGTACGCGAAAGCTTATGGCTCCATTTCGAGCCCGATTACATGGTCTAGCGCTCGCTGGAAGGTGGCCGGGGCAGAGTGCAGTCCGAAGGCCACGCCCCGGAACGGTGAACGCCGTATACTTCTTACTGTTGTCTGCCATGGGCATCTGCCAGTAGCCGTCCTTCAGGTCCAGACTGCTGATGAATCTGGCATTACGTAGCCGGTCCAAGATGTGGTTGATCCGTAGTAGGGGATAGGCGTCTGGCACAGAGCAAATGTTAAGTTGTCGGTAGTCGATGCAACGGCGTCAGGCGCCCGTCTTCTTCTTTACCAACACGCTCGGTGCAGTGTAGGGGCTGTGTGATGCATCGATACATCCCATTTCGAGAAGCTTGTTGACGTCCTCGTCTATCACCGCTTGCATGGCAGGGTTACGTGAAATGTACTGCTATTTGATGGGCTGGTCGTCGCTAATGACTATTTGATGTTCGGTCATGCTGGTGACTTCTGCCATACCCTCAAATTGGCGAAGTTCGGTGCGTAGGAAGTCAGCCACCGCTTGTTCCTCTGTTATTTGGTCTCCGTTGGCCATCATACAATTCCGTAACTTCCTTCTCTTCTTCCCCATGCACATCACAAGAGTGTCTCCGCCGAAACTGAGCGTGGCTCCTGCGGGCCGCAGGAAGTCAAGTCCCAAGACGATATTATAGGTGATGGTTGGTATCACAATGAACGTAGTTCGCAGCAGGAAATAACTCGCCCACCACCAATTTTAGAATTCTCCTGAATCCTTTAATGTTATTAATTAATATTAATTTTAACATTTATATTATTTTTTGTCTTTAAACAAAGATAGATTAATACAATTACTATAATTATGGTAATTACTTGAAGACATAAACACATACAAAACAATGCGATGATAAATTAATCAATGTTAATAATGACATTGTGAACAAATTCTGTAAAATGCATTACATAGACAAGAAACCAAAATATGAATTAGCATGTTCAGCAGCTTTGGCACCAAGATTGTATGGACTACCAAATATACACAAACCTAATTTACCTTTACGTCCAATATCTTCCTCAAGCAAAGTACCATGATACAATTTATCAAGATACACAGGAAAAATTTTGAAAAACATAATATCGGATGAATTAAACATAAAGAATACATTACAACTAAAAGAGTGTGACGATAATTTCTGGAGCATCAGAAATTACCGCACATTGCCCAATTTTAATCATGCTTACCACATTATTTACCACATATCGATATTATTACTGTATTACACACATATATCTCAAATAAGTAATATATCGAACAGCTCAAATAATTAATAACGTTGAAGAGTATTTTGTATATTTTGATAAAAAGATATAGTATAACGTGACATTACTAACATATGTGCAAAGAATAGCTCGATAACAATTAACATAACGGACTAACCAAGGAACAAAGTTTCAAGCCGAACAAGCAACGTTTAGGGCAAAGTGGAATGAAACGAAACAAGGTCGTAGCAGAACAAACAACACGTGACAGAAAAGACGAACGACACAAGAAGATCGATGCGAACGATAGTCAGCGGATCAATATAGTTCGTCAACCGAGCGAGGTCATACGAAAGCACGAAAACAAGAACAGCATAAATCTGTTGACGAACTAAACGATCGAACATAGCGGAGAACTTGAACTTGTTTTCGAGCAGAAAGAGACAACGGAAGATCTTAGCGGAAAGGGGATAACAGAAGCAAGGAAAAGTAAACTATACAAGAGCGAGCAACGAAGTAGCAGGAATTCAGTTTGAGTCAAGATTTCGTCAGATGCGGTAATAAACTCCATCCAAGCAATGAACCTTAGTATACTTTAACAGTAAATATTTAACAGGCAGTGTTTATCAGTAAATATTTAACAGTGGACAGTTAACGGTGAACACTCGTCGAAGACAGTAACAGTGAACATCTACGGCACAGATAGGAGACTTATTGACTTGTGTGCGTAAGCCCTCCAATAAGCTGCTTCGAATATCCTATTGAACAATAGACCTTCGACCGACATAGAAGACTTATTGATTTGTGTGCGTAAGCCGTTCAAAAAGTCGCTGTTATCAACCAACGACCGAACCCTGCTGCGTCCGTTGTGCGTACGCCCACCAGCAGGACCCTAACGACCACGAAGACATTATTATCATAAGCTCATTACCATTGTTAGCAGTATAACACTCATTGTCAATTTTAAGTATCAATATATATTTTAAGCAAAGCAAATACAATTTTAAATAAAACGTCATTGTACAAAAGAGCCCAGGTCTTGTAAGTCGAACACCGGACACCCGCTGAGGATATTTTGGCTAACCCGAAGTTCGTTACAAGAGCATATTAGTAAGATAAACCTGGATAAACAGGATAGGCTAATTTTGTTTGACGTAATATCGTTGTTTACTAACATACCTATTTACACAGCCATAAAAACAATTATCAAGAAATGGAATATAATATTACAGTATACAAAGATTCCAAGAACACAATTTTTAAAAGTATTAAAAAAAAAAGTTTAGCTTTGTCTTACAAACAATAATTATTTTGTATTTAATAACCAGATTTATACACAAGTGTTTGGTATGTCAATGGGTAATCTACTCTTGCCGATTATAGCAGACATAATAATGGATAACTTATTAGAATTTGCTATAGAAGAATTAAAAAAATTAAACATAACAATAAAGTTTATAGTGAAGTATGTAGATGATGTGCTTGCAATAATTAAAGATGATAATAAATGCACAATTTTAAATATTTATTTATTTATTTATCATGTCTCATGTACCAATATTCCGTTTTTGGAGACGAAACTACACAGAATTAAAACTAAAATTTTCCTCAATTGTTTTGTTTTTGATCTGCCTTTACAACAAAAACTAAATACGGCTAACCAACTTATACAAAATATATTAAAAATCAGTGATGCACAATTTGTGAATGAAAATCTTTAAAAAAAAGGACATTTTTACATTTAAATAACTATCATCTTTATTTGTTTGAGAAGCTCATCAGTCTACCAACCAGGAACGAAAATAAGAATGTTACGGCTAACTTGTCTAACCAAAACAACGAAATTATTGGGGTCATTATATAACTTTTAACGCGGACGTCAAAAAACGTTGGCACCGAACGTTAAAGTTATTAAATTTCTATTCACAATCCTTTCCCCTTAATTATCGTTGAGGGAACTCTCTTTCGTTGCACTTTCCAGACTACTTCCACGACAGAATACATGGTTCGCTCTTTTCCTCTTATAATTTTATGGGCTAAAGATTTGGTTGCGATACCTGTGTTCTTCTGGTGCATGTATGAAATTACGAATAGTGTCTTTACTTGCGAGCTGTCGAAAATGCAAGCACTGTTCAATCTTTTTGTCTATTCAAATCTATAGTTAATAGTATAATAATAACATGTATCACTGCACAATAAGCAATATCATACATATATAATTTATAAAGGTTCAAATTTCAATGGGATTTAATAAAACTTTAAAATATATTTATGCCAAAGATATAAATATTTTAATAACATAATTCAAAAACCTAAATAAATATAATTGAAACAAATAAAATTTAAAGCATGACAGATATTTTAATAATTATACAAAATAATAGTAGAAAAATATATATTTCAATAATTATACAAAATAAATAGCAAAAAAATAAAAACTACAAAAGAAAAACTACGCATAGTCCACCAAAATGGAATGACACCTTCGGAATTGTGGTATGAAAGCAAACCTAACTTAGAAAAAGTTTTTGGCTGCAAGGCGTACGCATGGATTCCAAATTTGCACAGAAATAAATTGGATCCAAAAAGCCGAAAAGCTGTGATGATGGGATATGCCCCGAAAGGATACAGACTTTGGGACATGGATCTCCAGAAAATATTCACAGCAAGAGATGCAAAATTTGATGTGTCCTGTTTTACTTTTCAAATAGAAATTATGAATAATAAGTACGGTAACTTACTTACCGCCAAGGAGAAGGAACCAATTTTAATAATCAGCAAAAGGTACGCGCAAGAGGGGGAAGCAGAAAATATTGCTGTACCTAAGGTTGAACTAGAACAACCATTAAGTCAAGCTGAAAATATTGCTGCATGTAAGTCAAGTTCTGAAGATCTTTCCAATCTAGAAAAACAATGATTCTGCAGGTAGTGATCATTTTGAATATGCATGTATTTGATGACGGAAATACACCTGTAGAAGTTTAATCCCTTACGTTTCCTATTTCAAATTGTAATAACCGTAATACAGTGCCTTTAAGGCGTAGTGAACGCGAGCGCAAGGTTCCACGTAAGTTAAATAACTACCTTGTTAAGTTAAGAACGAATTATGCCGCAGTTAATATAGATGTTCCCAACTCTTTCGATGAAATTGCTGGAAGAAATGACTCTAAACATTGGATGAAAGCGGTGAATGAGGATAAGTGCGGTGATGAGGGCTTTAGTCGATGGAGATAAATAAATATTACCAACTATAAAGCAATTTAAATCAAGATGGGTTTTTCGGATAGAGGAAGACGAAAGTGGAAAAATATTGAGATACAAAGAAAGACTTGTTGTTAGAGGTTTTCTGCAAAAGTTTGGATTAGATTACTCCGAAAACTGCGCACCGTTTGCAAAACTGACTTCTATTCGCGTCGTATTAGCTGTTGGTATGGAAAAACATTGAGATACAAAGAAAGACTTCTTGTTGGAGGTTTTCTGCAAAAGTTTGGATTGGATTACACCAAAAGCTAAGCACCATTTTCAAAACTGACAAAAAGACAGCCTACCTTCATCTCAAAGAACAAATATATATGTACATACACAAAGGAGTCAAAACTCAACCGGAAATTGCTTGTAAGCTGATAAACTCGCTTTATGGATTAAAGCAGTCTCTTCGTTGTTGGGATGAGAAATTTAATGATTTTCTCATATAACTTCAAGAGATCTAGGCATGGTTCTTGTCTGTACACAAAAAAAATCTGTCCTCATGTTTCAAAATGTCTGATTGTGGGATATTAAAGTATTTCTTGGGAATAAAAATTCAATTTGCTACAGACTATCTAAAGTTATCTCAAGAAGCAAGCATTAACAAACTCCTAGGAAAGTTTGATGTTGGAATGCGATGAATTAAAAACGCCAATGAAAAAAGGTTTACAATGAGAGATCATTGTTACCGAAGTCCAAATTGACAAAAATTAGCGTAAATTACTGGGTAGCCTCATGTATATAATCCTGTGTTCAAGACCGGATATTTGTTACACAGTTGGATATATGGCACGATAAAAACAACAACCGATCCTCTTACACTGGCAGCATCTGAAAAGAATTGTGAGATATTTAAAAGGAACAACATCCTTCAAATTGTTTTTTAAACCAAATCATAAGGGGCCATTAATTGGATATGCTGATGCTGATTGAGCCTCAGATACCATAGATCGAAAATCTGTTAGTGGATACATCTTTAAAGTTTTTGGAGTCAAATGTAAAATATGATTTCATCCGTGACAATGGCGCTAAAGGGTTTATCATTATTAAACCTATTGGTACAAAAGATCAATTGGCCGACATTTGTACAAAAGTTTTGGATAAAAATAACTTTAAAGAATTATATTTCAAGTTCGGATTGCACGATTGAAAGGGGCATCGTCGTATATTCGTGTTTTTGATTCTTGCCATATCGATAATTCAGATTACAATAGTTATGTATATTTGACGTAGCGCCAAAAAGAAGAAACCATTTGAAACGGCATATTGTTTTCATAAGCATAGCGAGTAAAATACTAAATGCAAGTATATGCATTTTTCGGAATAAAATCTGCCTGTCGACGGCAAAAATTTTTCCACTTACCATCGCCTTATCTGAAGGAAATCAGAAAAACATAGTGGAAGTATCTTGTTCATAATTAGGACTTTTACAGTTCTTCACTTTACAATAGATTTTCCTGTTAATATTTTCTTATTTCTCATATTACCACAGAAAGTAATTTTTGTTCGTATGAACAACACAAGAAATTCGCAACTGTTACGTCACGCAACCGCGACACCTATTCTCAAAATTTTTGCGTAATTTTCTATCTCGCGTTCCTTTCTTGGAACAAAATTTTGCAATCTAAAGCCAAAAGCTATCCACTTCTGTCTACAATTAAATTTACTTGCGGAGTGCCACGCAAGAAATTTTTTACTGTTTTCACTTGGTACCTCTGCAGGGCGGAATTGTTTGTACTCTCCTGGACGTGCGTTGTGGTTTTTGTGTGTTTTTAGTGCATCACTTTCGAGAAAAGAAAACGAGATGGGCTGCACTTGTTTTGTAGAATCGACAAAGTGCAGAACGAGGGCAGCATTTTTTTCCAGAATAAAAAACGCCATTAGATATTGGCGTATGTAAACTTTTTGCTGACGTTTCTTTTTCTTCCGTTAAATAAGCAACAAAACAAACAAATATTCTTCCATTTTTAATATTGACTGCAAATTTGTTAGATTTGCAGTGAAATCTGACTCGATGTAAAGAGCTATTCAATAATTTACAGAATAGTACAAAAAGAGCTTTTATATTTCGTATAATAGGAATCGTTTACAGATAGTAAAATCTTTACTATTTGGAAATTTGGTGACTTTAATAAATACACCAAAAGATGGCCGTAATGTTCCCACAGAATATTTATTATTATAGATTATTAGCATTTATGCTATGTCTCCACCGCAGAAAATCTAACACTACATAAATAAAATCGCCTCAGTAAATCGAGACGTCACCACAGATTTGACGCCAATTTTGTGATTTGACGTCTATTTTTTGAAACATAAATTAAGTTGACGTTTTATTTGTAGAAATGTAAATGTAATATATTCGAATATCTCGTAGATTATTTTATTATGAAAATCAAGTAAAGCAGCGGCAGATTACCGAGTTCGTCCAGTAACCCAGTAAACCAAACGGATCCGATTTGGATCCGAGATGGATCCGACTTCCCGTAATATCTGCCTGAAACGGAGTCCGTTTATGTACTGATTTCCGATCCGTTTTTGGTCCGAATGTGAATACGTTTTTGGATCATTTTCTGATTCGTTTTTGGACAATTTGCGGACGTTTGTTTCATCATTTTTGGAAAAATATTTAGTTAAATTAAATTTAATTAATTAAAAAATTATATTTTTTACAAGCAGTTTTTCAGAATTAATAATTTCTACATATTCCTTTAATTTAAAAGTATTTTATTTTTGAAGTTCGTTTGGAATTAAACCCCAGCCGTCAACATCGCAGTCCGAAACTGTGTGTACTGTGTAATGTTGTTTTACATTAAATATAAGCAATTGTCGTGAGGACACGCCGAGAACTGATGTGCGTCAGTTTTGTTTTGCAAACGTATCCGTTTCCGATCGGATTCGGATCCCAATAGGATACGTTTTCCGGATGCGATTTTGCTGGTATCCATTTCCTGATTATCCATATACAACTTCAACACTAAGCGCTCTGGTTTAACCTCAACCAGCGGCAAGATTTTACTTTAGTTTTTTTATATTTATTCATATATCGAATTTTTTTATAAAAGTAAAAAAATACAAATGAATAATAAAAAAAAAATGCCGAATAAGACTGACGCACATAGATACGTCTCCTATTTATGGTTTATTGAGCACACCATCGTATCGGTCTTTTCGCGGTTTCTATGCTTTGATGCGAGCATTCTGGTGGGATTGGTGTTACTGGTGAGGGCGTCGTCTATCTTTTCTCCATCAGCAAACATCATTGTAGTAACCTTGGAAGAAGAAAATTATTATTATATGTATAATTAAATTTTACGTTTTATGTAATATTTATGTTTTCCTTATTTAGTTTCCCCACCAGAGTATCTGAATGACAGGAAATTGCCAACAATTTCCAATATAAATCGAATTGTTCGCACTGTTTGGGTCAGAGTTTTGAATAAATTGAATAATTATTAATATTATTACAATTTTAATTGCTTTTTTCGGTGCACATGCAAGCAGAAACACCAGCGCGCCGTTGTTGAAGCAACGAGCATATATACACAAAGAGATTACATGAGATTTTACTTGTTGCTTCAAAAACAGATCAGGCCGCAACAATTAGAACTATTAACAACTATAAAGGAATGGATAACGCCGACTGCGGAGCAGCAGTAAGAAACAACAAACAAAGCTCATAAGTAAAACTTTATGACATCAATGAGTCGAGGCATTGCAAGCAAAAGAGATTTGTAATGAATGGGAAAGGGTAGGAGAAGGGAAAGAGAAGACTCCTTGAATTGAAGAAATTCTATTTTCTTTTGCTCGACTGCACTAACAAAATAAACGCAGTCTGTCCGTCTGCTAAGGTTGAATATGTTTTTTGTGCTTGGTTTTGTTTTTTACGTTGATCATTTGCTGATGTTTGATTTTTTCAGTTTCAGGTAATTTTTCGACATCATTTCAATGGTTTAGAATTTGCCACTGAGATTTAGTTATGATGAGTTTATGATTTCTGATCAATTTTTACATTTTCAGCTTCTGAGCATTTTTGCCTTTTTCATTCAATTTGCTCCTTTTCCGCTTTAACTACAATTTTAACTACAATTTTAAAATGTTACGTATATTTAAATAAAACTTGAATAAAATTAACTAAAATCTTCTCTAATTTCTAATTAAATATATAAATAATATATATAATTATAAAGAAATCCGTATACTTACCGAAAGATTAACTTCAATTAAACAATATTGGGTTAATTTTAGATTTTCTTTCTTTATAATTATAAAGTCGAAATAAGTAAATATTAAGTTTTATTCAAACTTAAAAAAATGTTAGGGAAATTGAGAAAAATATATCTATGTATTTATATATATAATTAGAAATTAGAGAAGATTTTATTTAATTTTATTCAAGTTTTATTTAAATGTACGTAACATTTTAAAATTGTAGTTAAAATTGTTGTTAAAATTGTAGTTAAAGCGGAAAAGGAGCAAATTGAATGAAAAAGGCAAAAATGCTCAGAAGCTGAAAATGTAAAAATTGATCAGAAATCATAAGCAGAAAGAGCCCCTCGCTTCTCTCCCCCTTCACCCATAACTAAATTTCAGTGGCAAATTCTAAACCATTAAAATGATGCCGAAAAATGCCCTGAAACTGAAAAAATCAAACATCAGCAAATGATCAACGTAAAAAACAAAACCAAGCACAAAAAACATATTCAACCTTAGCAGACGGACAGACTGCGTTTATTTTGTTAGTGCAGTCGAGCAAAAGAAAATAGAATTTCTTCAATTCAAGGAGTCTTCTCTTTCCCTTCTCCTACCCTTTCCCATTCATTACAAATCTCTTTTGCTTGCAATGCCTCGACTCATTGATGTCATAAAGTTTTACTTATGAGCTTTGTTTGTTGTTTCTTACTGCTGTTCCGCAGTCGGCGTTATCCATTCCTTTATAGTTGTTCATAGTTCTAATTGTTGCGGCCTGATCTTTTTTGAAGCAACGAGTAAAATCTCATGTAATCTCTTTGTGTATATATGCTCGTTGGTTGAAGGACGATATACATACCTACATATATATACCTCCATTGACCGATATAAGCCATACGCAGATACATGGTACATAACAACTTTGTTACTGAAACACAACTAATGGATTTATTGTTTGACGCTGACAAATATATATGTGCCAATATGTAGTTGATAATATTGTTCCAGAGTTAAATTATATTAGAGTATTAATAATTTATGTTTTTATATTATAAATAAAATTATGAAATGCTGCTTCTTCTTCTTCTTTGAGGTGAAAAGATATGCAATTTCATGAAGCAGCGAACTAATAAAAGAATGCTTTAAAAAATTCTGAAAAGTATTGTTTATGACAAAAATAAAAGTTTACTTGGGTCTAATACGCATAATAAAAACATGTATTAAACTTCTCGTAATTCCAAGTTATATTACGATATTCATTCAGACTTTTTGTTCTGCGTCCATTAAGTAACATCACTATATCCATGCTTAATGTAATGTAGTAATGATAGATTAACAGCCGCATATCGGATTAGCGCACGCTGCGAGCGCGCGAGACGCCAACGTAGTCGAAACAACGAGTATATATTGTAAAGAGATTTCATGAGATCGTACTCGTTGTTTTCAAAAAAGATTGGGTACGGAGTTAAGGTCGCTGCAAAAATGAAGCGCTAAAAAAACGTCGACAGAGAACTTACGGCAGAAACTACGTGTTTGTGTGTAGGTTCGAAGCGACGCTCGTAGCAAAGCAGAATTGACTTATCGCTGTAAGAGTGAATAGCACACGAACATCAGCTATTAGTTTATTAATGAGTGGAAAGAAATAGAAAAATTATTGAAATTGAAAGAATTCGACTTTGTTTTCTTTGCTTGCAATAACAAAACAAAGGCGTCAGTCCGTCTGTCCACGAAGGTTGAATTACTTTCTGTTTATGATTTTTGCGCTTTTTATCATTTCCTAAATTTTTACATTTTCAGCTCTGGGCATTTTCGGCTTTTCGGTTTCTTTTCTTATTTGATCCAGAGCTGTTCATTTTTGGACTCAGTACAAGTACCAGTACCCGTCCGACATACTTGTACTGGTACTGGAAAAAATCAAAGACCTCGTACTTGGGACTTGAAATTTTTACAGTACCAGTACATTATGCGGTACTACAAAAGGAGTACAAATACTGTGGACTTAAAAGTGAAAGTACCAGTCCATTTAAAGTACTTTTGCAGTACCAGTCCTTTTCAAGTATCCAGTCCTTTTTCAAGTACCCAGTCCTTTTCAAGTACCCAGTCCTTTTTCAAGTAAATAGTCCTTTAGTATTTATTCACGTATAGATAATGATAGAGTAATACCACAATATTATACTTAGACTTGGTTTATAAGATCATCCATCGCTTACTTATTGATTACTGATTTGACTATCAAACAAAAACATTATGATTTCGTTTAATGCAACTAATACAAACCATCCCAGCAGCTAAAAAATTGAAAAATTCCAATAGATATCACATATTAATTTATTTATGTTATTACATTTCATTTTAAGTGTTGCGATTATCAAAGAATTGCCTGCATCAGGGGTTGCGTTAACTGACCTACACTCTATGTTGATCGACATAGAACCTTTGGTCGGCGATATGGACTCCTGACCCCTGGGCATAAGCGACTTTTTATTTAATTTATTCCTGGTTACTTATCATCAATTTTTAGTCAAAACTTTGGTAAGTATACTTTAGCGTTCCTAATGATCTAAAGCAAAAATAAGCCAAATTGATGATTAATTACTATAAGCACAAAAATTAAAAAAAAATTAAACTCAACTATTAAGAAAAGTAATCAAACTATTAAGTTTTAATCAAAGAGACTTAGTAAATATAAAATATCTAATCCGAAGAAATTAACACAAATTTTATTCTGCCCACAAGCTCATATAAGAAAAGAAACCAAAAAAACGATAATACAATTCTGCTTTGCTACGAGCGTCGCTTCGAACCTACACACAAACACGTAGTTGTTGCCGTAAGTTCTCTGTCGACGGTTTTTTAGCGCTTCATTTTTGCAGCGACCTTAACGCCGTACCCAATCTTTTTTGAAAACAACGAGTACGATCTCATGAAATCTCTTTACAATATATACTCGTTGGTCGAAACTCAGTCGAACGTTGTCAACGAGTATATATTGTAAAGAGATTTCAACGCAGGCTACTCGTTACAGAGCATCTCGAGATGGTGCGCGGACTTAAGGTGACAGCGAAAATGAAGATCAGAAAACTTTGACAGCGATCATACGGCAGAACTACGTGTTCGTGTGTGTGTTCGAAGCGATGCTCATAGCAAAGCAGAATTGTATTATCGCTTAAGGAGTGAACGCTGGACAAACAGCAGCTATTAAATTGTTAATGAGTGGAAAGGAATAGGAAGATTCTGTGAGTTGAAGGAATTCGACTTTGCTTTCGTCCATGCCACTAACAAAATATATGCAGTCTGTCCATCTGGCAAGGTTGAATATTTTGTTTTTGTACATTATTTGGGTTCTTCCGTTGATATTTTGGCGAAGTTTTATATTTTCAGCTTCTGATCATTTTTCGCTTTCTATTCAATTTGCTCCTTTCGCACTTATTGACTACAATTTTAATGCGGGAATAGAAAAAGGTAGTGCTCCTTAAAAAAGTAGTTAGTTAACTTACATATGTATATTAATTAGTATAGATTAGTCAATTAATTAATTGTTAAATTAATTCATTTAAGCTTTCTTAAATATACGTACTTCTTTATAATTCTAAACTTTAAATCAGCAAAGTGCTAATACAAAAAAAAAAAAAAAAAAATACAATTTTTGGGAAATTAAAAAACAAATTTTAATAATTAATGTTTAATGACAAATTAGGAAAATTTTTTAGTTTTCTTAATTGTACTTAAAATAAATAAAATCTTCTTTGTTCTTATTTTATTCAACTGACCTATTTTTTAAAATCAGCAGTACCTTTTTCCACACCCGCATTAAAATTGTACTCAATAAGTGCGCAAGGAGCAAATTGAATAAAAAAGCGAAAAATGATCAGAAGCTGAAAATATAAAACTTCGCCAAAATATCAACGGAAGAAACCAAATAATGTACAATAACAAAATATTCAACCTTGCCAGGTGGACAGGCTGCATATATTTTGTTAGTGCAATAGACGAAAACATAATCGAATTCCTTCAACTCACAGAATCTTCCTATTCCTTTCCACTCATTAACAATTTAATAGCTGCTGTTTGTCCAGCGTTCACTCCATAAGCGATAATACAATTCTGCTTTGCTATGAGCATCGCTTCGAAGATACACACGAACACGTAGTTTCTGCCGTATGATCGCAGTCGACGTTTTCTAGGGCTTCATTTTCTCTGTCACCTTAAGTCCGCGCACCATCTCGAGGTGCTCTGTAACGAGTAGCCTGCGTTGAAATCTCTTTACAATATATACTCGTTGACGTTGTATACTGTAATCCAAGCGTCCGCCAGCGTCCGCTAGCGTCTTACTTTTTTACCTGTTATGATGCCTTGCAGACTGTTGTAGTTTGAAGCATAGATTAGAAGATGAGACACTCGATAATGTCCCTTATCCACTAATGCATTTTTGCTGGAATTGCACTGATACAATGAAAGAAAACTTAACTTCGTTGCAAAAAAAGTGTAGCCTCGCCGTAAAATAATGTAGCCTCGCCGCAAAAATTTTGTAGCAAGCACTGATGGAAAATTTATTTTAAGGGGTTTATTTATCGAAACGTCAAAATAAATAATTATAAATATTATGTTTTTTATTCGTGAAAAACATGTATAAAACATATTTCTAAAGATAATAAATATATTCTATCACATTTTACACAGTATTTCCCAATTTGCTTCTTTATATTTCCTATAAATGCAGTAGCTAATCAAAACTTTTTTGTTGTAAATACATAATTATGCGCCTAATTGGGAAAATATTTTAGAACGATGTTATCAGAATAGTAGTATAGAAGAAACTGAATACAAAGTGTTACAAAATAGTTGGAAATTATACGTTATTGGCCTAGTTGGGGCTCTAAAACCCTTTAGCACCTACGGTTGCACTGTTAAGAAATCGTACACATTGATTGATAAAGAAACAAGAACAACAATTTGGTACCTCTCACGTATTGTATACGTGAGTTCAACATACCAAACAGACAAATGTCAAACCAATTTTTTGAAGCGGCGAATAGCGAGTGTCACATCTAATAATCTATGGTTTGAATACCGAATAGTGTTACCGTCCGCTGCAAACCTTTTTTGTAGTTTGGTGATATAGTTTGGAAGCACTTTCAAAAACACAAAAAAATGCACTTACTTCGATTTCAACTACATGAGAATGCTAGTGGACACATAAATTATGTATATAAAATATGAATTTGAGTGTGTGGCAACAATGTATAAAGCAAAAAGCAATTATTTGTCTGATCATAATAATAACAACTAGAACCTTCATTTGACTTGTTCGTATAATATAGAAAGCAGCACTCGATAACATTTTTATTTTTGTTCGAAAATAAAGCAGTACATAAAACGGTAGCACTTGTGGGATATTGTTGACAATTTTAAATTAAAATTAAGTTCTTTATTAACAAATAAATAACTAATAATTTAATAAAGCTACCTTTAATAAGTAGTAAATTAGTAATTATTAATTTAATAATTAATAAATTAGTAATTATTAAATTAAAAAATAATAAAATAGTACTTATTAATTTAATATTTAATAGCTAAATTTCTTAAATAATTATAAATTTATTTATTAAAAACTTCGTTACAAAAATTTCTGTCAACCACAAATTTTTTGTTCTAGTCGACAGCTTTCTGTTCTCGTCTCATTACCGTCCGACTAGGTTTATTGGAAATGCAACGTCCGTCGAACAACAGCTGATAATATCGACGCTGGCAACGAAAAACACTAAAGAGAATAAACAACTAGGGACTGTCCGTCAAGCGATCGCGTATTCGACATAAGGCTGTAAATCAATATGAGTTGGGGGTCTCTAGTGGGAAGTTATTCATCAGATTTACAATTTTTTTACGAACACTACGATACAAAATTTCAAGTTTTTCACGTACACCAACAAACTTCTGGAACCCGAATTAGCAGCCGAACAAGCGCTGGAATAAGTTCAGTGTCTCGTTATCTCTGGTTTGGCTGCTGTAGATGGAAAACATGTTCAGATTACATGTGCATGTATATCATACTACTTTAATTATATATAAAAACCTACAGTGTTGTTCTCATGGCAATCACAGATTTCAATTACGAATTTATAATGTGCGACGTTTGAATAAATGGTTGAGTATCCGACGGAGGATTAAGAGTAAATACTCAGTTTATGAAGTATTCTATGGATGAAGAACCACTGTATTCGTTGGCGACGAATCTCTTGCCTTTGAGACCTTATTTCTTAACACCATTTAAGAGATAGGTTATCGGGGGCCAGAAGAATCGTTGAAAATACATGTAGGTATTCTAGCTAATCGATTCAGAATTTTTCATACTGCAATCAACTTCAGATACATACCATAGATAAGGTGTTTTGGCCTCCTGCGCTCTTCTAAATATAAAATTAGAATAAATTGTTCTGATACATGTACATCTAGTGAAGTTGTTGATGTAGAAGACATTGCAAATGGTAGAATTTGTCCCTGGTTTACGAAAAAACTCCAATAATTTGTTGAATCTTTAAAATGGCTATAAGTGAAACCACATTGCAGAAGTAAAAAAAACAAGAGAAATAACAGTTCGAAGAATAATCTAACATATCCTGGAAAAATATACTGGCAAAAAAGGTTTTGTGCCGAAGCGAAACATATAAATTAAAAATTAATTAACCAATGAAGTGTTTTGTTTTTACTCACCTAGTTATTTTCTCGGAGTCTCCTGATCGAAAAAAAAAACTGAGAAAGTCGAAATACTCTAAATGGGGCACGTATTCTACTGCTGATATGATATGTGTGCGCAAGGAATTGATTTTCTTAACGACAGCTTCTCGGTCCGCATTCGGAACTATCTTCTTGTAAATTCTCTAAGCACATCGTAGGCTTGAGCTTTCGCAGGACTGTCGCTGTATTCTTTTGATTTTATTTTCCATAAGAGATCTATACGCTTCATTAAAAATTCGCAGTCCATTTTCTGCGTAATTTTGCTCACCTTTAGTGAGGTCATGCAGAGTATGCTGAAAACAAAAAAAAATATGAATTATGTTATTATAGTATACTATGTGCGTATAATACCTGTTTAATTATTTACCAAAAAAGCAAATGTCATACAGCAGTTAAGCAGTCCAAGGTGGCAACACCGTCATTGTGGCAAATCATTCCTGTAGTCGTGTTGATAGTACATTGAAAGCGGCAAATGCTGTGTGAAGCAGACATTGCCAAAAACAAGTATACCAAATTCTGAATGGAATTAAGAGAACAAAATACAGAAGGCATGATTAAGTGAGAACTTACCTGCGAGTTCTTACTGCCTAACACCCTAAAGCAGATTTGTTTACTGAAAATCAATTACTTATTATGAGGTTAATTTCGGAAGAATAAATTTCGCTTAAAGTGCTAAGACTGACATGGAAAATGCTGTATGAAAAATCTCGATTGTTCGAGAACGAAGTTTTCGCGGAAGCGAGAATTGATTGCAGAAAAATAAGTAGGTATGTTTTGTGGGTGGAGTACATAAACTAATAACGCTACTCAAAACCGGTTTTTAAAAACTGTCCGAAAAGCAAAGCCGTATTAGGGACGCTGAAATTGGACTGCGGCTAAGCGAAAGTGTTTTTGAAATCTGAAAGGGGATTGATATTCTGGACGTCGACAGAGACAGTTGGTGACAGTGGCCAGCGAAAGCTTTCTGTAAATTTCTACAAGTGCAGTTGCATATATAGATATTTATTTGGTGATTTTTATAATAAATGTGTAACCAAAACTTTTTGGTGGATTGCTACACGAGCATTTAATAGTCCGCAAGCGCGAGAGATCCAAAAGGGCAGAAAAGAACGCTAGAATTCCCTACGCAATTCCGGAACTGTATTCGCAAACACTAAGATGCTGCAGACGTTTTGAGTCAGCAACGCTTTGGCAGTATATGTTTGGAATCACCAAAGAGGCTTTATTGAAGTCACGGAATCGAATATCCTACATTCAGATAAGTGCACGTTTTCTTTGTTTAATTTATGGCGCTAGTCTAGAGCCTTCACGACCGGATCGTGTAATTCAATTCGTGGTGAAAATAACCATGCTATTAGTCACCTAATATCGGTGATATTCATTTCAACGAAGTCCAGAAGAAAATTCAATTCGAAGTTGGCAACCAAATATACAGCAAGGTACGGTTCGAGCCAGGACCAAAGAACCCTTGGAGCCACAACGTTGAAAAGATATCTTTCTTGTATTTATATTTTTTTTTAATCATGTTTGATGCCATTTTGGTCGTATTTCTTTAATTTACATATATGCCTATATCTGTAATTCAATGAAGTACGTTTATATTAAGTTTTCCAAGAAATAATTTAGTGTGAAAATTTGCGTGGGAGTCACGTTTACGTTTACGTTTTTTTTGTAGTAGTTACTGTGTGAGGGCGCGAAAAAGGGGTAACAGAGAATTTTTTTTTTACGAGCGTGGCGAAGCATAGAAAAGATTTGTAGTAGCTAAAACATCTTCCCTGCCTGCAGAGCTCTCCCGGTAGGATTCCGCGATGTCTGTATCGTAGGTAAAACCTCGTCGTTGAAACAAAATTATTGTCTCTGTGAACTTAAATCTACGCCCATTCAATTAATTTTGTGCACTCCCAATTACAATATGAAATACTGAATTTAATTTACTCTTGTATGTCGATGTTAAAGAAAAAGAAAATCTGCTTGTATATTGAATTTCAATAAATACATGTTAAATTACACCATTATTATATCACTAAAGCCTAATTTGTAAAGATGACGTTGTGTTTTTTTTTATTACGGGATATAAGGTAAACGGTGTTTACCTAGAGAAAACATAATGGTGTAGTAACACTTCTTTTTATTGTTGCCCCCGTCCGTGTCTGGTAGGGTTGAGAACCACAACCCTGAGCACTGAAAGTTGGCCGGAAAAGAACCCAGTGCGGAATAACGGGGTCATGCAACAGTATATGTAAATCAGCGATGTCCAAACTCACACTGCCATATTTTGAGCACTTGTATTAATGAATTCTCACTCTGCACAGACGAAAATTAATACTTCGAAGTACGAAGCTAATAGGTCTATTCTCGTAGTAAAATTTTGCTTTACAACGCTGGTTTTTTACAAACTGTCAATATTGCTATTCTTGCTGTAAAATAAAAGCTCTTTTCCTCACAATTTTGTAAAGTGCAGAATAGGTCTTGACAACGAAATTTTATTCGATAAAATGAATAAAAATTATCAAATAAACGCTTTGTATAAATAAAAACATAAAACTATAGTTGCATATAAATAAATTATTAATAAAAAATGCAAGATATAGTAATTATTCTTGCTATCGCAATTTGCTTACAGAAAACGAACATGTGAATCGCTGTGGTTGAAAACAGGTGTTCACGACTGGCAACAACAAACACACAGCTTTCTTATTTGCGGCTTGTTCCATTTTATACTGTTCCATTATGTTCCGTAATGCTAAGCTTTCACACTGTCACTTTACTGCGTGAATAGCACTGCAAAAAGTTTTTACAAGACGCTTTACTATTTCGTGTAAAGCTTACTACGAGAATCACCCTATTAGTTTCTTCTTGTTAAATTCTGATTGCAACACATTTAAAGTTGTAACAAAGATGTACACGCTTGAAAAGTATCACACCTCTATTATTTGCTAACGTTTTACATATTTTTAAGGCCCGGTTAGACAGATTCCGTTTTACGTTGTTTAATCCGACACCGTTTGTCCAGTGTTCATATAGAGAAAAAACGCGTAAAAAAACGACAGCCGACATCACACAGCTTTCTTGTTACTTTACGGACTGCCGTGCGTTTTCTATGTGAACAGCTCTACGACATAACACCACCGGGAAAAACGCTGTCGGAGTAAACAACATAAAACGAACTGTTTCTGCCGAGCCTTAGTTGAGAGCGACGGAAAACGATATATCAGATGCGTTAATATCAGATGCCTCTTATTCGTAACAAATATTTTAGGTTCTAAAATACAACTTTTAACATAAAATATAAAAATATTCTATAATATAAAGGAAAAATCCGCATAAAGACAAGAAGCAATAATTTTGTGGCATTAACCAAATCAAACTTCCATGACTGCTGACGTAATTTCGGGAAATGCAATCAATGTATCATTGCAATCATTGTATATTATGGTGCTCAAAACTTGAGTAGCCGAATGGCTGCTTTGAGGCATCGCTGATCTAAATGTACATTTATGGGGTCTTTCTCTATCTTTCAACGAAAACATTTTCTTGCGCTTGCTTTGTGCTTTTCGTAAAGCAGCTGCTAATTTTCGTTGCCGAACAGAGAATGAGGAAACGAAAAGGCAACGTGAATATATAAGGCAACGTGAATCGGGAATATTTTCAAATTTACAATTGCAATTTACAACAGAAAAAAGCACACGCTTGCATACAAATCAAGTATTTGGCATTCTTCCGTTGAGTGTAAAAGTAAACAGCGGAGGATTATGCATCGATTTTATGTGATATTTATATCAAATACGTCGTATTTTATTTTATTCGTATATATATATTTATTATATGTTAATAAAAAATTTCTGATATGCTTTAAATTATAAATACAACTTATTTCAACTATATTCCATTAGATTTCTCTTTATATTATTAGAATATTTATTTCTTTGTGATATACATATATATTTTAAAGTTTTATTGAATTGAATTTGTCAAATAATACTATTATTATTGGCGAACTATAGATTTGCATAGCCAACCACAATTGAAGACCGAACGGTCGCATTTTTTCTGGCTCAGATAAATAAGATAAATAAATTATAAGAGGAAAAGTGCGTACAATGTGTTTACCATGTATGTGTGTGAAATCTTTATACACAGCCAGGCCTTCGTCAAGGGAAGTAGTCTGGTAATTTAGCAACTGAAACGTTCGCTGAGATGAGTAAAGAATTTTTCGTTTGAAAGTGAGAGAATGACCCCATTATTATTTGACTGAGTTCATTCAATCTTTGTGCTGTTAACACCCCTGCAACTGCACCAAGCTTATGCAAATTTTCAAACAGAACAGATTATACTCAAGCCAAACTTTTTGGCCAATTGAGTAGTTCAAGCTTTTTGGAGCAAATTGCAAGAGCGTATTAACGGACCTTTAATAAGTTTTTTTTGCTAAACAATTAAAAAAATATTATATAAATTTCAAACAATGATGTGTAATAAGGTTTTACACAGTTATACTTTATTTTCGCAACAATTTTTAACAATATTTTTCGAAAGTATATAATTATTAAGACGATGAATTTTCGCAAAAGATTTTTATTAATTAAACACATCTCCAATACTAAAAAATCTCTTAACACGGGTATAGTCAATTACAACATACATCTAAGGGGCCGATTGCGGATCTCAATCGTTGAGTCGATCAAGCGCTAAGTCGGTATTGCGAACAACGATTAATATATTCCATTACAATGTTCTGATATGTTTGGCAGCACTGTTGTTAACTACGCCGATAACCCGATTTATTGAAGGAAAGCGTAGATGCGTAAAAATTGCTATAAATTTTATTACTAAATAAATTAAATAATATTTTCGCAGTTTAATGAACAACTTTGAGTTATCATAAGTGGCATTTGTCGATATGGTGTCAAATTCAAAATTTTTTTACCACATGAAATGAAGCATTCGGATGTCTTTTATAATAATCATATAAAAAACTCAAGTAAAAGTTGAATTGATCACCGTCGTGCCGAAATTTACGATTGACAACGAGCGAGTGAAAGAGTTAATTATCAATTGCAATTGACAACGACAATACCAATTTACAATTGACAACAGTCAATCATCGATTGCGATTCGCAATCGGGCCCTAAGTTACCTTTGCCGGAGATGAGCATGTGAACACAACTTTTCTCAAAATTGACTCTTGAGAGGGCAGTGAATATATGAATTACGTGCGTAGAACATGTTGGCCACGAAATATGAAGGAATAAAGAAAAGGAAGGATAGTGTCACTCAGATACTACTACTATGTTTATTATGCTATCGTTGTAGCTATGAGAATATGTACATATAAATATGTACATACATATATATGCTCGCAGGTTGTAGCTATTCGAAATCCAAGCGATGAACAATTACTTAACAAGGAAATATTTAACAAGGAAGAAATATGGATGACTTAGTTTAAAAGCTTGCAGAATAATAAATTTTTTTATTAATTATACTAAATTACTTTCATTATGTCAAAAAATTTACTTTAATTTTTATTTTACTAATTTAAGTAATTAAAGTAGATTTAAAAAGTAAATTTAGGAACAAATCTTACACAAAATTTGCAGTTCAATTGGTATTTACTATGCCGATGTTACATTGTAATTTTTTGATTGCTGCAAACTGGAATATTTGATTGCTGCAAACTGGAATATTTTTACTCTCTTCAATTTTTTATTTGCTGCTCTGTTACATTGAAATCTTTTTGACAGCAATCTCGCAAATAGTTTTCATAGTGATGTATTCGTGTATTAGTAAAAGATTTGCTTTGTGCGATTATTTTACTGCAAACCTCCTTTTTTTAATATAAGGTTACCTTTATCACTCCAAAACGTCCATACTTTTTTTTACGCCGCACAAACCCCTGTTTTAATTGAAATTTGCCCTCGTCGACAGCAATTTTTTTAATTGCTATAAACAAGGGTTCATCCGCTCTCATTTTTCTCGAATAATAGCCTGAACACATAGGATGCTGCGCAGCAAAGCAGCAAACCAGAAATGTCAAAATTACATTGGCTCTTATGGCAATCGAGAAAAAAATAAAATGGAGCAGCATTTGCTGCTTTTGCTGCTGGCAATCGATTGAAAATTTCTATTTTTGCTGCTTTGCTGCTGCCCTTGTTCTTTTTTTTTTGTTCTTTGTTTACATTTTCTCAAGCATTTTGACATCTGCTGCTTTTGCTGCTCAGCATTCTATGTGTTCAATAGTTAAAATGCTGCTGTGCTGCTTTGCTGCGCAGCATCCTATGTGTTCAGGCTATAAACACGACGTCGACAGTTTTCCACAGAAAACAAAAACATATTGAAAAATTGTTCAATTGAAAAATTGCAATGTAACATGGCTATTACGAATACAGTCACAGCTGCACTCTCTATCCACTAACACACAAAATCGATGATTTCACGCATAATAAAATGAGCACAATAGGATTATCCAAGAAATGCTTTCTTTCTTTTCTTTTATCTCTTCATAATCCCAGAATTCGACCGTTCACGTTCAGAGTACTGTGCCATTTAACGGTCGCGGTTTGATATATTTACATTTAGTACCATCAAACTAGACAATTCACGTTAACAAATTTGTCGGCACTCTCGGAAAAGCTTAGTGTGTTTATTACATTATGATTCACGTGCCCAACACTGGTGCACACTATAGTAAGGTAAATAAATTTAACATAACTTTTAATAAAATGGATGGCAATTTATATGTATGTGTGCGGTTAGTTTATATTTGCTGTGGGCAGTATGCTTATCATGTGAGAAACATCACATATATTTTAAAGTATAATCATGAATTGAAAATGTTTCGATTAGGGTAGAATTGGGCGTAAATGTCGCCTCGCCGATTACCGTAGTGTTTGTTTACGCATCCCCCAAAATTTAACTGCGAAATAAACATTTGGGGCGTGGCCTTACTTTAGGATATATGGGCGTTCAAGGGTCAAAATTTTTGTGTTCATCTTTTTTTGACTCTGCCACTATTTTCTAAGATATTGTAGTATTAAAAAAAATTTCGGAGTTTGTCCTAAAAAGATATAAATTGTTAAAAATATTAGTTAATGATGTCATAAGTTAGCATCATCCCCTGCAAGCTTACAGTATCCCCTTTCCAATGATAAATAACATGTTGGGGTTATCTTACGATTCCGATATTGACGATATTCATCGAAATGTTCAAAATTAGTGTTAAGTGCTCAAACTGTGTAGTGTGCATATCTGTACACTTGCAAGTGCTTATTATGAAAAATGTTTCTATAATCTATGCGAAGATTTTTTAAATAAAGATATATGAAAAAAGGAAGTACTTATTATGTTAAGTCGTTATATTTTAAAACGCTTGTGGCGCTTTTTTCAATAATGATATATTTTTGTGAAAAATGCAATCACTTATTTTGATAAATCAATTTATTTTTCTACGAAACAATTCTCGATTTAATCATGTGTGTAAGTCTTCTTAAACAACTGCTAAACTTTCAATCAAAGGTTATTTCTTGGAATAGATGTAAATTGTTTCTTAAGTTTCTGTTAGTGTTCCTTCGTACGCATATGTAAAATATCCAAATACCAAGTAGGAAGTTAGCTACATGTATCCATAAGTGCATGGTTTGAGGCAACGATACTTCCTACAACGTAGATTGCATACACTGCGTTATGGTATTGCGTATTCAATTTTTGCAAAATAACGGTTCTCGAATTCACAAATTGGTTCCATGAAGAGTAAAACCACAGTAGGAATCACTTCTTAAAAGTGACTCGTGGTGTTAAAACGTGTAGAACTAAATAATATAAAGTGCAAAGTGAAAATTTAATTCAAAATTAAACATGAAGTTTTTAGCTATAAGCAACATTTTTAACTACGGGTACTTCGAACGAGACTCCAAATTAAATCCAACATTCCTAAACGCGTTGCGCTTACGGGGATTAATACCCTTGGACTACTTTTGGAGGTTCGGATGTGTGAGTGACGACAAACTGCTACGTTTTCACCTATATCATTTCCGCCACCATTTTCGCCATCGTGTGGGGCATGCCCGGTGGTGTGTGGGGAGGGGAATTTTTTTGTGGGCGGGCTGGGAAGGGCGAAGGGAGGGGAGGGTTGTCTGGCGTGGTGGGGAGGACACTCTCTCTCGCTCCTCAAAACTTGATTTGACCTTCAAACGACCCCTATATGACCTCGGAACGCCCCATAATCCAAAATGACGACCACGCCCCTCATAAAAACCCTTAATTTCCAAGAAAAACATTAAAAAATAACGGTACAAAAACAACATCAAAAAATAGGCAAAATTCCGTAATGCACATTTTCTCCTAGAATTGTATTGTATGAATTTAATATTTTAGATTATTATTTTAAAAATATTTAGATGCAATTCTTTAATTATGAAATTTATTTAGATTCAATACTCTAATTATGAAATGTGTTAGAAGTTAATGTAGATAATTGTATCAACGGCAACTATATTTTGCCAAATGCACTCTTTAATAAGAATTACTCAGTTTATGGATTACGCATTAAGTTTGAATATTTCAATACTTCTCGCTACTAAAATAGGTGCATATGTATGTATATACAAATGTGTGTATGAGAATTGAAGTGAAGTATTTATTGTCACGGAACTAATTCGAAATATATGGCCTGATTCAGAGAGTCTTTATGTATTGTTGTCGTCTGAAACCACAACTTAATTGTTTTTTGTAAATTTAGTTTTAGTGTAGTTTTGTCACAATTTCAAAATTTGTAGGTTTGATGTGGTAATTTTAAATGACTACAAAAAATGTTCACGAAGTAAACCCGATAATCAATGCTATTAAGTGGTATTTCTGCTTATGCATGTATAGACCAGCATGCATGCATTCATCTCTTTATGCAAAAATATAAATAGAAAACCAAAACAAATTATCTTCCGTTATTTTATTAACTTTAGTTGTTATATTTCCTTATTTCGTGAGGAGTCTGTTTTTTTGGAGTTTATCAACATAACTGCGATAATAAAATATTTGCTTACGTAATGTAGATGTTAAACATAAACTAACGGGACTGCGACATAAGTTAAGGTCGGCTTTCAAAGATTGCTTGCTGTCAGGTGACTTTTCAGAGACCATGTTATTTACTGTCGGGGTGTCTCCCTCAATCAGGCCTTAAAATTTTGAAGTGGCATCTTTAGAGCAAAGACAATGCAAAGCTTATTTAAAACTTTGTTGGAAGGTGTGTTTACTTTTAACTTTTTCAAAACAATTAAAAATTTAACTTTGAAAAAGTTGTTGGTTACGTTCTTTAATTTCAGGCAAACTATTATCACGCGTTTGCCATTATACAAGTTATTAGCGACATGATCACCTGCGATATTATAATGGAAGCTGGTGTAGAATAAAATATACTACTTCGTCCGCACTGCAAAATTTCTATTTCCTCCGGATGATAATTTATGCATTTCTTTGGCCTGCGACGTTTATGTAATTCCTGCGTTTGTCGTCTAGCGCTGCATGCACCTGAAATGATATTTTCGTTTTCTTATTATTATATTATATATATTATTCTTATTCTTTTAGTTTTTATTGGTGTCATTGGTCATTATTGTTTGAGGTTTGCATAACTTTTATAGTTTTTACAATAATAACTACAGCAAAGGGCCCTAAGTGAGTAACAAAAATTTTTATTGAAGATCTTCTCTGTTATAACAATTTAAAAGGCAGAAGATTAAAATCGTTTAAATTTTAAATAACTTGGCCTTATTGAACAACAAAGGACACTTTGTTGTGTGCAAGTTTAGGGCGGCTAATTTTGGTTTTTAGAGGCAACCCGTACAGAAGAACTGAAAGACAGGGTAGCAGAAAAAGCAAACAAAACGACGAAGAAACTAGTCTCATGCACCTAAGTTTCGTAATAGGTTACCTCAAGTAAACTATATCGCTGACATATTTACCCAACCATTACACCAACCACACTAGTCAATTTCACCCACCTCTATTCATCTAAGCCATCATCATTTATTTACCCTATAACGCACCAGTACACATCCCTAACTGTTGAGTCCCAAGAAGGGCAATTGCTGCGGTCACATAAACCCGTGGAAATTTTTTGGGAATGCTGAAGAAAGTTGTGCAAGCATTTGAAACTTGGACAAATGTCTGGTGGATGTCCCTGCTGAAAATAAGTAACTTGATTAACTATTGGTCCAGGACTTGTTCATAAGCAATCCAAATGATTCCTTTATTAAGGAAAAGTTACGTTTATCTAATAATGAAATGCCTACTCATACAAAATCTTATACACGAACTAATGCTCAAAAACCCCAGAAGGAAGCTGCCGTATCCAATGGGTTTGTTTTCCTTTTTCTCTAATCCTTCCTTTTCTCCTTCTTTCCTTTTTCTCCTTATCAATGACTTTGCTATAGTATTTATACCGTTTTCTTAGTTTTAAATTTCGTTGTGTCGTTGAACCAAACATTAAACTCAATAGGGCGCCAGCTACTTGTGTTTTTTTTTTTTTCTTGTTGCAGCGACCGCCATTTTGCTGACACTGCTTGACTTACTTTAAATTCAATGAATGCTTATAAAATATTTACAAAAATGCAAAAATGCTTATTTAAGGAATCATTTTGTCTCTGAACATCCAAATTATGTTTGCTGTTTGTCTGTAGCTGCCGAGGTAGGTCGATCAACGTAGATTTGTTAAGAAGACTATGCAGTGAAACAATTTCTTTTATTTGTGTCCAAAAACGAACCTCGTGGCTCAAGCACAGATTAATTGGTTTTGACGATTTCTGTTATAAGCCCATAACTAGTGTACTACATGAAGTGCTGGTGTTGGTTGACATAGATCTTGTAACGAGTTTTGGTCCTTAGGCTGGGATAAAAGTCAGTCTGTCCAGAGTTCGTTAAAGGGGTCTCGCAACCCTTTAACATACAACGTATTCCCGAATTACTCACGACTGTCTTCGCGACAGTCTAGCACTGACTCTGTAGAGAGTTCAGCTCGGACGTTGTTTATTGGTTTTTAATATTTTATTTCTTTTATTTATTCTTCGCTTAACAATTCTTATACTAATACTTAACAATTTTTATACCTAAGAATACGTACAATGGGAGAGAAGGATAGAGTATCTCGCAGCAGAGGGCTGAACAATATGTATCACCTAGTGAAAGCACCAAGAGAGACGCGGTGAGTGGTAGGAAGTGTAACTACTTCTCGGCAGAAGGCCTTAATATGCGAAAGGCGAGAGGTTTTTGTTAGAGTGAGAGCCAAAGTGCTACTCGGCAGATGGCCTTTAATTTATTTGGTGACGTCAGAGAGTCCACCAACAAAATAGTCTCTGGTTTGGTACCTCGTTTAGGTGCCCTACCTACTTGGTGAGCAAATAGTGTTGCTCGCCGCTGGCCGAAGCCGATAGTACCAGATAGTGCTGGGCACTGGTGACCGGAGTCGATAGCAACTCGATAGTGCGGTTGCTGGTGGCCGAAGCCGATAGTGCCAGATAGTGCTGGACACTGGTGACCGGAGTCGATAGCAACTCGATAGTGCGGTTGCTGGTGGCCAGAGCCGATAGCGCCAAATAGTGTTGGACACTGGTGACCGTAGTCGATAGCAACTCGATAGTGCGGTTGCTGGTGGCCAAAGCCGATAGTGCCAAATAGTGTTGGACACTGGTGACCGAAGTCGATAGCAACTCGATAGTGCGGTTGCTGGTGGCAAAAGCCGATAGTGCCAAATAGTGTTGGACACTGGTGACCGAAGTCGATAGTGGAAGTCGGAAATTGTTTTCAAAAATACGCTAAGTCTTAGCAGTCGAGTGCAAGCGACTTAGGATGGATTCCAACTTCTCCCACTGCTGTGGATTTTGAGCATCCTATACGTTGCGTGATGGTTGAACTGTTTGAGAATTCCAACCTCTGATTACGAATAAGCGGGAAAGCAAAAGCGAATAAAATGTCTTGCTCATGTGCCGTATGCTAGTGCATTCGAAACCCGTAGTTGGCGGATTTCGTAATTTGTTTAATATGTTTTTTTTTATGTTTTTATGTTTGTAATTAATTTTTATTAATTTATTTTAAAAACAAAAGAATATGAATAAATTGCTTGCCGCTCTTCGGTTTCTAACCGGCTTCCCTCGTGTTGGGATTTTTCGTATGGTAGCTCAGAGAGCAGTGTTTTATGTATAAGAAAAGAGAATTGTAACTTGGCATCAATTATGCCTGTTCCAGTCTATCCCGATTTTGGTTGACAAAAAAAAGAAGGCAAAAAAAAAAAGGATTTATTATATATATATATTTTTTTTTTGTTTTTTTTTGTGTAATGTTTTTTGTATAAAATAATGTTTTTTGCTTCCTATTTGTAGTTTTCCGTTTCACTTAATGTTTATAATACTTTCTATATACTTTCGTTTAAGACAAACATTACATAAATGTTGTAAATATAACTCGCTATAATAATATTATGTTTGTCACTACAGCAGCACGCTTTCTAAAAGGGCCAGTTCTGGGTATGGTAGCGGTTGGTAGTGAAGATTCTCCATTGGTCTTGATGGGTGATCTTTGCCCAGCCGTTTTGTACGGTGACTGTGGCGGTGCCTTTTGGTAGGCGTATCACGAAGGTTCGTTTCTTCGATGTGCGTTGTGGTGGTATTTTTATTTGCTGAAGCCATCCTCTTTGATTTTTTTGTCTGCCTTGGTGAGGGATGGTCTTCTTAGTCGATATTGCTGGAGGTTTGAATGGTGGCACTGTTCTGACCCGTTCTATTGTTGGTGCATATGGTCGTTGTGGTTGCGTGGGTTTTTGTATCCTCTTGCATGTGCCTAAGTGTCTAGCTGTGACGGCATCATGCTTCTCTTGGGGAGCTTCCTTTCGGTCTTCTTTGCGGACGCATAATCTCCATTGTTCAGTACGCGGTCCGTCTGATGATCGGTTTTCTATGTGTCGGTAGAGGTTGCCTCCTTTGGTCATGGGTTTTTTGCTATGACGATTGCATTTTTCCATTATTCGCTTTTGTTTCGGTGTGTTTCGTGGGTGGTAACTTTGTTTAGAAGGTACGTCGGTGTGTACACGTATGGTCGGTTGTGCTATGTTACATTTTGTGTGTATTTTCTTCATGCGATTCTTTGTTTCGCGTATCGATTGTTGGAGCTTTATTTGTTCCTTATTTTGACTAATGGAATAGAGAGCGAGGTTGTTATGTGCTGATCTCGGCTTTAGTCCGCACCCACCAACGCTGATGCGAATGCCGATTATTTCTAGAAAGTCCATGCCGAGTATTAAGTCTTCGGTTAATCCTGGCATGTATTGCAGGTGGTGATAATATGTTTTATTATTTATTTCAATCGGTATTTCTTCCGTGCGATTCAATGAAGTGGGATGGCTTAGTTTATTTTTGAGGTCATCTCCCATGAAGGTTAGAGAAGCTCCGGTGTCTACTAAGGCATTAATAGTATATTCACCACATTCTGCCTGCATATAATATCGGTCAGGGACGGGTGGTATGTTTTTGTTTCTCGTTTGAAGACATTGGCAGTCACGAGATAGGTTTTCCATCTTTCCGCAGTTGGAGCAGCACAGCAAATTCTTTGTCTGACTATTTTCCCCAGGATGCCTTGCTTGTCGGCAAGACCAGTAGTGTGAGCGTTGATCGTACGTGGGAGGCGTGATGCAGTTGCTAGCATGTCGATTCATTCTCGTTTCCTCACCTTTGAGGTGCTCGTATTCTTCAGCTTGTGACATGAGTTCGTCGAGATTATCGAAATCGTTGCGCATGATGTACAATCGGTATTCGGGGCGCAGTCCCTCGTATGCTCGTTCGATTTGCTGCTCGCTTTTCATGTGCGGGTGCTGTCTTATTAGTGTCATTAAGTGGAGAATATAATCTTTGGCGCGTTTGCGATTATTTTGTTTTCTCCACATTATCTCTTCTTCTAGCCTGAGTAAATGTCTGGGAGGTTGGAAAAAGATTTTTGCTGCTGTTCGAAAGTCCGCCCATGTGTAAACTTCGCTTCTTTTGTATCGCCACCAGTCTCGTGCTCTCTCTTTGAATATTTCATTCAGTGGTAGCAGAAGGTGATCGTAATTTACTCCATAACAGTCATCTAGTTCTTCTATTGTTTCTAGGAATTAATTTAATGGTCGATTCCCATTAAAAGACAGACTCCATTTTCTCACTGTCTTCATAACATCAATATTATTATTATTAGTGTGATTTGCGGGTGGTGGCCATATACCAGTGGGCGTGTCATTACATGAAACTTGTGTCGGAGTATGCACAAGTGTTGATTGTTTTTCATCTTTGTCCTTCCTTTTTTGCGAGTGAATTTATTTCACGGTACCGTTTGTAGGTAACCCCTTTTCTATTAGGTATTTTTCTAATTCTTCTTTCTTTAGGTAGTAAACCCAGCTGGTCGACGTTTCGTCGATTTCTTTAATTGTTGTTGTTGTGGTGTGACTTTCTTCTGAAGAAGAATGTCCCTGCTCGGGCGCCATTTGTAACGAGTTTTGATCCTTAGGCTGGTATAAAACTCCAGGGCTGGTCTGTCGAGGGTTCGTTAAAGGGGTCTCGCAACCCTTTAACATGTAACGTTTTCCCGAATTACTCACGACTGTCTTCGCGACAGTCTAGCACTGACTCTGTAGAGAGTTCAGCTCGGACGTTGTTTATTGGTTTTTAATATTTTATTTCTTTTATTTATTCTTCGCTTAACAATTCTTATACTAATACTTAACAATTTTTATACCTAAGAATACGTACAATGGGAGAGGGGGATAGAGTATCCAGCAGCAGAGGGCTGAACAATATGTATCACCTAGTCAAAGCACCAAGAGAGATGCGGTGAGTGGTAGGAAGTATAACTACTTCTCGGCAGAAGGCCTTAATATGCGGAAGGCGAGAGGTTTTTGTTAGAGTGAGAGCCAAAGTGCTACTCGGCAGATGGCCTTTAATTTATTTGGTGACGTCAGAGCGTCCACCAACAAAATAGTCTCTGGTTTGGTACCTCGTTTAGGTGCCCTACGTTTAGGTTGCTCGCCGCTGGCCGAAGCCGATAGTGCCAGATAGTGCTGGACACTGGTGACCGGAGTCGATAGCAACTCGATAGTGCGGTTGCTGGTGGCCGAAGCCGATAGTGCCATATAGTGCTGGACACTGGTGACCGGAGTCGATAGCAACTCGATAGTGCGGTTGCTGGTGGCCAGAGCCGATAGCGCCAAATAGTGTTGGACACTGGTGACCGTAGTCGATAGCAACTCGATAGTGCGGTTGCTGGTGGCCAAAGCCGATAGTGCCAAATAGTGTTGGACACTGGTAACCGAAGTCGATAGCAACTCGATAGTGCGGTTGCTGGTGGCAAAAGCCGATAGTGCCAAATAGTGTTGGACACTGGTGACCGAAGTCGATAGTGGAAGTCGGAAATTGTTTTCAAAAATACGCTAAGTCTTAGCAGTCGAGTGCAAGCGACTTAGGATGGATTCCAACTTCTCCCACTGCTGTGGATTTTGAGCATCCTATACGTTGCGTGATGGTTGAACTGTTTGAGAATTCCAACCTCTGATTACGAATAAGCGGGAAAGCAAAAGCGAATAAAATGTCTTGCTCATGTGCCGTATGCTAGTGCATTCGAAACCCGTAGTTGGCGGATTTCGTAATTTGTTTAATATGTTTTTTTTTATGTTTTTATGTTTGTAATTAATTTTTATTAATTTATTTTAAAAACAAAAGAATATGAATAAATTGCTTGCCGCTCTTCGGTTTCTAACCGGCTTCCCTCGTGTTGGGATTTTTCGTATGGTAGCTCAGAGAGCAGTGTTTTATGTATAAGAAAAGAGAATTGTAACTTGGCATCAATTATGCCTGTTCCAGTCTATCCCGATTTTGGTTGACAAAAAAAAGAAGGCAAAAAAAAAAAGGATTTATTATATATATATATTTTTTTTTTGTTTTTTTTTGTGTAATGTTTTTTGTATAAAATAATGTTTTTTGCTTCCTATTTGTAGTTTTCCGTTTCACTTAATGTTTATAATACTTTCTATATACTTTCGTTTAAGACAAACATTACATAAATGTTGTAAATATAACTCGCTATAATAATATTATGTTTGTCACTACAGCAGCACGCTTTCTAAAAGGGCCAGTTCTGGGTATGGTAGCGGTTGGTAGTGAAGATTCTCCATTGGTCTTGATGGGTGATCTTTGCCCAGCCGTTTTGTACGGTGACTGTGGCGGTGCCTTTTGGTAGGCGTATCACGAAGGTTCGTTTCTTCGATGTGCGTTGTGGTGGTATTTTTATTTGCTGAAGCCATCCTCTTTGATTTTTTTGTCTGCCTTGGTGAGGGATGGTCTTCTTAGTCGATATTGCTGGAGGTTTGAATGGTGGCACTGTTCTGACCCGTTCTATTGTTGGTGCATATGGTCGTTGTGGTTGCGTGGGTTTTTGTATCCTCTTGCATGTGCCTAAGTGTCTAGCTGTGACGGCATCATGCTTCTCTTGGGGAGCTTCCTTTCGGTCTTCTTTGCGGACGCATAATCTCCATTGTTCAGTACGCGGTCCGTCTGATGATCGGTTTTCTATGTGTCGGTAGAGGTTGCCTCCTTTGGTCATGGGTTTTTTGCTATGACGATTGCATTTTTCCATTATTCGCTTTTGTTTCGGTGTGTTTCGTGGGTGGTAACTTTGTTTAGAAGGTACGTCGGTGTGTACACGTATGGTCGGTTGTGCTATGTTACATTTTGTGTGTATTTTCTTCATGCGATTCTTTGTTTCGCGTATCGATTGTTGGAGCTTTATTTGTTCCTTATTTTGACTAATGGAATAGAGAGCGAGGTTGTTATGTGCTGATCTCGGCTTTAGTCCGCACCCACCAACGCTGATGCGAATGCCGATTATTTCTAGAAAGTCCATGCCGAGTATTAAGTCTTCGGTTAATCCTGGCATGTATTGCAGGTGGTGATAATATGTTTTATTATTTATTTCAATCGGTATTTCTTCCGTGCGATTCAATGAAGTGGGATGGCTTAGTTTATTTTTGAGGTCATCTCCCATGAAGGTTAGAGAAGCTCCGGTGTCTACTAAGGCATTAATAGTATATTCACCACATTCTGCCTGCATATAATATCGGTCAGGGACGGGTGGTATGTTTTTGTTTCTCGTTTGAAGACATTGGCAGTCACGAGATAGGTTTTCCATCTTTCCGCAGTTGGAGCAGCACAGCAAATTCTTTGTCTGACTATTTTCCCCAGGATGCCTTGCTTGTCGGCAAGACCAGTAGTGTGAGCGTTGATCGTACGTGGGAGGCGTGATGCAGTTGCTAGCATGTCGATTCATTCTCGTTTCCTCACCTTTGAGGTGCTCGTATTCTTCAGCTTGTGACATGAGTTCGTCGAGATTATCGAAATCGTTGCGCATGATGTACAATCGGTATTCGGGGCGCAGTCCCTCGTATGCTCGTTCGATTTGCTGCTCGCTTTTCATGTGCGGGTGCTGTCTTATTAGTGTCATTAAGTGGAGAATATAATCTTTGGCGCGTTTGCGATTATTTTGTTTTCTCCACATTATCTCTTCTTCTAGCCTGAGTAAATGTCTGGGAGGTTGGAAAAAGATTTTTGCTGCTGTTCGAAAGTCCGCCCATGTGTAAACTTCGCTTCTTTTGTATCGCCACCAGTCTCGTGCTCTCTCTTTGAATATTTCATTCAGTGGTAGCAGAAGGTGATCGTAATTTACTCCATAACAGTCATCTAGTTCTTCTATTGTTTCTAGGAATTAATTTAATGGTCGATTCCCATTAAAAGACAGACTCCATTTTCTCACTGTCTTCATAACATCAATATTATTATTATTAGTGTGATTTGCGGGTGGTGGCCATATACCAGTGGGCGTGTCATTACATGAAACTTGTGTCGGAGTATGCACAAGTGTTGATTGTTTTTCATCTTTGTCCTTCCTTTTTTGCGAGTGAATTTATTTCACGGTACCGTTTGTAGGTAACCCCTTTTCTATTAGGTATTTTTCTAATTCTTCTTTCTTTAGGTAGTAAACCCAGCTGGTCGACGTTTCGTCGATTTCTTTAATTGTTGTTGTTGTGGTGTGACTTTCTTCTGAAGAAGAATGTCCCTGCTCGGGCGCCATTTGTAACGAGTTTTGATCCTTAGGCTGGTATAAAACTCCAGGGCTGGTCTGTCGAGGGTTCGTTAAAGGGGTCTCGCAACCCTTTAACATGTAACGTTTTCCCGAATTACTCACGACTGTCTTCGCGACAGTCTAGCACTGACTCTGTAGAGAGTTCAGCTCGGACGTTGTTTATTGGTTTTTAATATTTTATTTCTTTTATTTATTCTTCGCTTAACAATTCTTATACTAATACTTAACAATTTTTATACCTAAGAATACGTACAATGGGAGAGGGGGATAGAGTATCCAGCAGCAGAGGGCTGAACAATATGTATCACCTAGTCAAAGCACCAAGAGAGATGCGGTGAGTGGTAGGAAGTATAACTACTTCTCGGCAGAAGGCCTTAATATGCGGAAGGCGAGAGGTTTTTGTTAGAGTGAGAGCCAAAGTGCTACTCGGCAGATGGCCTTTAATTTATTTGGTGACGTCAGAGCGTCCACCAACAAAATAGTCTCTGGTTTGGTACCTCGTTTAGGTGCCCTACGTTTAGGTTGCTCGCCGCTGGCCGAAGCCGATAGTGCCAGATAGTGCTGGACACTGGTGACCGGAGTCGATAGCAACTCGATAGTGCGGTTGCTGGTGGCCGAAGCCGATAGTGCCATATAGTGCTGGACACTGGTGACCGGAGTCGATAGCAACTCGATAGTGCGGTTGCTGGTGGCCAGAGCCGATAGCGCCAAATAGTGTTGGACACTGGTGACCGTAGTCGATAGCAACTCGATAGTGCGGTTGCTGGTGGCCAAAGCCGATAGTGCCAAATAGTGTTGGACACTGGTAACCGAAGTCGATAGCAACTCGATAGTGCGGTTGCTGGTGGCAAAAGCCGATAGTGCCAAATAGTGTTGGACACTGGTGACCGAAGTCGATAGTGGAAGTCGGAAATTGTTTTCAAAAATACGCTAAGTCTTAGCAGTCGAGTGCAAGCGACTTAGGATGGATTCCAACTTCTCCCACTGCTGTGTATTTTGAGCATCCTATATGTCGTGTGAGGGTTGAACTGTTTGAGAATTCCAACCTCTGATTACGAATAAGCGGGAAAGCAAAAGCGAATAAAATGTCTTGCTCATGTGCCGTATGCTAGTGCATTCGAAACCCGTAGTTGGCGGATTTCGTAATTTGTTTAATATGTTTTTTTATGTTTTTATGTTTGTAATTAATTTTTATTAATTTATTTTATTAAAAAAAATAGAAAATATAATAAAATAAGAAATAATAATAAAAAAAAGAATATGAATAAATTGCTTGCCGCTGTTCGGTTTCGAAACGGCTTCCCTCGTGTTGGGATTTTTCGTATGGTAGCTCAGAGAGCAGTGTTTTATGTATAAGAAAAGAGAATTGTAACTTGGCATCAATTATGCCTGTTACAATCTGGTGCCATTTAACGTTGAGAAGTCTGTTTTAAGAACGCAGTCGGGGTTGATGTTTAGCAATGCTGCTGGTTGCTGAGAAACTTCGTTTCCACATATTGTTGATTTGATTTAGATCCTTTGAATTTGATTAGGATCCTTTAAGGCGAATAACCATTGATTTATTGTTTTCGTTTTTATCCAAACTTTTTGATTTGTGCGCGTGAACTCGCACAGTCGCCTTAAATATACTGATTTCACATGAGCAGATTTTAGGTACATAAAACCTGAAAAACAACGCAGTTTTCTGTAATGCCACCCTGAACTGTCATCATTCTGTACACGCAAAGTAGATCATTCGTATCACCCGCAATTTGTGTGTGTGGTAGAAGATGAGCTCTTTTTTCCTCAGTTCGAACGATTATTTGGTCGCTGATAATGTGAGGAGTATATAGGAAGACCCTCACATACACTTTATACATTTCATACTTACTATTTTTATTATTCATTATCTTCAAAAGCTAAATAAATAAAATTACAAACTAAGAAATATCTTACCATTACACTAATGTTCGATTCTACAGGCATACACGTCCATTCTTTTATTATTGTCATGTACACACATTCCTCTTATTAGCAAATATATTTTCACGCATGTATGTATATAGTACACTAAAGTGATTGCAATGAAGCCATTAAACGAGTTATGAGTAGTTGTAAGCAAGACAGATACGTAACACACTGCAAACCGGTTCACGCTCTACACGTAAAGACACACGCACAGCAACAGCAAACTAAGCAGCCTTCATGTAAGCAAGAGCAGTACAGACATAGTAATATCGAACACCATACGACGAAACGCCATACCTTGCCATCATATAAAACACGGAGCACGCACAGAGTTTTCATTCAGTTTGCCGACGTGACAGCGATAACACCTTGGTAAGTTATAGCGTGGTACACCAGCCTCTCTTCAATCCCTCTCCCAATCCCTCAGCCTCTCTCCAAAATACTCACCCTCTCCCAAACAACCGCTGCGTCTACAGGCGGCACCGGTGACAGTCGAATCGGCGTCATACGTGTCAAATGTACATAGATTGCGATTGCCGTCGAGTAGGTGACCATGGTCTCATACTCGGCTGCGACAAGGCAGCCTCTCCCAAAAACATACAACCAATGGTCACGCTATAACCACCATTCTCGCATTAGGACAGCTAACTGAAAGATTGTTAACACAACGACAACGCCTACACCACGCCAACACATACGGGTACACAGCATCGACGCTTCTTGCAAGCACGCCTCAGTTTTTAAATAATATAGGTAATTGATATAAGTTCATTAATTAAGAAATAGTTTGTAAATCAGTTTTTAAATAATATAGAAATCCAAAATAAAGATAAGCTGAAAACCTAACATCAAACACTGGCCCTATTAATAAATATTCTTGGAATGACCCTGGACAGCCCTGAGCCACCGCGGCTATAGATACGGTTTTCGAACCGGTAATCAGAAACCACGAAGTAGGGCCGAGGTCCTAAAAACGACCGCAGCAAATCGCGACGTTTCAATAGCAATAATGGGCTAATCTGACCATCATGGGCGTTGGTAATAACACTGATTAGCGCAGATTGCGTTCGTTCAATATTCGAGGCCGCCAGCGATAGCTCTAAACCTAGTGACGTTAGTAGTTGGACACCGTTTGCGTTATGGTGTTCTGGTTCGAGGCTTTGGATCACCTGCGTGATCGTCGTGAGATTGCTTTCGAATTTACTGGATGTTTTAATGGCTTCTTCTTGATCGTGCTTCATGAAGATATGATATTCAACGTTGAGTCTATAATCGACGTCTGATTCTTTAAGCATTGGAGGAGAAAATTTGCGGTTGTCTGAGCATTTGTTATGGTTTCAGACTTTTGTTTACGTTTCCGACTAAATTGAGTGCTCCTCCTTTTTGATGGTGGTGATTTGAAACTTCACTTAGTTGCAACTCGTGATCTGTGTGTTTTAATTTTGAGACGAGGTTTTGACATAAAGTCCACTGCTGCATAGATCCACATAACTTTTCAAGCGCTTTTGTGCCATTGTGGAGGGCCTTGATTTCCAGCTACATTGGGCTAAGGTTATAGAACAACATCAATTTCCAGTTGCTTGTCCTTGTGTAGCTGGTCCCAATGAACGTCGGTGGCTTGAGTAAACTTCTGGACCATCGTCGGTTGGCGCATTAGAACTGGTACCATCAGAAGTATGGCTAGCAACGAAACCACGCCGGCTGGACTTGCTTGTACTTGTCTTTTTTTTTGTCGGTTGAATTTCTCCGCTCTCATCTTGATTGCTGAGAGCCTAGTCGTTGAATTTGTAGTTGCCTGGCTGTAGAGGAAGTTGGTCCAGCTTATGTATTGGTCTTTTTAAAATGCCCTTTTCTGTTTTAATCTTTGAATCGTTGTTTAATCAATTGTTATAATTCAAGATGATTGGCTGCTTGGAGTCATATTGAGTTAAGGTATGTTATAGCATCCCTCCTAATCGAAGTTATTGGTCGTCGCCGATGTACCGATTTAAACTTAATAATGGACTTTTTTTTTTGAGTTCGCTGCGCTTAGCTCACATAATAGACTATAGCTCGATTTCGACTTTGAAATCACCACTTTAATTGCACGCAATTGTCAACCACTTGAATTGCACGCAAAATGGTCGTAAATACTTTTCTATGTTCACTTGGATTGGTGGCTATTTCTTTTTCTTTTATTTATTTATTAATTCATTCTAATTCTAAGCTAACAGAGCTTTATAGCTAAAAATAAAAATCAAATACATAAAATAAATAAATTTAATTTTCCAGATAAATAAGAATTTTCCGCTTAGAAATAATAAGTAATCAAAAAAATTCACAACTGCAGAGACTGAATTAACATCTACATAAGCTTTGTGGAACGGGTCATGCTGGAGACATGAAGTACTGCAGAATTGTAGATGTAAGAATGACTGACTTCTCGACGAAATACGTGGAAGATTGATATTGATGTTGGATACTCAGAATCCGTGGTCCCATGAAGAAGATTCAGTATAAATAATGAATTAAATATTATTTTCCGATGAATAAGTGACGGTAATATAATCAGTTTGAGGCGTGACTCATAAGTTGGAAGGTGTTATGATGGATCCCAGCGAAGATTATGCAAGCAGAACAGAAGAAACTGCTTTTGGACTGATGATTTCGAGATGTAGCAACCATAGTTAGGAGAACAAACTGGGGATGCATATTCCTGTAAGTGACGAATTAATGAGGTGTATAGCAATTTGTTGATAAAAGGATTATTAAATTCCTCTGCGCAGCGCTTTATAAATCCTAGTAGACTCAACGATCTACTGGTTACTCGATCAATATGGGCTGGGAAACGAAGTTTAGGATCCAACACAACACCAAGATCCTCGGTGGTGTTTAATGTTTCCAATTTGTGATTATCAATAGAGTAAGAATAATTGAAATACGAGAAAAAGTCATTTGTTTGCATTTACGTAAATTTTAACTCATGCAGTTTACTGTACACTACACAAGAATGTTATTCAAGTCATCTTGTAACAGCAAAGCATAATGTTAATTTTTATATGATAAGAAGGCATTTAGGTCATCGGCAAATAACAAAGCTTCACAATGGTGTACGATCGAGGGTAGATCGTTAACGTAGATAAGAAATAATAGACGACAGATTTTACAGGAAATATAGCTGATTTATTTTCCTGTAACATAACCGATTGGATACGGTTTGTAAGATACGATGTAACCCAATTTAACAAATGTACTGGAAATATGAAAAGCTATAATTTTAATAAAAGAACGTTGTGATTAACGATATCAAAAGCTTTGCTGAAGTCTGTATATAGGTGATGTCTTGCTCCAGCCGATTTTCTAATGATAAGAATCGATGCATTTCCATTCGTTTAGAATCTCCAAAGTATGCGGTGTGATGTTTAAAAAGTAAGGCGCACAATGAAACGGCCATCCTGATTACGAATCGTAGTTGCTGCATAATATTCCTCAGAAGCACGTTCAGCTGCGGATAATGATCTGATTGTTGCTGTGCCCTCTTCCAACTCTTAGAATTTCTCCAAGTTCTTGTTTATCTCGCCATCTTCCGTAAAGATTCCACATGTAGCAGTCTCTTGTCTGCCACTGGAAAGCTATCCTGTGGACATCCAGCCGGTGACGGTGTTTTGTAGAATCAGCAGTCCGTGTTTCAATGTTTTCTGTTTTTTTGAGATAAGAGTATTGTAGAACTCTGCTTCGATTAACAGATCCATGTTGCCTGGCTTGTTGCATTCAGGATCAGTCCCGTCACGTTCTGGTAAGTTCCAGTTGCTCACGTCGAAATGATTTGCTGATTGGGGTGCGACGATTTTCGGGATCACAAAAGCTCATGTGTGTTTTCAAATAAAACATCTGCTTAATAGTTTCTAGGTTTCATTAAACATTTAATGAAACATATCACGAAACGGCTTCCATTTTAGATAATTTACATCAAACATCGGCAAGGTTATCTTTGAAAGATTGCCAATAAAAGCCTCTGTTTTTCCATACCAGTCGATTTCATGGAACTGAGCTCCAACATACGCGTAGATATCCCAAGCAAAATACATACATTCCGTGGAAATTTGCTGAAAATTAGAAGCTTTATTATATACTGCTCCGGCTCCGGAAATAACCGCTCGATGTCAAAACTAAATCTGCCTTTATTATAGCTTTCGTTTATACGCTAATTAAATGCCTACTCATATAAAATATTCCAACAAAACTAATGCAACAAAAAAAAACAGAAAGCAGCTGCCATTGGGTTTTTTTATTTCTTTTGCAAGTTTTGGGTGCTTTCCAAGAGCACCAGCTACCTGGGTTTTTAGTTCTTGGTGCAGCGAGCGTAATTATGCTGCCCTGCTTGACTTAGTTTAAGTTGTAGTTTAAGAATGCGTATAAAATATTTACAAAAATACAAAAATGCGTATTTAAGGAATCATGTGTGTCTAAACAAAAACAACACACCGTCTGTTACTCTTCCGAGAACAGCCATGAATGTAACATTTAGCAATATGTAGTTCATATATAATTCAGAACGTTCATGTATAATTCAGGACGATTACCTTATCTCGATATATTATAACCAAGGCCTAAAAATAACTGTTATCCAAATGACCTTCAGCAAAAAAGGTCAACTTTTAACTTTTAATTTATAAGATAAGTTTAATTATAAGTTTAATTTATAAGTTTAATTAAAGATAACTTTTAATTTTTAATTTAAAAGTAAAAGTTAACTTTGTAACAAGTTTTTTGCCTTAGCTGAGATAGTCGCAGCGGCTCCAGGGTTCATTGTGGGTGGAACTTGAAAAAAACCACTCACTGTGTAACGTTTCCGAATTTAAAACGATTGTGTTTCAACAATCTAGCACTGACTGAAACAGTTCAGCTCGGACGTTATATTTGATATCGTTTTTATTTAAATTCTCTTATATCTAACAATGTGTGTTATTCTACTAGAATGTAACTTAGCCTTAGTCTTAAGCTAAAGGTAGTTTAGTGGGAGTGGAAAAAGGACAGCTGAGCAACAGCTTCGGTACTGGTGCGACGCTTTGGTCGACTAGAAATCAAAGAGTATGAGCAAAATCCCGTGGAGTTAATAAACTCTAAAGTCGATTAATCGTAAAAAAACAGAGTATGAGCAAAAGCCCGTGGAGTCACTTCGGGGAACTATCCGAATGATCGTAAGAAAAAGGTTGAGCTAAAGCCCGTGGTGTTAATAACCTCTAAAGATGATTAATCGTAAAAAAAAATCGAGAATGAGCTAGAGCCCGTGGAGTTAATCAACGCTAATGTTGATTAATCGTAAAAAAAACAGGTGTGAGCTAAAGCCCGTGGAATCATTCAGCACTAGCTGTAGGATCGACTTAAAAATAAATGTATTTTCCTTGCGGCGCCAAAAATGAACCAACTCACGAATGAGATAAAGTCTCGTTTTACAGGTGAATAATTTCGCAGGTGTGAGACTGGTCGATTTTCTAAGTTGAAAAATGCTCGTTAAAAGCAGCACTTGAGTTAAGGTTATTGGGATTTGTAACTTCTGCATTGAACTCAAAATAAATCACGGTGGAAGATTCTATGCTTCTTGTTAGCATTGTCTTCCCATCAGCTATGGTTGATGTTGTTGTTGTTGTTGTCGCTTTCCATATGTCTGGTTATGGAATCAGGTTTTGGCGTTGTTGTTGTTCCTTGCTTCTTGTGTTATGGTTTATTGTAAAGAAGTAGTCTGTGGTTGTTGTTATTTTTGTTTTGTTATTTTCTGTGTTTTTCTTCGTTTCTGCTTCTGCAATAATGTCGGTATGTATGTACATATTTTGTAAATACATTGTCGGTGTACAGTGTGTATTTGATCGACTGGTTGATCCTATCTGCAT
Organism: Thecophora atra; assembly: GCA_937620795.1. Taxonomy (NCBI): domain Eukaryota; kingdom Metazoa; phylum Arthropoda; class Insecta; order Diptera; family Conopidae; genus Thecophora; species Thecophora atra. Next base: position 70,461,159 of record OW569398.1, read on the forward strand.
TGCGGTATGTAATTAACAGGCTCATGTCGGATACGCGCTCGATCGTCAGACGCTCGGTAGTTGTTTATTCTCTTTTGTGTTTTTCTTAAGTTTTGTTGGTATTCGACGCTGGCGGTTTTTCTTAAGTTTTGTTGGTATTCGACGCTGGCGGATTCGTTTACTCGGTTTATCGTCTTCAAGCAGATGATTGTTGTCGGCAGAAGTATTTGCAACGATGCTTGGATCGTTACAACTTTAAACTTTTAACTTTTATTTTAAAGGTTAAAAGTTGACTTTTATTTTAGAAGGTCATGGAAAGAAGATTTTAGGTTACTTTTTCCTCAGACTTTTTTGAAATAAAAGTTTTTTGAAAAAGTTTTTTGCTGCAGAAATGCAGCTGAGTGAACTGTGGAAGACATGTATCGCTAGAAAAGCAACTGGCTGAAAATATCTGAATACGTACCCTTATCAGCAGCAGGTACAGCGACAACAATGAATTACACAAATAAGAACTCATCCTTCCGTTTATGTGTAGATGCCTGCGTTGTTGTTGTTTGGTTTGCTTACGTTTGTAAGATAAGTAGGAATTAAAGGAAATAGATGGATGCACTAAATTTACGAAAGTCGTTATTATTATAATCGAAATCTAATTAGTTGCATTTGCCGTGGAGTTAGTTAACTCTCAAACGGCTGCACCGATTTCGATGCAGTTTTCGCCATTGGAATGAACTTTTTTCAAATTAAACATTTATTGATGAAAACCTATCTTTCATTATACATAATTACAGTATTATTTCTAAAGTAGTTCGGCTTACAATAATATTACTTATTTCTCATGTGCTGCTGTTTTAGAGGAAAGCCAAATTCTAAATAAAAAAACTGATATCACTGACAAACGGCCTGTCTCCACCGTGAGATTTGGTGCCGACAGGTACAGCACACATAGGCATTGCATTTCAGGCAGCACAACTTGTTGTCCTTGGCAGTTTTTTCTTGCTGAACGAAAAGTAATTAGTGACGGGAATTCCCTGATATTTCATATCATAATCCTTTCGAAGTGTTTTCTGCCTATGGTCTCATTTTCCCACGTAAAATTGTTGAGAATATTTTCAACCAATAAAAATCGAAAGCACATTTTTGAAGAAATACTGAAAATGACGCTTGCAGTTCAAATATATGCAAATTTATCACCAATCCAATGCAATTGATGATTGGGTGAAATTTTGTTATAATATTGATAATCTATATTTCAAAACGTTTTTATCACTCAAACGCGATGTGTCGAAAGTGCAAAGAGATTGTTCGCGAGTTATTTGTTCAAAAAGGCGACAAAAATATTTGTAAAAAGTGCTCGAGTATGATACTCGGCAATTATGTAACCAATTTAGAGAGTAATCTTAAAGTCAGACACAAAGATTTTTTTTATTAAAATGTTGCAAGATAACAAAAAAAATTATTGTTCACAGCAGGAAAAGAAAATTAAAATAACTATTGAATTTCGCGAGAATGAGGTTGTAGAAAACATTGTGGACGTGCTTGCAAAAGAAAACATACCATTTTCATTACAAGATTGTACATCGTTTCGATTTTTTGTGCAACATGTGTTCAAAGGTTTGAGTATGGACGTTATCAACGCCCATAATATATTCTAAATTCTGAGCGCCAGGCTGAAAACAAGGAATCATAAAATCTTTAAAGCAACGTTTATTGTCGTTAAAAATTGATACCGTGAGCTGCGAAGGTAGAGGAATTTTAGGCATTAACGTTTAGTATGTCAAAAATGGTGAAATTTCAATCAAAACTTTGAATATGGTGGAGTTGAAGAGGTCACACACTGCAGATTACATAGTTGAAACAATTAAAAAAGTTCTTGAAGAATATGAAACTAGAATTTCTTAAATCTACACAGGTAAGTCATTGCTATGCATACATCGTTTGATTCCATCACGGGTTATGGAATTTAAAATTTTAGAAATTTAAGAAAAACATAGTCAAAAATATTAATATATCTCGCAAATTCCAGTAAAAAGTGATAGTGGCCGTAATATAGTGAAAGCAGTGGATTTTCCTAATAAAAAATTATTTTAAATAATCGACGAACATCTTTGACAGAGTCATCCAAAAGAACAGACCCGAATACCGCACCAAAAAAACTCCACAACCACAAAAGCCACAAAGTCCGCAAGTAAATCCCGAGAAGGGAGGCAACAGCCGAAAACCATCCACCAACCAGGGCCACCAGCCATCACACACCATCAAACAGGGATGGCTCAGAAGGATCAATATCAAACCGCAAAAGACACCAGAAAGGCGCACTTTCACCCTCCGTCAACCTGAAGGCGACGTGGCCGTCACCGTGCAAGACGGATGGGCCAAACTATGCTACCAGAACGAGTGGAGAATCGTCACCACCAATCGCAACTACTCTCAGCTCCGGCCTTTCTAAAAAGAAAAAAAAACCTTCTTCAACTACACCTAAAAATAAAAAGTAATCATATAAGTATAAGTATAAGTATATAAATATAAAATAAACATATATACACTAAATCTTTTTTATACCCTACACCTTAAGGTTGAGGGTATATTAACTTTAACGCATAGAACTAGACAAGATAGGTATGGAAAAGTATATATATTCTTGATCAGCATCACCACCAAAATTGAAATAACGATGTCTGTCCGTCTGTCTGTCTGTCCGTTGAAATTACGATCACAGGAGAACGGATTAAGATTTCAAAATTAAATTTGGCAAAAATATTCGTTGCTATGTTGGGGTGTTTCGTATTGAAAATGGGCAAAATCGCCCAAGGTACCTCTGTTTTGCCTCTTAAAAAAGACCATATCAGCATCACTTTTTGAGAGAAGACAAGAAAATTTTATACGTAGGTTTAGACTAATGCTTCCAGTTAATATGCCAAATATGGGCGTGATCCATCCACTTTTAGTTTACATAGGTAATGAAGGGTTTTACATGGATTGTATTGAAAAGTATATAAATTTCCTGAATAATGGTGTACATAATATTGTAGTTTGTGAACCAATAATATTCTGTTGGGGAAAAAATGGGCGTTCCACGCCTCCTTTTTACCCATCCACCCAGTATTGCAATATATTTTTATACCCTACACCTAAATTTTGAGAGTAAACGCACTTAGTACCGGTGTTTGTAACGCACAGAAATAGTTAAGCAGCTATAATTATAGTTTATCTTATATATCTTATATATACGAGTATATATGCAGCTTTAAGGTGTAGGGTATTTCGGCTACAGCCCGGCTGTAGACAACATCTTTACTAGTTTTTCTTGTCTTTCTTTTTTTTAACTGAAATCGGGATAGACTGTAACAGGCATAATTGTTGCCAAGTTACAATTCTTTCTTATACATAAAACACTTGTTCATACCATGTCACATTTTTTTTGTATTCTTTTGTTTGCACAGTTTGCACTAGGGCCAGCGCTGCTTCCTCACATCAGCATTCTTATCTCTCATAAACTATTTCCACAAGCGTCGCATATCAGCGACGCTCCCACCGGCGTCGTATTCCACGACGCTCCAACCCAAGCCATTCCCACAAGCGTCAGCACATATTTGGCGTTCGCTTATTCCCACAGGTGCAGCAGCGTACTAGAATCGTCGACTGAGGCACCAGCACTGAGCCTCAAATTAGTATAAATGCCAAAATATTGCATAATAAATGTCAGAATAAAATCAAAACTGGTGGCGACAACTACTTGGGATTCAACTGGTTCTGCACTAGTTGTTTCAATCTTAACAATCTAATCACTTACAGGATCAAATCTTTGGTTAAACTGGTTTTGTACTAGTTGTTTCCAATCAAACTCAACAATTAAAATTTCATCTAATTAAGGATTCAACTGGTTTGTACTAGTTGCTTCATTTCATTAAGACCTCGTCAATTAGCGGTATTGAACTTGCTATTTGCATTCACGTCAAAAGAGGCGTGAACATTTTGGTGACTCCGACGTGATTCTTCAACCCGTCTTTCAATCTTTTAAAAGAAGAAGAAACAATCAACATGGAATCTTTCAGCACACTGATCGATAATCAACATGAAGCGGGACAGAAGATTCAGCAAATAATCCGAAACTTCAATAAGGACTCTGCTGATCGTAAGGGAAATGTGTCGTACTACAAGGACCGTCTAACCGACGCTATTAAAAAATTGGAGTCACGAACATCTTTGACAGAGTCATCCAAAAGAACAGACCCGAATACCGCACCAAAAAAACTCCACAACCACAAAAGCCACAAAGTCCGCAAGTAAATCCCGAGAAGGGAGGCAACAGCCGAAAACCATCCACCAACTAGGGCCACCAACCATCACACACCATCAAACAGGGATGGCTCAGAAGGATCAATATCAAACCGCAAAATCAGAAGGATCAATATCAAACGCAATCACACAGCCAATAAAGATGACAAAGAAGAAGAAGTTTCTCCAGTGTACGCGCTAATCCGTAAGCAGCGGGCAATAATCGCTTTATTACAGCGATTACTGAAAGGTACTACAAAGGACCTATCACCCCAATAATTCCTTATCACTATGGAAAAGCTGTGGGCTCCGATCGAAGACGCAAACTTCACACTTTGGGAAATTCACAACAAGCCCACGTCTTTAGGGTACGACATGGACGGATATATACAACTCGAAGAACAGCTCCTTAAAAAAGAAGCGACAGCACGATCCACTGCGATAGCGACTTCGCTTCAACTTCCAGAAATCGAACTCCCGATTTTTGATGGCGATTACCTCAAATGGCGCCAATTCCATGACCTCTTTATTGAAATCATTCACAAGCAAAGCATACCGAAATGTCAAAAAATTTGGTATCTTAAAACAAATCTGCGAGGTGAATCTGAAAGATTATTGAGGCATTTCACAGTTACAGCTGAAAACTATGACTCAGCATGGGCTGCGCTGCACGTCAACTCGCGTCCACCTTGCTCGCAAGAAACCACTTCCGTCAACTTCATCAAGAATATTCACGACACAACGAAAGAGTGTCTGCAGCGTTCAGAAAATTTGGGCATATCTTCGAATGGTTGGGACCCCCTGCTCATACACATCTTAATTCGTAAGATTGATCGAGCGACGCATGCATTGTTCGAGCAGTCGTTGGCTAACCCAAAAGAGGTCCCCACATTATGCACGTTCCTCTCATTTTTCGAAACTCGATTCCAGTCACTTGAAGCAGCAGGATTCAAGCACAACGAAAAACCTGGAAACCACAAGGTGTTCACTGCCGCCATTGACAACAAACCAAAATCTCAAGATTGTAAGCTGTGTAAACAACAACCACATGCTCTATATTTCTGCGACGAGTTCAAAAAACTAAGTCCAGCAAAACGACTACAATACGTTCAAAGACAAAACCTTTGCACTAATTGCCTGCGGTCAGGACATTCTGCTACATCTTGCCAATCAAGGACTTGCCTCAAATGCGCTCGAAAACATAACACGATGCTTCACTTAGACTCTTTACCTACTAAAATGAAACCAGATACCAATACCCTCGTAAAGGAGGTCCTCGGAACCAGCAATAATACATCTCTAGCCGCTTGCCAGGCGAAAGGACATGTGCTGCTTAGTAAAGCTTTAGTTCAAATATACAACAATCAGGGAAAACCAGTTACTTGCAGAACCATACTAGATTGTGGATCCCAGGCTAGTTACATAACCAAGAAACTAGCCTCTAAACTTCGCCTTCAAAGGAAGTATGATCCTCAACAGGTCACTGGTGTTGGCCAATCAACTCAGCATTCTGATCACCGCATGACTGTCCTTGTATCATCGAAGATCAACGCTTTTAAAGTAAAATTGGAAGCTTTCACTCTGCCTAGAATAACCTCGGCTGTGCCGTCAACGCCTATTGACATTAGAAATTGGGCCATACCGGCTAACTTGCCACTAGCAGATCCTGAATTCCACACCCCAGGACCTGTCGACCTCTTGATAGGCAACGAAGTATTTTATGAAACATTAATGATAGGACAAGTTAAACTCGGAAAACAGCTTCCGATTCTACAAAACACCACATTTGGATGGGTTTTGGCGGGAGTTGCACTTGACTCCACTGCAGCACCTACTACGATTTCGACATCTCCGACATTCTGCGGCATCGGAGTGAAGAGTTACATGAGCAAGTGAACAGATTTTAGCAGCTAGAAGAAATTGAGGCAGCTCCGCTCACCACAACAGAGAAGAAATGTGAGATGTTTTTCTCACAGACAGTTCGGTGTCTTCTCCACGGACGATTTTCTGTTCGGCTGCCGTTCGCTCAAAAACCAACTGTACTAGGAGATTCCAAGACTGTTTCATTACAGCGCTTCTACACTCTCGATCGCAGATTACAAAAGAACCAGGAACTGCGCACTTCCTACATCGAGTTTATGAGAGAATATGTTGCGTTAGGCCACATGAAGAAATTCGATGTCAATAACGTCACGTCAATACCACACTACTTCATACCGCACCACTGCGTGATAAAACCCGAAAGCACATCAACAAAGCTTCGGGTGGTGTTTGATACTTCCATGACCACATCTTCGAATTTCTCGTTGAACGATATTCTCCTAACCGGTCCTAAACTGCAACAAGAGCTTTTCTCAGTATTATTAAGATTCCGGTTGCCTCGATATGTGTTCACCGCCGACATAGAAAAAATGTATCGTCAAATTAAAGTGGACGAACAGGATTGGCCGTTTCTCTACTTCACGATGGTACAATCATAGTTCGGTGGATGTGCGCACGAAGTCGAGTTGCTCCGAACAAAACAATAAGCTTACCTCGACTAGAACTCTGTGCAGCTCATCTAGCGGCAAAACTGCTCGACCGAGTAAGAACTGACCTCTCATGGACACATCCATGCTTCTTGTGGTCTGATTCCGAAATCACGCTCGCTTGGATTTCAGCACAATCCGCATCATATCAAACGTTCGTGGCGAATCGAGTTGCGGCAATTCAAGAACTCACAACCCACAATCAATGGCGTTACGTTCCAACCAAACATAATCCAGCAGATCTTGTCTCCAGAGGCCTCAACCCTCAAGACTTTAACTCCAACACGTTATGGCATTACGGGCCCTTATTTCTTCATGGATTTTCATCCCAATGGCCAGAAAATCTCTCTCATCCAGTAACTGAATTGGAAAAACGAAAAAAAAAATATCTCTCTTTTCGTCAGTCGCTGCAACAACCTTGATCGACTCGATTAACCATCGGAATTCCTTTAAGCTGCTCGTGAGAATCAGTGCATATGTCAGGGGATTTATCAATAAGTGTCGCAAGTCTTCAAGATACACAACCAAAAGTCTTGACCTGGCTGAAATAGAGGATGCCACAATTACCATTCTACGAGAAACTCAATATTTTGACTTCAACATTGAAATCAATCAACTACAGCGACACGGTTCAGTGACAAACAGTAGCAGCATCAGCAGCCTGACCCCGTTCTTGCCATATACTACGAGTCGGTGGCAGACTCCAGACCAGCAAGCTCCCGTACGAATCAAGGCACCCAATTCTGCTACCCTACGGTCACATAGTGACCAGAATTCTGATGACCGATATTCATCTCACCAACTCTCCCGTTAGCCCTCAAGGATTATTGTCCATAACTCGGCAAAGATATTGGCCTATAAAGGGGAAAACCATTGCTAGATCCATCGTGCAAAATTGTATTCGCTGCGTAAGATCTAAACCAAAACTTCTGACTCAACACATGGGATCATTGCCAGCTCAGAGGATGCAACCAGCACGACCGTTCGTGAACTCCGGAGTCGATTTCTGCGGTCCCCTCTACATCCATTTCAAAATGCGCGGAAAGCAACCAAGGAAATGTTACGTTGCAATATTTTGCAGCTTTTCGACTAAGGCAGTACATATTGAAATAGTAAGTGACCTCACAACGGACTCATTCTGCACTGAAGCTTTACTAGCAGGCGGGGGAATTGTCGCCATATTCATTGCGACAATGCCACCAATTTTGTAGGAGCGAAAAACCAACTTCAAGATTTAACGTAAATTGTGCATAGTCAAGAGGCTCAGGAAAAAATTTAAGGGCTCGGTCATGATCGCAGAATTGATTTCACTTCATACCCCCCCCCGGTTCGCCACACTTTGGGGGGCTATGGGAAGCTGCTGTCAAGTCAGCTAAGCATTTCTTCTATAAAGGGGTCAATGCAGCTTCTCTAACATACGAAGAAATGGAAACAGTGTTTACTGAGATCGAAGCCATTTTGAATTCACGGCCGATAAATACAATGTCCGACGATCCGAATGAATCATAGTGCTACTGAATATAAAGGAAACCTACATCAGCGATGGAGAACTGTATCACTGAACAAAGAGTTTTGGCGTCGTTGGACCAAAGAATACCTCTGCGAATTGCAACATAAGTACAAGTGGAAGCAATCTTCCTCAAATATTAAGGCACTGACCATGGTCGTCATTCATGTGGATAATTTACCATCATTAAAATGGAAGCTCGGCCGAATAATATGTCCGATATGTGGTGATGATGGACTAGTGCGAGTTGCCGAAGTTCAGACCGCATCAGGGGCTATCACACGCGCCATTCATCGATTAGCACCATTACCTAACACGAGCAGTGAGTTCCATACTTACCAATCCACTACAACTCAGGATCCAAGTAGCAATGAGCTCTAGACGAATGGCCGCCGTAAAAGAGCAGCGGCAGTGGAACAATAGTCTACCAAATGTTTTCGTGGCCTTAGCACTGCTCCACTACCATCCTTCCAATAGTTGTCCTATCTTCGAACAAGGTAGAACCGTTTCCGCCTCAACCCGGGTTATACTTCGAAAGATTCGGCGTGGCACACTTAACCACTACAGACTGGAACATAATCGTGTTTTTTAATATGACACCTTATTGGAGTGAATATAACAACATCAAAGAAGGAATCTACGCCGCCTCCAAATATTTCTTGAGATTGAACCACCTAATCGCTTGCAATAACACTTTATATCAATTTAAAACACAACTAACCTACATAAAGGATTCTCATCAGTTTGTGATTCCGCGCGGATTTCACAAGGCTCGACGATCCGCTCCGCTAGGCATCATTGAAAGTCTAGCGAATTCATTTTTCGACGTGCTCGATTCAGAATATGCAGACAAAATGACAAAGGTGATTCATGACATCTACAGCAATGAAGATCATCTGCTAAACCTTCTCAAAAACAACACTTAGACGCCACCACCAATATCTTGACTAGAACCAATGATGAACTTCAACTTCTAGATGAGACGCTGAAAAAAACGCAACGCCAAATATTAGATCTAATGTCGTGGCCGCAAGAACATAAACGCTCAGAAGTATTCAACGCATTAGCACTACAGCTTTCTGTAACTATTGCTGAATATCAAAAAACACAGGAATTGCTTGTGGAGGTGTTAACCGATTCTCCCAAAGGCAAGGTTAACCCGTTCCTCGTGATTCCACAGCAATGAAAGCAGCAGCTCATCCTCATGAAAACGCATATTCCTTCCGAATTACGTGTCCCAGGACACGGATTAGACATTGCAGAAATGTACCAACTCCTGTCTATTGAAAGTCTTGCCACCAACAACAATTTAATATTCAAAATAACCTTGCCGCTTATCGGAAGCACCGACTTCGAAATTTTACACATCGTTTCCGTACCAAAATACCTCGGCAACAGTTCATTTTTGACGATTCAAAAAGTCATGAGCTGTACCAAAGATTGTATTAAATCTGCAAGCAACAACATCCCATATATCGACTAAGCGCAACTATACACTCATGCGAAACGTGCTTCCTGCGACAGGAGCCACAGTTAAGCCGTTGTGAGTTAAAAGTCACCAACACTTCCCACCACTGGATTCAATTGATAGAAGATAATACGGTGATTTACATAAGTTATCCGCCACGAATCGTAAATCGTCTCTGCGATGTCTCCATATCCCAAATTCAACGTTCCGGTACTGGTCGGATACAGATCGAGCCCGGCTGCATCTTAAAAGATGATTCTACCATCATCACAGCGCACTCTACTTATGAGACCTCTTTCACTAGCTCCTTCCTTCCAAAAATTAATTTAGTAGAAATAATCACCAACGACAAGAACCTGCCAGTACCAATAGAAAACTATCGCCATATTAAAACCATTTCAACGCATCTACATGAGCTCCGAACACAAATACTTACCAGAAGATTACCATCTCGGCATCAGCTTCAGCACACTTTTCATTGTTATAATCCTCATTTTCATCACCAGATGGTTCACCAGACATCGTTCGAAAACATCAGTGTCCGGTGTCCGGCTGCGCCGAGAAATAGCCATGACTTTGAAATCAACCTGGACGAGCATCATTAGTTGAGAACCCTCAACGGGCCGGAGGATGTTCATACCAAACTATATCACATTTTTTTGTATTCTTTTGTTTGCACAGTGTGCACTAAGGCCAGCGCTGCTTCCTCACATCAGCATTCTTATCTCTCATAAACTATTTCCACAAGCGTCGCATATCCGCGACGCTCCCACAGGCGTCGTATTCCACGACGTTCCAACCCAAGCTATTCCCACAAGCGTCAGCACATTTTTGGCGTTCGCTTATTCCCACAGGTGCAGCAGCGTGCTAGAATTGTTGGCTAGGGCAGCAGCGCTGAGCCTCAAATTAGTATAAATGGCAAAATATTGCATAATAAATGTCAGAATAAAATCAAAACTGGTGGAGTCAACTACTTGGGATTCAACTGGTTCTGCACTAGTTGTTTCAATCTTACCAATCTAATCACTTACAGGATCAAATCTTTGGTTCAACTGGTTTCGTACTAGTTGTTTCCAATAAAACTCAACAATTAAAATTTCATCTAATTAAGGATTCAACAAGTTTGTACTAGTTGCTTCATTTAATTAAAACCTCGTTAATTAGATGGTATTGAACTTGCTATTTGCATTCACGTCAAAAGAGGCGTGAACATTTTGGTGACTCTGACGTGATTCTTTAACCCGTCTTTCAATCTTTTAAAAGAAGAAACAATCAACATGGAATCTTTCAGCACACTGATCGATAATCAACATGAAGCAGGACAGGAGATTCAGCAAATAATCCGAAACTTCAATAAGGACTCTGCTGATCGTAAGGGAAATGTGTCGTACTACAAGGACCGTCTAGTACGTCTACAAAATATCTGGGATCGCTTCGAAGCAACAGATAACCGCATACGAATTTTAGATGAGCCTCCGTCACACGACCAATACTTTACGAAGGATTATTACAACAAAAATCCCAACACGAGGGAAGCCGGTTCGAAACCGAACAGCGGCAATCAATTTCTTCATATTTTTTTTTATTATTATTTCTTATTTTAAAATATTTTCTATTTTTTTATTAAAGTAAATTAATAAAAATTAATTACAAACAAATATAAACATAAAAAAAACATATTGAACAAATTACGAAATCCGCCAACTACGGGCTTCGAATGCACTCTCATACGTCACATAAGCAAGACATTTTATTTGCTTTTGCTCTCCCACGTAGTCACAGACGAAATTTTGAATTCGCAAACAGTTCCACCATCACACGACGTACAGGATGCACAAACTGCACAGTAGGGGAGAAGTTGGAATCCGTCCAAAGTCGCTTGCACTCGACTGCTTAGACTTTGCGTATTTTTGACAACAAATTTCCGACTTCCACTATCGACTTCGGTCACCAGTGTCCAACACTATTTGGCACTATCGGCTTTGGCCACCAGCAACTGCACTATCGAGTTGCTGTCGACTCTGGTCACCAGTGTCCAGCACTATCTGCCACTATCGGCTTCGGCCAGCGGCAAGCAAAACTATTTGCTCACCAACTATGTAGGGCACCTAACGAGGTACTAAAACTAGAGACTATTTTGTTGGTGGACGCTCTGATGTCAGCAAATAAATTAAAGGCTATCTGCCGAGTAGCGCAGTGCTCTCACTCTAACAGAATCTCTCGCCTTCCGCATATTAAGGCCTTTTGCCAAGAAGTTGTTACAGCGACTAGTGCTTTGACAGACCTCTGCTGCGGGATACTCTATCCCCCCTCTCCCATTGTACGTATTATTAGGTATAAAAATTGTTAAGTATTAGTATAAGTATAAGAATTGTTAAGCGAATAAAATAAAATAATAAAAATTAAAAACACAATAAACAACGTCCGAGCTGAACTCTTTACAGAGTAAGTGCTAGACTGTCTCGAAGACAGTCGTGAGTAATTCCAAAATACGTTGTACGTTAGAGGGTTGCGAGACCCCTTTAACGAACCCTGGACAGACTGAGTGTTATCCCAGCCTAAAAAGCAAAACTCGTTATAGAGTATAATATTCAATTAAGGTTAAAATTTACACAATCCTTTTTTTTCTTTGTGTTTCACCATATTTATAAGAACTAGTAAGGATACCCTGCCGAAGCTTACAAACCCTACATCCATCAAGTCTTTATTTTAGTTTGTGTTGGTAGTCTCGACAATTAAATTTCAGCTTCATACTCATATTTTGGATGGAGAATTTTTTTATCAATTTTTCTACTGTGTCTATTGTAAGGAGAGAGATTCAGCTAAACAGCAATTTTTTCGTGGTGGAGGCGTGCTTATTGTGCTAAAATGCAGGCTGCGCATTTCATTACGACTACTAGACAATGTCGATTCTTTGGATCAACAATGTGTTTCTATTTCTGGATCCAGTGAGCAGCTTTTTTTTTGTTTCTTATATACCACCTAATTGCCCTGATTCTATTTACTTTGGGCATGTAAATAATATTTTAAATTCACCTGACATCGATAAGGCGAATGTGCATATCTGCGTTTTAGGTGATTTCAACCTCAGTAAGCTTCCCTGGTCCTATGTTGCGGGTGAGAAAGTCTCTCTCTGTGAATGCTAGTGCTGATCATGAAATCTATGTTATTGATAGCCTTCTCTATCTTGATCTTGCAAATCGTGCAAATTAATTGCTTGTTAAATAGTTTGAATCGTATTCTTGACCTTATTTTCTTATTTAGTACACTTAAATATAACTTGGAAGAATGTATGAGCCCGTTTTCACCATCTAGTATGCATCACGTACCACTTGTTCTTCAAGTTGAGGTATATGTGTTCTTTAAATTAACTTAAATTAAGGATCACCTTAATTTTATTTCTAAAAAATGCAATTCTGCTAGTATTAATGATATTATAAAGGGTACTGATTGGAGCAGTAAGTTCTCCAATAAAGATACGGCTTCTTTTCATATATTTTCTGAACTAATAACTGATGGTGTAAAAATTTCCATGGTACACAAAAGAGTTAAAACATCTGAGGAATTTGAGGACTAAATCATAGATAACAACAGGTACCTCCATCGTTTGAAGAATTTTACTGCTCTGGAAAATTTGTTGCATAACAACTACATCATGAATTTTGATGCTAATATTGAGGGCAATCCAAAGGCGTTTTGGCAGTTTATTCAGTCGAAAAAAGCCCATTCTGATCTGTTGAAATGTACTATAGACTGATATACCTATTTACGAATTGTTTTTATTAATCAAGTATGTTTTGTTTCTATGTCTTTATGTTCTGTAGAAATTGTAGGAAAATATTCTCATTCTCAAATAAACTTTCACGCTCTTAACATTTTCCAATAGGTTACGGGCCCAGATAGATAACAACAGGTACCTCCATCGTTTGAAGGATTTCACTGCTCTGGAAAATTTCTTGCATAACAACTACATCATGAATTTTGATGCTAATATTGAGAGCAATCCAAAGGCGTTTTGGCAGTTTATTCAGTCGACAAAAGCCCATTCTGTGCTATAGATGGATATACCTATTTACGAATTGTTTTTATTAATCAAGTATAAAAACAATTCGTAAATTGTTCGAGTTTGAGTTGTGATGCGAGAGTAAGCAGACTTGTTTTTTTTGGTCTCCGCCGTGGCTTGTGTTTTTTTCCTCCATTTAATCCGACTTTGGTACACAGTCTTCTACGTAATAATCTCTGTCATAATTAGTATATTGAAATTTGATAAATCAGTGAATAGTGCAACATCAAAAATAACTAAATAAAGTGTAATTATTTGAAAATTATTTGGCGAACTTGCTGGTATCAAATACATACATTCATATATATACTCGCTTAATACACATATTTCTGTGGAACAAGTCTAACGGTTCTTCCTCTCACGCTGTGATCAACACTCGCTCTAAAAAAGCACAGTCTGCTGTTCTCGGAGCTGTGGGATCGGATTTCTCCACTAAGAGTGCGGTAAATTTGAGCGATGTAAATTCCATACCCCTCACAGCTCGTGAGCTTAAAGTGGGTCTTGATAAGCATGCCGATCTTCTGCTGAGTCGCTTCTCGGCAGAATTGACTCGTCATCGGAGGGAGCTCTCTGACCTAGTCAGTCAGATGGAGACGAACATTACTCAGAGATTGAATGCTTTCGATGATTCTTTGAAAGATCTGCAATGGCGTGTGTTTTCTGTAGAGGTGCGATTGCCAACAAATAAAAATGGACTTTGCCACAACTAAAGATTCGTTAGCAAAATTGGAATTGAGGTGTGACGCAGCTGAGAGAAGCGCATTGCGTTTGATTCAGTTATTGCAGGGGTCCTCAAACTTTATGGTGAGGACTTAAATATAATTATTAATAAATTGTGCTGTGCTGTGGGATGTTCAATGCCTGCCACTATTTCAATTTTTCGCCCACCGCAGAAAAACCGTGATCTAGATCCACCCATTATCATCAGATTCAAAACGTTGTCAGAGAAGAACGCAGTTTTTAAAGCTGCTGCTAATTTTCGTAAACGAGAGGCTCGTCAACTTTTGCTTTCTGACGTTGGTATGGAATCTTCTAAAAGCATATTCCTGAACGAGAGTTTGACGCGTTCAAATCGCTTAATACTTCAACTTGCTGTCAAGTTAAAACGTACCAAGCGGATTTATGCAGTGTCCACGAGGCGGGGTGTTGTTAGTGTGAAACTGAGGAACAACAGCAGCTGGTCAACCATTACACATGTAGGAAAATTTGAGGCTATGGCGTATAGCAACCAAGTTGACGACAACCTCCAATGAAAGCTTTAAACCATAATCATCACCTTCTCTTTTTATTTAGTACATTATTACCCTGTAAGAAAAATTTATTGCCTATAATTCTCATGTTCATCTCATTTCTATGTATTTTAACTTTTTACTTTTCTAATATTCCTCGCTACATCTACGGAGCCTCAACGACCGACCGCCTCTATTCAATTGTTCTACTTTTTAGTGGTTACGCCTTTATAACAGGCTGGATATACTGGTGGTTGTTCTTCTTTTCTAATGTCTGTTATGAATTCAGATGTCACTAATGGTGGAAGTTCCAGTGCCTGCTTGTACAATATGGTGCGCGTGTTGTGTAGACAAAGTGATGGTCTCAAAATCTGCCATATTAATGCACAGAGTCTAAATAATAAAATTGACGAATTTAGATACATTTTTGAGAAGTCCGAGATAGATGCCGTATGCATCTCTGAAACATGGTTTAACCCACCATTGCATGTTGGATTGTTCTCGGTTCATGGGTATCGATTAGTTCGGAATGACAGATTGTCGCATGCTGGAGGCGTCGCAATCTTTATCAGAAATAATAATATTACCTGTAAAGTGAAACTCAAATCGCCTCTAAACTCAAGTATTGAATTAATATTTGTTGAAATTCACTCTGAAGATGACAAGTTGCTACTGGGTTCTGTTTACAGGCCAAATAGTCGTGTAAGCATATTATTCAAAACTTAGTGCCCTGTTATCAGAACATTATTATTGTTGCGGACTTTAATTGTAACTTGCTTGCTGATTATATCTTAACCGACCGCATGTGTAGCCTCGCCCTATACCCGGTTAATGTGAACGTTCCACACATGTAGTAGTGAGACCCTAATCGATGTCATCTTTGTGTCCGATAGTAATAAAATCCGATTTTATAATCAATTATCTGCACCTCAATTTTCGCGACATGATTTACTGTTTCTAGCCTATGTTTTTAGACTTAATTACATTCCTGTATCATTTACCTTTCGAAACTTTAGAGATATTCATATTCCTAGGATACGCTCTGATATTGCACTTGTTAACTGGAACGCCACACACACTATGTTATCTGTCAATGATCAAATTAATTTTATTAATATGCAAATTACGAAAGCTATTGATAAGTTCGTTCCCCTCGTAAGAAAGGTTTCAAAATGTGCTGACAAGCCCTGGTTTTCGAATACAATTAAAGAATTGATTTCACAGCGTGATTTAGCGTTCAAGCGATGGAAACGGTTTAGACTACCGGCTCTGTATTTAAAGTTTACTCATGCTAAACGATCCGTAACCAAAGCTGTCAAAAAGGCCAAGCGTGCATATGTTAGTACCACATTTTCGTCTGCAATTAATTCAAAGCGTACTTGGAACCAAATCCGTAATCTTGGTCTTATTAAGGATTCTAGATCCTCGTATCAAGATGACGTAAACTGTGATGTACTTAACAACATATTTCTAAATCTTATGGCATCATTTTCTACCACCGAAAGTTTCGGTTCTCCTTGTGTTGCTTTGTACTTTTCATAACACAGCTGTTCAAAATGTGTACTCAACGAACGGCGAGCCATTGTTTACATTGAGAAACGTAGATCGTTTGTTCTTCCAAATTCACAACAACACTTTCCATACTATTTGTGCGTTCCAGGTCAAATGTAGCATTTTGGATCGTTATCAACCGAACGAACCCCGGGTTCGGTTGTGCTATCAAACGTACACAAAAAAGCAAACGTTTGCATATGTAGGGTACGGTTTTGCTTGCTGCAAATTTTGTTTAAATATTATTTTAATTTATTATTTATTGTTGAATTTATTGTTTATTATTGAATTTTTATTCACTCTATAAATATTTTGTTTATATTCACTTTATTAAATTTTTATTCACTCTCTATAAATGCTAGCTCTAGCAAAGAAACAGCTGACAATTGTGCATATAGAATGTGCTAGGCAAGCACAGGTATATCAACAGAATTATTGAATCGAAACAATCATGAGAAGGAAAGAGTTAACCGAGTATACACGAAAAGACAAATCTATAGTATGTATACACACAGTACTGGCAGCCAAACGTTTGGTCGGGAAGTGCTGGAAAAGTTGAACGAAAGCAAGGTCGCTGAACGTACGGTAGACTGGAAGATAAAAAATTGTGTTTTAAGAACCACCGTGATAGGAACAACCGTAAACTTTCGGTGGTAGAAAATGATGCCATTAATGTTCCTTTAATTAGTTCGAATCATTACACGGCCTGCAGTCTCCGCTCGCTTGGTCCTTCCAATTCATTTTGTTTCAGATGCGTTGATGGAAAAGAAGATCTTGAAAGCCTAATAAGTCTTAAATCCAATGCAGTTGGACTAGATGGCATTTATCCATTCTTCATCAGGCTGCTAACTACTGAATTACTTCCCGTTATAACATACACTCTTAAAGGATCTTTACGGCCTCATCATTTCCGGATGCCTGGAAGGTGGCTAAGGTTATTCCAATTCCGAAATCCGATAATGATTTTCGTCCAATATCTATTCTCCCTTTCTTATCCAAAATTTTTGAAAAAATAGCTTTTAACCAAATATCTGCAATGTGCGCTGAATATAGCCTTATCTCGGATAAAGATATGAAGTCTGCCTTTAGAAATGGACGCAGCTGCATCACCGCTTTAATTGATGTCGTTGAGGATGTGCGTTTGAATATTGACGATGATAAAGTCACCTTTCTTGTACTACTGGATCACTCCATAGCCTTCGATTCAGTCAACCATGATATTTTACTCACAAAGTTATCACGCATGTTTGAGTTCTCGTCGTCTGCAGTGAATTTAATTCGGTCTTATCTTGCTAATAGAACACAGGTAGTATGGCTTAATGGATCTGTCTCCCAGCGCGCTTCTTTAAAGCGTGGTGTACCCCAAAGGCTCCATACTGGGTCCCTTATTGTTTCCTTTGTACATTAATGACTTACCTGATGTTCTGGTACACAGCAAAATCCATATGTACGCTGACGACTTGCAGGTCTATTCCTCTTGCATGCATCATGACATTGCATTATGTGTTCGTGACTTAAATAACGACCTTGAAAGACTTAATCATTGGGCACTTAGTCTAAATGCTTAGTTATTAGCAAAAAGAAAATAAGTAATGTTAGTTTGCCTAAAATAAAATTAAATGCAAACATAATTCAATATGTTGACAAACCGAAAAATCTTGGAGTCATTATAAATGGGTCCTTATCGTGGAATGACCACATCAACCATGTTGTAGGGATTACTTATGCTAAACTTCAACCTCTTTGGTGGTCTTGTTACTCCGTTTAAAATCCGACTTTTGCTTGCTAGGACGTATTTAATGCCTGGCCTCTTATATGGTAGTGAGCTTTATTGCAACTGTGATTGCGTAAGTAAGGGGTAATTGACTTCTGCATATAATAATATTGTGCGATATATTTTGGGTTTGAAGCGATTCGATCACATGTCGATGTATCGTAATCTGGTGTATGGCATATCTTTTGACTCCTTATTGCTTCTTAGGGTTTAGATTTGCCTGCATAAGGTAATTGCTCTCAAGGAGCCCACATACCTATTACGTAGACTAAATTTTTCCAGATCTAACCGCTATAACGTCGTAATTCCACCATTATTTGATTTCTGAGCGTCATTTCTATATATTCGCAATCAGGCGGTGGAACTCCTTACCAACTCAGATACAGAGAATCACCAGTACATTGCACTTCAAGCGGAAATTTTTACAACATTTTATATCCGCTTCACAATATACTTGTAGTTGGTCTGCGTGGGTTCTTGTCTCCCACTTTCATTATTGTTCTCTCTCTTTATCCTTTCTTCAACCTACTAGCTTCCGTATCTTAAAAACTCTGTATCCTTTTTCGATATCACCTACTTCTCGCATTATTTTATTATTATTATTATTATTATTATTATTAGTATTACATCTATTCATTTATCATTTGTTGTACACTGAATTATACAATTAATAGGACCTCCTAGTCTTATAGTATAATGTATTGAAAGAATTAAATAAATTAAATAAGTATGTTTTGTTTCTACGTCTTTATATTCTGTAGAAATTGTACGAAAATATTCTCATTCTCAAATAAACTTTCACGCTCTTAACATTTTCCAATAGGTTATGGGCCCAGGCCTGAATTTCAGAGAGTCGTTTTTCCAATTCCATATAGTATACATATAATAGGAAAAATTGTGCCGCGTCGAATTTGAAATTTTTAAAAATAAAATACTAAAATTTTCAGAAATTGCTAATTTAACAATGTTCGACTAATTCGAAAAGCTCGTTGGCTCTGCAAATGGGCTAACTTGGAGTTTCGCGATTGAGGCACAATTGAAGCTGGATGGACTATGGAAGTGCATATCTGATGACACTGATACAAGTGTATCAGATCAGGAAAAGGCAAGGTGCCGATTAATTTTATCGCTGGATAAATCCCTGTATGTATATATAAGAGGCTGCACGACGCCGAAAGCAGTATGGACACTTTGAAAAGTCTGTTTGAAGACTCTGGCCTGGACAGGCAAGTAGGACTACTACAAAAACTATGCTCCGTTCAACTAGATGATTTCAGTTCAGTTGAAGACTATGTCTCACAAATTGTAACCACATCACAAAAGCTTGGTTCAATTGGATTTGTTGTTAATGATGAATGGCTCAGTTGTTTGTTGCTGAAGGGACTTCCGGAACTATATCGCCCAATTATAATGTCACTGCGAAGCAGTGGCGCAAAAATTACTGCAGATTCAATTAAGATGAAGCTGCTTCAGGATGTGCGAACTGAAAATACGAATCAGGCTTTAATAAGCAAAAATAATAATTATATCAAGAAGAAGAATATTCAACGCAAATGCTTTAGTTGCAACGGATTTGGACATTTCGCTGCTGAATGTCCCACCAAGAAAGGAAAAGGTAATCAGAAATGGAATAAAGATGCATCAAAAAGGAAGACATCTCTGTTCGCTGCTTATTTGACGAAAAAAAATTCAAACAATAAAAACTGGTATGTTGACAGTGGAGCTACGGCTCATATGACGAATTATGGAAGCTTAATTCAAAATCCAAAGCGGTATGTTTTGGAATCTAGAGGGGACATTCAGTTAAATGTTATAAAAAATGGCGGAATTCAATTAATTCGAGTTCGAGAATTTCTATATGTACCCAATGTTGCTGAAAATCTACTCTCAGTCAGCCAGATGGTAAAGAAGGGTAACAGTGTTACATTTGACAAATCTGGATGCAAAGTCTTTAATGACAAAAACCAACTTATTGTTACCGCTTCAAGTGAAAATGGCATGTACAAGTTAGACATGAGCAAACCAGAAGAAGTATTCATAGCTAATTTGGACGATTTGGCTCAGGAATGGCACAAAAGTTTTAGTCACTTGAATAAGGAAAATTTTAAAACGTTGCAGAATGGTCTTGTGACTGGAGCTCAGTACAAGGAAGATGCTGCAGAACCAATATTTTGTGAAAGCTGTGCTCAAAGAAAACACGTACGAGGAAGTTTTTGAAATGCTGGAAGTAGAGCTGAAGAAGTTCTTGGAATTATCCACTCCGATGTCTGTGGTCCAATGGAAGTCAAGTCTTTCGGAGGAAGTAGGTACTTTGTCACCTTCGTCGATGACTTCACTCGTGAGATATTTATTTACTTTATAAAAAATAAAATTGAAGTAGCCGAAAAATTCAAGGCGTTCAAAAATATGGCTGAGACAACAGAAAAGAATATGTAAATAGCAGTATGGATAAATTAATAAAATCATTTGGAATTATACATCAAACAACTGTACCTTTTTATCCGGAGCAAAATGGATTGGCAGAGCGAGTGAACAGGACTTTAACGGAAAAAAGATTCATGTTATTCGACGCAAAGTTACCAAAGCGTTTTTGGCCAGAAGCAGTGCATAAACTACAACATATATTTCCAATAGAAGTCCTCATAAATCTTTGAAATGTACTCATGAAGAATTGTGGACGGGAAGAAAACCGGATGTCACATGAAAATATTTGGATGTTTAGCAATGGCATTCGTACGCAAGCAGAAAAGACAAAAATCGGATTCGAAATCAAAAAGGGCATCTTTGTTAGATACGAAATAGCAACTAGAGGATATCAAGTCTACGTCTATTTTACGTTTATACTTCAAATAGTCATGAAGAGGAGTCACAAAATTATATAGGAGATTCAGACTCCAATTCATTGTCATTCATCTCGTTACCAGACGATAACAAGGAAGTGGGGGAAATAGACGCATTACCGGATGACAACAAAGTAGATGAAAATTTTGATAGAAAATGCACTCCAGAAATAGTAACTCCAAATGCGGAAATACAGGTTTTACGACGTAGTGGACAAATTCCAAAACAGAAACCTCGAAGTTGGATTGGGTACAAAACTGTTTTCTCTCCGGAGATGAGCCGAATACGATTGAAGAAGCTTTATCTGGTAAAGATCATCTTAAATGGAAAGCAGCTATTGAAAGTGAGTTGGGTTTATTGGAAGAAAATCAAACGTGGATTTCCGTGACAAAACACAAAGTTCCAATGCAATCGAAGCAAAATGGGTTTTCAAAAAGAATATTGAACCAAATGAAACGATTCGGTATAAGGCTAGACTTGTCGTCAAAAGTTATACTTAATGCAAAGGAGTAGATTATGAAGAAACCTTTTCTCCAGTTATTCGCCACACATCTAACAGATATTGAACAGATGGATGCTGTGACTGCGTTTCTACAAGGAGATTTGACGAAGGATATATGTTGAACCACCATCAGTAATTCAATTGCAAAAAGGCCATGTTATAAAGTTAAAAAAGGCACTCTATGGATTAAAGCAAGCTAGTTTGGTGTGGAATCAAAAGCTGTATTCGGCATTGCAATCATATGGGATGATTCGTTCAAAGGTAGATCCATGCGTCTATTTTAACGTCAAAAATAACAAAATGACTTTTTTGGCGTTATATTTTGACGATATGTTATTGTATAGCAATGACACATAGTTTAGAAATCAATTGAAATCAATTGGGAAATGCTCAAAAACATCTTGGAATGAGAATAACAAGAAAAGATGATAATATATATCTTGATCAAGAGGATTATGTACTTTCAATGCTTACAAGATACAAGATGGAAAATTGTAATGCAGTATCAACTCCATTTGACGTTAATCAGAAATTAGAAAAATCAACATTCTTTAAGGTGGTGCAATAACTTGGAATAGCAAGCAGCAACCTACCGTGACCTTATCAACAATAGAGGCAGAATACATGGCTTTATCTGCTGCTACACAAGAAGTAATATGGCTTCGAGGATTAGAGAAAGAAATTGATATCAATTTTGACTGCAAGAAACCAACGACAATCAAAGCGCGATTCATTTGGCTTCTAATGATGCATATCACCCAAGATCGAAGCATATTGATGTGCGTCACCATTTCCTAAGAGAACGGAAGAGACTAAATGAAGTAATATTTTGCGGAGTATCAACTAATGATATGACAGCAGATTTTTTGACAAAACCTGTTTGTTCCGACAAGCACAAATACTATTCTTAACAAATGGGCTTAGAATTTTCGTAAATACAATTCAAGTGGGGATGTTGAAATGTACTATAGATTGATATACATGTTTACGAGTTGTTTTTATTAATCAAGTATGTTTTGTTTCTATGTCTTTATGTTCTGTAGAACTTTCACGCTATTAACATTTTCTAATATGATAGGCCTTCCTTGATGATATATAATGGTTGTTGCAAATACCGCAAGAAAAATTTTAAATCTTTTCCCTGATTTATTTTTTAAAATTTTGAAACTTAATATGTTTCAATTGATAGTTCCTTTTTTAAAAACAGCTCGTCATGTGTTGACTTCGGCTCGTTAAGTATTAATCAGTGGGCTGTAATGAGTAGTATTAACGATTTGAAGTTGCATGCCCGAGCTGGTTATGATGGTTTGTTTTCTCTATTATTAAAAAGATGTGCTTCGATAATTTGCAGACCTCTATGTCATATTTTTAATTTATCCTTGTCGACGTGCGTGTTTATCGATAGATGGAAAATGGCACATATTATGCCGGTCTTTTAAAGTGGCAACAAAAATGATATCTAAAACTATCGCGCAATTTCTAAGCTCTAAATGTTCTAAATGTTCTAAGCGAATGTGTCTAAATTGTTCGAAATGATTGTAAAAAATTGTTCGTTTTTTCTTCTTAAAAAGCTCATTTCGCCCAGTCAGCATGGTTTTGTTGCTGGTCGGTCTACTGCTACTAATCTGACTGTTTCACTGAATTCTGCTTTTGAAGAAAGATACCAGGTTGATGCGGTATATACTAATTTTTCCACAGCCTCTGATAAGCTGTGAATGAATGAAATTCTTTTTTGAAAATAAACACATCTAGGTTTTCATTCTGTTTTCCTGCAATGGATAAAATCGTATTTATTTAATAGGCTTCGTCGATTAGTAGTAGATGGCACTAAGTCAATTCCTTTTACTGCAACTTCTGGTGTGCAAAAAGGGAGTATGCTTAAGCCATTATTTTTCCTGTTTTTCAATGATATTGGTTCCTCTTTTTCGAATACGAATTTCCTACTTTATGCAGACGACTTAAAACTTTATCGTATAGTTGGTCAGGCCAATGATATATATTATATTCAAAATGATATTAATTCCTTGATTAATTGGTGCAAAAAAAATCGTTTGGCTTTGAATTTAAAAAAATGCGTTCATGTTACTTTTTTTAAATTAAATGTTAATATAGACACTTCGTTTTCATTATCGAACACTTCCTTAAAAACGCGAAGATATCTGATTTGGGTGTACTCCTTGATTCTAATTTAACGTTTGTAAACCACCTAAATGTAATTATTCTTAAAGCCTACTCTATGTTAACTTTTGTACGCCGTAATAGCCCTGAATTTAAGGACTCGTATACCTATAAGCTCTTGTTCTCTGCTTTTGTAAGGTCCAGACTGGAATATGCATCTTTCATTTGCAATCCATTTCATGCAGTTAATAGATATGGTCTCGAAAGAGTGCAAAAAATGTTTTTGAAATTTGCGCTTACCTCTCTGAATTTCCAAGAGCCTATTTCTTCTTATACATCGTGATGCTTGGTAATTGGATTGAAATCTTTAGATAGTAGGCGTACTATCAATTCACTAATGTTTATCTATGACACTATTCGTTGTAATATTGGCTGTTCGATTTTGCTTAGTCATAAATTTTTTTGTTCCAATCAGGACTACACGCTCAAATAATTTATTTTAAGTAAAAAATTTTAGAGCAAACTATGCTTTAAATCAACCGATGGTTAGATCGCTAATTGAATTAAATAAATTAGCTTCCAATGTAAATGTGGATTTTTTAGTTCCTAAGCATAATTTATTGGAGATTATTAAAAGCCCTTATTCTTAGTGGTTATACAAATATTTTTGTTAACTTAAGTGTTAATTATTTTATATTACAATGTCTAGCCTGTTGATTATTTGTATTCTTTGGCTGAAAAAAATAAGTAAATAAATATTTACTACAAAAAGTGTGCGTATTTCTGACCCAAATTTCCTCATTTCGACTGCTAAAAACCCCTGACGGCACAGAATATTTGCGTAAAATCAGCATCACATGGACTCGCAGTCAGCAGAGCAAGGACTTCATATCCGTCGACGTCACAGTCACCGTCGGAATCAACGCCTGAGTCAATAATGCAGCCAACGCTCCGCTGAACCCACATTTGAAGTCGAAGCACCGTGGAAACTAATATATAGTATAACTCATATGATTATTCGCCGCTGAACTTTCTTTATCCGCTTAATTCTTATGATAATCATATAGATTGTTTTAAAATAATCGTAACCTTTACTTTAAGATATTCTTGAAATGTTGTATAAGAATACATTGACTTTAAATATTTGTTCTAAAAATAATTGGAATTTATTAAGGAAAGTTGTTAATATTTAAAATGATATATTGTGTTCAAAAATATAAATAACTAAACGAGACCTTGGACTTGACTGAGTAATATCCAGGCGAAGGCGAAGCATTGTTATAGTAGAGTCTTAGGCTGGTCGCACAGTGCATCCCATTTTGTGCTAACCCATTCGTGCGAATTCGGACGAAAACCTGCGACGATCTCATTACACGTGATTGATTGTAAATGCGCACATTGAAACATTGTTCTGTCGTCAGAATTGCTGCGAAAAGATGCGAACTGCGAAAGGTCCGAATCGAATGGGATCGATCGCAACTTTTCGCAAGAAATTTTTGGTTTGCCTTCAGTTAATTGTAGTTTTTGAATAGACTGCATGCTAACTGTGTTTCCAAATGGATGCGGAGCGTTTGATAAGTTTAGTGCTACAAAGAAAACCTTTGTGGGACATGAGTGACAAAAGTTACCAAATGCGCTACATACAACGGCAATTATGGAACGAGGTTGCTCGAGAGATTCATTGCGAAGGTAAATATGCACACTCAGAATATTAAAATATTATTAAGTTATAAACATAGTTAGAAATTTTTTATTTGTCTTTTGATGTCTTTTGATGTTTTATCTCATTCTATAATATGTCATAAACATTTGTTCGTCTTTAATCAAATTCATGTGAAGGTGGTGGAATGCTCCAAATTCACTTCTTTTCGCGAAAATCTCACGCACCCAAAACTTTCTTTTCAAAAATTTTCTTTTTAGATACGAGTTTTCGAATAAGAATACCTCATCAATCGCTTCATCGCACTTATTTCTTTTTTATTAAATAACTTACTACGAACTTTACGCATCAATTCTGATATAGTGTGCGCACTACAAATAATATTTCTGACGAATTGTTTTCGTCCGAATTCGCAAAAACGCAGTTCGCACAAAATCGGATGCACTGTGCGACCAGCCTTATTAGGAACTTAATACATCAGATATTTAAAAACTTGCGAGCTCCGAATTAGAAAATTGGCTGACACTATGGCGAAACGTTCGTGGATTACCATCTAAAATTGATTACCATCGATTTACCATCTAAAATTAAGTATGATTCGGTGCATATGTACGCGGACGACGTTCAACTTGTACATGCTAGTTCTATTACTACGGTTACAGATGCAGGTAACTATCTGAATGCTGATCTTGCTTTAATCAGAAACTGGGCTTGGAGGAATTGTTTCAGTCTTAACAGTGCTAAATACAAAGCGCTAGTCATCACAAGAAAAACTTGGATCTATCTTTCTAATAATACATATTGGGGAAGAGCCAATGAAATATGTTAGTACAGTTAATTATGCCTAGGCATAATTTATAATAGTACGTTAACATGGAAGACTCATATCAATGTCGTCCTAGGTAGAATCTATGGGCGACTCCGAAGCTTATGGCGTCGTCAGTCTTATATTCCCTTATCAATAAAGCTGAAGCAAGTAAAAACTCTTTTGTTTCCGATACTTTATGGATCTGAACTATTTTCAGATCTGGACAGTGAAATGCGAAAAAAATTCACAGTGGCCGGTAATAATGTAGCTCGATTTGTGTTTAATCTGCGACGCTTTGACAGCATATCGTCTTTTATGTCTTTTATATAATTGTTCCCCAATCAAGTTACTACAACTACGTTCGCTAATCATCTTGCATAACATAAAATATTTACTCATCAGCCTGGCTATCATTTTAAACATTCACGATTTTTTCACTCGCGTAGAAGTCTCACATTAGTCCAGCCATGGTTTTCTGTCTTAGCATCCAAACGTCAGTTCTTTATGAGTGTTACTCGTTTGTGGAATTCGTTACACCCCGGCTTGAGGACAATCCTCAGTAGAGCCGAATTTGAAGCCAAACTTCGACAATATTTTAACGAATATAAATAATTTGACAGCATCCGATCATTCTTTTTATCCCAACCCTATTATCTATTTTTTTTTTCTTTTTCCTCTTTTCTTTTCTTTTCTCTTTCTGAATTTAAAATATTTGAATTTCTTATTTCATGATTTGTTAAGGCACAATTATTAATAATATATCTTTTGTGTGTTGCATCTGTTTATATAAATAATAAACAATAAACTGCTAAAAAACGAAGGTATCGAATATGCCAAATACTTCGAATCGGACGAAGCGCACACCGCGCGCCGAGTCCATCACCGATCAGGTGATGAACATAACGAAATGCCGCTGCTGCGGCCATGTTGGGCACCAGCGGAAAAGCTGTCGTGATACATTGCGTTCTTTTGTGGGACGTGAGGAAGAGCACAGTGGACGTGTGGAAGAGTACGAAGCTGCTGATATGGTCGTCGCAGTGAGAGACACGAGATGGACAGGAAAATGACAAGCGCTTCCCGCCAGATCCGAGACTCGGCGGGAACATGCCCGACATCCTCTTGGTAAACCTAGAAGTGCTTTAATGTCATAAAGGCTAAGTTATAGTCAAGATCAGGGTCGAAGGCAGACGGATAGATGCGACCGTGCACACTGAAGCAACACCCAGCTTCGTCGGTACTCGAATGGAGCAAGGAGCACTTACCATCAATTGAACTCGCGATCGAGACCAGACGCTTTTCTGTTGCCATGCATTCAACACATACTTGACCAAGTCAGGAGTGCAATATTTATCAGCGCCCTCAATTTAAAATTTGTAACTAGCAGAATACGATGGAGGCAAGCACTAAACTCTATACAGGCTTCATCGTGTTGTTAGTAGCCTGTTCCAGTGGAAGGTAATGCCGTATAGACTCCACTCGGAACCAGTGACGTTTCAACGAACTCTCGATAAGTTGGTTCATAATTGTAGCCTAACGTTTTTTCTTATTTGATAATACGCTTACGAAACCCGCACTTAAACCTGAACGTAGAAAAATTCCGATTTTTTTAAAAAAAATCAAACTAATTTGGGGCATGTAGTGAGTAATCACGATATCCAAACTGACCCAGAGAAGATATAGCAATAAATGCTCTCAATCCACCGAAGAACCTACAAGAACTACGAAGATGCTGGGGAATCCCATCGACGGCTTGTGGCTGAATTTGCAGCGATAACCACCAATGATCAACCTCCTCAAGAAAAGGAAATAATGGAAGTGGCAGTCCTAGCAACAGTAAGCGTTTGAAAAACTTTAGACGATGCTGACAAGCGCTCCAATACCTTTCAACATTGCACTAAAAGTTCACTGTGGTCACATACCAGCTATGGCTCAAATGGGTGAACAGCATCGATAGATCTTCGAAAAATACAGCAGGACTGTATGTATAACGTTGGTGGTAAGCATTGGTAAAAGATGTAGGGTGAGATTATGCGAATACAGTCCCTAAGGGACCGCCAGCCTCTAACTCATCAGGACCGCAGTACGTGGTGAGGAGCCACACCCTGCCCGAGGTGCCACTGTTTGTACAGAATACTGTGGATCTAGACGTGGATGTCGATAAAACTCCCCCTTAAAGCAAGGTGTCATGCGACCCGTGCCTATGTTTGGTTCGCAGCCAGGGGGTAATACCGGCTGTGTTCTAACGGAGCCTCATCGATACCTGGCCGCCTCGATGAGTAATTATGGCCTTACCATGCTAATGGGGGCTATGGCATGGCGGACCTCCTCTCCCCCACACTCGTGGGAATTATATGGAAGAAAAAAATTTAAAAAAAAAACCAACAAAACAAATTTTGCGGGACTCAACCGCACCTACACTGGTGAATCAGGCTGACAATACTGGTTCCCAGGCGTCCACTTCGGACAGTAACTCAACGAGGAGGCCCTTCCTTACTGGGAGGAGAGCTACTCCTCTAGGGAGTAGGCTACTGGTTGGCGGCGGAAGTCAGGGGCCCGCGACCAGTGGACAACTTGAGCAAGCCACCAATCCCAAACCTAAAACTGAGGAAACCAATACTCAGGGAAAATTTGGGCTTAAGGAGGCAAGGAAATCAACTGGCTTCAGTGGGGCGGGCTGCAGGTGGTATATTAAACACCGGAATGCAGGTCTCTCCCACGACGAAGCCGTTGAAAAGGTCAAGTGCAGACCTAATGCTGCTCCTGCAACTCAAAAAAGAGGATCGTCGGAGATCTCGCCTCCTGTGGAGGTGGAGGTTAAACGACCAAAGGTGAGCAGCAAGAAGGCTCCCGCTGTACCGCCGGCTAAGAGAACCATATCTTATGCCGGGGCCATTAAGGGCATCAAAATGGCGATACTGCCGAAGTCGTTTCCGGAGAAAATACTCACTCGTGAGGAACTCGGAACGATTGAGGAGGCGCTAGTGTCCGAAATGGTAAAGGGTTGGAGAACCAAAATCCAATTCGACGGTATTCACTTTCGTCCAGGATTCATACTGGTCGACTGTGCGGGAGAGGGCACTAGGGAGTGGCTACAATCCACGATACCTAAGTTGCCTGGTTGGGACGGTGTGGAGCTGACCACATGCATGGGGGACGAAATACCATGCATACAATTGGCTACGGCTTTTCTACCGAAAGCGGCGGGTAAGGAGACCGCATCATTGCTGCAGCTTATTGTAGCCCAGAATTAAGGCCTCCAGACTAAGCTCTGGAGAGTCTTCAAATCCAAGGACGAGGGTCATGGGAAATTAATGACCATAGGAATGGATAAAGGGTCGGCAGAGGCAATCAAGGCCAACAACTGCACCATTCGGTACAGGTTTGGTTGCGTGTCGATCCACTTCCATAAGGCGAGGGACGAAAAACCCGCTACGAATACATCAGCCGGGGCCAATACGGCAGAAATACCAGCTGATGTTGCTACACAAGTAGCAGTAGAAATGGCGGAAAGCCAATCAGTGGCAGAGGTAGATCTACTACCTCACGAAAGTGAGGGTATTGATCAGGACCTTGCCACAATGGAAATCGATGAAGAAGCCCTGTTAGAGGATAGTGACTCTACTCTAACAGGAGGCGATCTATAGAGGTAGGGATGAACAGCACCAAAATTGCCCAGGTGAACCTCCACCATGCGAGAGCCGCCTCGGCTAATATCGCAAAGGTAATGGTCAAGGAGCAACTTGATATGGTGCTGCTGCAGGAGCCCTGGGCCTACAAGGGGAAAATTCTGGGACTGTCGGGTAACTACACGCAGGTAATATATGATAACCGCATCGCTGTCCCACGTGCGGCGATACTGCTTAAGAAAAGTACTAATTATATTTGTCTTTCAGAATTCCTAACCAGGGACTTAGTGGCAATTGAGCAGCCAGTGAAGACTGGGATGGGAACAAAAACTGTCGTCGTTGCCTCCGCATACATGCCGGGAGACGAGCCACGGGTACCTGGAGAAACCGTGGTCAGTCTAGTGGAATACTGCTGGCGCAGGAAGATCCCACTAATACTAGGGTGCGACTGCAATGCGCACAGTGAAGCGTGGGGAAGCACCAACAACAATGTTAGAGGTGAGCATTTACTTGAATATATTATGCAAGAAAATTTAGTTATACATAATGTGGGGAGTATACCAACGTTTGTAACTAGAATAAGGCAGGAGGTACTAGATATTACGTTAGGCAACAGACTTACGGAACAAATGGTACAAAATTGGATCGTTTCTAACGAACCATCATTATCTGATCATAGGATAATAATGTTTGAAATTAAAGGCTTTCCCACTAAGAGAAAGACTATTATGAATCCTAGACGAACGAACTGGGAGACATTCAATGAATACTTAAGAGATAATCTGGCACGTCTTGAGTTCAATAGGAAAATCAAAACGGTGGCAGAACTTGAAACGGCGGTGAGAGGGTTCCAACAAGCAATTACTACCTCATATGAGTCCAGCTGCCCAAGTAGGGAAATTAAACTGGAGAAGGAGGTACCTTGGTGGAACTCAAAATTAACAAATTTGAGGAAAGAGGTTCGTAGGCTGTTCAACAGGGCCAAAAATACCGGGGAGTGGGCAGAATACACTACGGCACTCACTAACTACAATAAAGAAATTAGAGCAGCAAAACGGGCAAATTTCCGTGAATTCTGCGAAAATATTACGGAAACAGCTGAGGCCTCTAGACTGCACAAAATTCTGTCAAAGAGCGCCAGTATATCCATATCTCTCAAAAAAGAGTCTGGAGACTTTACCGAAAGTGAGGAGGAGAGGGCTGACCTCCTACTAAAAACTCACTTTCCTGGCTCAGTCATAGAAAAGGACGTGGAGACTATCCGTCAGCACAGGCCTACAAGAGAGGAATGGCTACTTGCAGGGAAACTGTGCTCCCAAGATAGAGTAAGGTGGGCGATTGGGACGTTTAAACCATATAAATCGCCAGGCTATGATAATATATACCCAATACTTCTGCAGAAGGGAGGGGATATTATCATAACAAAAATGGCTACAATTTTAAAAAGTAGCCTAGCTCTGGGATACATACCAGCAGCCTGGAGGCAAGCAAAGGTTGTGTTTTTACCGAAAGTAGGAAAGAAGGATCCCTTTCTTCCAAAATCCTTTCGTCCAATCTGTTTGACCTCCTTTATGTTGAAAACCCTGGAAAAGATAATTGATAATTTTCTACGGAATGATGAAAGAAGCAAGCTTCAGCTTCATCCGCGTCAGCATGCATACAGAGCAGGGAAGTCAACGGAAACCGCTCTGTACCAACTGACAGAGGAAATAGGAAGCTGTATAGATAACAAGGAAA
Organism: Thecophora atra; assembly: GCA_937620795.1. Taxonomy (NCBI): domain Eukaryota; kingdom Metazoa; phylum Arthropoda; class Insecta; order Diptera; family Conopidae; genus Thecophora; species Thecophora atra. The sequence continues at coordinate 70,492,825 of OW569398.1, forward strand.
CTGCCCTCTGTGCCTTTTTAGACATAGAAGGAGCTTTTGACAATACATCACATGTTGCGGTTAAAGAGGCTCTTAATCACAAAGGGGTTAACAATACCCTCGTATCATGGATAGCTGAAATGCTAAGGACAAGGAAAGTAACTACTGATGTAGGAAACAAACAGGTACAGGTGAGCACTACGAGAGGATGCCCACAGGGAGGGGTACTGTCACCATTACTGTGGAGCATTGTGGTGGATGAACTCTTGTACCGCCTGACGGAGGCAGGACTATACTGTCAAGGGTATGCCGACGATATAGTGATACTATGTCGTGGAAGATTCGAAGAAGTTCTCCCTGGTAGAATACAACAGGGACTAAGAATAACCAGTCAATGGTGCAAGAAGGTGGGGCTTAGACTTAATCCAAGCAAAACTACAATTGTGCCATTCACTAGGAAATATAAGCTAAGAACTCTCAACCCAATATCAATGGATGGAGTGGAAATAACTTATATGAAAGAGGTTAAGTACTTAGGGGTTATTTTAGACCAAAGGCTTAATTGAAGGCCGCACGTTGATGCAACAGTCAACCGGGCAACAAGAGCTTTGATGACCTGCAGATCCATCGCAGGGAAAAGATGGGGTTGTACACCGTCAATTATGCGATGGATTTATGTAGTGATAATAAGGCCGATCATCACATATGGAGCTGTAGTCTGGGCAGCCAGGACAAATCAAATTACAACACAAAAAACCCTAAATAGGGTACAAAGACTGGCTTGCTTATGTATAACAGGATCTATGCGTACCTGCCCCACACTACCGATGGAAGTCCTATTGGAACTTACACCACTGCACCTGCATATTCAAATGCAGGCTAAGAGGGCGTACTATAGGGTACATTCGGGTACGGGCGATACCATTGCGAGATCCGGTAGGGGAAGCCGAAAGTTCACTCAAAACTTCCCGGAGTATCTCCTTCCACAGGATAAAATGCAGCCTAGATTCAGCTTTACAAAATCCTTTAAGACTGAACTAAGCAATAAGAAAGAATGGAAAGGACTGATGGATACGTATACCATGGATAAATCTATGATAACGTGGTATACGGATGGGTCCTTAATGAGTTGCGGCGCCGGGGCTGGTGTCTACGGTCCCAGAACAAAATACTCGGAGCCGATGGGTGTGTATGCAAGCATCTTTCAAGCTGAGATAATCGCAATTGATAGATGTGCGAAATTCAATCTAGACAGGAATTTCGAGAAAAAAAGTATTGCCATCTTAACCGATAGTCAAGCTGCAATCAAGGCATTAAGTTCATACCATATAAACTCCAAGGTTGTATGGGAATGCCTTGAAAAACTGAATCTGCTCGGAGCAAAAAACAAATTACACCTACTATGGCTACCAGGGCATGTAGGGATTAAGGGCAACGAAGAAGCAGATCGCCTGGCTAGAGAGGGAGCCAATACCTCACTAGTAGGTCCTGAACCATGTTGTGGAATTGCGCCCAACATAGTGCATCAAAAGCTGAGAATCGAAGAGGACGAACTCAGAAGGGAATACTGGAACAATCAGACAGGTCTGGAGCATTCCAAAAAAGCTTTAGGAGCATATAACCTAGTGCGATTTAGAGAATGCATGAAATTACCAAGAAACCAGTTACGAATAGTTACTGGGTTTCTTACGGGTCACTGTAGGCTGAGGAAACACCTACATACTATAGGGATGATTGATGACCAGCCGTGTAGATTCTGTATGGGAGACAAAGAAACCCCAATACATATACTAACTTCGTGTGCTGCGCTTATGTCTTCAAGACTGGCCATATTTGAAACAGTCTACATGAGTGAGCAGGCCATTAGATCCGTAAAACTGAGGAAAATTATCAGTTTTCTAGAACGGATAGGGCTACTACAGGAACTGTGAGCTCGGGCAGGAGGCACAATAGACCTATAGGTCGCAGTGCACTACTCCAATATAATAATAATAATAATAATGTATAACGTTAACATTAAGTACCGAAAAAGGAAACTACCCGCTGTCGATGACACCCTTTCTCATTAACTATCGAATACCATACCAACGCCGTGGGAGACGCCATTAGTAACCCAAAATTTCATGGACAGAAAAAAAATTACACGAAATCAGAGAGAAACCTGAAAGATTCCCCGACTACAGAATAGGAGGAGACCAGAGTTATCAGCATATCCAAAGTCAACTTGGCAACGATGATAACATGCCGTGGAAACTCTGTGCCCCTTCAGCCTTGCGTGCCCGCGACCTACAGGAGAATCAATACTGTCCGAATTTAGACCATCTAGGAAAGGAACCGCGCGATTATAAATCGCTAGGTATGTTGTGCGATATTATACCCTAAGTTTACCAAATGGACTAAGACAATACTGCTTCGGAAGCCTGGCAATAGCTTACTAAAGGGATTTCGGGAGCGGATTCTAGCGATTTTGGTAAAAGTAAGTAAGTTCAAAGATGTTTTTGGAAGTCATTGGGAACAAGTATCAGTTCACGGCCTCTTATATAACAAAAGAAACCCACACTGTTGAAGCCTATGATCGCACAGATACATGAGAGCCGGAGAACAGCGCAAATAAAACGAAAGTCTACCAAATGTAAAGCTTGCTACAAATTGTTGCAAGTCATTGACGACAGGTTCCAACCCTGAATTTTTGGTTTAAGGACGGCAGGCGCTGCTGCCACTAGCCTTATTCGATGAGAAAACGCAAGGCAGTCGACAACCGGAGCAGACAGCTAACGCAAGAGCAAAACAACTTAGGGAAATTTTTCAAATTGTTCGGCAGACATGCACAAGCAACATCTGATCAGTAAAGGCACTACAACTGAACACATCGATAGTGGCCAGCCAGAGTTGAAGAATTGGCGTTAGTCAAGCAAAATAATTTATCGAAATAAGTATATTATTTCGCAGCAAAACTACCGCACCAAGTACAAAGGACCATTCAAACTCATATAAATTACATCGGCGGTCATCGCAAGGATCGAAGATTTCAAAGATTTCAAAATGTACAGAGTCCACGTTAGCGAATTAAAACATTATTCTGAAACAGCAGAATAGAACACAATCTCCACACCAGCGTATAGGACGGACACCAAGCACCAACACCTACGATGAAAATTTCAAAAAGCAGAAGGGAAAAAAATTGTTCAATTACATGTTAAAGCAACAAGCCGCATTAGAGAACTTGTCAAAGAAAAAATCCAAATAAAAAGCAATTGAAATAAAATGCCCAATCTGTAAAAGAAGGAGACACAAAATTCCTGTTAGACAACGAAACAGAAAAATCACTAAAAAAAAATTCATCACAAGGGTACACTCACACTCAACGTTGTTGCCACTAATCGCCTCGAAGAAAGCAGCGGTCACGAGAGAGTCAGTCACGAAGAAATAACGAAGACAGACGCAATAAAAAAACATTCGTACAGACGACCAAATAACACATGCCACGACCAAACTCATCAAAACGGACCCAAGGATGGTCAAAATAAGTATTACCATTAAAATCTCAATATCGAAATTTCTCACGTTTACAATACTTTTTTGTATTTACTACGTATGCAAATTATTGAAATTTTAAATCCTCCTAATGCCCAGAAGCTCAAAATGCAAAAATTTGCGAAATGATCAGAAGCACAAAACTTATAAACAGAAAGCAATTCAACCTTCGCGGATAGACGGATGGAGGACTTTGGTTTGTTATTGTAAACAAAGAAAACAAAGTCGAATTTTTTCAATTCAAAGAATTTTTGTTAATTTACTTTGAATTTTTTATTAATAAACTAATAGCTGATGGTCGTGTGGCATTCACTCTTTAAGCAATAATATCATTCTGTTTTGTTACGAGCGTCGCTTCGAACCTATACTCAAACACGCAATTTCTGCCATATGTCCGCTGTCGACGGTTTTCTAACGCTTCATTTTAGCGGTGAGCTTAACACCGGACTCAAGCTTTTTCAAAATAAACTAGTAGAATCTCATGAAATCTCTTTATGAATATGTGCTCGTTGACAAAGTTTATCAATGTTAATACAGAGGTATAGGAGGTGCGTTGAGGTCGACACCGACAGCTGCTTTGGAGGTGCTGTTGCATCTCTTGCCAATAGACGTAATGGGCAAGTTGCTAGCTAGGTGTTGGGCTATAAGGCGAAATGCTGTAAAGAGATGGACCAATACTAAAGTTGGTCATCAGACTATTTTGGAAGGATTATGATCCTCCTTTGAAAACCTTGACTACACCATTCCAACCTTACTACCAGCACAAAAATTTCGAACGGAAATTCCAACCAGGGGTGACTGGGCGGCTGGAACTCTGCCAGGCAAGAAAGGTATACATGTGTATACTGATGGTTCGAAGATGCGAGGCAGAGTTGGTGCTGGAGTTTTCTGCGAAATCCTTGGAAGGGAGGGCAATTTTCGCTTTCCGGACCATTGCAGCGTCTTCCATGCGGAAGTGATGGCAATTCGGGAGGCACTGTCCTGGCTGAAGGATAATCAGACATTCTTCGAGGATGTCTGTATTTATATCGATAGCCAGGCTGCGATAAGATCCTTGGAATCGACCTTCACCACTTCGTTGGTGGTAAAAAGCTGTCACCAATCTCTTAACGAGATTGCGGAACAGATATCTTTAAAATTGTGCTGGGTCCCAGGACACAGTAACATTCCAGGGAACTGCCGAGCGGATGAATTACACCGCCTGGGTACTGAATCAGGCATCATAACAGATAACCTAGACACGGGTATGCCATTTGCTACCTGTAAGTATTTATTGAAAACAGAAGCCTTAATGGAGGCTAACAAAAGGTGGGAGGAGAAGGTGACTTGCGGTATTGCAAGACAACTATGGCCTCGGTATCACTGGAAGAACTCGCAGGACTTCCTAACGTTGAACAAGGAAAACATCCGGCGAGTGATAGGAGTCATAAGAGGACATTGCCTTTTTGGGGCTCATGCTAGGAGGCTGGGCTTTTTCTCGAATGATTTTTGCAGGAGCTGCAGAGATGAGGAAGAGGAGGAGACCGTTTCTCATCTCCTATGCAGCTGCCCAGCCCTAGCTCAAAGGAGACAGGCCCACTTCGGTGTCTACTTTTACAAGGACCTTTGCGATGTGAGTCCACTCAATGTGAGGGATTTAAATCGCTACATAAATAGCACTTTGTGGCTGACATAGCCTTGAGGGGGAGAGATCCATATGGCATCACAATGGACCTTCATGGTCTAGGTGTGTTCGCATGAGCAGCCATAGCTACCTACCTACCTACCTAATACAGAGGCAGATCTAATTCAGCTGGAATAATAAGTAAAGTCTTGAACATTTAATTCACGTTTAATTTACATTTAATTTGCATTAAATTTATATACAATGAATGAATTTACAAATAAAAATCATGCAACTTTTTAAATATAGGTTCACTTCGAACAATCTTCATTATATATTTACCGGCTATCCCAAATTCGCTGTTTAGTGTAATCATTATAGTTCTATTAGAGACAAACATAGCGGTGAAGATATGACCCTGTATTCTATACCTTGGTTCAATATAACGTACGTGAATAGAAAACAGAGAGGTGGTAGGATTGCAGTTTATGTAAAAGAGGGAATAAGATATCGAAGAATACAATGCACATCCTCTAATTCTATTCAATATGAGTCAATGCAAATCATATTGTGGGTACAGAAAGAGAAAACTGTCTTGGTTTCAATCAGCCAAATATGGCAATGCAAGCCTTATGTAGGCGCTTTCTTCGAATTTTGTAATGCACTTCGAAAGGTCCGTAGTAGTCGATTCCACTATTTATAAAGGGTCAGGCAGGTTCCCCATAATTTGATTTAGAAGCTTGGTTCTGCTGCATTTAACGCCATGATGGACAACGGATCTGACCTGACTCGAATAACAACCTTCTCATCCAAAAACGGATTCAGAGAGGCCAGTGTACTAGTCTTATGCACTAGTTCGCCCTTAATATCGCCCTTAATATCGCCCTTAATTCGCCTTAATATCTTCCAAAAACTCCGATTGCTGCAGTGTTTTCACTATAAAAGAATCATCCAGTTCATCACCTGTGCTGAAAGTTGGAGCTGACTGCACCCCGCCACTTCTTTCAAACGCTTTACGATACGGATTATGTATTGTGTACACTATTGCTGATGGCTCGGCGCTGACTATAAGTGACGCTGGTGCCTGTGTATTGCGTTTTTGTTCCATGTCATTTGCTACTGATAGATTGGGCATAAATTTCTTATTAAATAGCTTATGCTGTATGAATATCTTCGCCATTACCACTATTGGTGCTAGAATTCCAAGGGAGTCGAATAGTCTGGCTAAATCTGAACTCAATGTTCTCTTGGTAATGCGCTTGTCAGCAGACAGATTAACCTTGGCCGAGGGTGTTTACGGTATTCTGCTCGCGTGCTAGACCAAGATTCTATTCTTGGTTGTCTTCGTTGCGCTCCACTTGTGCAACGTGAATCCAGCTGATTTAAAAATATGCACGAGTTGGCGTTGTGTTTCAATTGCTGTACTCAGATTGTCTGATCCTCCTAATCCGTCATAGACGTAAAAATTGTTATTAAGGAATTGAGCTCCTAGTGGGTACTTGTTGCTATTTTCTGTGACAAGTTGCTTCAGACATCTAATTGCCAGGTACGGCGCTGGCCTCGTTCCATACGTGACAGTGTTGCGTTCGTAGTATTTGACTGGATAATAATTTGAGATCTTCTGTCCTCCGTATGAATCAGAATCTTTTTAATGTCTACCGTAAACAAGAAGCAAGGAGTTGTTAAAAGAGATCGTCCTTGAATGAACCCTTGGCCAATGCATTGAACACTACTCTCAGCTTCGTGGTTGTGCTGTCAGATTTTACCACGCAATGGTGATGCATAAAATAATTGAGAGTTAAAATGGATTCCATGTCGATCTTCGTCATGTGGCCTAATGTTTCATATTCATCTATGACGACGAGGGGTTGCCCGCAAAGAGGAGTACTTTCTCCACTACTGTGGGTATCGTAGTTGATGAGCTCCTATGGAACCTGACAGAGGCAGGACTCTACTGCCAAGGTTACGCCGACAACATAGTTATACTATGCCGAGGCAAACTTGAAGAAGCTCTCCCTGAAAAAACTAAACAGGGATTGAGGATAACAAGACAATGGTGCAATAAGGTGTGGCTTAAACTAAACCCAAAAAAATTACAATTGTGCCATTTACAAGAAAATATAAACTTAGACCGCTAAATGCAATAATAATGGAGGGAGTGGAAATCATGTATGGGAAGGAAGCCAAATAGTAAGGGGTAATTTTAGACCAAAGGCTAAAACCATAACCACAACCATAGCGACTAGCGACTAGCGGCACTGGAATCGCCGCTAAGTTCTAGTGAATAAACTGAACAATAACGGCTAGCCCCTAACGGCGTTTGTAAGAAAAAAACAATAAAAGCTGTTAAAAAATGGAAAACGAATACTCAGTATTCGTATTTAAGAATAGTTCATTTTTAAAATGTTAAAAATTTGAGACAGCCTCATATTGCTCTCTTACAAATGTCAAAAGAGAAACAATAACTGGTCAAAAGAGTACATAAATATTTTAGACGCTAAGGAAAAATTGGAAATAGATCGAAGGCTAGCGTCAAGCGGCGTAGCGGCGACTGGAAAGATTCATTGTTTTTCTTGTTCCCATAACAACCCATGTAAATTGAGAGTTGATTTAGGCGCTACACGCTAGTCGCTATGGTTGTGGTTATGGCTTGTGCGTTATGCAAACCGCACGTTGACTTAACAGTCAATCGATCAATAAGATTACTGATGATATGTAGATCAATCGCAGGGAAAAGATGTGGATGTGTACCGTCAATTATGCGATGGATATATGTGATGAGCCAGGGGAAATCAGACTGTTACACGCAAAACGTTAAACAGGGTACAGAGACTTTCATGCTTGTGTATAACCGGAGCGATGCGTACTTGTCCCACGCTACCGATGGAAGTCCTATTGGAACTGACACCTCTACGTCTGCATATTCAAATGCAGGCAAAGAGGGCACACTATAGGATGTAACTGAGTAATGACGATACTTTGGTAAGGGCTGGAAGGAGAAGTCAAAAGATCCTTCAAAATCTCCCTAAATATCTCTTCCCAAGAGACACGATGAAACAGAAATTCAGTTTTAATAAATCTTTTAAAACAAAATTAAGCAACAAGAAATAATGGAAAGGACTAACAGACACGTATATCCTGATACATTTGATTACGTGGTATACGGATGGGTCCTTAATGCCAAGCGGTGCTGGGTCTGAAGTCTTCGGACCCAGAACAACCGATGGGCACCTATGCAAGCATTTTTCAAGACGAAATAATTGCTATCGACAGATGTGCGAAATTCAATTTGGATAAAAATTTTGAACAGAAAAATATTGCAATCTTAACTGACAGTCAAGCTGCAATCAAGGCACTAACGTCATACCGTATCAACTCTAGCCAGAATTCAGTTTTAATAAATCTTTTAAAACAGATTTAAGCAACAAGAAAGAATGGAAAGGACTAACAGACACGTATATCCTGGACAAACATTTGATTACGTGGTATACGGATGGGTCCTTAATGCTAAGCGGTGCTGGGTCTGAAGTCTTCGGACCCAGAACAACCGATGGGCACCTATGCAAGCATCTTTCAAGCCGAAATAATTGTTATCGACAGATGTGCAAAATTCAATTTGGATAAAAATTTTGAGCAGAAAAATATTGCAATTTGAACTGACAGTTAAGCTGCAATCAAGGCACTAACATCATACCGTATTAACTCCAGGGTTGTATGGGAATGCTTTGAGAAACTTAACATACTCAGAGCAAAAAACAAGTTACATCTTTTGTGGCTACCAGGGCATGTTGGTATCAAAGGCAACGAAGAAGCAGATCGCCTAGCTAGAGAGGGAGCTAATACTTTACTAGTGGGGCCCGAACCGTTCTGCGCAGTTGCACCGAATATAATCTACCAGAAGCTAAGGGTCGAAGAACAAGAACTCAGAGTGGAATACTGGAATAACCAATCAGGCATGGGGCACTCCAAAATGGCGCTAGGGAAAAAGAAACCCCAATTCATGTAGTTCATGTGCGGCGCTGGCGCCTGCAGGAATGGCGATATTCGAGCCAGTGTACATGAGTGAGCAAAGTGTAAGATCCGTGAAGCTGAGTAAAACAATCAGCTTCCTGGAAAGGATAGGGCTTTTACAGGAATTGTAAGTTTGAGCAGGGGGCACAATAGATCAACAGGTAGCAGTTGATCTATTTCATACAAATAACTACTCCATACAAATAATAATAATCATAATAATGAACGCGAAATAATGATTTCTCATCGCTTCATCTTTCGATAAGCGCCGTTCTAGTGATTTGAATCTATTGTCTGCAATACCTTGTGTCTCCTAATCTATCAGGACTTTCAGCCAATGGAAGCCATAAAATTGCCCTTAGTCGTGTTCTGGACGAACTGCATTTCGCACTGATGGTCTGCTTTGGAGCGCGGTTGAAGTGCCACCACCACTTTTTCCATATTCCATAGCCACTCAAACTTGGTCACTTCGGAAGTGCCTACTCCACGATGTAGCGAGTCAACTTCTTGCAGCGTAGCGTAGGAAGATTGTTTCCAAGGGATATTTGCGCAACCACTAGTAGTTGGTAGTAGAACTCGGCTCCTAGAAGGACATCGATTGCTTCTGGCTGATGAAATTTTGGATCCGCTAAGATTATGTTCTTCGGTATGTACCACTGAGATATATTTATAGACTGAGAGGGCTGTTGAGATATGTTGCTCTGAAGGACAAACGGCTGTACACGTGTCGTAAAAATGTTTTGCGGAGATTGCAAGCAGACATCGATCCGATGCTTTGTTTTCTTTGTCCTCGCCCGATGCCCTGAATGCTCATCGATGTCTTTGATGAAGTGATTCCCAATTTCTTCACTATCCTTTCTGTCACTATGTTGACTTGTGGTCCGGAATCCAAAATAGCTCTGCATCCCACTTCTTGTCCGTTATTAGCTGCCAGCCTGATTCTTGCCCTTCCTAACAAGACGTAGAGCTGAGAATTCTGCTTTCGTGCTGCGCTTAATGATGCTGTTAAGGACTGATGTTCCACCTTTGTACTGGAATTAACATCTCTTTCTTCTTCAGTCTTTCGTTGATTAAAATTCGTGTGGGTCGGTTGTCGTTAATATGAAGAAGTCTATTATCATAGAGATTATAATATATAGAGTTCGCATGCCATACATGTGATTTAAAACAGCTTTCTGACTTCATTTTTGATTTCTGGTGTCCAGAGGTGTAGGTGTTGTTCATAGCAATCAAGAATAAAAAAAAAGAAGTGTTTCGTATTGAAAATGGTCAAAATCGCCCAAGGACTTCGCCTACTTTTTATATCGAGAGTGCAGGTATCTCTGTTTTCCCTATTAAAAAAGTCCATATCAGCATCACTTTTTGAGAGAAGACAAGAAAATTTTATATGTAGGTTTAGACTAATGCTTCCAGTTAATATGCCAAATATGGGCGTGAGCCGCCCACTTTGAGTTTACATAGTTCATGGAGGGTCTGAAGGGGTTGTATTGATAATTATACAAATTTTGCTGATTACTAGGATACATATAAGTTTTGGAATCAATATTATTTTGTTGGATGAAAAATGGGCGTCACACCCACTTTTAGGCAGTTTACCTAATTTTGTACTCCATGCCAAATTTTTGCTCATTGGTATCCTCAATATAGAGAAATTGAGCGCCAGCGATACAATACTGCAAGGACGCAGTATATATATATAATAAAAAATATATATACATATGTATATACACTGACGTAATATAATTAGTTCTCAAAAAAACTTAAAGAAATATTCATACCTAAACTGCAGCTTTCGTGTTTTATAAACAACCTTTTCTCCCTTTAAACCATAAAAATGCTAGATCTTTTCTTGCATTGCTTTAATAAACGTAGAAGCTAGTAAATACGTATAACTTCCGAGCAGCAACTGCATTGGGTTGCATGTACCTGCATACAAACGTAACAAACATAAATATATATTATCATTTGAGGGAGGTTTTTCATTGTTTATTGCTCAATAATTTGCTTAATTACTGCTGCCACTAAAAAAATTGTAACATTTCTTTTAAAATTTTATTACCTGCTGTATGGGTCATTATGGTAATTGTCAAGACTTTCGCGAAGCCGTGCACTTAGTCGTTTTATACCCTACACCTTAAGGTTGAGGGTATATTCACTTTCTACTGGAGTGTTTAACGCATAGAACTAGACAAGATAGGTATGGAAAAGTATATATATTCTTGATCAGCATCACCAACAAAATTGAAATAACGATGTCTGTCCGTCTGTCTGTCTGTCTGTCTGTCCGTTGAAATCACGATCACAGGAGAACGGATTACGATTTCAAAATGAAATTTGGCAAAAATACTCGTTGCTATGTTGGGGTGTTTCGTATTGAAAGTGAGCAAAATCGCCCAAGGACCGCGCTTACTTTTTATATCGAGAGTGCAAGTACCTCTGTTTTGCCTATTAAAAAAGGCCATATCAGCATCACTTTTTGAGAGAAGACAAGAAAATTTTATATGTAGGTTTAGACCAATGCTTCCAGTTAATATGCCAAATATGGGCGTGATCTGCCCACTTTTAGTTTACATAGGTCATGGAGGTTTTTACATGGATTGTATTGAAAAGTATATAAGTTTCCTGAATAATGGTGTACATAATATTGTAGTTTGTGAACCAATAATATTCTGTTGGGAAAAAATGGACGGGCCACGCCTCCTTTTTACCCATCCACCCAGTATTGCAATATATTTTTATACCCTACACCTAAATTTTTGAGAGTAAACGCACTTATTACCGGTGTTTGTAATGCACAGAAATAGTTAAGCAGCTATAATTATAGTTTATCTTATATATCTTATATATACGAGTATATATGCAGCTTTAAGGTGTAGGGTAGGCAACACCTTTACTAGTTTTTTATTTTCCTTGGCTTCGTTGTTTCTCTGCTGCACTGTTTTGAAGTACTATATTTAAGTTTTCCACTCAAATCTTTTTTTTTTTTTTTTGTATAATGTTATATTAATTTTTTTTTCACTTGACTTTATTTTATTTTTATTTTATTTTTCCCACTTGTTTACACGTTGTGAACAGACGAAAGTATGTTCAAACACTGTTTATGTAATGCAATTGCTCGACGTCTTATAGCATATGTGTCTTTGCGATACATTTAAATTTTAAGCTGTTCAATAATAAAAACCCGAAGTATAAAAGCAGATCTGAAGCATAACGTGGAGCCGAAGTATAAACCCGACGCCTACCGTGCTTACCTAAACCACTCACCATACTTCTTGCAACGTACATGGTGCGTCATATCCAACGCTTAGTGAATAAAAATTATGCATACAAGTACATATATATAATACATACATACATACAGATGCAACATAAATTTAAATAAAACATAATATTAAATTTCAGCGCATAAAAATGCGCATCTTTAAATCAATGAAACTTAGTGCTCTTCATTAGTATCGAAATAAAAATTAACCTAATGTATATATATGTAGAATGAAATCAGATGATCATTATTGGAGCAAACTGCTCCTGTTTACTAAAAAAAAATAGTGCAATAAAACTAAAATGTTATTGAATATCACCTTTCTTAAGACCGGAATTCTTTAATAAAACAACAACGACGAGTGCTCGCTGTTACAACAACAACATACGTATTTGTATCCAAGAAAAACAATTCCTAGCGTACGTCGTTTGTATTCCCAAAAGAATATAATTGTTAAAAAGATAAACAGCATCTCCAAAAAAAAATCAGATTTAATTTTACTAGAGTTGTCTATAATAGCGTTGACTAACGTTGTATGCATGATATAATTGATCAGCGGTTTAATAAGATCAACTTTCATATAAACTAAAATACATATTATTTACTCGTCCATGGATGCTACAAATCTACGATTAAATCAATTAAGAAATCACCAAAAATTTTATTACACCAACAAGATCGACGGCACTTCGCTGAGGAAACATCACAAACATACGACAATATGTACATATTACAAGTCTATAGCAAAGCAAAATGACCTACGTTTGTACGAAAAATGAAAATTCAGCCCTACATTTGTTCAATGAATTCAAATTATTCACATTTGTAGTAAGCTGAGATTTGGTTAACAAAGAATTCGCTTGAAAGGGTCATTTACCAAACTAAAAAAATAAAAATATGAATGTCACCGCTCACAAGGAACGCATTCTTAAAATAGAAGAGAAAACAACAACAACAACAACAACAATAAAGTATTTTTCGTGCCACGCATTGGACATACACATAATCCTACCACATGTCACCAAGTATTGAAAACAAATCCACAAGAACAACAGCATAGGCAAGAAAAGGGAAACCAACGGAATTTGTTTGCATTAACGCCACGGCGATCCGTTCTACTAAAAGAATCCTATTAAAACAAATAACAACAACGTCATAAGCAATTAAATAATCAAAACAATCAACGAAATTTAATTACACCAACTCAGTCGACGGCACTCAGTTAACTTAAACTAGTAAAGGTGTTGTCTACAGCCGGGCTGTAGCCGAAATACCCTACACCTTAAAGCTGCATACATATATACTCGTATATATATTTAGAAGTGGTGCGATATAATATACTCGTATATATATACAATATATATATATTATATATCTAATAATAAATATACAATATATATATTTAAATAATAATAAAAACAAAAATTTTTTTTTAAAGTGGGCGGATCACGCCCATATTTGGCATATTAACTGGAAGCATTAGTCTAAACCTACATATAAAATTTTCTTGTCTTCTCTCAAAAAGTGATGCTGATATGGCCTTTTTTAATAGGCAAAACAGAGGTACCTGCACTCTCGATATAAAAAGTAGGTGTGGTCCTCGGGCGATTTTGCCCATTTTCAATACGAAACACCCCAACACAGCAACGAATATTTTTGCCAAATTTCATTTTGAAATCTTAATCCGTTCTCCTGTGATCGTGATTTCAACGGACAGACAGACAGACAGACAGACGGACAGACATCGTTATTTCAACTTTGGTGGTGATGCTGATCAAGAATATATATACTTTTCCATACCTATCTTGTCTAGTTCTATGCGTTACACACTCCGGTAGAAAGTGAATATACCCTCAACCTTAAGGTGTAGGGTATAAAAATCATTAAAAGCACACAAACATGCAGATGAATCCACCAAAATTTGTTTACACTAACTCTGTGGATCGACGGCCTCGTTCACTACCAGTCATATTACAACAAATAACAACAACAACATGTTCCTACACAACAACCATCTGCATCTGCTGCTCTCCCATCGCTTCGATCAAACACATTCCTTCCCTTCCTTCCCTTCCCCTCCTCTTGTATGTCCGTCTGTCTATTTGTCAGTCCGTCTGTATATATTTCTGTCCGTCTGTATATATTTCTGTCCGTCCGTCCATCGGTTTGTCTGTCCGTATCTCCTTTTCACTCACACTCACAACGCATATAGCCGCATCTCCCTCTAACACACGTAAAAGCATACCATCAAGCAGATGTCCGTCCGAAGTCTTTATCCCCTTCTCACTCGCGCTCATATAACCCGTATAGCGCTATCTCACTCTAACACACATAAAGCATACCACCATGGTGATCAGTTGGCCCAGAACAGACCTTTCCATACTACTAAAAGCAACTATTCTTCTTCAAAATTCTTCAGAGCTGCAGGCGAGGCAGAATAAAGTGGCGGAACAGTTCAAGACAATAGCACAATGCAATCGATGGTCGACGGTTGATAAAGTGACAGCTTTGATGGTTTCATTGAAGAGTTTTGCCGCTAAAGTTCTACAAATAGTTCCTGAATCTAAGGAAGGTAATTACGGTGCATTGAGCGCCGATATGGTAGCCATAACCCTATGGGGGAAAGGGTGAAAGGAAGAGTTCCATCACCGGGAAATATAATAACCGATCGTTTTGCCTAAAATTAATTTTTGGCGGTGCGAAGTTCGTCAGCTCGTTATATATAATAATTAACTACTTCACTATTGATTCGAAAGGAAGTTTGTGGCTGGGTACTTATTCGCTGTTACCATTAACATTACCAAATAAATATGTGTGTATAAATACAAATAAGTATCACTTAAAAGTCTTAGCTTAGACCCAAGAATGATAGTTTTCTATCATTGTTGTCTTAGACCATTGTCGGGCATTCCACTACATTTGTGCAGTCAAATTTGAGTTTCTTAATATGTACACAATGAGTGTTTCCAACAAAATTACGTCAGTCGTTCATTGAGGCTTTCGTTTATTTTGACTACACCCGAAATCTAATCATCTTTTTATTATTGACATTATTATATTATATAATTATTAATATTATTATTATATTACATATTAATTATATATGATATTAATAATAATTAATATATAATAGATATTGTTTAAAACGCCGCTTTACATTGTAAATTGCGGAAAAGAACGAAACAGGCTATTTTTATACCCTACACCTTAAGGTTGAGGGTATATTCACTTTCTACCGGAGTGTGTAACGCATAGAACTAGACAAGATAGGTATGGAAAAGTATATATATTCTTGATCAGCATCACACCGAAATTGAAATAGCGATGTCTGTCCGTCTGTCTGTCTGTCTGTCTGTCCGTTGAAATCACGATCACAGGAGAACGGATTAAGATTTCAAAACAAAATTTGGCAAAAATATTCGTTGCTATGTTGGGGTGTTTCGTATTGAAAATGGGCAAAATCGCCCAAGGATCACGCCTAGTTTTTATATCGAGAGTGCAGGTACCTCTGTTTTGCCTGTTAAAAAAGGAAATATTAGCATCACTTTTTGAGAGAAGACAAGAAAATTTTATATGTAGGTTTAGACTTATGCTTCCAGTTAATATGCCAAATATGGGCGTGATCCGCCCAGTTTTAAAAAAAAATTTTTTGTTTTCATTATTATTATTATATATATTGTATATTTATTATTAGATATATGTATAATATATATATTGTATATATATACGAGTATATATGCAGCTTTAAGGTGTAGGGTATTTCGGCTACAGCCCGGCTGTAGACAACACCTTTACTAGTTTTAATTTCTTTCAGTGCTGAAAACAAACTTATCCGCACACATGCTTAAAATGTGATACTTTTTTAAGTATGAAATGAGAAAGAGAGCCCTAGTTTGCAAGACATTAAAAGCCATAATATAACTTAATTAACAATAATAATATAATTTAATTAACAGTAATATACAGAGAACTTTTCAATTAACTTTTAACTTAAACTTTAAGATTTTAAAACTTTGCAACACTTTGAAGTCTTCACAACCTATTCCTTTTCAAATTATTCTATTTATTTATACTATTAAACAATTTTACCACAAGAACAACCTACATCATTTAAAATGTTGGGAATTTAAAATTTGTCTTGCTAAAGTTTTCTGTTGCCAAACTTTTCCCAGTAGTTGGTGTGATGGCTCCGAGATATGGCTTAAACCAGGCGTCGCTAATGCTATGATTAGATTCCGGGCAACTGATTATTCAAACATGATAGAGAAGGTACAAGGGGTAGCGGTGTTGAGTTTTACGTCTCTTTACGGTTAATTTCTCTTAAAGTTTTCGCTAGGACTAATTTTATTAAAGGAGTAGTTTGCAGCTGTGTAGTTGTGTTTGGGATAATATATGGAATGCGTGGTGGCCTAGGCTTGGTTTCTGAATTTTTTTTCTAAAATAACTGAGATACGCTAATATATAGTATTCATTATGGGCGATTCCAACCTCAATTTAACAGACATGCAAATTAGAGCCTACGTCGGCAGTGTAAAGCAGGCCATAGACGAGAATTTTGGAATTTAGAATTTCTTGGAACTGCGTGTTGTAAGACTGCGTGTGAAAAATGTAAAAACGTGAATGATAGTTTTGCAATTGCAAAACACAATAACCGCAGAACAATATTGATGAATGAGTGGTTGCCGGAAAAAGAAACCCATTTAAATCATTGAAAATATTTATATTATATATCAAGTCTTACATTTGGCTCAAATTCGTCACATAATTAAAGAATTTTGTACGTAAATTTGTTTTTTCACTTTGTTTTTGTAATTATCACTTCGTTCGTTATAAACTTTTCTTCAACATTCATTATTTCTCCGATGCGCAAGTTGACAATTTGAACAGAATGATTTTGTTTTTCTATTGCTAAACTCGCGCTGCTCCACAGACGTCGAACATGCTTGAGCGCCGCTTGCAGAAAATCGAAATTTTTTTTGAAAGCAGACACGTCAGCAAGCGCACAGACGAGAAAAGTTCATGGGAACAAGCAGTTCTTGGTAATACATTCTTTGAATGCATTCTCCTCGTCTTTGGCACCTTAATACAGGGGTTTAACATGGACGTGCAGGCGGATATAGACCAACCAGTTAATTTCCTATCATCGTGCAAGTGTATGCTTATTATAATTCCAACCCCATTCTATTGCGCGTGGTGGCCTTAAATTTATTTTTTTTTTCCAAAGTACATCTTGGTGCGATGGTGGTGCGGTTATGAGTGCGAGAGGCTTTAAGAGCTTAGGAACAGATTAGTATGATATAGGATTATAGTAAAATGAACTGTCTATTATTGATTACGGTTACATAGATTTCTTATATAGTACAATTACGTTAAAGTCTTATGACCTCTTTTGTACAACTTGAAATCTAATAAAGAAATAAATTTATGAAAATGTAACTTGCAAGTAACTTTGGAACTTTTAATAATTGTTAGGATTAGACGCACTTACGTGCAGTAAGTCTAACAACTTACGAAGGATGGTAACAGGTTGCAGCAATTCTACCGTTGCCACTAGATAAAATAATATTCGAAATTGGGTATTATTTTTGCTTTGTGGGATTTAAGTTGATTAAATAGTGACAAATACATATTTTCACAATTGCTTCACAACACAATGCTTCACAGAAGCAGAAGCAGAAGAACTGAACAGAAATTGCCTTCAATTCTTGGCGTTTCAATTCAACAACTCTGAAGTGTATTTATTAAATGTGAAAAAAATTAAAATGCTAAACATTTTAAGACATTCCTTGAGGTAACTGCGTTTCATCAGGTGTTAATAATTATAAAACAAATAGCGTCAGCCGACATTTGCGAACACGTCTATATATAGTATAGTTTGCCAATTGATTTCTAAATCTACTAGAAATTTACCATATTTTGTTCTGTTATATTCCGTCGACAATATTTAACAAATGAAAGTAATACTTTACCAATAGCTCCAGCTTCTTCCAACGGTTCAATACCCAGTTGTTTCGATCCGCAGGGGCAGAGTGTGTCCACCACGAGTAAAATTAAATTACTGTGCGGAATTTTCTGCACACTAAACGGCCGCTCACATCCAGAGGCGTGACAATTAGTAAGTTTTCCCTTAACGAGAGCAGAAAAGGTAATTTTCTTAAGAATTCTGTAAATATTTAGCACTTTCTAAATTACCTTAAGTGGATTATTTTGGCCCCCCTGGCTTAAACGGTCGGGCTGCAACATGTACAAATCCGTTCGTAAATCACAACGTCGTGAATGTTGGAAGTCTGATGCTTCTTTGGGCCATGAGTAGGATTTCCTCTTTGGCGTAGGGATTGGAGTGCGTTCCTGTGAAAAAATTTAGTTTAAAGGGTTTTCCATACATTAACTTGTTTGCTTACAATATCGTCAGTGGTAAAAAGTTCTTCAATTTCCTCATCAGGAGGTAAATTATATTCGTCATATTCATCCGGATAGCTTTGTTCTTCGAACAAGTCTTCTGAATATGAATACTCTTCCTGTGGCCAACCTCTAATAGAAATGGGTATCAAAGAAACCCAAGTAGTACTCAGTGAAACAATATATTTAAACAACCAAGAAGCAACGCCAGGTGGGCGCATAGGTCTACTTGCAGCCGTGTATTGATTATAAGAGTCTGAACATACTCCCTGATAGTCATTTACCAATATCCGTTTATAAATTCTATCCTGCACCAATGAATCCATGATAGTCCCATCGATTTGGCCAAAAAACTTGCCTGTATGCTCCTCTTCCTCGGATATAATAACAAAGCCATTATTATCAAGGACATAGCAATCCAAGTTATCGGTGACACATGAACGTTTGCAATATGTTGCGCCAGTGCACTATGCGGAAAAAAACGTACTTATCATGAAACTAACAAAAAAAATATAATAATACATTTCCTTACAGTGGATGTTACGTTTATAAAGTGTTTCGCCAGTGATTCATGATGAAACTGCAGGCCTACAACTGCTGCATGAGCCTTGTGTCCATTATGTTCTATAAAAACCGCATGAGTAGCCGTAACTAGGGTTCTATTAAACCTCGCCGTATACCCTGAGCCGAAAGGAACACTATATACAAAACTTTCAGGGTCAACCATGTGCTGATCAACAGCACGCCTATACCAGGGCATGTCTACAGCCCTGTAATTCTCTTCGCTAAAATGTCTGTAATTGAAAAATTTTGCATATAACAAAATATGTAACTTCTGACTAGGCTGTTAACTTAGGGCCTCATTCAGAGTCTTGTTTTGACGTTTAAAAGACACCTATTTCAGCTTGTCTTCACAGTCTAGACGCGTCGTCTGAGAATCGACGTATTACTACAAAAGGGGAGTCGACATTTAGCTAAGATTTTCGACATTGTGTCTCCACTAAGACATTTAGTTGCTTCTCACGTAGTTTGTGGTTGAAAATCGGCATTCAGATTCTCGTACGCTAGTACACCTTTTCCACCTTTAAATCAGAAAGCGTCATTTGTACTTCAAAAAGCGTCACTTTTAATTCAGAAATGCCAGAGAAAGTTTCAAATGATAATTTCTGAATTACAAGTGATGCTTTCTGATTTACAAATGACGCTTTCTGATTTACAAGTGACGCTTTCTGATTTACAAGTGACGCTTTCTGATTTACAAATAACGCTTTCTGATTTACAAGTGACGCTTTCTGATTTACAAGTGACGCTTCTGATTTACAAGTGACGCTTTCTGATTTACAAGTGACGCTTTCTGATTTACAAGTGACTCTTTCTGATTTACAAGTGACGCTTTCTGATTTTAAAGTGACGCTTTCTGATTTAAAAGTGGAAAAGGTGTAGAAAAAATTGAGATGACTGCTATTGAGGTGTCGTTTTAGAGGACGTTTCATAGTAGAAATACAATATATAACTTTATTATCATATTTATCTGGTAATTTCTTCTACCTTTACTTATTGCATATTTTATGTATGCATAACTTTTATTCTTATTACATTTGGAATGCGAATGAATAACAACTAATACATGCATACAATAAAGGTATTTTTTATAAATGTTATTGTACTTATTTAAATAAATATTAAATTTACAAATCAATAATTATATTCCGAAAGAAAGTAGTATTTTCTATGCTACCATATTCCTTTCACAATTGTTAATAATTCTGCAGTTGCAGAATTAGTAAAATAATTCAATATAACTAAAAAAGTAAAATATTTCTCTAAGCAAGATTTGGCAGCACTAAAATAGAATAAAATAATAAACCACATGAGCTTAATAGATGGCGTGTACGACGTACGTTAACAACGGCTTTGAAACAGGGTTCGTAATTGCTCGCTCTTGCTCGCTCGTACTCGTGAGCACGAGTCAAAGAAAAAATTTCCACTGCTCCGACTCGCTCAAACGAGCAACTGATTTCGAGAGCACGAGCGAGCAGCAGCGAAACGAGCAGGTACTCGCGAGTCGATGTCAGCTGCCTACTCGCAAGTCGATGCGAGCAGCCTACTCGCGAGCACTCGCGAGCAGCTACTCGCGAGTCGGAAAGAGCAGCTGCTCGCGAGTCGGAAAGAGCAGCTTACTCGCGAGTACTCGCGAGCAGCCTACTCGCGATTCGACTCGAGCAGCTGCTCGCGAGTCGGAAAGAGTAGCTGCTCACGACTAATCACAATCACAGGATTAGCTATGGAATTGAAAAGTTTGTGGTAAAAAACTTAATGCTTAATGATTATTTTAATTTTTAATAAAACATCAAAACCCTAAAAATATTTCGACAAATATAATAATTTCTTAATATTAATTTAAAGCTTTAAATACTAAGAAATTCTAAGTCTAATAATGATGATTATAAATAATTTGTCATTACGAAAGAACTGACTTATGTATTCAGTATGTTTCTTAATGGTTGGACTATATTTTAGATTTTACTTTGTAAAATATATGCAAGATTCATGACAGTTTTGCATTGCATGTGTCAATAATCATCAAGCATTAAGTTTTTTACCACAAACTTTTCAATTCCATAGCTAATCCTGTGATTACTCCCGCTGCTCGCGAGTCGTGAGCAGCTGCTCTTTCCGACTCGCGAGTAAGCTGCTCCTTCGGACTCGCGAGCAGCTGCTCGAGTCGACTCGCGAGTAGGCTGCTCGCGAGTACTCGCGAGTAAGCTGCTCTTTCCGACTCGCGAGCAGCTGCTCTTTCCGACTCGCGAGTAGTTGCTCGCGAGTGCTCGCGAGTAGGCTGCTCCCATCGACTCGCGAGTAGGCAGCTAACATCGACTCGCGAGTACCTGCTCATTTCGCTGCTGCTCGCTCGTGCTCTCGAAATCAGTTGCTCGTTTGAGCATGAAAGAGCGAGCAAGAGCAAAAATGAGTACTCGCGAGTGAGCATTTACGAACCCTGCTTTGAAATGTCTAGACTGTGAATGCGACGTTTACAATGTTCGAAAACTGATCACAAGTGCAAGCGTTTCCATACATAATGCGGTCCGGATTGTTAAACAAAGTAGTTGTTTTGTTATTGTTATATTTTGTTTGGTATAGTTGCATTTTTAGCACGTGTGTGTTTACCTTATACCACCTGTGTGGAAATTTTTCTCAATAGATTGTCGCGTGTAATTGACTCTTTCTAACACATTGGCACTAGACAAGGAGAAGGGAAAGTTCCATGTAATTCCGAACTGCGAACATGAGTTGCAAACTAAATACGTGAAGCTAAAACCCCAAAGCATTTTGGTTTAGCGATGATATTGCAACAACACTTTCAATGACTTCTAAAAATATTTAGAGTGGTTTTCGGCCTTAATTTTACGTCAAATTCCTAGAAAAACCGTTTTATAGAAACTGGCTATTAAGGGTCGACATTGTTTACTCTCGAGACGAGACTCTGAATGAGGCCTTTAAACTAAATATGCTGATCTTTTTTTATTAACTTTCACTAACTCAATTTTTAACATGCTCCTTATTTCAACTTTAATACCTTGTATTATAAATAAATTATTGTTTTTCTTCAG
This sequence comes from Thecophora atra, assembly GCA_937620795.1. Classification (NCBI taxonomy): domain Eukaryota; kingdom Metazoa; phylum Arthropoda; class Insecta; order Diptera; family Conopidae; genus Thecophora; species Thecophora atra. The sequence goes on from OW569398.1 coordinate 70,515,224, forward strand.
TTATAGAAGAAAAGACTTTTCAAATGCATTTTACCACTGCAGCTAAATGTCCCATTTTTCTGTACTACAAAGCTTTTAGTAGACTGGGTTCCAAATAATTTCTTCCTCTCATGTGCTCTTTTTCCATGCAATTGTTTTTGTTTTACCAGTGCTTCTGACTCTCTATTGTCTCATTCCCTCTAATTACGAAAACAGCATACGTATTCTCTTCCGCAACTACACCTTTTCCACTTTTAAATCAGAAAGCGTCACTTTAAAATCAGAATCGTCACGCTTTCTGATTTACAAGTTACGCTTTGTGATTTACAAATGACGGTTTATGATTTACAAGTGACGCTTTCTGATTTAAAAATGACACTTTCTGATTTACAAGTGACGCTTTCTGATTTACAAGCGACGCTTTCTGATTTAAAAATTACGCTTTCTGATTCACAAGTGACGCTTTCTGATTTACAAATGACGCTTTCGGAATTACAAATGACGCTTTCTGATTTACAAGTGACGCTTTCTGATTTACAAGTTACGCTTTCTGATTTACAAGTGACGCTTTCTGATTTTAAAGTGCCGCTTTCTGATTTAAAAGTGGAAAAGGTGTAGATCGCGCTCATTACTTTCGTTCTTCTTTGCATATTCACATTTTATGTGTATGTGTGTCTAAATTAAGACATTGTAAGTGTGCTTCATTTCTTGCGTTCATAATATTTTTGCTTTTCTTTAGTTTTTGATTATTTTGACGAAGTTTTCTTGTTTGTGGTAGAAAGGGCCTACTTGAGTCGGCATACCGTATAAGCTTGTGTATTCTAAAATATATTTAAAGGAATATATTTCCATTCTAGTGTTTATGTTTCCGAACATTGAGTTTATAATATAATAAAGGAATTTTTTATTTTAATACAAAAATTTGGTTTTCTAGATACATTCTTCTACTATGCATTTAGAAAATTTTCAATGTACGAATAATTTTTAATTCAAGTAATTATAGTAATTTCAGCATTTCTTTACTATAATGATAAATTGCTAGATGGAAATATTTTAGTTTTACAAAACATCGCTAATCTCCAGCCTTGCAGAGTATAAAAGTCGCCGGTATGCCGACACAAATGATCCCTTTGCCAACGCAAACAAGAAGAAGAGAACATACTTGGAAACCTTTAAAACTGAAGAATATGAAAAACTAGTAAAGGTGTTGTCTACAGCCGGGCTGTAGCCGAAATACCCTACACCTTAAAGCTGCATATATACTCGTATATATATACAATATATATATTATACATATATCTAATAATAAATATACAATATATATATTATAATAATAATGAAAACAAAAAATTTTTTTTTAAAACTGGGCGGATCACGCCCATATTTGGCATATTAACTGGAAGCATAAGTCTAAACCTACATATAAAATTTTCTTGTCTTCTCTCAAAAAGTGATGCTAATATGGCCTTTTTTAACAGGCAAAACAGAGGTACCTGAACTCTCGATATAAAAACTAGGCGTGATCCTTGGGCGATTTTGCCCATTTTCAATACGAAACACCCCAACATAGCAACGAATATTTTTGCCAAATTTTGTTTTGAAATCTTAATCCGTTCTCCTGTGATCGTGATTTCAACGGACAGACAGACGGACAGACATCGCTATTTCAATTTCGGTGGTGATGCTGATCAAGAATATATATACTTTTCCATACCTATCTTGTCTAGTTCTATGCGTTACACACTCCGGTAGAAAGTGAATATACCCTCAACCTTAAGGTGTAGGGTATAATAATTTGAATGCAAGAAATTAAGCACACATACAATCAGGCACACATGCAATCAGGCTCACATACGCATAAAATATGAATATGCAAAGAAGAACGAAAGTAATGAGCGCGATCTAGATCCCACTAGTTGCGGAAGAGAATACGCATGCATTTTTCGTAAGTGAAGGGAATGAGACAATAGAGAGTCAGGAGTACTGATAAAACAAAAATAATTGCATGGAAAAAGAGCACATGATAGTGGAAATTATTTAGGACCCAGGCTACTGAAAGCATTGTAGCACAGAAAAAGTGGACTTTTAGCTGTCTATATGTTATATGGTCAGTGGTTCTACTATATTTAAATAGCTTTTATATACAAGAACTTATTAAAATAATCACCAATTTTACATGCAGCATATTTCAATTATATTTTTAGTTTAACCTGCTTTTTTTACTGTTTTCGATAAATTAATATTATGATTGTAGAAACTGTTGTTATTGAAATTATTAAGAACTATAAATTGATAGCCTAAAGAGGCCGTCCAACAGAAAGCGATTTGTGATACTCTCGGGCGACATAACAGAATTTTAGTGTTGTGTTCTATGAAGTTGTCGTGTTGTTTCATATCAGAGACCAGAGATAACGAGACGCGAGACTCGGTCCAGCCAGTTTTTCGTGAAGAAAATTACGAAATAGACCCCCAATGAAGTTGTATTTTTTTGCAAATACAACAAATTCGATAGTTTTTATAAGATTTCTGGTTGTATTTATTTAAATATTAATGCATTTCATAGAGTTTCATATATTTCGTTAGCTCAGTTTGCAACTGTAATTTATGCACTCCTTATGAAAACCTTTCATAATATTTTTATTCATACTTATACTTGCAAAAAAAAATTATGTTTTATTTTTAAAATGTTATATAAATTTAGGTTATTAATTTCTGTAAAGAGAATAACATTGAATGCAGTATTGGCACTTCTACATTTTTGTTTCACCTCAGCAGTGAAATTTTTTACTCGTTTGCAACAGAGAACTGCATAAGACGATTCACAATTATGAGCCTCATTGCTTATTTCACAAAAATTATCCACCCATTACTACACTTACTCATATTTTTTAACTCCGAATAGCATTCACATTCACGATATGTGATATATACGATATGCATGCATGATTCACATTCACAAACTTCAATTGGGAGACCAATTCACATTTCAAACTACAAAACCATTCACATGATTCATAGAAATTCCCATGAGCTTCCATACCATTCATAAAAATTGCCCTGAATGCACGCACCATTCAGAGATCGAGGGACATTTTTGTACTCTTTCAACTTACTTTCATTGCTCTCAAGGTTTTCAGTTTATTTTGTGTTGATTTGTATCGTTCTGAATAAAGTTCTGTTGGTGAGAGAGGAATGAAAAACCTCTTGCATAGGTGTGAATATATCTACATAGCCGCGCATATTTTAATGTATCAATATACACTGTCAAAACTAACAACATATACAAATTTCAAATAATATATGCTGGTAATTGATATCTTATGAATCCTTAATATTATCTGTCATGAAGCAAAAAATAAAAATTTAATTGTTCTTCCTCTATACAAAATAAATTTTTTTATTTATAAATTACACATCATTTAAAAAACAATAATATAAGTCTGTGGCTTGATTGAAAGTATTGTTTGTATTTGGAGAGTATAAAACTTAAAGCAATTCGACGACATATTCACAGATTTTAGCGGATGGCATATGAAAAAAAATCATTAAACTTCAAACACAACATTTTCTCAGTGTTCGCTGATAACAAGGGTCTTGGATTGCTTTGCTGCCCAATATACCGAAATGCACATCCATAGAATAGGAAGGGACTTCTTACGGAGGAAAATGAACCCCTTCCCAAAACGGAAAGTTCACTTCTTAAATTATTAGAGATATACGAAAAATAAATAATAATTTCAAGCGCTGAAAAAATTAATTTCAATCAAAATCAGAATTATGCGTACACACAAGTAATGAAGAAATGAGAGGAAAAGTAAGAGATCAACTCCAAGGAAATATCTCTGAACTGGGGTCCCCCTCCTAAATTTACCTGCGTACTTCAATGCACTTCAAAGAAGGAAGACATTTTTATTAGACGTCTTTGAGGCGCCACTGAATTATTTCCTTACCAGCTATTGTTTGGTGAGAATGAGAAGCAGAGAACGATTTTTACAATCCAAATTGTTCTGAGGTTTTTCTTACAATCGCAGAGTTATGATCGTCTGGCCATTTAAATCATCGCGATGTGTTCAAAAGCATTCATTCCATTCTTATTATGGATTCAAAATATTGGAATGAATACAAAATTGACTTGAAAGACTCACAAAACTCACAAAAGTTCTTTGCGAGTGTTCATGTTACCAGGAAATCATAATAATATGCACCATTCACGTACAAAAAAATGCCCAAGTCTTCCCAGAAATTTTGGTCATCGTTCATTGGTTGCAATTTGTATTCATGGGACTGAAGTTTTTTGTTGCTTCTCACCTTTTTATTTTTATCCTTGTTACACCTTTCCTTCAAAAAACAATAACAAAAGTGGTGCATATTCTGAACAACAAAAAATTATGGTAAAATCCATATCGACGCGACGCTAATGAGATCGTGGTTTTCCCAGCGAGAACATTTTTACTGATTCATACGTTTGCTTTGAAAAGCAACAACAAAAGGAGACATCCCGTTAGGGTCTCGTCCATAGTAATTGCTCATTAGTAGGTCGCGGATGCGTATATAATGTGTGAAATCATGTGCCGAGTATTTCTTGCTTCCCAAAAGTAATTTCATGTTTCCTGGTCGCAAAAGCTGATCAATTATTCCAAGTTCTTCCACGAGGTGTACAAGACGAAAACTTCCACGGTGTGAATAAGACGAAAAGTGTTAAAGATGAATCTATCAGAAATAAAAGTTAATATTGAATCTGGAGTATTTAGCATTGAGCAAAAAAGAAAAAGCAGAAGTGAAATTTGGACCATTTTCGGTGAAATAAAAAAAACCGACGGAAGATACATTGACAATTTCGTGTGCTGTCGTGTGTGCTTGAAAATTTTAAAATTTAATGGAAAACAGACGTCGAATTTAGTTCGGCATAAATGTTATGCACACAGATACGCACCTCATCAACTCCGCATAGTAGACCCAAGTGAAAAACAAAAAATATTTAAAGTTTGTTCTGAGTGGGTAACACAAGATTTCAGGCCATTTGCTGCACTAACTGGCGATGGATTTCGCAAAATGGTGAGAGCATTTCTACACATCGGCGCTAAATATGGAGAAGAAGTGTATTTAGACGACCTGTTGCCAGATCCCACAACGGTCTCCCGCTCAATTAAAAAGTCAGCTGATGAAAAAAAGCATTATATTAAAGATGATATTAAATCTATTGTTACGAATGGACAGGCTTCCATGACTGTTGATCTGTGGAGTGACAACTTTATTAAAAGGAATTATCTTTGCGCTACTTTCCATTTCGTGAAAAATGATTGCATGCACGAAATTGTTCTAGGTGTAAAATCGTTGGATTTCCTTAAAACTACTGCATCCACCGTTTTGGCTAAAATAAAAGCCATACTACTAGAATTCGATGTGGACGATGCCACCAGTATTACATTTGTGACAGATCGTGGGTCCAATATGATTAGTGCTTTAAAGAACTATAGCCGCATAAATTGCTCCAACCATTTATTTGACAATGTATTGGAAAGCAGTTTCGATGATACTTTGGAATTAGCAGAGATGATCGATGGTTGCAAAAAGTTAGTGAAATATTTTAAAAAAAGTAACTTGCAACACTTCTTCAACTTTAAACTTTAAACTATTTAAGTCTATAACAATAAATTGGCTAAAGATCAATGAAATTTTGTGCGGACGGTCGGAAAACCATAGACTAACGTGCATTGATATAGATACTTTGAATGCACTAGTGGAAATTTGCGAAAGTTTCGAAAAAGTTAGCAAAAAATTACAAGGACGCTCGTATACAACGATTAATTATGTTTACCCATCGATTAATCGAATTCAGAAAATATGCGAATTTAAAGAAACAGATATGAACATCATCTCTTCCTTGAAGGAAAATATTCTACGCCAGGTAGAGCTGAAATGGTTACCAAATTTAAGCATAATTCACAAGGCGGCGTACTTCTTATATCCGCCTACAAACAGGATCCTAAGCCATGAGTGCATAACAGAGGTAAAGGCATTTTGTGTCGAGCATATTCCAGAAATGAGAAACCATATCGATGAAACTAATTCTGATTCTTCACAACACTTCTTGGACAGTTTGCCATTGGGGAGCGATATAGAATTCTTTCATCCTGAACTCTTGGAACTGCCTTTAATTACTTCTGCACAAACTTGCAGAGATGAAGTTGAAAAATATTCATCTGTGGTAATACCTGTGACCACTGACTTCAACATATGTATTTGTTTGGTGGCGAGAGCACAGAAGTGAATACCCACAGTTTGGAGTTTTAGCTGAAAAAATTTTATCAATACCTGCAAGTAGTGCAGCTTCAGAGAGAATATTTTCATTAGTCGGGCATTTAATATCTGAAAGAAGAAGCCGATTGGATCCAAAAACTGTGGACTCCCTTCTATTTTTAAATTCTCTGTATAAGTATGATATGTAAACTGAAATGTTTCGTGTCGGTAGTTTTTCTCTTACATCTATAAACACAATAAAACTAAATAATTTATATAATTACTTTAGACTATATTTTCAAGTTTGTTAAGTTGAATATGAAACTATATGCATATTGCACTGGAAAGAATAATAAAAATAAAGTTCTTTTATAATATTTGAAAATTGCTAAAAAGGGTTTGAATGATCGATGTGTTGGCTTAGTTGAACACGTACATGCTAGCGTATGAATACAAACGCGTTCGTACGTACAAATAGTAATTACTATTTGTATGCATGTACAAATATTATCTGGGAAGATTATTTCGGAAGAGTATGTCAACGTTGCACCCAACTGTTTCATATGTAATGTTGTTGCTTTTCAAAGCAAACGTATGAATCAGTAAAAATGTTCTCGCTGGGAAAACCACGATCTCATTAGCGTCGCGTCGATATGGATTTTACCATAATTTTTTGTTGTTCAGAATATGCACCACTTTTGTTATTGTTTTTTGAAGGAAAGGTGTAACAAGGATAAAAATAAAAAGGTGAGAAGCAACAAAAAACTTCAGTCCCATGAATACAAATTGCAACCAATGAACGATGACCAAAATTTCTGGGAAGACTTGGGCATTTTTTTGTACGTGAATGGTGCATATTATTATGATTTCCTGGTAACATGAACACTCGCAAAGAACTTTTGTGAGTTTTGTGAGTCTTTCAAGTCAATTTTGTATTCATTCCAATATTTTGAATCCATAATAAGAATGGAATGAATGCTTTTGAACACATCGCGATGATTTAAATGGCCAGACGATCATAACTCTGCGATTGTAAGAAAAACCTCAGAACAATTTGGATTGTAAAAATCGTTCTCTGCTTCTCATTCTCACCAAACAATAGCTGGTAAGGAAATAATTCAGTGGCGCCTCAAAGACGTCTAATAAAAATGTCTTCCTTCTTTGAAGTGCATTGAAGTACGCAGGTAAATTTAGGAGGGGGACCCCAGTTCAGAGATATTTCCTTGGAGTTGATCTCTTACTTTTCCTCTCATTTCTTCATTACTTGTGTGTACGCATAATTCTGATTTTGATTGAAATTAATTTTTTCAGCGCTTGAAATTATTATTTATTTTTCGTATATCTCTAATAATTTAAGAAGTGAACTTTCCGTTTTGGGAAGGGGTTCATTTTCCTCCGTAAGAAGTCCCTTCCTATTCTATGGATGTGCATTTCGGTATATTGGGCAGCAAAGCAATCCAAGACCCTTGTTATCAGCGAACACTGAGAAAATGTTGTGTTTGAAGTTTAATGATTTTTTTTCATATGCCATCCGCTAAAATCTGTGAATATGTCGTCGAATTGCTTTAAGTTTTATACTCTCCAAATACAAACAATACTTTCAATCAAGCCACAGACTTATATTATTGTTTTTTAAATGATATGTAATTTATAAATAAAAAAATTTATTTTGTATAGAGGAAGAACAATTAAATTTTTATTTTTTGCTTCATGACAGATAATATTAAGGATTCATAAGATATCAATTACCAGCATATATTATTTGAAATTTGTATATGTTGTTAGTTTTGACAGTGTATATTGATACATTAAAATATGCGCGGCTATGTAGATATATTCACACTTATGCAAGAGGTTTTTCATTCCTCTCTCACCAACAGAACTTTATTCAGAACGATACAAATCAACACAAAATAAACTGAAAACCTTGAGAGCAATGAAAGTAAGTTGAAAGAGTACAAAAATGTCCCTCGATCTCTGAATGGTGCGTGCATTCAGGGCAATTTTTATGAATGGTATGGAAACTCATTCGAATTTCTATGAATCATGTGAATGGTTTTGAAGTTTGTGAATGTGAATCGTGCAGGCATTCACTTGAAAGACTGCGAGCCTGTACACGATTCAAATTTCTGTTAATCGAGCACACCCAGTTGTTTGAATTGTGTGTGCCTGAAGCACATTCGCATTCGTAAATTTTGTGAATGGCTCACTAGCTCATAAAAGGGCATTCATGCAGTTCTCTGATATGTATATACACTGAGATAATATAATTAGTTCTCAAAAAAACTTAAATAAATATTCATACTTAAACTGCAGCTTTCGTGTTTTATAAACAACCTTTTCCCTTTAAACCATAAAAATGCTAGCTCTTTTCTTGCATTGCTTTAAAAAACGTGGAAGTTGGTAAATACGAATAACTTACGGGCAGCGACTGCATACAAACGTAACAAACATAAATATATGCTATCATTTGAGGCAGGTTTTTCATTGTTTATTGCTCAATAATTTGCATAATTACTGCTGCCGCTAAAGAAATTGTAACATTTCTTTTAAAATTTTATTACCTGCTGTATGGGTCATTATGGTAATTGTCAAGACTTTCGCGAAGCCGTGCACTTAGTCTTTTTATACCCTACGCCTTAAGGTTGAGGGTATATTCACTTTCTACCGGAGTGTGTAACGCATAGAACTAGACACGATAGGTATGGAAAAGTATATATATTCTTGATCAGCATCACCACTAAAATTGAAATAACGATGTCTGTCCGTCTGTCTGTCTGTCTGTCTGTCTGTCCGTTGAAATCACGATCACAGGAGAACGGATTAAGATTTCAAAATGAAATTTGGCAAAAAATATTCGTTGCTATGTTGGGCTGTTTCGTATTGAAAATGGGCAAAATGGCCCAAGGACCGCGCCTACTTTTTATATCGAGAGTGCAGGTACCTCTGTTTTGCCTATTAAAAAAGGCCATATCAGCAACCCTTTTTTAAAAGAAGACAAGAAAATTTTATAAATAGGTTTAGACTAATGCTTCCAGTTAATATGCCAAATATGGGCGTGATCCGCCCACTTTTAGTTTACATATGTCATGGAGGGTTTTACATGGATTGTATTTAAAAGTATATAAGTTTCCTGAATAATGGTGTACATAATATTGTAGTTTGTGAACCAATAATATTCTGTTGCGAAAAAAATGGGCGGGCCACGCCTTCTTTTTACCCATCCACCCAGTACTGCAATATATTTTTATACCCTACACCTAAATTTTGAGGTGGATCGCACTGTTTCATTATTGCAGTGAGCAAAATGTTTAATAAAGATGAAAAATGTTAATTTAATATAAATTTTAATAATTCACATACATGTTTATTATTATGAATATTTTTATATTTTCGAACCGCAATCCATTATCTACAAATATTTGTAATCATTACCACTAGCCAATCAACTATGTTTACAGTGTACCGAATAGAGAGATTATTTCCATCAACCAACATCTCTCAAAGATTCACACATGCACAAAATATGATAATATGAGTTTTGGCCAGCGTTGGTGTAGATAAACGAATCGGTAGCTACATACATGGTTTAATCTGAAGTTGTTGACTTATGGTTTCATTTAGCTGTAATTAAACTCGTACATTTTCCATTTCGACAACGCGGGAACAATAAAAGCTAAATAAATAGGTTTTTTATAAACTATACGGGCTCTAAATATCTGAACAGCAATCATATTTTCTGTTAATTGCTTACAACTGTGAAAGCTTGGTTTAGCGATTAGTGTTCGCTCTCCCAATCGCCAACCTCTACTTTCGCAGTCGTTCACTATTTTAATGTCTTTCCGTTTATCTACATTCTCCATAGTTTTCACATAGACCATTGTTTGACAATTTGTAAAAATTCTTGTCGAAAGCATTCTATGCTAAACTGCGGTGATGCCGTATTAAGGTCGATATATTGACTTAATTAACAAGCCTGCTTGAATTGCAATATTCTATAAATCATTAGTAATCAACTTTGTACACTTAGAATTACCTACAGTTTAGTAGTACGTATCCGAAAGGAGAATCAAATGGAACTGCAAGAACATTATTCAATAATTTGCATCCATTTGAAACCCCCATAAAGTAGATAAAGCGGCATTGCATAATCGTACAAGTTGTTGGCATCCAATTAAGTCAAGTAATTTGACGATTGACTGGCACCATAATTCGCCACCTCGGATAGCTTTCTACACGAAATGTTACATGTTAATAACACTGAAATTTCCAAAATTATCTTTATTGTTTTTAACATAACATGGCATGATAAACCTGGAGCTGTGTAACATTGACAGGGATCTAATTCGTAGATGTTTGTGCAAACTTTTCGGAAATTCTCAAATATATCTACCAAGATTAGAACATCCGTCTTCAGATATTCCAGCAAATAGTCTTCCTATGTTTGATAGTTAAAAACTTGTCAAACCTTTGATAGGCATGTTGATAGTCTTTCTCAGAGCAATTAGTATTTGTCAAATGACTAAAGAAGTAAACATGACTGCGAAGACTACTTGCGCCGATACGGCCGACTGAATTTATGTACTCATTAGGGAATACATATTTTCATTTGGGTATATTTGGCGAACAAATTTTTCGCTAATGCATACAATGCAATTAATGCAAATTGATGCCATGAAGCGAAAAGAACCCAAGAATCTAATTTCAATTGATTTATTTGCTGCAGTCAAACTCAACATCACTCCAGTTTAAAAAAATTAAAATGGACGTCTCAACAGGCTTTGTAAGGTTCATACCATATATCCCGAGTTCGTTACGGCGAAGAATTTTTGACAACATGCATGGTATGTCACATCCTAACGGCCGGGCCACCCAAAAGCTCATTAACCAGCGATATGTTTCGCACATATAAATCGGGATGCTGCCAAATGGGAACGCTCGTGCATATCCTGCCAACGCAGTAAAATTCATCGACACGTTCCGCAAAACAATATTCCGCAAAACATTAAAATACCTAACGAGCGATTTAAGCATGTGCACATGGACATAGTTGTAATGCCGCATTTCGACGGATTCAAATACTGTCTTACAATTAATGACCGCTTCTCCCGTTGGCCGGAGGCCATTCCGCTGCGAGATAAAACAATCATCTGTTTGAAGACAATAAACCGAGTAAACGAATATACATACTGACTTACATATATTTCGTCACCAGAAATTCAATTACATACCGAGATGCATATGAGATCAACCAGTCGATCATATACGTACTGCACAACGACCAGCAATATATGTACATATATACATACCGACATAATTGCAGAAGCAGAAACGAAGAAGAATAACAATAACAGAAAATAACAACAACCACCGACTGCTCCTTTACAATAAACCACAAGAAGCAAGAAACAACAACAACGACAAGACATGATTCCATAACCAGACATATGGAAAGCGACAACAACAACAACAACAGCAACCACAGCTGATTGGAAGAAAATGCTAACGAGAAGCATGGAATCTTCCAACGTGATTTATTTTTGCGTTCAATACAGAAGTTACTATTCCTAAGAACCTTAATTCAAGTGCTGCTTTTAACGAGCATTTTTGAAATTAGAAAACCGACCAGTCTCACACCGGCGAAACTCTTCACCAGTAAAGCGAGACTTTATCTCATTCGTGAGTTGGTTCATTTTTGGCGCCGTAAGGCAAATACATTTATTTTTAAGTCATCATACAGCTAGTGCCGTATGAATCCACGGGCGTTAGCTCACACCTGTTTTTTTTACGATTAATCAACATTAGTGTTGATTAACTCCACGGCCTTTAGCTCATTCTCGATTTTTTTTTTTACGATTAATCAACTTTAGAGTTGATTAACTCCACGGGCTTTTACTCGACCAAAGCGTCGCACCAGTACCGTGTCTGTTGCTCAGCTGTCCTTTTTCCACTCCCATTCAACTCCCTTTAGCATAAGATATAGGCTAAGTTGCATTGTAGTAGAATAAGCACCCATTGTTAGATATAAGAAAATTTAAATAAAAACGATATTAAATATAACGTCCGAGCTGAACTGATTCAGTCAGTGCTACATTGTTGAAACACAATTGTTGGAAATTCGGAAACGTTAAAAAGTGTGTGGTTTTTCAAGATCCACCCACAATGAATCCTGGAGCCGCTGAGTCTATCTCAGCTGAGACAAAAAACTTGTTACAAGTTTAATTGATATTCGTTTGACGAAATTCGCTATGAGGTTCTAACGAGTTTTCTTTTCCAGCTGGGATAAGCTTACCGGGTACAGAGTTCGTTTTGAAGTGGGTCTTGTAGACCCCTAAAGACGAAACCAACTGCTTGCCGTATTCTCGAATTACGTTCGATTGGAGTATTTTGCCAATCTACTACTGACTCAGTTAGTTTAGCTCGAACAGTTTGCTCGGACAATGTTTTAAATACACTTGAACTAACAATGATTTGTTACTTATTGATTAAACGCAACCATAACAGCTGGCAGCCGACATATCTGTCAAAATTACATTGGCTTTATGGATGTCGAAAAAAGTTGTACTTCCAGCTTACGCCACGCCGTCGACTGCAACCGATGTATTTTTCTTCTTCTCTTTACTTTATTTCCCTGAGCAAAGAGTTGCCTGAGCTTTCTTGTAAACTAAGCGGGGAACAAAATTAAGTGAACATTTTATATTTTCATATAAAATTTAACGTATTATGATAAGTTACTGCCGACGCGTCGCGACGGTTTCTCGGCGTCTAACGTAAAGCGGAATTTCGCCCCTCTGGACAGAGTCGCCGGTGAGTTACAGCTCGTAAAGTTAACTAGTTCTGGCTCGCTAAACGCACAGGGGTGAGCTAAAGTCCGTAGAGTTAACAAATTTTGGCTCGCTAATCGTACGAAGATGAGCTAAGGCCCGTAGAGTTAGTTGGAGCTTCCCAACTAATCGTTAAGTGTAAACAAAAGAGTTAACTGCATCTGGCCAGCTGATCGCAACCAAAACACATGAGTTAAAGGCGGTAGAGTTAGCTGCAGGTACCCAGCTAATCGGTTAGCGAAAGGAGAGGTAACCAACAGTCCGTAGAGAAGTAAATGTATTCAGCCTTTCAGCCGCCAAAAATGAATCAATTCACTGTAATAATATCGACAGGTCGTATTTGGCACTGTGTCTAAGTCATTAAGTGTCGTCGGTGAAATGAAGTTTGTGTGATTTGTAATGCTCAAACATAGTAAAATCGGCCGTGAAGGCAAAACTCATCACGGAGAGCATTACATGGTCATGCCGTTAGCTATCGTAGGTTGCTTTTCTATATTTCTTTTATAGAATGTATTTGTTGTTGTTTCATTGTTTTATGTGGTTGTCTATTGTAAGAATCAGTCTGCGGTGCTTGTTGTTGTTATTGTATATTTTTATACCCTACACCTTAAGGTTGAGGGTATATTCACTTTCAACCGGAGTGTGTAACGCATAGAACTAGACAAGATAGGTATGGAAAAGTATATATATTCTTGATCAGCATCACCACCAAAATTTAAATAACGATGTCTGTCCGTCTGTCTGTCTGTCCGTTGAAATCACGATCACAGGAGAACGGATTAAGATTTCAAAATGAAATTTGGCAAAAATATTCGTTGCTCTGTTGGGGTGTTTCGTATTGAAAATGGACAAAATCGCCCAAGGACCACGCCTACTTTTTATATCGAGAGTTCATGTACCTCTGTTTCGCCTATTAAAAAAAGCCATATCAGCATCACTTTTTGAGAGAAGAAAATAAAATTTTATACGTAGGTTTAGACTAATGCTTCCAGTTAATATGCCAAATATGGGCGTGATCCGCACACTTTTAGTTTACATAGGTCATGGAGGGTTTTACATAGATTGTATTGAAAAGTATATAAGTTTCCTGAATAATGGTGTACATAATATTGTAGTTTGTGAACCAATAATATTCTGTTGGGAAAAAAATGGGCGGGCCACGCCTCCTTTTTACCCATCCACCCATTATTGCAATATATTTTTATACCCTACACCTAAATTTTGAGAGTAAACGCACTTGGTACCGGTGTTTGTAACGCACAGAAATAGTTAAGCAGCTATAATTATAGCTTTAATTATATATCTTATATATACGAGTATATATGCAGCTTTAAGGTGTAGGGTATTTCGGCTACAGCCCGGCTGTAGCAACACCTTTACTAGTTGTACTTTCGTTGCTTCTTTCTGGCCGTGCCTATGTCTGTATGTCGGTATATGGATAGTGCTTTTTTCGACTGTTATTAAGATTAATATAAGATTAACATAAGATTAGTTCGTATCTAGTAAAGTGTGTGTATGCTTGGATGTGTTATGGCAGATGCGTGTCGGAATGTGAATGATTTCTTCGGTGTGGATTACTGGTTTTCGTTGTTTTTTTTATTTCGGTCTGTTTTTATTTTATGCTTGTTGGTCTATGCATATTGGTTTAACGATCTGACTGCTTACTTTAGGAAGATGCTTGAGAATTTATTGTAGTGATATTCGGATATAATAACTCTAAATTTTAAGCTAAAATAATATTAGAAAGGCCTTAAACTGATGAGAATGTTATACATTCAACTGTCGCAGCAGAAAACATAAAAGTAGCATATACAACATCATATGGAAAATTCCACATATACACTTGGCTGATTTTACAAAACTACAAATTTATCAAACGATTCAAAGTGAAATGACTTCATTAATGGCATTTCGTAGTTGGGACAGTCACTAATCATGTGTGGAATGTTACGTTATCCGCACAAAATAAACGACCACGCTTCATACGTATTGCCTTTCGAAGAGACAACTTATTTCAACATTGTCATTTAAGTGATGTTAAAGTGCACTAAAAATCTAATGCATATCCCTATGATGACCTCAATCTGAACTTTGATCGTGATCGACATGCTTTACTCCATGATATTTATTTAAAATTCCAACAAAACTATAACACTGGACCAATTGACATTCGAATTGAATATAAAACATCCAAGAATATTCCAGCCAACACTTCAGTTTATTGCATACTTGTACACGATAACTTAATTAAATATACTCCAGTGACTGGTAAAATTACAAAGCTAGTGTTAGGCACAATAGAACAGAGAGAGTTTGTTGCCGTGGATGTGCAAAGCTGTAAGGAAAACTTAAACGACTTTATAGTAAAACAAGTAAAGGTGTTGTCTACAGCCGCGCTGTAGCCGAAACACTCTACACCTTAAAGCTGCATATATACTCGTATATATAAGATATATAAGATAAACTATAATCATAGCTACTTAACTATTTCTGTGCGTTACAAACACCGGTACCAAGTGCGTTTACTGTCAAAATTTAGGTGTAGGGTATAAAAATATTTCGCAATACTGGGTGGATGGGTAAAAAGGAGGCGTGGCATGCCCATTTCTTCCCCAACAGAATATTATTGGTTCACAAACTACAATATTATGTACACCATTATTCAGGAAACTTATATACTTTTCAATACAATCCATGTAAAACCCTCCATGACCTATGTAAACTAAAAGTGGGCAGATCACGCCCATATTTGGCATATTAACTGGAAGCATTAGTCTAAACCTACGTATAAAATTTTCTTGTCTTCTCTCAAAAAGTGATGCTGATATGGCCTTTTTTAATAGGCAAAACAGAGGTACCTGCACTCTCGATATAAAAAGTAGGCGTGGTCCTTGGGAGATTTTGACCATTTTCAATAAGAAACACCTCAGCATAGCAACGAATATTTTTGCCAAATTTCATTTTGAAATCTTAATCCGTTCTCCTGTACTCATTAGGGAATACATATTTTCATTTGGGTATATTTGGCGAACAAATTTTTCGCTAATGCATACAATGCAATTAATGCAAATTGATGCCATGAAGCGAAAAGAACCCAAGAATCTAATTTCAATTGATTTATTTGCTGCAGTCAAACTCAACATCACTCCAGTTTAAAAAAATTAAAATGGACGTCTCAACAGGCTTTGTAAGGTTCATACCATATATCCCGAGTTCGTTACGGCGAAGAATTTTTGACAACATGCATGGTATGTCACATCCTAACGGCCGGGCCACCCAAAAGCTCATTAACCAGCGATATGTTTCGCCACATATAAATCGGGATGCTGCCAAATGGGAACGCTCGTGCATATCCTGCCAACGCAGGAAAATTCATCGACACGTTCCGCAAAACAATATTCCGCAAAACATTAAAATACCTAACGAGCGATTTAAGCATGTGCACATGGACATAGTTGTAATGCCGCATTTCGACGGATTCAAATACTGTCTTACAATTAATGACCGCTTCTCCCGTTGGCCGGAGGCCATTCCGCTGCGAGATAAAACAATCATCTGTTTGAAGACAATAAACCGAGTAAACGAATATACATACTGACTTACATATATTTCGTCACCAGAAATTCAATTACATACCGAGATGCATATGAGATCAACCAGTCGATCATATACGTACTGCACAACGACCAGCAATAGCAAAATATGTACATATATACATACCGACATAATTGCAGAAGCAGAAACGAAGAAGAATAACAATAATAGAAAATAACAACAACCACCGACTGCTCCTTTACAATAAACCACAAGAAGCAAGAAACAACAACAACGACAAGACATGATTCCATAACCAGACATATGGAAAGCGACAACAACAACAACAACAGCAACCACAGC
Organism: Thecophora atra; assembly: GCA_937620795.1. NCBI lineage: Eukaryota > Metazoa > Arthropoda > Insecta > Diptera > Conopidae > Thecophora > Thecophora atra. The sequence continues at coordinate 70,532,164 of OW569398.1, forward strand.
TGATTGGAAGAAAATGCTAACGAGAAGCATGGAATCTTCCAACGTGATTTATTTTTGCGTTCAATACAGAAGTTACAATTCCTAAGAACCTTAATTCAAGTGCTGCTTTTAACGAGCATTTTTAAAATTAGAAAACCGACCAGTCTCACACCGGCGAAACTCTTCACCAGTAAAGCGAGACTTTATCTCATTCGTGAGTTGGTTCATTTTTGGCGCCGTAAGGCAAATACATTTATTTTTAAGTCGTCATACAGCTAGTGCCGTATGAATCCACGGGCGTTAGCTCACACCTGTTTTTTTTTACGATTAATCAACATTAGTGTTGATTAACTCCACGGACTTTAGCTCATTCTCGATTTTTTTTTTGACGATTAATCAACTTTAGAGTTGATTAACTCCACGGGCTTTTACTCGACCAAAGCGTCGCACCAGTACCGTGTCTGTTGCTCAGCTGTCCTTTTTCCACTCCCATTCAACTCCCTTTAGCATAAGATATAGGCTAAGTTGCATTGTAGTAGAATAAGCACCCATTGTTAGATATAAGAAAATTTAAATAAAAACGATATTAAATATAACGTCCGAGCTGAACTGATTCAGTCAGTGCTACATTGTTGAAACACAATTGTTGGAAATTCGGAAACGTTAAAAAGTGTGTGGTTTTTCAAGATCCACCCACAATGAATCCTGGAGCCGCTGAGTCTATCTCAGCTGAGACAAAAAACTTGTTACAAGTTTAATTGATATTCGTTTGACGAAATTCGCTATGAGGTTCTAACGAGTTTTCTTTTCCAGCTGGGATAAGCTTACCGGGTACAGAGTTCATTTTGAAGTGGGTCTTGTAGACCCCTAAAGACGAAACCAACTGCTTGCCGTATTCTCGAATTACGTTCGATTGGAGTATTTTGCCAATCTACTACTGACTCAGTTAGTTTAGCTCGGACAGTTTGCTCGGACAATGTTTTAAATACACTTGAACTAACAATGATTTGTTACTTATTGATTAAACGCAACCATAACAGCTGGCAGCCGACATATCTGTCAAAATTACATTGGCTTTATGGATGTCGAAAAAAGTTGTACTTCCAGCTTACGCCACGCCGTCGACTGCAACCGATGTATTTTTCTTCTTCTCTTTACTTTATTTGCCTGAGCAAAGAGTTGCCTGAGCTTTCTTGTAAACTAAGCGGGGAACAAAATTAAGTGAACATTTTATATTTTCATATAAAATTATTTGTTCTTTGCAATATAATTATTTTATTATAAAATATTACATTATAAATATAATATTATTATTATATTTGAATTATTATGTTATTTTAATGCTTCACTATGGCGTTAAATGTGTTAGGGAACCAATTAATTTCCGTTTACTTTAATTTCTTTTGTTGCCTTTTTTGAAACTTTATGTCAGCTTCCAGATGCTATGATTTATTTAATCACTGGAAGTTAGTGGCTCTTCCAGCCGATGCTAGCCGATATGGTTGCGTTTAACGTATTATGATAAGTTACTGCCGACGCGTCGCGACGGTTTCTCGGCGTCTAACGTAAAGCGGAATTTCGCCCCTCTGGACAGAGTCGCCGGTGAGTTACAGCTCGTAAAGTTAACTAGTTCTGGCTCGCTAAACGCACAGGGGTGAGCTAAAGTCCGTAGAGTTAACAAATTTTGGCTCGCTAATCGTACGAAGATGAGCTAAGGCCCGTAGAGTTAGTTGGAGCTTCCCAACTAATCGTTAAGTGTAAACAAAAGAGTTAACTGCATCTGGCCAGCTGATCGCAACCAAAACACATGAGTTAAAGGCGGTAGAGTTAGCTGCAAGTACCCAGCTAATCGGTTAGCGAAAGCAGAGGTAACCAACAGTCCGTAGAGAAGTAAATGTATTCAGCCTTTCAGCCGCCAAAAATGAATCAATTCACTGTAATAATATCGACAGGTCGTATTTGGCACTGTGTCTAAGTCATTAAGTGTCGTCGGTGAAATGAAGTTTGTGTGATTTGTAATGCTCAAACATAGTAAAATCGGCCGTGAAGGCAAAACTCATCACGGAGAGCATTACATGGTCATGCCGTTAGCTATCGTAGGTTGCTTTTCTATATTTCTTTTATAGAATCTTCTTGTTGTTGTTTCATTGTTTTATGTGGTTGTCTATTGTAAGAATCAGTCTGCGGTGCTTGTTGTTGTTATTGTATATTTTTATACCCTACACCTTAAGGTTGAGGGTATATTCACTTTCAACCGGAGTGTGTAACGCATAGAACTAGACAAGATAGGTATGGAAAAGTATATATATTCTTGATCAGCATCACCACCAAAATTTAAATAACGATGTCTGTCCGTCTGTCTGTCTGTCCGTTGAAATCACGATCACAGGAGAACGGATTAAGATTTCAAAATGAAATTTGGCAAAAATATTCGTTGCTCTGTTGGGGTGTTTCGTATTGAAAATGGACAAAATCGCCCAAGGACCACGCCTACTTTTTATATCGAGAGTTCATGTACCTCTGTTTCGCCTATTAAAATAAGCCATATCAGCATCACTTTTTGAGAGAAGAAAATAAAATTTTATACGTAGGTTTAGACTAATGCTTCCAGTTAATATGCCAAATATGGGCGTGATCCGCACACTTTTAGTTTACATAGGTCATGGAGGGTTTTACATAGATTGTATTGAAAAGTATATAAGTTTCCTGAATAAAGGTGTACATAATATTGTAGTTTGTGAACCAATAATATTCTGTTGGGAATGGGCGGGCCACGCCTCCTTTTTACCCATCCACCCATTATTGCAATATATTTTTATACCCTACACCTAAATTTTGAGAGTAAACGCACTTGGTACCGGTGTTTGTAACGCACAGAAATAGTTAAGCAGCTATAATTATAGCTATAATTATATATCTTATATATACGAGTATATATGCAGCTTTAAGGTGTAGGGTATTTCGGCTACAGCCCGGCTGTAGCAACACCTTTACTAGTTGTACTTTCGTTGCTTCTTTCTGGCCGTGCCTATGTCTGTATGTCGGTATATGGATAGTGCTTTTTTCGACTGTTATTAAGATTAATATAAGATTAACATAAGATCGGAAACGTTAAAAAGTGTGTGGTTTTTCAAGATCCAGCCACAATGAATCCTGGAGCCGCTGAGTCTATCTCAGCTGAGACAAAAAACTTGTTACAAGTTTAATTGATATTCGTTTGACGAAATTTGCTATGAGGTTCTAACGAGTTTTCTTTTCCAGCTGGGATAAGCTTACCGGGTACAGAGTTCGTTTTGAAGTGGGTCTTGTAGACCCCTAAAGACGAAACCAACTGCTTGCCGTATTCTCGAATTACGTTCGATTGGAGTATTTTGCCAATCTACTACTGACTCAGTTAGTTTAGCTCGGACAGTTTGCTCGGACAATGTTTTAAATACACTTGAACTAACAATGATTTGTTACTTATTGATTAAACGCAACCATAACAGCTGGCAGCCGACATATCTGTCAAAATAACATTGGCTTTATGGATGTCGAAAAAAGTTGTACTTCCAGCTTACGCCACGCCGTCGACTGCAACCGATGTATTTTTCTTCTTCTCTTTACTTTATTTGCCTGAGCAAAGAGTTGCCTGAGCTTTCTTGTAAACTAAGCGGGGAACAAAATTAAGTGAACATTTTATATTTTCATATAAAATTATTTGTTCTTTGCAATATAATTATTTTATTATAAAATATTACATTATAAATATAATATTATTATTATATTTGAATTATTATGTTATTTTAATGCTTCACTATGGCGTTAAATGTGTTAGGGAACCAATTAATTTCCGTTTACTTTAATTTCTTTTGTTGCCTTTTTTGAAACTTTATGTCAGCTTCCAGATGCTATGGTTTTATTTAATCACTGGAAGTTAGTGGCTCTTCCAGCCGATGCTAGCCGATATGGTTGCGTTTAACGTATTATGATAAGTTACTGCCGACGCGTCGCGACGGTTTCTCGGCGTCTAACGTAAACGGAATTTCGCCCCTCTGGACAGAGTCGCCGGTGAGTTACAGCTCGTAAAGTTAACTAGTTCTGGCTCGCTAAACGCACAGGGGTGAGCTAAAGTCCGTAGAGTTAACAAATTTTGGCTCGCTAATCGTACGAAGATGAGCTAAGGCCCGTAGAGTTAGTTGGAGCTTCCCAACTAATCGTTAAGTGTAAACAAAAGAGTTAACTGCATCTGGCCAGCTGATCGCAACCAAAACACATGAGTTAAAGGCGGTAGAGTTAGCTGCAGGTACCCAGCTAATCGGTTAGCGAAAGCAGAGGTAACCAACAGTCCGTAGAGAAGTAAATGTATTCAGCCTTTCAGCCGCCAAAAATGAATCAATTCACTGTAATAATATCGACAGGTCGTATTTGGCACTGTGTCTAAGTCATTAAGTGTCGTCGGTGAAATGAAGTTTGTGTGATTTGTAATGCTCAAACATAGTAAAATCGGCCGTGAAGGCAAAACTCATCACGGAGAGCATTACATGGTCATGCCGTTAGCTATCGTAGGTTGCTTTTCTATATTTCTTTTATAGAATGTATTTGTTGTTGTTTCATTGTTTTATGTGGTTGTCTATTGTAAGAATCAGTCTGCGGTGCTTGTTGTTGTTATTGTATATTTTTATACCCTACACCTTAAGGTTGAGGGTATATTCACTTTCAACCGGAGTGTGTAACGCATAGAACTAGACAAGATAGGTATGGAAAAGTATATATATTCTTGATCAGCATCACCACCAAAATTTAAATAACGATGTCTGTCCGTCTGTCTGTCTGTCCGTTGAAATCACGATCACAGGAGAACGGATTAAGATTTCAAAATGAAATTTGGGAAAAATATTCGTTGCTCTGTTGGGGTGTTTCGTATTGAAAATGGACAAAATCGCCCAAGGACCACGCCTACTTTTTATATCGAGAGTTCATGTACCTCTGTTTCGCCTATTAAAAAAAGCCATATCAGCATCACTTTTTGAGAGAAGAAAATAAAATTTTATACGTAGGTTTAGACTAATGCTTCCAGTTAATATGCCAAATATGGGCGTGATCCGCACACTTTTAGTTTACATAGGTCATGGAGGGTTTTACATAGATTGTATTGAAAAGTATATAAGTTTCCTGAATAATGGTGTACATAATATTGTAGTTTGTGAACCAATAATATTCTGTTGGGAAAAAAATGGGCGGGCCACGCCTCCTTTTTACCCATCCACCCAGTATTGCAATATATTTTTATACCCTACACCTTAATTTTGAGAGTAAACGCACTTGGTACCGGTGTTTGTAACGCACAGAAATAGTTAAGCAGCTATAATTATAGCTATAATTATATATCTTATATATACGAGTATATATGCAGCTTTAAGGTGTAGGGTATTTCGGCTACAGCCCGGCTGTAGCAACACCTTTACTAGTTGTACTTTCGTTGCTTCTTTCTGGCCGTGCCTATGTCTGTATGTCGGTATATGGATAGTGCTTTTTTCGACTGTTATTAAGATTAATATAAGATTAACATAAGATTAGTTCGTATCTAGTAAAGTGTGTGTATGCTTGGATGTGTTATGGCAGATGCGTGTCGGAATGTGAATGATTTCTTCGGTGTGGATTACTGGTTTTCGTTGTTTTTTTTTATTTCGGTCTGTTTTTATTTTATGCTTGTTGGTCTATGCATATTGGTTTAACGATCTGACTGCTTACTTTAGGAAGATGCTTGAGAATTTATTGTAATGATATTCGGATATAATAACTTTAAATTTTAAGCTAAAATAATATTAGAAAGGCCTTAAACTGATGAGAATGTTATACATTCAACTGTCGCAGCAGAAAACATAAAAGTAGCATATACAACATCATATGGAAAATTCCACATATACACTTGGCTGATTTTACAAAACTACAAATTTATCAAACGATTCAAAGTGAAATGACTTCATTAATGGCATTTCGTAGTTGGGACAGTCACTAATCATGTGTGGAATGTTACGTTATCCGCACAAAATAAACGACCACGCTTCATACGTATTGCCTTTCGAAGAGACAACTTATTTCAACATTGTCATTTAAGTGATGTTAAAGTGCACTAAAAATCTAATGCATATCCCTATGATGACCTCAATCTGAACTTTGATCGTGATCGACATGCTTTACTCCATGATATTTATTTAAAATTCCAACAAAACTATAACACTGGACCAATTGACATTCGAATTGAATATAAAACATCCAAGAATATTCCAGCCAACACTTCAGTTTATTGCATACTTGTACACGATAACTTAATTAAATATACTCCAGTGACTGGTAAAATTAAAAAGCTAGTGTTAGGCACAATAGAACAGAGAGAGTTTGTTGCCGTGGATGTGCAAAGCTGTAAGGAAAACTTAAACGACTTTATAGTAAAACAAGTAAAGGTGTTGTCTACAGCCGCGCTGTAGCCGAAACACTCTACACCTTAAAGCTGGATATATACTCGTATATATAAGATATATAAGATAAACTATAATCATAGCTACTTAACTATTTCTGTGCGTTACAAACACCGGTACCAAGTGCGTTTACTGTCAAAATTTAGGTGTAGGGTATAAAAATATTTCGCAATACTGGGTGGATGGGTAAAAAGGAGGCGTGGCATGCCCATTTCTTCCCCAACAGAATATTATTGGTTCACAAACTACAATATTATGTACACCATTATTCAGGAAACTTATATACTTTTCAATACAATCCATGTAAAACCCTCCATGACCTATGTAAACTAAAAGTGGGCAGATCACGCCCATATTTGGCATATTAACTGGAAGCATTAGTCTAAACCTACGTATAAAATTTTCTTGTCTTCTCTCAAAAAGTGATGCTGATATGGCCTTTTTTAATAGGCAAAACAGAGGTACCTGCACTCTCGATATAAAAAGTAGGCGTGGTCCTTGGGAGATTTTGACCATTTTCAATAAGAAACACCTCAGCATAGCAACGAATATTTTTGCCAAATTTCATTTTGAAATCTTAATCCGTTCTCCTGTGCTCGTGATTTCAACGGACAGATAGACAGACAGCCAGACAGACAGACAGGCAGACGGACGGACAGACATCGTTATTTCAATTTTGGTGGTAATGCTGATCAAGAATATATATACTTTTCCATACCTATCTTGTCTAGTTCTATGCGTTACACACTCCGGTAGAAGGTGAATATACCCTCAACCTTAAGGTGTAGGGTATAAAAAGACGAAGTGCATGGCTTCGCGAAAGTCTTGACAATTACCATAATGACCCATACAGCAGGTAATAAATGGAACTGCAAGAACATTATTCAATAATTTGCATCTATTTAAAACCCCCATAAAGTAGATAAAGCGGCATTGCATAATCGTACAAGTTGTTGGCATCCAATTAAGTCAAGTAATTTGACGATTGACTGGCACCATAATTCGTCATATAGTTATTATTGCTTATACTTATTATAATGCCACCTCGTATAGCTTTCTACACGAAATGTTACATGTTAATAACACTGAAATTTCCAAAATTATCTTTATTGTTTTTAACATAACATGGCATGACAAACCTGGAGCTGTGTAACATTGACAGGGATCTAATTCGTAGATGTTTGTGCAAACTTTTCGGAAATTCTCAAATACATCTACCAAGATTAGAACATCCGTCTTCAGATATACAAGCAAATAGTCTTCCAATGTTTTATAGTTAAAAACTTGCCAAACCTTTGATAGGCATGTTGATAGTCTTTCTCAGAGCAATTAGTATTTTTCAAATAACTAAAGAAGTCAACATGACTGCGAAGACTACTTTTTCCGATACGGCCGACTGAATTTATGTACTCATAAGGGAATACATATTTTCATTTGGGTACATTTGGCGAACATGCAAATCAGTTGGTGAAAAATTTTTCCCTAATGCATACAATGCAATAAATGCAAATTGATGCCATGAAGCGAAAAGAATCCAAGAATATAATAATATATATAATATATATAATATATATAATATATATATTTTAATTGATTTATTTTCGCTCAAAATACGGGTTATGTACCGGTATCCTGTATTTCCCGTCAAATGGCAATGATCTGACACTTTGTCAGACCCCAATTCCTGTCCACAAATGTGACAAGAATTGGAGTCCTTTTGTCGGTTAATCTCTTCAACGTTCAACGAGTTTATTGGCCTCACTAAACTTAATTAATTGGTATAAATATATCTAACATCTCTAACTAAATATTCTATAAACTTTTTGGGAGCATCCTCCTCAGATAAACTTACATATCTACTTCAACTACTGTCATAATTACAATTAATATAAAAGCTGAAGGCTATATATTTATTTATTAAATTATTATTACTATTTATGCCATGATTCAGAAAAGCTATATCAGTGGTTGGCGTTGTCTTTCAACAAGCACTTAACAACGCTCTGTGTCGGAGTGCAGAGAGAATGCGGACGGAGAGCCACTCATTCCAGTTCGTGTCCAACTTGCGGTTAACGGCATTTCCTCTTCTCAGCATGCCGACGGACAGACAAGTTCCGTAAAGTGGCGTGAACGAAGTTTCTAGAAGAATTTTTTTCTATGAACTTCGCATCATGCCATTCTACGGGACTTGCAATGACAGTCGATCATGATGAAAAATAGCGAGATGGCGGCCGTGACTGGAATGTGCACAAACCGTGGACAAAAATTTGGACAGTCGTGTAATGATATTTGAAAAAGACAGTCGTTTAATGAGATTTGCAAAAGACAGTCGTCGATGAAATTTTATCGATGATGTTTAGTTGCACAAAACATTGCTGTTATTGTGCGATCATCGTCGTAGTCATCTTGACGCTTGGCTGCTATAAAAAACCCTTGAGTTATATTTTCTAAATCGAACATTTGTCGACGACGTCGCACAAAAAACTAATTTCCTACTGAAAATATAAGTGAAATATATTGAAATAAAATAAAGAAGTAATAAAATAAATTTTAACTGCAAGGTGAATAAAATAACGTTTCGCTTTTGCTCAAGTGAATAAAATTACGAAATAAACAACGCGTGAAAACATATCTTATGAAATCTGTGGCTGGAAGAAACTTCCAAATATTTCAGTCCAATATAATGACTTTCGTTGAAATCTGCTTATGAAAAAATATAAAAAATACATAAACAACAAAAAAAAAAAACAAACCTAATCAAAAAAGCTAAGGTGCAGTAAAAAACGCAGATTATAATTTTCGGCTATTGAAATGCTATAAAAGGTTCAATATTCATAACACGAAATTCAGACACACTCAAAATCAGTGAAAAATTATTGAATTATAAATAGAAAAACACAACAAAATTCTTTGGATTGAGTGAATCTTGGGAAAGAATAAAAATCAAGCACAATTGTAATGGTTCACTCTTAATTGTAATGTTGTAATGTTAACAACATAAGCAGTAATAATAATAATCGCAGCAGTAACAACACCAATTACAGCAACAAAAATGCCTGCTATAACAACACGAACAACAACAACAACAGCACGTGGCAGTTACAGCAAGTACAGTCTTCACCTACGAATCGAATGTTTACGTGGAATTCAATAGAAAAGCTGATTTGTGGACGCTAAATTGAATTTAGTGTAAACTGAAACTAATAGACGCTAAATTTTATGCCATTTATCTTTAATATTTGTAAATGTTAAAAAAATTTAATAGAGAAAAATCAACGGAATTATAAATCACAAACAAAAGCAAGTAGAAATCGTATAAACGAGCATCTAAACAGAATCGTTTGTATCTTAGAATTCCTATTGTTATTTTTAAATCCATGAAATTAATGCATAGATCTTTTTTTCCTATAAAAATGCGTCTACTAAAGCGTGTGAATTCACACATGAAGCAAGTTAAATTTGCTCTTAGTTTTAATTCTTGAACTAATTTTTCTTTTACAAAAAGTTTATTGCCAAAAAGTTTTAATTTTTTTTTTATTGTTTATTGAATTTTTTGCGCATAACTATAGCTTTTATTGTAGTAGTGAACTACGATGACAAAATGTGTCTAATATTTAGCCAACGATTATAGCATGAAACTGGTATTGTCCGTAATCTGCAATTTTAATCAATAATTAGGCATTTATATTTATCCTATAAAAACAATAATTTTGTTTTGCTTTGTATTATTAACTTTGTTGACACTGTTTAAATAATTTTCGACAACCGTGTTCGTTTTTCATAAATTGATACAGGTCAAGGGGCTTCTGTTGCTGGCCCCAGGAATTCAACTTCGGAAACCAGGTAATTTTTTCATAATGTGAGTAACAATATATTTCTTTTGGTCACAGGCAATTTTTATGAAATTGTCTATTCTGGACAACCAATGAATTTTTTTTTTGTTTTGCTAAATAATGAACTAGGCTCTGTATTGTAATATATATATCTACAGTTGGGTTGATTTAAAAAGCTGAAATTATTAACTTAAGATTAAAATTGAAGAGGTTTCTTCATAGAAGTACATTTATATACAAAGCAAATATGTATAATTATGTCCGGTACAGATATTAAATAATAAGACACGCCCAATGTTACGGTTTATTGAAAGTATTTCAATTGTAGTTATCTAAATGTATATGATATACATATTACGTGTTATGATTCATTATTATAATGAATTTCAACTTGTAGCTAAATACTTAAACCCTAATTTAAAAAAAATTATTTTGTGATTGCTCATGTGAAATCAATAATTTTATTTGCTTGTCGATTGATAATGTTCAAATTGTTATTATAGATGAACAGCTGAGTGAGCGGTTTCCGCACCGCAAAAGCCAGGTGACACAAAGAAACAGGGTTGGCGCAACTGCATCCCAACGCGCCAACCATGGTAGGATGTGTAAAGAAGTACCATTTTGTTTGATAATTTTATTTTATTGTGTTATTTAGTTTATCGCGACCCACACCCCAATCGTTACAGGTGCTCAGGAAGTCAAGGCGTGAGGTAGAGCCAACGCGTTGTGTCAGAGTCAACGACGAGTCTTCAAAGTCAACGCGTCGCTTTTTCCATATGTTTTGCTAAAGCGTTACGAGTCGTACGTTACGAAATCCTTACAAGGAAGTCTATAGCAGTGGTTGCCGACGACTTAATTAACAGCCACATTCACAAAGTCTACTGGATAGACAACGCTGTTGTCCTACACATGTCGTTGCCTTGTCTTCGTTGTCTTTGACTTGGGATTCTGAAAGTCTACAAATCTGAGAGTCTACATGATAGACTCTCTCTTACATCGCAGTCTTCAACATTACGTGATTTGTTTTTTGATATGTAGATTTGTGTCCAAGCTATGGCTAGTGCTGCCAAGAATAGTGATACCAAATTGTATTTATGGAAGCATTTTATTTTTTTGTTAATTATAGAGTTTGTAAAATTGTTATCTGCTTCAAATGAGGGTATAAAAATGCTGGAAAAATAAAAGCTAATCTGAAGAAATTATCCGAAGAGCATTTGCTGCGGTTTTTTACTGTATTTTTTGCATAAAATGATGCATAAAATATGAACAACTTTTTCATCTTTTGAAAAACTTACAAGTTTGAAAAGTGGAAAATATTTGGAAATTCTGGCAGATATTTGGAATTGTTCAAAAAATTCTGAAATAATTACATCGTTGTGTTTACAATCGCGTTGGCATACAATATTTTGTGCACGAAATGTTTTCACTGGTGAGTTTCGGGTTCGAAATCGACAACTTCGGGATGGGTCAAATATACTTGATTTGCCCGAGTATGAGTAAGTTTTTATATTTTCTATTATATATAAATATATATGTATTCCTTAATAATTGCATAGGTTCAAGGCGAATTTCCGCATGAGCAAGGAATGCTTCCAACAAATTTTTCCCGAAATCGCGCCAAAGATGAAGACAACATCCACAAGTGCTGCTATTCGGCCCGAGCTGAAATTCGCAACATTTTTGCGAGTTTTGGTATCAGGTACATACCGAAAATGCGTATCGAACTCCTGCCTGTTTTCGATGTCGCAGATGAGTAATTCAGAGCCTCCAGGGTAATTGCTGAGATTCTGCAAATTTTTGAAAATCACTTTTGCGCAAAGTGGCTCTCGACGGCCATGACGCCCGAAGCGGAAAATGACGACAAAACATATTTTTATGCCAACTCCGGTCTACCCGGTGTGATTGGTTGTGTAGATGGTACACATGTACGAATTGCCTCACCACGGCATGAACTGAAGCATTTATACTATAATAGAAAAGGCTATTATCGCATAAATGTCATGATTGTAAGTTTACTTATTTAAATGATACTGTGAAGTTCCTTTAATATTTCTCGTAATAATCTTACACTATAGATATGCGACCAGAACATGTCCATACGTTATGTCGACGCCACCCATCCTGGTGCAAACCATGATGCATACGTTTGGAGGATCAGCGCTGCGGACTACGTACTAAAGAGGGCTTACAGCAATAGAAGGAGAAATACGTGGATATTAGGTAGGATATATGTAAAATTTTTTATGCAAAGATTGGTTTGCTAAATTCTGTTTATCAACTTACAGGCGATTCTGGTTATCAGTTACTACCATATTTAATGACGCCTTTTAGGAGCCCTGTGCAAAGGCATGAAGTGGAGTTTAATAAAAGGCACTGTAAAGCACGCAATTTGGTGGAACGGTGTTTTGGACGGAGAGCGCGGTTATAAATGCACGCAAATTATAAATGCATGCTGCGCCTTGCACAACGCGTGCATATTTTACAAAAGCCTATGGGAGGTAGAGGAAACGGAAACCATCGACGTAGTTCAACCCGAAGATGGCCACTTTGAAGAGCCACCATCCGATATAGCGGCAGATATCCGTAACCGCATCGCTCGAAGTCTGCTTTAAAATTACTTTAAGCTATTACGCTATTATTATTATATGTTTTTATTTTGTATAAGAATGTAAATATTACAAAATATGGTGTATGATACAATGACATGGATATTGGCTAAGATGGAAACTGCCGATTTAATTGAAGCAGGTCATCCGCAGCTTCGCCTCGGTTCTCCTCCTCTCTCCGTCGATTTAGCGGCAACAGCTCCGCGGCAATGGACACTAAAGCCTTTGTTTCATTCAGAATTTGTTTTTGGGTGATGGCTACTTCCTTCGACGCAGTAGCCATCTCCATAAGGCTCCCTGCAATGCCACCAAGAATATCCAGCAGCTTCTGGTGGTTGTTCATCTAAAAAAAATTGAGGAAATTGGAACCTGAGCCTTTACCAATATCATATGCTTCTGCATATGTTTTCCGATCCTAGAAAAACTCACCTCGCCTTGGAGCAATGAGAGATGCTGGCTTTGGAAGTCGTTTCCTATGAGACGTGCTCTTTTTGGAGGCGGTTTAAGGCATCCTCTGGCTCCTCCAGCAACAAATCCAGCTCATCCTGTATGGAATCCGTTTGTGCTTGAAATGGAATTGTAAAATTCAATAATATTGGAAACATTTAGTAAGAAGCAATATTACCGTCAGCCACCGCAACATCAGGAGTCGCCGCTGTCCAGATGTTGGGCTGTTCCGGCACGTTTCGCCTAATTGGAGCCCCACCATATCCATAACAAGGCCCTGCCGGTGCACCGCTTTCTTCCATGTGCGTTATTCGCGCTACAGCATCCTCCAAAGGTGTGAGGGAGAAACCTTTATGAGGGCCACCACCGGTGGCTCTCAGTTCAGCGCTCCAGTCGCCAAGCTTCTTCTTAACTCGCGCTTTTAAATCGCGCCAAATCTGTGAATCGATATTTATAAGTAGATTAGCTAAAATTCAACTGACATTTTACATTACTGACCCTTTTCCCAATCCGCTGCTTCCCTGTAAGGAGGTGCGTTGGAATTCAGTATACCTCTGATACACTCCCATTCCTCCGCGTTGTCGTTCTTGTGGCAACCAAAACGTGGCACTCCAGTGGCCAATTCAGGCGACTTCTCCAACTCTTTAATCAATAGCTCGAACTGAGCACTTGTTGTGTATTGAAGGCTGAAATTTATTAATGAATGACGGAAAATTATTAAAAGTATTATCTTATTAATTGCAAAATATGTATTATATACTTACTTTTTCTTCACCGTATCCATTTCGCTTTTGTAAATGAACTTGTGCTTTTGTAAATGAACCAACACGCTTTCAAAATTCTCAAGAAAATAACGGATCATTATAGACACACATTTGGACAGAATATTATATCCGCATATACCAATGCCTATATTATAATAGTACATGTAAGGCAGCGTTTTTTTAATGAAACAGTTCATTCAAAAACGATTACAGAATTTTTAGCACCTTCAACAACTTATGCCAAATCATCAAGCGAAATTATGAATAAAAAATACACAAACACTTCTTTTTGCAAATAAATAACGAAATTCATGTTGTAAATATAAAACTCAAAGAAATGGGAAATTATTCAAAATTTCCCAAATTATGGATTTTGCCAGTTGTTAGGGAAAAGCTTATATACAAATTGTGAATTTTCATACATACATCAGTTCATTATAATATATAAATCACTGAAAAATTGCTTTTTTACTAGCAGTCGACACCAAAGAAAACACCTAAGTTGGTGTTGTCTTGTTTTGGACTGATATTGTCTACTTGTAGACAACGCAACGACTAGTATTGTCTTTCTGGGTACCATTTCGTTACGTTGAACACCTAGCGCTCTTAGCCAAGACACAAAAATAGACAACTGGTTGTCTTATCTGAGACCAAGACAATATCAGACAACGCGCAACGAGCATATATTATGAAGAGATTACAAAGGCGAATTCACTGCAAAAATATTTTGACTTGGGTTTCAAAGTTCGGGGACGGACCATTTCAGTCGACTCGAACTTCGTTTGCTTTTGTTTCATGCATATGAGGCAGCAGAATGCCGTATAAACTTATGCAAAAAAGTGCTTCAATGCAACCATCGTGGACATACGATGTGTGAAGTAAAACAAATGAAGATTATTGGTTTCTCAGACGTGGAGAGGCAAGGGGTACATTCAACTTCTTATTATTATTTTACAATAACAATTCCCCATCGTGTGCTCAGGTACAAAGCAGAATTTTTCAATTTTGGGTTTTATGACCTTTGAAACAATACTGTTTGTTGTTATTCCTTCGATGGTTGAGAATATGCCTTGCGCTTTGATTATCAGAGGGGGAAGAGAAGCAAGGGGTTGTTTCTGTTTATGATTTTTGTGCTTCTGATCATTTCGCAAATTTTTACATTTTCAGCTTCTGAGCATTTTCGGCTTCTTCATTCAATTTGCTCCTTTCGCACTATGTCACTACAATTGGAAGATTGTATTGAATTTTAGTATGCCAAGAATTTTTTAGATTTTAAAATTAAGTTCTTAGGAAATATAAAACGATGTGTAGACATTTGAATACCACAATCTAAAGATACAATATATTTTGAACAAATTATATACGGAAGCTATATGTTTGCGGCATTCGCTCGAGCAGATGTCTGTCTGGCAGTTAACAAGCTTAGTAAATTTAACAATTGCTATTTTAAACGGCATTGGGCCGCCGTCAAGAGCATTTTTAGTACCTTAAAGGAACGTCATCATCAAAATTAAAATACTCTACTCGGTGAATTGAAAGTTTTCTCGGACTCTGATTGGGCAAGTAAATATGAAGAAAGAACGTCAGTGACAGGATATGCTTCCAGGACAGTGACAGGATATGTAAGCATCAGCCGAACAAAAATGGAATGACTCTTTCAACAGCTGTCCAAGAAGTTGTTTTGGTTCGTGAACTTTACGAAGAATTAAATCCAGGTTTCAATAACAAATCTACAAGATTTTATTGTGATAATTGAAGTGCATTTCATTTGGAGTCATCAAGTTAATATTTAGCAAGACGCAATCACAATGATGTTCGACTTTTCATATAGGAAAACACTAGCAACCAAATTGTCTTCTTTGCTGGAATTGTTACACCAATTCAATTACAAACCAGTTACAGCAAAGAAACATAATTATTGTTCACTTCGAATGGGACTATGTTTTAAATACATATTGTTGAAATACACTAAATATAAAAACTACTTTGTATTTAAAGGCGAACACAAACATAAGTGGTTTCATTTATAGTTCAGTTTGATTTTATAGAAAAAGAAATTTTATTCTAATTTTTCATTTTTCAGCATTAAACAGAGTCAAAGCAACAGGAGACAAGATACATTTATATCTGTCAAATTTACATAGTCTCTTATGGAGATTGAGAAAAGTTGGTTGCCGGGCTATTTCTAATTTTGACAGCAACAAAATTCCTTGTATGTGAGTTTTTTTTTGCATTGACAAATTAAAAATTCAAATTGAAAAATCTAATTCGACTTTAATTTTACTGCAAATTGCTGTGACTAATTTTCTTTAGGATTTCAGTTGTGATTTTAAAGTTTTATTGACATATTGCAGTGAGAATTTGATATAAATTTTTTTGTTTCTTAGCAACGTTGCCAATCTCTTATAATTAACGCCATGGAATTTCATGTAACCTACACTGGAATCAGGCAAAAGTGGGTCGCAATTACTGTGCATATATACGAAAGCAGAGAGTACTTCTTTTAGTCTCTATCGAGATTTAATGCGACAAGGTTGGTTTGCTGTTATCTTTGAAAGTTAACACTAAAATTGTTCGAATAAAACTTAGGAACAAATCGTTCGATCGAATCTCTAATGTGTACGACCCTGGCCTACACCATTTAAAGGTGGAAGTGTATATTCACTTCGCCCCGAATGTGTAACGCATAGAAACTAAACTAAAGAAGATAGATAAAGAAAAGTATCTACATTCGTTATCGGCATCACCTCCTTAGTTAATTTAGCCATGTCCATTTGTCTGTCTGTCCGTTGAAATCACGCTCACGGAAAAGATCACCGTTAAAGATATCGGGATATGGCAGAAATATATGCGTAAAATCGGCAAACAAGCACGCCTGTTTTTTCATTCTCTCTGTTTAATTCTATACAATTGTCGTATTAGCGTCATTTATTGACCAAATTTATTTATTTTGACAAAATGTGTATTTATTAACATCGTACGTTATTATACCAAAAGTGCGTTATACGCCCATAAAGAAAACAGCCATTACAGTGGAACGAGTAGAAAAATTTAAACTAAATAAAATTTCAATAAATCCAATTATTTTTTCGTAAAATTTTTGTACCAACAAATTGGCGTGTTTCGCTCACTTCTCACAAAAACCTCATAACAAAGGAACGAGTAGAAAAATTTAAATTAACTAAAATCTAAATAAATCAAATTATACTGTTTCGTTCGGTTTTTTTAAATCCGTTATGTATAGGATATTAAAGATTCGGCCAAATATATCACTCTTTCTGATTGCTACTTTGCTATTAGAAAGAAGCAGCTTCAGAACGCCTAACAAAGCGAGCTCGCTCTTGTAATGTTCCTACCTCTCTTGCTTATTGAACAATGAACACATTTAATAAACCATGTAAAGGAGGAATTAACAGATTAAGTGTTTAAGTTATGCTTATAGAAAAAAATTTATCATAAAAGTTATTAATAAACTAAGTAAGCGCCATTATTTTATCGTCCAGAGTTTGACAGAGCATAATTCCAAGGGACCATAGTCACCTTCGAAAAAAGCACAGGAAAGTCAATTGACTTAAGGTCAGGATAAGAGAGACTTTTCACTGAAAGTTTAACTCAAAGGAATGCACAAAGTGCAGAAAAACAAATCATGATCAGATATAAAGTATATGTGGTCAAAAAGATAAACCAGCGATAAGTCAGAGACGATGAAATAGTCAATGAATTATCAAGAACAGAGAAACTATTCCAAGCAAACCAACACTATCCCGCCATGCATGTTGGACTACACTTTATAAAAACTTTTTATTTGATGGCGAAAAAGAACATAAGTTGTTAGATTTATAAGTCATTTTATGGAAAATTAAATCACATTCGTATCTTTCATATTTCATACAATAAAACGGATTGTTTTTACTCTGCTAATAATGCAATGGTGCTGTCATCATCACATAACAGATCAACGTTAAGATCACCAGCAATTACAAAATAAGAAAAATCAATACGATACTTAGAAAGATCAGAAAAATAACAGTCAAAACTGAATAATCTCGAAGGATGATAAAAACAGAAGAGAAACACTTTATCACTATGATCACTGATGTGAATAATAAACTCAACAATACTGTCCGATGATTTAGAGATCACTCTTTCATTAATATTACTGCGACAATAGTTGGCCAATCCGTCACATCTTCTAACAATCTTATTATTTCAAGACAAATTAAAGTTAGACATTACTACGCAGGGTCCCTCAAGTCACAGCGTAACCAAGTTTCAAAGATAAAAATCACATCCACCGAAGTGTTTTGAAACACTGATTTAAAATAATCTAACTAGCCATCTTAAAATTTCAAACAACAAACACAATAGGAACAAGATTTGTAGTTAAAAATTTTATAGCAGACTAGCATTTATTTTTATGCGCAAACGGTGGTAATAACTTCTACTTATTAAGTCTTTAGGCCTTTAATTAGGCCTAAGTTAACCGCGTTCATTCAGGTGGCTTTAAAAAAGTGCTCCTCGTCATTAAGTTGCATGTATGTTGTGTAGAACCCAAAATCAGTACGACTCAACTTAACAGGACGAACCCACCTTCGGAGTCGTTTCCTTTTTACGTATGCCTACTTATAAATTATTTTGTATTATAAATCAGTTCTTCCTATTATCCATTTCTTACCTACCATGCATTTGTATATAGTGGCAACGATCGGTGTTATTTCCATAATCAAAGATATAAGATTCACAGATAATTCAGCCAAATCGTCAAATTCATCAAGTTCCTCTTTTGATACAAACGAAATTAAATTTGTACGAAACAACATATATTTTCTAAAAAAAAAACAGCTGTTCTCTTTGACACTTTGTGGTGCCCACGTCGCTGAGCTACATTCTCTGTGTTGACACAGAATCATTAACTGGTGTTTAGTTCATTGATCTTGACGGACTGCAACGTGTGGATGGGGTTTGTTTTCTGTATATGTTTGAAAGGTTTCAAATCTTTAAATTCTTCTTAATGTTTCTTGCCTATGCATTGCATTACTTGGTTAATTGCACTATTCAAGTAAGTATGCGTAGAGATAACTGTAGAACCCTGATTGAACAAACCTGAAAGAGCTATTTCCGCTATTTTTATTCGAGAAACACATCAAAAGTGCAAATAATTAATAAAACCGTGCAAGAAATTAATAAAACAAGATAAATAGATGTTAATAAAAAATAGTTCAAACTCAGTTTTAAATAAATTCTTAAGGCTAAAAACGTTCATTAACATTTGTACGTTTATGTCAAGGAAGACAGAGTAAAAAGTTCAAAGAAATGTAAAATAAAATTTTAAATAATATTAGTCATCTACTTTGCAGCAAGAGGTATAGGTTCTGGCGAAGCCAGAGCCCTAAACCTTACCTATACCTCTTGCTGCAAAGTAGATGACTAATATTATTGAAAATCCCTGAATGAACCCTAAACCAAACTTATACAAACACTGACCTATACTATTCCACCCCAGGATACCATTTCATGGTAGTGGACGTTTTTGTGGGCGTGGCAATGTCGAATATTAGACTTTAGCGATAACTTCTAAAGTATGAGGTGTTTTGAAGTGGACGTGTCATTTGAAAACTATTTTTGAGAGATATTTTTTTAGTTTTAACCTTTTTTTTGATATTTTTAGTAGTTTGGGGATAATTGAGTTTAAGCGCAAGTCACTTCAGAACTTAGTTTTCTTTGCTCTCTTCATTTGTTGTTGATATTTCTATGCGTAATTGTTACATCAGTGTGTTGTTGTTGTTATTTCGGAGTTGTTGTTTTTCATAATTAATAAATTTTAACAAAAATCGCGTTATTGTTATTTTCCAAAATGCTAAAAGTGTTACAATTTACATTGACATTTTGTATATCCCACTAAGCCTAATGGGCTTTTCTGCGGGAAATATGAACATATTATAAATTACATGATCGTGGTTACAACATTTGTCTAGAATTACAGTTCAGAATAGTATTGGAATTAATATAAATTAATTAACAGTTTAAAATGTAAAACAATGAGAGAGACAAGAACTCGATGAAAAAAAAAGAAAATAATCTTCTTCAGTCTATGTTATGCATTATATAATTTTTTACAAGTCTTTTTCGCCTAATTACAGATTCAATATTAATTAGGTCACTTGGTAACTCATTAAGCAGTTTTGGTATGATGACTTTTAGCGTGTTCTTTCCGTAATTGTTATAGAATGCATCAACTCTGTATCTTCCTTCACACTTCCTCCTCGTGTCATAGCGATGACCTATCTGACACTTCAGATTTTCTTGCTGATAGAACTCGTTGATTATTATAAGTTTAAACAATTGCTTTATATTAAAGAAGTTGTCGACCTATTGCGGTTGGTTCGTTGGCTGTGTTACTTTTTTTAGCTAGAATCTCCAATACATAATTATGGCTTTTTTGTAGTTTGTTGCAATGACCTGAGGTACCCCATGCAGTTATGCCGTGCCGTAGATTTGACTCACATAGCGACAGATACGCTTATCTTAAGACATTATGATTGCTTTTCTGAGTTTCAAGGGCTTGTATTAATTTTGCGTGCGACAATGTGTCAAATGCTTTGCTGTAATCAATACAAAGAGCCAAATTGTGATAACCCTTGCTCAGGTTTTCATTTAGAGTGCTCGCAAAATTGCCCAAAAGTTTATTTATACTTTTTCCCTCTTGAAATCCATACTGACTTTGCTGTATTATATCATATTTTTTAATGAAGCTTATTAACCTCGACGCTACAACATCCTCAAGTATCTTTTCCAGTACTGGCAAAATTGAGATTGGACGGTAGTTGCAATAGTCAGATTTGTCTCCGGTTTTGAAGATCGGCCTAACTATTGACTCTTTAAGCATCTTAGGTACTATTTGTCATACTTAGACGAATTAGTTTTGTAATAACTGGTGTTAGCACTGAAACATTACTCTTTAAGTCTTTTGAGCGTATTCCATCACAGCCCGGACTTTTTCTACTATTCAGCCTCATAATAATATTGAATATCTCTTGTTCGGTGACATCAGACATAAATATTGAGTTTGCGCTTGAGCAATTGGCTACAGCAATGGTTGTGATGTTACACTCATGAATTGTTTCTTTGACATTTTTTTCAAAAGTTACCGCAAAAGTGTTCACTAGGGTTTTCATATTGTCATATTTTACATTTTGGATTATTGTTTCGTCAACGCTTTGTGATCTTTTTCCAATTAATTCGTTCACGATTTTCCAAGTAGCGTGTAAGTTATTTCTGTTTTCTCTGAATTTATTGTGATAGAAACTGCTTTTTACTTTAGCTAATTTTTTATTGACAATATTTCTAAACGTTTTGTATTCACGCTCTCGCCTTAAGTCCAGTGGTTTTGAACGCCATCTTTTGTACAATTTATCTCTTTCTGCAGAACTATATATTAGTTCATTATTTATCCATGGGTTCGCTTTTCTTTGCTTTTTTAAAGGAACATATATACGCGCATTGTTATATATTTGCTTAAAGTTCCCTTGTAGCCTATAATACAATTCATTAACATCTACTATTTGCAATAATTTTTGCCAACCAATTTCCATAACTTGCGTATTTACCCTGTAGTCTATTATCCTTGTAAGCTGTGGTTGTTGTTTGCTTTTGAGATTTGTAGACAGTTTGATGGAGCATAAAAGAGAGTAATGATCCGATATAACAGTTTGGACTACTGCCGCTTGTACTTGAGCATCATGCACTCTCACTAACATATGATCAATATACATTCCTACATTACGACTTATGTCCTCTCTTGTGTTTTCTGTTAGTTTTCACAGTTATGAAGGCCATTCGTTGAGAGCATTTCCAAATATGACATGGTGCTGTTGTCGCAATTGCTAGCGTTAATATTCATGTCTCCTATAATTATCATTTTTTCTTTTTTTCCAAATTGATTTATTGCTAGCTCAAGGTCATCTGTAAACATACGTACATTAAGAGAGGGCGATCTGTATATTGGAATCAAGACAATTTGCTCTTTCTGTACCCATAGAGTTATTTGCAATGACTCATAGTGAAGAGAATTAGAAGACGTACATTGTATTCTTTGATATCTTATTCCCTTTTTTACATAAACTGCAATTCCACCACCTCTCTGATTTCTATTCACGTACTCTGCATTAAACCCAGGTATGGAATACAGGATGTTCTCTTCATCGTATATGTTTGTCTCTACTAGCACTATTATGTTTATACTAGACAGCAGATTTTGGATATCCGCTAAAAATGTTGTGAAATTTTTTCTATATTACGTATATTTAAATATATGCATGATAAGTGAAAGTTGCGTAAGTCTTGAACGTTGATACTATGAAATGAATTATACGTTTTTTTTTTGTATATTCATATTTTATATATATATTCTATCTAAATTAAATGTAAATTGAGTGAAAGAAAATTTGATGTTAGAGACTGTACTTATTATTTCAGCTGAATTACATCCAACTCTGTATTTATACTAATAACTTTTGTTCCTTCTGCTTTTTTAGCAAGGATTTTACCATCCCTAACCCAAACAAAATTCCAATAATTTTCTGTAGCTTTAAGTTTTGCCATCCACAATAGATGTCGGTTAGTAGCAGTAAGCTGATCACCGATAAAAATAAAGTTGCTTTTTTTAGTGTTTAGTCCATCTTTTTGAATATTTAACTCCAATTTGCCACGAGATTTTGACATAAGTTCTTTCTTTACATTTGCGGTTGCTAATTTAACTATAATTGAATTATGTTTAGATTTCACCCTGTACGCTTCAATAACATTGTTTTCGAAAATTTCTGCATTGGCCGCTTTGCTGATATTCATGAAGATCTCTTTTGCATTTTCACTCTCCATTTTTGGCACATTCCTTATCTCGACGTGATCTTTGAGAGCTTGCTGTTCCAAAACGTTTATTTTTGTTTCAAGTAGATGTATGCGTTTGTCCTTCTCTGCGTTTTTCACAGCCAAATCACCTGATCTGCTAGGTGTGTAATTGCTTCATTTATTTTGGAGAGAGCGCTCGACAACTGACGCTTGAAATCATTATGAGCATAACTTATACGCTTTTCCATCTGATCCATGACATTCTTCATCTCTTTCGAATTAATTTTTACCTCTTTGATGTCGCTTTGAAGAGTTTTAAGATCAGATGTCATGAAGCTTGTTGGTATATCTTGAAGCCTATATCGTTTGGATTGCTTTTCTCCATTGCCATCATCATCCCTTTGCCAAATCAGCTTACTAACCTGAGATTCTTCCAATTCTTCTACCAGCCCATCTGAAGTTGCGGACTTTGACCTCTGCCTGCAGCCCAAGCACTTCCATTCCTTACGTTTATTAGGCGTATATTGACCAAAGCTCTTCTCAGAGAGAGAGCAACATGATGAGAAGTGATAACCACGGAAACATTGTTGGCATCGCACGAAATTTCCAGGGTGTGGAAGAGTTTTTCTGCAATGAGATCATTGCTCAGGATCGTCTGCTGTTTTACGTTGCTCAGCCGCGTCATTTGTTGGACTTCCCATTTTAGTGAGATCGTCGAGTATAAATCAGCGATCAGTGACGAAGATTAAACAACAGAAAGAGAGTTACAGCAAATGAAAACAGTTACTGTAGCAATGATTTTCGTCTTTTCGTGACAAATTATTTAAATATTGTAGTACTTTTTCAAATAAATCATGAACACATTCACAAACGTGTAGAGTTCTTTAAAAAATTATTGTATTATTATACAGCTTACACCGTTTAAACCGACTTATTTGGTAAACTTTCGGCAGCTCACAAAAATCACGTCTACTCACTTTAACAACCACAATTGAATGATCTTGCTTCTTGACATGTATTAATGCTTACTTTTTTGCTGAATAAGTAGACTTTCTACATATTTCAGAGTATATCTCGAAAAGTTAACACAAGACGTATAGCATATTATACATCGTTGCAAAGCTAAAGGAACCCTCTTAATGAATTTCACATTTACCCTTATACCTTGCGAATCCAATTTCCAAGAAAACGGCTTCTGTTTACTTAGAAAATCAATTAATTGCAAGCTTCTAAGCTATTACAATTACAGCTTTGGCATGTTCATCGGAAATAAAGCCATACCGATATACAGAAAATACCTTTCATTCGGTACCAATATCGACTATGGAGGTAGAATTTTTCCCGAGTTATTGACCTTTTAATGTTCGACCTTGGCACGCCCATAAATCCAATATGGCGGCCAATTCCGCGATTTTGCAAGCGGATTCCAAGAACTAACGGTCCAAATAACGGTAAAATAACTGTAAATGTGGCCAAAAATTACGCACGGCCGAGCCTCCTAAACTTAACATGTTCCCAGCAAGATTTATGAATAACCCTGCAGAACCATATCCGCCAAAAATTAACTTGAAGATTTAGGCGGTGATTCCATGGTAAAGTTACCCATGCAATTTTACTCTCTCAATGTGTTCATCGAATTTTTACCCCGAGGTGATTACACTTGGGTATTTTTACCCAGGAATATTAGATACTTTTGCTACCAAATGGCGTAAAAGTGGCGTCGAAAATTTTACGGATAGCTAATAATATGCAATCTATACTTATACAAAATTATACTTTTATTATACTTTTACAAAAATATAGAATAATTATAATTTAATGTAATTTTTGTTTAAAAAAAACAAAAAAAACTAGTAAAGGTGTTGTCTCCAGACGGGCTGTAGCCGAAATACCCTACACCTTGTAACGACGAGTTTTCCTTTCCCAGCCGGGAATAGCTCACTCGTCCCAGGTTTCGTGGCAAGTGGATCTCAGAACCACTTGCGAACAATATTTTAAGCTGCGTTTCCGAATTTCGTTCGATTGGTGTTTTCACCAATCTAGCACTGACTCAGAGAGTTCAGCTCGGACCCAATGCTGAGTATCGTATTTATTATATTTCCTTAACAATTTTTATACAATAGTATCTATTTTTCCTTAACAATTTTTATAAAATCGTATCTCTTATTTTTCTTTAACAATTTTTATAAAATTAGTACTATAAGAGCCACAGTGGGTCGCGTAAATAAAGAGCCACAATGGGTCGCGTAAAATAAAGAGCCACAGTGGGTCGCGTAAAAATAAAGAGCCACAGTGGGTCGCGTAAAATAAAGAGCCACAGTGGGTCGCGTAAAATAAAGAGCCACAATGGGTCGCGTAAAATAAAGAGCCACAGTGGGTCGCGTAAAATAAAGAGCCACAGTGGGTCGCGTAAAATAAAGAGCCACAGTGGGTCGCGTAAAATAAAGAGCCACAATGGGTCGCGTAAAATAAAGAGCCACAGTGGGTCGCGTAAAATAAAGAGCCACAATGGGTCGCGTAAAATAACGAGCCACAATGGGTCGCGTAAAATAAAGAGCCACAATGGGTCGCGTAAAATAAAGAGCCACAGTGGGTCGCGTAAAATAAAGAGCCACAATGGGTCGGGTAAAAATAAAGAGCGCGACCCATTGAGGTCGATATGTATTATACGAGGCCTTCTTGGGGTCACCAAGAAACCTCAAAAATGCGAACCTTTGGTGTCTACTGTTGCGTGACTAATATTAGTTTGGCATCAGATCAAAGGCTGATTTGAAATGTTCAAATAATCTCGTTTAAAGCGGCAAGCGAAATAAACTATCCCCGAATTCTAAGACATTTCCAATGGAATCGGGCGTGAACGGAGGCAAATTCCATTCGAATCAACATTCTGTCCGTCGGCTGATAGCTATTTATTCCTGTGTCTGTATATCTGTCGGTAGATGTATGCTTTCTGGTTTTCTCTACTCGATTTGCTAATGTGAATATTTGCGTTTATGTGTCGCTATGTAAGCGTAGTGTGTATTTATTCGCATACGCTCGCTTGGAAGGAACAGGTTTTGTATATGAATTCCAGTTCTAGTTTTCGTTGTCGGTTTGTAATCTTTCTGTTTCGTTTTGCTTTGTTTGTCGTTCGGTAGGTATGTAGGAATGTATATCTGGTTAACGCGAGTGCAAGTTTGATTATTTCCGTGTTTTGCTTTGCTCTTCATATTTAACTAATATGTATATAAATATGTGTATCTACTTGTCTAATCTACAACTATTTATATTAATATCTTATTGTACGAATTGTGGTCATTACAACCTTAAAGCTGCATATATACTCGTATATATATTTAGAAGTGGTGCGATATAATATACTCGTATATATATACAATATATATATTATATATCTAATAATAAATATACAATATATATAATAATAATAATAATAGTTATATCGCACCACTTCTAAAAGGCAAAACTTTAGACTCCTATGAAATTTCTACAACTATGACGTCACGATACCTGTATGCAGTTTCATAAGTGAAAGCATAAGGAGGCGTGTCCCGCCAATTTTTTTCTCAACAGAATATTATTGGTTTACAAACTACAATATTATGTACACCATTATTCAGGAAACTTATATACTTTTCAATACAATCCATGTAAAACCCTCCATGATCGCCCATAATTGCATTATTAACTGGAAGCATTAGTCTAAACCTACATATAAAATTTTCTTGTCTTCTCTCAAAAAGTGATGCTGATATGGCCTTTTTTAATAGGCGAAACAGAGGTACCTGCACTCTCGATATAAAAAGTAGGCGTGGTCCTTGGGCGATTTTTCAACACGAAACATTCCAACATAGCAACGAATATTTTTGCCAAATTTCATTTTGAAATCTTAATCCGTTCTCCTGTGATCGTGATTTCAACGGACGGACAGACAGACAGACAGACGGACAGACAGACGGACAGACAGACGGACAGACATCGTTATTTCAATATTGGTGGTGATGCTGTTCAAGAATATATATACTTTTCCATACCTATCTTGTCTAGTTCTATACGTTACACACTCCAAGTGAATATACCTTCAACCTTAAGGTGTAGGGTATAAAAATTAAGTTACGAAAAAAAACTCATGTCATAATAATCAAACAGAATTGAAAAATTTTAATTAAAAGTACATATATCTGAATTAGAAAAATGATCGACTCTTAAACCAGTCATAAATAGGATTAAAAAATTAGCAAAACTAAAACATTTATTTATGTGCGTAATATATTAAAATAATTAATACAGACCGACCCTACAACACATCCGCATTGATAAGCGATCAACGTTGGACTAATTGTTGCTAATGACAAAATGTACACGCGCTCGAAAGGGTTTCCCTCTGCTATTTTCCCATTCATTATGCATGCTAATCTGCCGCTTTCTTTAATTTTACATACGTTTGCATACTACCAAACGGTTTTTGCTGCTACAGAACTCTGTTCTCCAAGAAAAACCAGCAAAATTCCTGGGTAAAATTTTAGCTATGGATGAACACGCTGTTCTCTCAGTTTCTCTCGTGAGAAAGTGTTCAATTTTGTGTTTTGCCGTGAAGCAACAACAAAATATTACCCATTTGGGTAACTTTACCCAAGTGGTATCACCGCCTTATTCATTAAATAACTTGGAACTGTGACCTTAAAGCAATGTGAAAAATTCTATTTGGAAACTTGAGACGATGTATTATTTTAAACTGTAATGTTGTAAGAAGAGCAACGTTTAGAGACTGACTCTCGATGTATACTGACTTTCGATGTGGGTAGAGCGACTAGCTGCTTTCGTTTACAGAATAGGCTCTAATAATGTAAAAATTAAGTTATACAGCATGGATGACTTAATAATAAACCCAATCTGTACAATATTTATAATGACATATGTACATCGTACCAAATTGTGTATAAAGTAAGTTTATGTATTTTAACATATAATAAAAATAAAATTAATTAGAGTATTAACAGATATATTATAAGTAGGCCTACAAGTTAAAGCAGCAAAGATCCAGAATGCATAAATAAAATAACCACCAAGAACACGAATTTTTGAATTTGGTCGTGCCGAAATACAAGAGCAGCGCCATCAGCTGACTTTTTATACCCTACACCTTAAGGTTGAGGTGTACACACTTTCTTCCGGAGTGTGTAACGCATAGAACTAAACAATATAGGTATGGAAAAGTATATATTATAAAAATATTATAAAAAAGTATAAATATAAAAGTATATATATATATATTCTTGATCAGCATCACCACCAATATTGAAATAACGATGTCTGTCCGTCTGTCGTTCTCTGATGACAGGAGAACGGATTAAGATTTCAAAATGAAGTTTGGCAAAAATATTCGTTGCTATGTTGGGGTATTTCGTATTGAAAATGGGCAAAATCGCCCAAGGACCACGCCTACTTTTTATATCGAGAGTGCAGGTACCTCTGTTTTGCCTATTAAAAAAGCCCATATCAGCATTACTTTTTGAGAGAAGACAAGAAAATTTTATATGTAGGTTTAGACTAATGCTTCCAGTTAATATGCCAAATATGGGCGTGATCCGTCTACTTTTAGTTTACATAGGTAATGAAGGGTTTTACATGGATTGTATTGAAAAGTATATAAGTTTCCTGAATAATGGTGTACATAATATTGTAGTTTGTGAACCAATAATATTCTGTTGGAAAAAAATGGGCGGGTCACGCCTACTTTTTACCCATCCAATATATTTTTATACCCTACACCTAAATTTTGAGAGTAAACGCACTTAGTACCGGTGTTTGTAACGCACAGAAATAGTAAAGCAGCTATAATTATAGTTTATCTTATATATCTTATATATCTTATATATACGAGTATATATGCAGCTTTAAGGTGTAGGCTATTTCGGCTACAGCTCGGCTGTAGACAACACCTTTACTAGTTTCGATTCCGATTGAAACCTATGTAATTTTGACATTTCGTGCGTGTAGTGGTCGTTCTGAAAATGCTGTTTAGTTTAAATAAAAAGCATTTATTATTTATTTTTATTTTTCCCAATACAGACAATGATTTTTATCCAATCCTACTTTCGACGCTTTCCTTTCTTTCCTCCATTGAAAATTTCTTCCATCGCAAATGTGCTGCAAAACATTTATTTAGTCTTCTCTTCTTCGTTGTTTGTTGCGTCTCGATATGAATATTAAAATATAATTTTTCCAAAAAAAAAACAGCAATAAAATCCTATCCTATCTTTACGTATGTCGACAATAAAACTTTAGTTCGCCACTTCAGTTCCCAAAAACCAACTTCTATTAATTTTGTTTGAGTAAAATTTTTCCATTCCTGATTTATTGGGAATGCCGAATAAATTTGTGGTCCGGTCTCAGAGAATATTAAAACTTTGCGTTTCAATGATGGATTCAATGGGTTGCGGGTAGGAATGTGGAAAGAGTTTGTTTACTGAAAACCAGGACTGAACGAATGACTGAATCCAAATAAACTTTAAAAAATTTACTTATGTGTTAATTCAAATTTCACAAGCTCACGTGGTGTCGTATGACGTCGCCGAAAGTGTTATGATATATTTACACCGACTGCGAATGGCTCATTCGAGTCAGATTTCTCGAATGAATGAGAAGCCGAATGGCAATAATTTCCATACGATTTGTGAATGAGAATCCATCACATTCGTCACGAATGGGAACAAAATAAATATTTTGAATCAGCCTATAGCCGATATTACCAAATTCCCAAAACAAAACAATGGAAACAGAACGAAATTGAAATTGAATCAGCATTTTATTTTCAATAGATTTTTGAGAACTGCTGATCGCTCTGACAAAACGAATGGGAAAAGGTCATTATTCCCATTCGAAGTCGGTGTAAACGTAGCACTGGGAAATTTACTTTTTACAGCAACAATTTTACAAGGAAAAATGTGTAAAGAGTAAATTTTACAGTGTTGCCTAAACCTTTCGGCGACGTCTTAAGATGCCAGGGGAGCATCTGAATTAGACCCTTAGCTTTCTAATAAAGGCCTCTTAAATATCTTAATTTAATAATTTCCTTATCAATTTTGTCTTTACCCCTTGTGGGACTGTGGTATTAAAATTGAAAACACATAGGCATGCACACGTATAGTATTATCTAGATGTCTAAAGCGAATTTCTTACTGCTCTGGTGAATCTTCGGTTCGTTTAATGTGATCAATCCAACGCAATAAGCCTGAGCGTGTCGCTACAAATGAGGTGGACACCACAAACTTTTGATATCCTTGCCTGGAAAGCAACAATTTGTGTCAGTTAAAAAATTTCATGAGTACAATCCAAAAAGACAATTTATTTAAAGAGTATTATGTTTGGATTTAATGTAGTAAAATAAAATTCTTCAAATAATGTAGTAATTGAATATAATAATAATATATAATTTGAATATTTTTAAGATCCGTTTCAAATTAGTAAATAACGCATTATTGAATATGTGATGTTCAGGAATCTTAGCGTCTAAAGCCGTGATTGATCTAACTCAACGCACCTGGAACGCAACTTAGGAGAAATTTGTGCAATGGAAAAAAAGTACGCGAAATCAAAGATTATATATTCATAAGGACATTTCACGTGAACACGTTGTTTTTTCGCTATGTGCTTATTAGAGCACAACTTCCGTGCGGAACTAAGGTTTGAAACACACAAGTTCAAAATATGTTTGAAGTTGTCCGATCTGTTGATTAATAAGACGATGAAGCGTATACTATAAGAAACAAAGGTCATCCGAATGCAGAAATTGTGTGGTTTTATGATTTTTAGCGAATAATTGTTGTCTCGGAAATTGACAAAATCAACGCAAAACGATAGATTTGTAGATTTCAACGGACTTAATTTTGTCAGAAACACTCATCCACGAGCATGCATCATAAAGAGATTACAAGGGCGAATTCAATTTTGACATCGACTCGACTCGAACTTCATTCGCTATTTTTTGATGTGTATCAGGCAGCAAAATGCTGCATGCGTTATGCTAAAAAATGGTTCGATTCAACCAACGTGAACATATGATGTGTGAAGTAAAACACTTGTATATTATGGATTTCAGAGACGAGGAGAGACAAGGGCTAAATTTAACTTCTTCTTATTTTACAATAACAATTCCCAATCGTCCGCTTAGGCAGAAAGAAGAATTTTTCAATTTTGCGTTTTATGATTTTTGAAATATAGTATGTAATACAGTTTGTTGCTATTTTTTCTTCGATGGTTGAGAATATACGTTTGTGATTATGCGTATCAGAGGCGGAAGAGAAGCAAGGGGCTGTTCCTGTTTATGATTTTTGTGCTTCTGATCATTTCCCAAATTTTTAGATTTTCATCTTCTGAGCATTTTCAGCTTTTTCATTCAATTTAATGCTAATAAGCATTCGTGAGTAGTATCATGGAGAATTTTCGTAGGTTGATCCAACTGCTTTTGAAGTAATGTGGATGACAATATTCTAATGTATCTATCTTGCAGCATCTTCCATGCTGCTTCATAGTTTGATTCTGATAGCGAAAGATGTCGAATAAGCCTTTCAGGCTCTCCTGATAGGTTCATCTTCAGGTACCAATTTTTAAAATAGTGGGGAGCGGCTGGTTGTGTACCAGTTGTGTAAAAAGATCGAACAACTGTCGCCAATTTAAATAATCACCATTGAAGGATGAAATGTTTATCTTCGGCAATTGAATCGCAATCGCGACGTTTCCCACAGTTGATAATAACTTCTGGTCCTCTGTGAAGGCGTGGATCCTGCCTTTAGTGATAAGTATATCAGTACCGAGTTCACCTGATCTTCGATGTTATTGTATGCTACTTCATCATAACCCACAGATCCTGGATCATCACAGAGTTCCCCGATGTCCAAAATTAACGCTTCTGCCTGCTGCCACATTTGCGTTAGTGTTTCCAATTTTAGCTCATCTTCGGCCGTGTCCTCCGTTATTCTGATGCACATCATACGCAAGGAAGCTACTAATGCTGACAACCGCCAAACCAATTTTTGGTTATCAGTGGGTTTTTCGCCTCCTGTACTGAGCATTGAGCGTGTTTTCGCATCGTTTTATGAGTGCACTCTCCAAGTCACCCTTATACTCAGTTGGTACCGCCTAACCTCTGTGTAGTGATTTTTTGAAAAGTACTCATGAGTCATCGGCACTTGTGGAACTGCTCTTATTTGTTGATCGATAACCTGAAAGCGCGATGTTGCTTCCTTCAGTCGCTGAATTCGATCTTCGTAATATTTAGAAGTCTGCTTACGGTTGCCGGAGTCCTTCTTGAAGTTCCTAACGAGCGTGAAGATTGCTTCACCTATCTCCTGCTGCGCTGTCACGAGTTGGTCAAACGTCGCCATATCCTTTACGTGATGATTACGTCGGGGTCACCAAAATGAACAAGACGTTTTTTGTTTGTTGCTGGAGCACTTGTTAGTTACACTTCCTAGGAGTAGTTGCAGCACTTGGAACTACAACTACTGTGTTATAGTTGGTTTGGTTATTAAACAGTAGCAGCAGTTGAAACTACAACTATTCAAAATTATATTTCTTTAAACAATTGCAACACTTGAAACTACAACTATTCCGAAACTAAAAAATGATGAGTATTGGTTGATGGTTTTTCAATAAATGAACTTTTTATTAATCATGCCATTTATTTATACATTGTTCTACGAACTACACATTATTAATATAACATTTACATTAGTACACATTATTAATATAACAGTTACGACTAAAAAATACATTTATTATTATAAATAAAAAGCAATAGCACCAATACTATGCTAATCTAAGAGACATGATTAACAGTTCGCTCACGGCCGTGAGAATTGTTCTTTAGTTACGGGTAGTCGTTCAACCATCGCTTTCAGCATATTTGTTCAGCATATCACGATGAATGGCCGTGAACGTGGAGTTCTTGTTCTGTGTTGTTCACCTTTCGTTGAACTGCAATTTTTGTTCACACACAGGTACTATGAATAGAGGCTTCAACGACAACTTCAAATTCAAACTCAAGCAAAAGTATATGAGAATGTTTTGTGGCCTGTGGCGGTTTCCAAAAAAAAATTTGTATGGCTTCAAATATTTCCTCTGAAAAGTTTTGTTTACCAAAAAAAGTTCCAAAATTTCCAAAAACTTCCATGATTTGCAAAAAAAACACATGATTTTGACAGCAAAATTTAAATTTAAAAATTTTAATTTTCATTCATTAAATTAATTTATATGGTAATACCACAGACAAGTAATATTAGATATTACTTTTATTATATATATTATATATTTATTACTTATATTACTTGTCTGTGATAATACGTTATTTTATAAAACCAAGGCTTATAATATGAACCATTAATATCAAATTTTTTATCATTTTCAAATTAGCCTTAAAATTTTATTTATTATAATAAATTACAAACGTAAATAATAAATATCAACTGTTGA
Source organism: Thecophora atra (assembly GCA_937620795.1). NCBI lineage: Eukaryota > Metazoa > Arthropoda > Insecta > Diptera > Conopidae > Thecophora > Thecophora atra. Next base: position 70,565,571 of record OW569398.1, read on the forward strand.
AGCTGACGCTGAGGTTATGGCTGAAGCTCTGCATTTTTTTCGGCTACAAAAAAGCCTGGAATGAAGTTTTTGTTGAAGCCGCAATGTTTTTTATCATTAAGTAATTGAACTAAGTTATTTTTCACATTTCATTTCAATGGATTTCGAAAAATTTTTTTTGGACTATTTTGTGTAGCATGTAAAAAGAGATGACATGCCGACGAAAATACATAAATCAATAAAAAAAAAACAATTGGTTTATGTTTAAACCCAGTAAACCACAAATCGGATTCGGATCCGATTGGGATCCAAACGGTTTTGTCGAATTTCAATTTTGCTTATAGAATCGGATCCTTTTCGGATCCGAATCGGACACGTTTTCAGGATCCGATTTTGCTGGTGTTCATTTCCTGATTATCCATATACAACTTCAACACTGAGCGTTCTGGTTCAACTCCAACCACCGGCAAGATTTTACTTTAGTTTTTTTTATATTTATTCATATTTCAAATTTTTCTATAAAAGTATAATAGAAATGAATAATAAACAGAAAAGCAAAAATAAATAAAAAATGCTAAATTAAACTGACGCACATCAGTTCTCAGCGTATGCTAATGATAATTGCTTATATTCAATGTAAAACAACATTACACAGTACGTGCCCGTAGCATATAGGTTAGTGATCTGGACTGCGAAGTTGGTTCAATTCCAACCGGCCTCAAAAAAAAAAAAAAAAAAAATTTTAAATTAAAGGAAGATGTAGAAATTATTAATTCTGAAAAGCTGTTTGTCAAAAAATATAGCTTAGATTAAAAATGATGATAGAAACGTCCAGAAGTTGTCAAAAAACGGATCATAAAACAGGTACCTTTCTCACGAAAACGGATCTGAAAACAGTACAATAACGGAATCCGTTTCGGACAGATGTTACGAGAATTAGGACCCAAACCGGACCCGTTTGGTTTACTAGGAATCTGTTCCGTTTGGGTGTGTGTGAACGTATTTTCTTGTAAATGTTGGTTTACTGTGTTTTTTCCATAGCGTTGATCGTCGTTACGATGCTTAAATGCGCTTTAAAATTGACTCTGTACAGGAATAACTATAAAAACTCTATGGAAGCAATATTATAAATATATTTCAAGCGACTAATTGCATTTTTTAGACAGAAAATTTAAGCGCCCTTTAAAAAATAATATTTAAGAGAAGTAGAAATTCTTGTTAATAAATTAGGCAAACCCATAGTAAAACTTTAATAATTATCTTTATATGAGGTATTGTAATCCATAAATTATGACAATATCTCCCAACAAAGGAATCTTTCTTATTTTTCGCTACCTTTCAACTGTAGCATGCACAAAATCGTAAAATGCATAATTTTATTCAAATACCACAATTCCTGATTATATTGTTTGAAAGTTGCTTCCAGCAAGGATTATATATTCATAAAGAGTTTGCATGAAATAGTTTTTTCTAGCAACATTTAAACTTTCGTGCACAAATTTAAAAACTGCAGAGCGCCGGGCTTCGTAGAGCAGAGGAACTAGCAAAGCAGAGATTACACCGGAAGTTTTCTGCATATACAGAAGCTTTTGTGTGATGTTATGATTCTTGGCGAATTGTTGTTGTCTTACACAAATGACGAAATCTGCGTCGCAATGATCGATTTGCGGATTTCAGCAAAACAAGCAAAATAAACAGAACGAGTGAATAACACCATTTTGCTAGGGAATTCAACATTGGTGACATCGACGTGATCAAAGTATAAAGAAAACAACGTATTCGGCGTGAGAAGCGCCCTTGACCATGGCCATTTTGCAGGAGTTCATCGATATTCAAGACGAGAAGCAAATTAACCTGCAAAAACGCATTAGCAACTACATGAAGACACCAAAGGATCGCATATCTATCGACTATTTGCAACTTTTCCAACAGGCTGATAATGCTTCAACCGAATGACGTCACCCAAATGCTTTTGAAGATCATGAATACTTTTGAAGGATAATCATGAAATGATTGGGCAAAAGTACAATGAGGCAGAAGCTGGCTTGGAGAATCCAAGCTTAAAACCTTCAATCGAGTAAAATACGACGAAATCAACACTTCCTGACACCGTAGCACATTCAATGCAATATTATACAACGAAGGTAAGGATATTTGAACAGCATTGGAATGTTGTATTTAGTCGAAAGAGTGTAGTGTGTCTGCAATCAACAACACCAGTTTTTCCGCCCATATAGAGATTTTCATCCTTCCACACATAGCATCTAAACAATCTACCTGAGAGGTAGATTGTTCACCACGGGAGATGCCACACATAACACTGGTGTATCCTCAATTCAATGTCGCTTGAACCATTGATATGCTGTTGGGAGAAGAACATTTCCACTAATTTTTTAGAAAGAAAACAATGGTGCTTGGAGATGGATGAATTACGATGTCTAATAAATATACAAAATAGTGTCTTTGGTTAGGCGTTGTCTGGAAAGTTTTTAGATGAAGATGTGAACTACACTGCTTGCGCAATTAACACAGAAGATGAGTTAAACCATCAAATTGAAAGGCGTCTTTAATAATTTGCAAAAGGAAGCAATAACAACGGCAGAGCGACTCTGTGAACCTAATTTTCTAATGGACATCACACGAGACAAGGATAGACGTTTTGTGGTTAAAATTCCGTTCGTTGAAGAAACATTGTCCATTGGTGAATGCAAACAGATGCATCAAATCGGTTTCTCGCTCTGGAAAGACGACTTGATAAAGATATCGAGTTAAAGCAAAAGTACATTGAATTTATGGAAGAATATGGGACTTTGGGCCACATGTCTGAAATTCATAAAAACAGTGTGGACCCTTCACACTATTTTATCCCACAGAGTATTCACCGCGTTGAGAGTCGTACAACAAAATTAAGAGTTGTGTTCGACGCCTCAGCAAAAACATCCACAGGAGTGGCGCTCAATGACATCTTGCATACTGGACTCATGATTCAAAGCGACCTGTTTGCTATTTGATTGAACGTGCTATTTTGATTTCGTTTGCCAACATTTGTATTTACAGCAGACATTCAGCAGATGTATTGCCAAATTTGGGTATATCCTGAAGACCGGAGGTACCAAAAAACCCTTTGGAGAACAGATAACAGCAAAGAGCTCAAATGTTACCACTTGAATATAGTAACATATGGTACCAGAGCATCACCGTATCTAGCAATAAAATGCCTGCAATAATTGGGTTGCAAAAACAACGATAAATATCCACTGGACGCTGAAGCCATTTTGAACAATTTTCACAATTTTTTTTTTGTCGACGACTGTCTGACAGGTGCCAACAACTCATGAGCGGCAGTAGAAACTCAACGTCAATTGGTAAAAATAATGCAGACTCCAAGATGCAAATTGAGAAAATAATGTGCTAACCAGCCAACATTGGTGCAATATATTCAAATATATTCTAGAAGATTGCGAAACAAGGCTCAATTTCACGGATGGGGTTGACTATTCTTTAAAAACACTGGGATTAACATGGTTCCTAAAGAATGATACTTTCTGCATTAAGGTCAATCTTACATAACACTCTCGCACAACGAAAGGCAGCATATTGTCAGATGCTCATTGGTGCGCAAATTTTCGATCCTTTAAGAATCTTATCAGTAGCCGTGGTAATCTCAAAGATTCTCATACAAGAAATGGGGCAGCTAAAGCTATTACAATAAAAAGAGACACCTTGACAAAAACTCGAGTGACACCCAACAGTAGAATAGGAGAATTTCAACAGAAAGTCAGCACTGCCGCATTGTCATTATAGCCATGCTTCGCATGATACTAATAGTTAACATAGCAGATTAAAATGACGAGATTCAATCAGTCAGCAGAACTTAATTTCGAACAAAACGGATCAATATTCTCAGTTCTATAGAATGGAACCTTACAGTAAATTACAACCTCATACCGCTCAAACTCGAAATAGAAGCACTGTCAAACGGTACAACAACAGAACATTGCAACACAACATTGTTACATTCATATCAACAACTGCAACAAAAACCTATGTGTGTACAATACTCTGGAACTGAGCTACAATTAGACAACAACCTTTTGAGCAGTCACCGCTCGATAAGAGGTGCCATGAACATTGTTGAAAGCGATGCACATGCATTTCGAATGTTAAAGATAATCAACAGTACTTTCTTAAGCTTAAAGGTCAATTATAGATTCACAAATTAACATCATGAAACAAGACCAGGAAACATCATTGTTAACTGCGCAACAGCTCAGCATCGCATTAGCAATAATTAGGAGGCAGTTACCACCTAACACCCAGATCTCTTTATCTACAAGATGATAACAGTAAAATCAGGACTCACAGAAGCACTGCATATTCAAAGCCACTTTTCCAATTATGAGAACAGAATCCTTACAGAATCCGACAGTCATAAAATTGTCGACAGCAATACACAAGTACACATACACAAGTATTTTCCGACAAGTTTCGATAACCTGAAAGAATTAAAAGTCATTCAGGATTAGACCTATGTGTGCCCCAGCACGCAGCCCATCTAAAAGAAGAGTTGAGATTTGTGAGCCTGTGTAGTCAGCTTATTTCACAACGACTCGCGACAACTGCGTGAGTTTACTAAGGTGGGAAGTGAAACATGCATAAAAGCCAACGCGGAAAATCAGTGGTTCTTTGCAATGGTCCAGAAAACTCAAATCACTTCCATGTGTAGCTCTTCAGGTCTACTTGAAGTTGACCCCTGCTGCGCAATTAAAACTGACACTTCAACGCTGCTGTGTACCCACGAACACAACAAATATACAACAAGGACAAAGGAGGATTAATTAATAAATGTTAGCTCTATTCCGCTGTTCTAATCTTGTTTGGAGAACGAATTCTTACATGCAAACAAAAAAAAAATTTGTAACCTATTATTTTTTTATTATTTTAATTATTTATTAAAAAAAAAAAAATTAAATTAAAAATTAAAATTAATATTACATTCTGTTATTAGTTGAAAATATCAGAAGAAGGTGATTTTTTAAGAAGTAAATGGATTTTTAATTTATATTGCATTTTTATGTTTGTGATACTGCTCAAAAAACAAATTTCGTCAACGTATACAAACGTTTAGTTTCTCTGCACATTAAATTTATTTTGTTTAAATATCAACGCTTAAAATCTGTCCAATTTTACAACAGCGTCACCTGGATACTATTTGTGTTTGCGTTCCACATTTCCTTGAAAGCAAAACATTTTTTGAGAACATTTGAACATTTCCTTGAAACAAAACACATTTGCTTTAGCAAATACATTTGTGTGCTTAGCGAGTGCACTCATACGGAGGCGGTATCGCGGAATAACTTAAAAGCAAAAAGGTGGAAACTTAAGTCACTTGACAAGAATGTTGTAACGAACTCATTTCGTTGCAAATATCTTCTTCTTTCATGAATTAAAGGAGAGCCATAAGTAACACATATTTAAATATATATACTCTTTTTCGTTTATAAGCACAGAGCTAAAAACAATTACATATATAGATCACTCAGACAGAACGCAGTGAGAATACACACACCGACATACGAATGGAGACGAACGCCGAAATCAACAACAGACAAAAACAACAACACCAGGCATCGTTTACGGCAACCAGCTGCGCACAAATAATCGAAAACCAAACCGGATTCGGCAGCAAGAGACGTGCAAAAATAAGTAAACTTACACTCGCGTTTACCAGATATACATTCCTACATACCTACTGCTGGTACGACAAACAAAGCGAAATAAAGACAGAAAGAATACAAACAGACTACGAAGAATAGAACTGGAATTAACACAGGAAACCTGTTACTTCCAAGTGACTGTATGCAAACAAGTACACACTACGAATACATAGCTACACATAAACACAAATATTTATATTTCCAGATCGAACAGAGCAAACCAGAAAACACACATCTACTGACAGATATACAGACATACGAACAAATAACAATCACCCGATGGACAAAATGTTGTTTTGAATGGAATTTGTCTCCGTTCACGGCCGATTCCATTGGATTGTCTTAGAATTCGGGGACGGTTTATTTCGCTTGTCGTTTTTAAAGAGCTCATCCGAACATTACAAATCAGCCTTTGATCTGATGCAAACACTAATATATTAGTAACACAGTAACAAACGACAAAGGTTCGCATTTTTGAGGTATCTTGGTGACCCCGAGAAAGCCTCGTGCAATAAATATCGACCGTGCAAATGGCTCTTGTATTTTAAGCGACCCGTTGTGGCTCTTCATTTAAGCGACCCGTTGTGGCTCTTTTATTCTAAGCGACCCGTTATGACTCTTGTATTTTAAGCGACGTACTGTGGCTCTTGTGGTAGTAAATTATAAAAATTGTTAAGTAAATATAATAAACTCGACACTCAAATTGCGTCCCAGCTGAACTCTCTGAGTCAGTGCTAGATTGGTGGAAACAAAAATCGAACCAAATTCGAAAACGCAACTTGAACTATTATACGCAAGTGGTTGCGAGATCCACTTGCCACAAACCCTGAGACGAGTGAGCTATTCCCGGCTGGGAAAGAAAACTCGTCGTTACAAATTGCGACCGAGTAGGGACCGCTTTCCTCTGGAAGTGGTTCATTAGATATACAAAACGAACAACAGATTGTTCAAAGCGGTGGTGCTTCGACACAAAGAAGTAACTCACCACAGCCGTGAAATACGCTTCCCTCTGGCAGCTGTTCACCAAACACATCAAACGAACAGCAGATTTGTCAAGCAGGCTTCTATTCCGAGAAGTAACTCACCGCATCAGCAAAATACGCAATCACGAAGTGCTTCGCCAGTCAACACAGCAGTACAAAAATTAGCAATGCTCCGAACCTACAACCGATCAGTTCACTACATCACCACGACAACAAAGATAGTACGGAAGAATTCCTGCCGGAGAGCTTAAGCTTCGTCGACAAACTCAGAAAAGATGAATTAGAAGCGCAGATGAAACTTCTAAACTTGCCAAATGACACTGTGAAAGAGATGAGGCAACGCTGGGACCTAACCAGAAATTGCGGCTAACCAGAATTAAGGTAACCACCAGCCCCGACATCGACTACCACATACCAATGCTTATAGTGTCGGTTCGTTGCCACAGTAAATGCCTAGATGCGCTCATAGACACCGCCGCCTCGTTGACATTGGACGAAGCTAAAAAATTATCTTCAACGAAACCACGTCGAATGGTCGGACAACACCCAATGGCTAGCATTGGCGAATAGTTAACAAATATCAATTGCGAGGACCTATACTGTGAGACTCACCATCCACGACCATTCGGTGAAACACATCGTACAAGAAGACTTGATCATTGGTATGGACTTGCTAACGCGACTTCAATAAAAACTTTGAAATAATGGGAAGAAACGTAATTACGACACCGTTGCCGACAGAACCAAACCTCTACCTTTTCACGAAAAGAAGCGCAACCAAATGGATATCATCTCTACGCTCTGGAATGTCGACCGACACACGATCCGAGTAAACACCGAGGTAAGGTTAAACAGCGCTATTATCCCCACAATCCGGCCATGCAGCACGTCATTGATAAGGAATTTGATGAGCTGCTTAAAAAGAAAAAAAATCGAGAAATCGGTAGAAATCCCACACCAACTTTAAGCCTCGTGGACCCCTTGACTTCCAAGGAAGCGGCTTCCAACTTCAAACAACTCTATAAAGCTGCAGCAAAACGTAATCAAAAAGCCGCTCAACAGCAAAAAAAATATTACGACTTACGAAGACGAGCATGGCGGCCCCAGTTGGGCGACGCCGTACTGAAGAAGAATCACGTTTTGTCCTCGACAGAAAAAACTTCGCAGGAAAATTGGCGCCGAAATTTGTCTGGCCGTTTATCATACATTTCTTCGTTTCAACGAATATTGTCCTATTAAAAAACACACATCAATCGGAAAAATATGTGAAGATTCATATGAATGACCTTAAACCATTCTCTCCAATCCAATCTGCAACAAACAGCATACCCTTGAAATTAACCTTAGCCTCACACTATAAATACAGCGCTCTCTCTCCTTTACCGCAAGTACGCAATCAATACTCGAAGGCAACGCACGCAACCACGATGGCCGGGCCGGTTGTTAGAGGAACCAAAACCGCCAGGGACGTATCAACCGGCCCTCGAGTCTCGGAGGAAGCACATAGAAGCCCCGGAAAGGCTCCAAATATTAAGTGTCCGGACCATCCATCCAGCCTCCCTGAAGAAGAATCCGCGGGTGGCTTACACTCCACGACCACCCGAAACCGAGCGCAGAACCATCACCGGCACCTGTCCCAGACAGCAGGTAACAACATCCACGAACGTCCCAAAACCGCCGCACGTATCTGCGGCTACAACCAGCATCACCTTCAATAGCAACCCAGCAGCCGCGACCCCGAACGAGAAGCCCGCAACCTCAAAGCGTACCACGGCACCCCAGTTACCACCAACAGACCGATCATGTCCGGTCAAGCGCGCCCGAAACACCATCAATCCGTTACCGAGCGTTCACTTTGCACCGCAACCTACCGACGGAAGACGGGAATTTACGCTAATGAGACGAGGTGCTCCTGTCGTCGTAATAACACAAAATGGTTGGGCCCGTCTATAATGGCGCAAACACGTGCGCGTCATTCCGACGAACGAGGACCGGGCAGCCAACACCCCTAAACTCAGCCGCTTCAGTAGGGATCAGAGGCTGAACACTTTACATTATTTTCCACACTGATATTACTTTTTATACGTATACTCCTTTTCATGCTTATATTACTTTTCATACTTATACTACTTTGCAACGTAACCCGCTGTGACTGATGATTCGTGCTCTGATCACGTAGTGAAAACCCACTGTGATCTTCGCGTTGGTCACGGAGTGAAAACCCACTGTGATCTTCGCGTTGGTCACGGAGTGAAAACCCACTGTGACTGATGATCCTCGCGTTGGTCACGGAGTGAAAACCCGCAGTGACTGATGATCCTCGCGTTGGTCACGGAGTGAAAACCCGCTGTGACTGATGATTCGTGCTCTGATCACGTAGTGAAAACCCACTGTGATCTTCGCGGTGGTCACGGAGTGGAAACCCGCTGTGACCTGATGATTCGTGCTCTGATCACGGAGTGAAAACCCACTGTGATCTTCGCGTTGGTCACGGAGTGAAAACCCGCTGTGACTGATGATACTCGCGTTGGTCACGGAGTGAAAACCCGCTGTGACTGATGATCCTTGCGTTGGTCATGGAGTGAAAACCCGCTGTGACTTTCTTTGGGGCCGCCTACGGATAAAACTCTGTAACGACCACAATTCGTTACAATAAGATTTTAATATAAATAGTTTTAGATTAGACAATTAATACACATATTTATATACATATATTAGTTAAATATGAAGAGCAAAGCAAAACAGAAAGATTAAAAACAGACTACGCAGAATAGAACTGGAATTAACACCGAAAACCTGTTTCTTCCAAGTGACCGTATGCAAACAAGTACACACTACGAATACATAGCTACACATAAACACAAATATTCACATTAGCAGATCGAGTAGAGAAAACCAGAAAGCATACATCTACCGACCGATATACAGACATACGAATGAATAGCAATCAGCCGACGGACAAAATGTTGTTTGAATGGAATTTGTCTTCGTTCACGACCGATTCCATTGGAAATGTCTTAGAATTCGGGGATAGTTTATTTCGCTTGCCGCTTTTAAAGGGTTTATTTGAACATTTCAGATCAGCCTTTGATCTGATGCCAAACTAATATTAGTCACGCAACAGGAGACACCAAAGGTTCGCATTTTTGAGGTATCTTGGTGACCCCAAGAAGGCCTCGTTTAATACATATCGACCGTGCAAACGGCTCTTTATTTTACGCGACCCACTGTGGCTCTTTATTTTACGCGACCCATTGTGGCTCTTTATTTTACGCGACCCATTGTGGCTCTTTATTTTACGCGACCCACTGTGGCTCTTTATTTTACGCGACCCACTGTGGCTCTTTATTTTACGCGACCCATTGTGGCTCTTTATTTTACGCGACCCACTGTGGCTCTTTATTTTACGCGACCCATTGTGGCTCTTTATTTTACGCGACCCATTGTGGCTCTTTATTTTACGCGACCCACTGTGGTTCTTTATTTTACGCGACCCATTGTGGCTCTTTATTTTTACGCGACCCACTGTGGCTCTTTATTTTACGCGACCCATTGCGGCTCTTTATTTACGCGACCCACTGAGGCTCTTATAGTACTAATTTTATAAAAATTGTTAAAGAAAAATAATAGAATACGATTTTATAAAAATTGTTAAGGAAAATAGATACGATTGTATAAAAATTGTTAAGGAAATATAATAAATACGATTCTTAGCATTGCGTCCGAGCTGAACTCTCCGAGTCAGTGCTAGATTGGTTGAAACACCAATCGAACGAAATTCGGAAACGCAGCTTAAAATATTGTTCGCAAGTGGTTCCGAGATCCACTTGCCACGAACCCTGGGACGAGTGAGCTATTCCCGGCTGGGAAAGGAAAACTCGTCGTTACAAATGGCGCCCGAGCAGGGACCGCTTCCCTCTGGAAGCAGTTCAGTAAACACACAAAACGAACAACCGATTTTTCAAACAGGCGGTGCTTCCATACAAAGAAGTAACTCACCGTAGCAACAAGATATTCAACACAGGAATATTTCACCAGATCAGCGCAGCATTTCTCCACACCAGCAAGCTGATAAATTAAGCAATCCTCCGAACCAGTCAAAAAGTAATTCACCAGATCAGCAGGGAAACAAATGCAGCAGCGCACCGAGCCACTCGAATGCTCTAACCATGCATTCAAAGCCACAGCAAGTTCAAGTCACCTATGATGAACAACTACCGGAAAATTTAAGTTTCATCTACAAATTAAAGAAAGAGGAATTAGAAGCTCAAATGAAACTTCTAAGCTTACCAATAGATGACACTGTGAAAGAGATGAGACAACGCTTGAGCCAATACATAAAAGGACAGCGATCGCGACGGAACTCGACAGAGCGCGGTAATCTGAAAATCGATTCACTCGCAGTACCCGCAACAACCGCATTGTTTCCGTCACCAACCGTCGTCAATGAAATACAGCATTCAAGTTACCCAATGCAGCAACCGCATGACCATAGAGAATACGACATCATGAATACGGTGCGCAAATGGAATTTGCATTTCAATGGGACACGTTCCATTTTAGAATTTATTGAAAACATGGAAGATCTAGCCAGCTGTTATCAAATCAACTACAACAGCTGGCTCTTGCCATTAAATGAGCTACTCCGCGATCGCGCCAGAGACTGGTGGCGCTATAAACGGTCCGATATAAACACATGGCTGCAGTTCAGAGACGCTGCTATGATCTTCTTCTTACCACCGAGATACATGCAAAAGTTAGAAGAGGATATAATACGAAGACGCCAGGGGCCTCGCGAAAAAGCGAAAGAATACATCATGAGTATCATGAACTTGATTCGCCAACATCCACGCATGAGTCAAGAGAATCCCACAGAGCGCATTTATGAAGGTTTGCGACCAGAGTACCGTCTTTATATTCGACGCAGTGACTTTAACGATTTGGATTCGCTCATGAGCCATACCGATGAGTATGAATATATTCGTCGAGAAGAAGCTCGTCACAACCGATCACACGTTTCCAACTGGGCAACCACTCAAGATTATGCACGCCAGAGCCACTGCTGGCGATGCGGTAAACCAGGTCATAGACGAACTGAGTGCCAGGGAAACCCGAAATTATTCTGTTCGCATTGTGGAAAGCCAGACAGACTATCGCGAGATTGTAGCTGCCGCAATAAAATGACAACCCCATATGGAATTATGGATACTTATGCTCATCCAATGTACAGAATACCGATTGTATGCAATGAGAAGCCAATCAACGCTCTGATAGAAATGGGCGCCTCACTCACTCTGATAGGCAGAACGGTCGATGAGCATTTACAACACAAGTGCATCCCCGAGAAGGGTAAAGCTCAACAGCTATCACTAGCTAATAGCCAACCAGTGTCAACCGAGAGAAGTTACTACGCCACCATAGTAATAAACAAATTGCGAGTCCGACAAGAAGTTCATTTCCTACCAGGTCTCCAAGAAGAATTAATTATAGGAACCGACTTGTTGTCAAAATTAGGATGCCAGCTACTAATCGCCGGCCAGACTATTCAAAGTTGCTCTCCACCTGAATTAAAACGGAGTACAACTGCCAGTCCTGAATTCGTCGATGAGAGCAAGACATCGCTTTCAACCAGTAAAGCACAACAACAGTTTACGCCAGGTAACCTGAACCCGTATACCAGCACATGTCGCAACGAGTTAAGGAAAGAGTCAACCAAATCCAGACCAACTGTACAGTCCGTGGAACAATTTCCACAACCAAGTAAAAAGAAGTCGAATACCAACAAATGTCGCAGGAAACTAAGAAGGGATCCAACTTCTCCAAGACCAACAGGGCAGAAACCTCACTCAAACGAGCGCCCAGATAGTAAACCAACGCATACGACCAAATGTATTATTCATAAACCGAAACCGAAGCCTAAACCGGTGTCAGTCAAAATGACACGAGCAAAACATTTACCGCCTACCGTACCGTACAGCAGACATGGTGTGAGTCTCGTCACCGCACAGCAGCCGTCTCAACATGGAAGCCAGCAATGTTCTGCCACAACCAGAAAACATAATCGCCGAATACAACATGGGACATATGCTATACCGAAGATGAACGAACGAACTCAGCTACAATACCGAGACATCAATGAAGTCGTCACCAGTAACAGACATAGGACATTTTCTTTCAACCGGTAGCATCACCGCTGTTCACCTTCACCGAATTATTACTGCTTTTAATTTTTTTTTTATTTTATTTCGCGCTAAGTAGGGATAGGATGTAACGACCACAATTCGTTACAATAAGATTTTAATATAAATAGTTTTAGATTAGACAATTAATACACATATTTATATACATATATTAGTTAAATATGAAGAGCAAAGCAAAACAGAAAAATTACAAACAGACTACGCAGAATAGAACTGGAATTAATACCGAAAACCTGTTTCTTCCAAGTGACCGTATGCAAACAAGTACACACTACGAATACATAGCTACACATAAACACAAATATTCACATTAGCAGATCGAGTAGAGAAAACCAGAAAGCATACATCTACCGACCGATATACAGACATACGAATGAATAGGAATCAGCCGACGGACAAAATGTTGTTTGAATGGAATTTGTCTTCGTTCACGACCGATTCCATTGGAAATGTCTTAGAATTCGGGGATAGTTTATTTCGCTTGCCGCTTTTAACGGGCTTATTTGAACATTTCAGATCAGCCTTTGATCTGATGCCAAACTAATATTAGTCACGCAACAGAAGACACCAAAGGTTCGCATTTTTGAGGTATCTTGGTGACCCCAAGAAGGCCTCGTTTAATACATATCGACCGTGCAAACGGCTCTTTATTTTACGCGACCCACTGTGGCTCTTTATTTTACGCGACCCATTGTGGCTCTTTATTTTACGCGACCCATTGTGGCTCTTTATTTTACGCGACCCATTGTGGCTCTTTATTTTTACGCGACCCACTGTGGCTCTTTATTTTACGCGACCCATTGTGGCTCTTTATTTTACGCGACCCACTGTGGCTCTTTATTTTACGCGACCCATTGTGGCTCTTTATTTTACGCGACCAATTGTGGCTCTTTATTTTACGCGACCCATTGTGGCTCTTTATTTTTACGCGACCCACTGTGGCTCTTTATTTTACGCGACCCATTGTGGCTCTTTATTTTACGCGACCCACTGTGGCTCTTTATTTTACGCGACCCATTGTGGCTCTTTATTTTACGCGACCCACTGTGGCTCTTTATTTTACGCGACCCACTGTGGCTCTTTATTTTACGCGACCCACTGTGGCTCTTTATATTACGCGACCCATTGTGGCTCTTTATTTTACGCGACCCACTGTGGCTCTTTATTTTACGCGACCCATTGTGGCTCTTTATTTTACGCGACCCATTGTGGCTCTTTATTTTACGCGACCCATTGTGGCTCTTTATTTTACGCGACCCATTGTGGCTCTTTATTTTTACGCGACCCACTGTGGCTCTTTATTTTACGCGACCCATTGTGGCTCTTTATTTTACGCAACCCACTGTGGCTCTTTATTTTACGCGACCCATTGTGGCTCTTTATTTTACGCGACCCACTGTGGCTCTTTATTTTACGCGACCCACTGTGGCTCTTTATTTTACGCGACCCACTGTGGCTCTTTATATTACGCGACCCATTGTGGCTCTTTATATTACGCGACCCATTGTGGCTCTTTATTTTACGCGACCCACTGTGGCTCTTTATTTTACGCGACCCACTGTGGCTCTTTATTTTACGCGACCCATTGTGGCTCTTTATTTTACGCGACCCACTGTGGCTCTTTATTTTACGCGACTCATTGTGGCTCTTTATTTTACGCGACCCATTGTGGCTCTTTATTTTACGCGACCCATTGTGGCTCTTTATTTTTACGCGACCCACTGTTGCTCTTTATTTTACGCGACCCATTGTGGCTCTTTATTTTACGCGACCCACTGTGGCTCTTTATTTTACGCGACCCACTGAGGCTCTTATAGTACTAATTTTATAAAAATTGTTAAAGAAAAATAATAGAATACGATTTTATAAAAATTGTTAAGGAAAATAGATACGATTGTATAAAAATTGTTAAGGAAATATAATAAATACGATACTTAGCATTGCGTCCGAGCTGAACTCTCCGAGTCAGTGCTAGATTGGTTGAAACACCAATCGAACGAAATTCGGAAACGCAGCTTAAAATATTGTTCGCAAGTGGTTCCGAGATCCACTTGCCACGAACCCTGGGACGAGTGAGCTATTCCCGGCTGGGAAAGGAAAACTCGTCGTTACAAATGGCGCCCGAGCAGGGACCGCTTCCCTCTGGAAGCAGTTCAGTAAACACACAAAACGAACAACCGATTGTTCAAACAGGCGGTGCTTCCATACAAAGAAGTAACTCACCGCAGCAACAAGATATTCAACACAGGAATATTTCACCAGATCAGCGCAGCATTTCTCCACACCAGCAAGCTGATAAATTAAGCAATCCTCCGAACCAGTCAAAAAGTAATTCACCAGATCAGCAGGGAAACAAATGCAGCAGCGCACCGAGCCACTCGAATGCTCTAACCATGCATTCAAAGCCACAGCAAGTTCAAGTCACCTATGATGAACAACTACCGGAAAATTTAAGTTTCATCTACAAATTAAAGAAAGAGGAATTAGAAGCTCAAATGAAACTTCTAAGCTTACCAATAGATGACACTGTGAAAGAGATGAGACAACGCTTGAGCCAATACATAAAAGGACAGCGATCGCGACGGAACTCGACAGAGCGCGGTAATCTGAAAATCGATTCACTCGCAGTACCCGCAACAACCGCATTGTTTCCGTCACCAACCGTCGTCAATGAAATACAGCATTCAAGTTACCCAATGCAGCAACCGCATGACCATAGAGAATACGACATCATGAATACGGTGCGCAAATGGAATTTGCATTTCAATGGGACACGTTCCATTTTAGAATTTATTGAAAACATGGAAGATCTAGCCAGCTGTTATCAAATCAACTACAACAGCTTGCTCTTGCCATTAAATGAGCTACTCCGCGATCGCGCCAGAGACTGGTGGCGCTATAAACGGTCCGATATAAACACATGGCTGCAGTTCAGAGACGCTGCTATGATCTTCTTCTTACCACCGAGATACATGCAAAAGTTAGAAGAGGATATAATACGAAGACGCCAGGGGCCTCGCGAAAAAGCGAAAGAATACATCATGAGTATCATGAACTTGATTCGCCAACATCCACGCATGAGTCAAGAGAATCCCACAGAGCGCATTTATGAAGGTTTGCGACCAGAGTACCGTCTTTATATTCGACGCAGTGACTTTAACGATTTGGATTCGCTCATGAGCCATACCGATGAGTATGAATATATTCGTCGAGAAGAAGCTCGTCACAACCGATCACACGTTTCCAACTGGGCAACTCAAGATTATGCACGCCAGAGCCACTGCTGGCGATGCGGTAAACCAGGTCATAGACGAACTGAGTGCCATGGAAACCCGAAATTATTCTGTTCGCATTGTGGAAAGCCAGACATACTATCGCGAGATTGTAGCTGCCGCAATAAAATGACAACCCCATATGGAATTATGGATACTTATGCTCCGAGAATACCGATTGTATGCAATGAGAAGCCAATCAACGCTCTGATAGACATGGGCGCCTCATTCACTCTGATAGGCAGAACGGTCGATGAGCATTTACAACACAAGTGCATCCCCGAGAAGGGTAAAGCTCAACAGCTATCACTAGCTAATAGACAACCAGTGTCAACCGAGAGAAGTTACTACGCCACCATAGTAATAAACAAATTGCGAGTCCGACAAGAAGTTCATTTCCTACCAGGTCTCCAAGAAGAATTAATTATAGGAACCGACTTGTTGTCAAAATTAGGATGCCAGCTACTAATCGCCGGCCAGACTATTCAAAGTTGCTCTCCACCTGAATTAAAACGGAGTACAACTGCCAGTCCTGAATTCGTCGATGAGAGCAAGACATCGCTTTCAACCAGTAAAGCACAACAACAGTTTACGCCAGGTAACCTGAACCCGTATACCAGCACATGTCGCAACGAGTTAAGGAAAGAGTCAACCAAATCCAGACCAACTGTACAGTCCGTGGAACAATTTCCACAACCAAGTAAAAAGAAGTCGAATACCAACAAATGTCGCAGGAAACTAAGAAGGGATCCAACTTCTCCAAGACCAACAGGGCAGAAACCTCACTCAAACGAGCGCCCAGATAGTAAACCAACGCATACGACCAAATGTATTATTCATAAACCGAAACCGAAGCCTAAACCGGTGTCAGTCAAAATGACACGAGCAAAACATTTACCGCCTACCGTACCGTACAGCAGACATGGTGTGAGTCTCGTCACCGCACAGCAGCCGTCTCAACATGGAAGCCAGCAATGTTCTGCCACAACCAGAAAACATAATCGCCGAATACAACATGGGACATATGCTATACCGAAGATGAACGAACGAACTCAGCTACAATACCGAGACATCAATGAAGTCGTCACCAGTAACAGACATAGGACATTTTCTTTCAACCGGTAGCATCACCGCTGTTCACCTTCACCGAATTATTACTGCTTTTAATTTTTTTTTTATTTTATTTCGCGCTAAGTAGGGATAGGATGTAACGACCACAATTCGTTACAATAAGATTTTAATATAAATAGTTTTAGATTAGACAATTAATACACATATTTATATACATATATTAGTTAAATATGAAGAGCAAAGCAAAACAGAAAAATTACAAACAGACTACGCAGAATAGAACTGGAATTAATACCGAAAACCTGTTTCTTCCAAGTGACCGTATGCAAACAAGTACACACTACGAATACATAGCTACACATAAACACAAATATTCACATTAGCAGATCGAGTAGAGAAAACCAGAAAGCATACATCTACCGACCGATATACAGACATACGAATGAATAGCAATCAGCCGACGGACAAAATATTGTTTGAATGGAATTTGTCTTCGTTCACGACCGATTCCATTGGAAATGTCTTAGAATTCGGGGATAGTTTATTTCGCTTGCCGCTTTTAACGGGCTTATTTGAACATTTCAGATCAGCCTTTGATCTGATGCCAAACTAATATTAGTCACGCAACAGAAGACACCAAAGGTTCGCATTTTTGAGGTATCTTGGTGACCCCAAGAAGGCCTCGTTTAATACATATCGACCGTGCAAACGGCTCTTTATTTTACGCGACCCACTGTGGCTCTTTATTTTACGCGACCCATTGTGGCTCTTTATTTTACGCGACCCATTGTGGCTCTTTATTTTACGCGACCCATTGTGGCTCTTTATTTTTACGCGACCCACTGTGGCTCTTTATTTTACGCGACCCATTGTGGCTCTTTATTTTACGCGACCCACTGTGGCTCTTTATTTTACGCGACCCATTGTGGCTCTTTATTTTACGCGACCCATTGTGGCTCTTTATTTTACGCGACCCATTGTGGCTCTTTATTTTTACGCGACCCACTGTGGCTCTTTATTTTACGCGACCCATTGTGGCTCTTTATTTTACGCGACCCACTGTGGCTCTTTATTTTACGCGACCCATTGTGGCTCTTTATTTTACGCGACCCACTGTGGCTCTTTATTTTACGCGACCCACTGTGGCTCTTTATTTTACGCGACCCACTGTGGCTCTTTATATTACGCGACCCATTGTGGCTCTTTATTTTACGCGACCCACTGTGGCTCTTTATTTTACGCGACCCATTGTGGCTCTTTATTTTACGCGACCCATTGTGGCTCTTTATTTTACGCGACCCACTGTGGCTCTTTATTTTACGCGACCCATTGTGGCTCTTTATTTTTACGCGACCCACTGTGGCTCTTTATTTTACGCGACTCATTGTGGCTCTTTATTTACGCGACCCACTGAGGCTCTTATAGTACTAATTTTATAAAAATTGTTAAAGAAAAATAATAGAATACGATTTTATAAAAATTGTTAAGGAAAATAGATACGATTGTATAAAAATTGTTAAGGAAATATAATAAATACGATACTTAGCATTGCGTCCGAGCTGAACTCTCCGAGTCAGTGCTAGATTGGTTGAAACACCAATCGAACGAAATTCGGAAACGCAGCTTAAAATATTGTTCGCAAGTGGTTCCGAGATCCACTTGCCACGAACCCTGGGACGAGTGAGCTATTCCCGGCTGGGAAAGGAAAACTCGTCGTTACAAATGGCGCCCGAGCAGGGACCGCTTCCCTCTGGAAGCAGTTCAGTAAACACACAAAACGAACAACCGATTGTTCAAACAGGCGGTGCTTCCATACAAAGAAGTAACTCACCGCAGCAACAAGATATTCAACACAGGAATATTTCACCAGATCAGCGCAGCATTTCTCCACACCAGCAAGCTGATAAATTAAGCAATCCTCCGAACCAGTCAAAAAGTAATTCACCAGATCAGCAGGGAAACAAATGCAGCAGCGCACCGAGCCACTCGAATGCTCTAACCATGCATTCAAAGCCACAGCAAGTTCAAGTCACCTATGATGAACAACTACCGGAAAATTTAAGTTTCATCTACAAATTAAAGAAAGAGGAATTAGAAGCTCAAATGAAACTTCTAAGCTTACCAATAGATGACACTGTGAAAGAGATGAGACAACGCTTGAGCCAATACATAAAAGGACAGCGATCGCGACGGAACTCGACAGAGCGCGGTAATCTGAAAATCGATTCACTCGCAGTACCCGCAACAACCGCATTGTTTCCGTCACCAACCGTCGTCAATGAAATACAGCATTCAAGTTACCCAATGCAGCAACCGCATGACCATAGAGAATACGACATCATGAATACGGTGCGCAAATGGAATTTGCATTTCAATGGGACACGTTCCATTTTAGAATTTATTGAAAACATGGAAGATCTAGCCAGCTGTTATCAAATCAACTACAACAGCTTGCTCTTGCCATTAAATGAGCTACTCCGCGATCGCGCCAGAGACTGGTGGCGCTATAAACGGTCCGATATAAACACATGGCTGCAGTTCAGAGACGCTGCTATGATCTTCTTCTTACCACCGAGATACATGCAAAAGTTAGAAGAGGATATAATACGAAGACGCCAGGGGCCTCGCGAAAAAGCGAAAGAATACATCATGAGTATCATGAACTTGATTCGCCAACATCCACGCATGAGTCAAGAGAATCCCACAGAGCGCATTTATGAAGGTTTGCGACCAGAGTACCGTCTTTATATTCGACGCAGTGACTTTAACGATTTGGATTCGCTCATGAGCCATACCGATGAGTATGAATATATTCGTCGAGAAGAAGCTCGTCACAACCGATCACACGTTTCCAACTGGGCAACTCAAGATTATGCACGCCAGAGCCACTGCTGGCGATGCGGTAAACCAGGTCATAGACGAACTGAGTGCCATGGAAACCCGAAATTATTCTGTTCGCATTGTGGAAAGCCAGACATACTATCGCGAGATTGTAGCTGCCGCAATAAAATGACAACCCCATATGGAATTATGGATACTTATGCTCATCCAATGTACAGAATACCGATTGTATGCAATGAGAAGCCAATCAACGCTCTGATAGACATGGGCGCCTCATTCACTCTGATAGGCAGAACGGTCGATGAGCATTTACAACACAAGTGCATCCCCGAGAAGGGTAAAGCTCAACAGCTATCACTAGCTAATAGACAACCAGTGTCAACCGAGAGAAGTTACTACGCCACCATAGTAATAAACAAATTGCGAGTCCGACAAGAAGTTCATTTCCTACCAGGTCTCCAAGAAGAATTAATTATAGGAACCGACTTGTTGTCAAAATTAGGATGCCAGCTACTAATCGCCGGCCAGACTATTCAAAGTTGCTCTCCACCTGAATTAAAACGGAGTACAACTGCCAGTCCTGAATTCGTCGATGAGAGCAAGACATCGCTTTCAACCAGTAAAGCACAACAACAGTTTACGCCAGGTAACCTGAACCCGTATACCAGCACATGTCGCAACGAGTTAAGGAAAGAGTCAACCAAATCCAGACCAACTGTACAGTCCGTGGAACAATTTCCACAACCAAGTAAAAAGAAGTCGAATACCAACAAATGTCGCAGGAAACTAAGAAGGGATCCAACTTCTCCAAGACCAACAGGGCAGAAACCTCACTCAAACGAGCGCCCAGATAGTAAACCAACGCATACGACCAAATGTATTATTCATAAACCGAAACCGAAGCCTAAACCGGTGTCAGTCAAAATGACACGAGCAAAACATTTACCGCCTACCGTACCGTACAGCAGACATGGTGTGAGTCTCGTCACCGCACAGCAGCCGTCTCAACATGGAAGCCAGCAATGTTCTGCCACAACCAGAAAACATAATCGCCGAATACAACATGGGACATATGCTATACCGAAGATGAACGAACGAACTCAGCTACAATACCGAGACATCAATGAAGTCGTCACCAGTAACAGACATAGGACATTTTCTTTCAACCGGTAGCATCACCGCTGTTCACCTTCACCGAATTATTACTGCTTTTAATTTTTTTTTTATTTTATTTCGCGCTAAGTAGGGATAGGATGTAACGACCACAATTCGTTACAATAAGATTTTAATATAAATAGTTTTAGATTAGACAATTAATACACATATTTATATACATATATTAGTTAAATATGAAGAGCAAAGCAAAACAGAAAAATTACAAACAGACTACGCAGAATAGAACTGGAATTAATACCGAAAACCTGTTTCTTCCAAGTGACCGTATGCAAACAAGTACACACTACGAATACATAGCTACACATAAACACAAATATTCACATTAGCAGATCGAGTAGAGAAAACCAGAAAGCATACATCTACCGACCGATATACAGACATACGAATGAATAGCAATCAGCCGACGGACAAAATATTGTTTGAATGGAATTTGTCTTCGTTCACGACCGATTCCATTGGAAATGTCTTAGAATTCGGGGATAGTTTATTTCGCTTGCCGCTTTTAACGGGCTTATTTGAACATTTCAGATCAGCCTTTGATCTGATGCCAAACTAATATTAGTCACGCAACAGAAGACACCAAAGGTTCGCATTTTTGAGGTATCTTGGTGACCCCAAGAAGGCCTCGTTTAATACATATCGACCGTGCAAACGGCTCTTTATTTTACGCGACCCACTGTGGCTCTTTATTTTACGCGACCCATTGTGGCTCTTTATTTTACGCGACCCATTGTGGCTCTTTATTTTACGCGACCCATTGTGGCTCTTTATTTTTACGCGACCCACTGTGGCTCTTTATTTTACGCGACCCATTGTGGCTCTTTATTTTACGCGACCCACTGTGGCTCTTTATTTTACGCGACCCATTGTGGCTCTTTATTTTACGCGACCCATTGTGGCTCTTTATTTTACGCGACCCATTGTGGCTCTTTATTTTTACGCGACCCACTGTGGCTCTTTATTTTACGCGACCCATTGTGGCTCTTTATTTTACGCGACCCACTGTGGCTCTTTATTTTACGCGACCCATTGTGGCTCTTTATTTTACGCGACCCACTGTGGCTCTTTATTTTACGCGACCCACTGTGGCTCTTTATTTTACGCGACCCACTGTGGCTCTTTATATTACGCGACCCATTGTGGCTCTTTATTTTACGCGACCCACTGTGGCTCTTTATTTTACGCGACCCATTGTGGCTCTTTATTTTACGCGACCCATTGTGGCTCTTTATTTTACGCGACCCACTGTGGCTCTTTATTTTACGCGACCCATTGTGGCTCTTTATTTTTACGCGACCCACTGTGGCTCTTTATTTTACGCGACTCATTGTGGCTCTTTATTTACGCGACCCACTGAGGCTCTTATAGTACTAATTTTATAAAAATTGTTAAAGAAAAATAATAGAATACGATTTTATAAAAATTGTTAAGGAAAATAGATACGATTGTATAAAAATTGTTAAGGAAATATAATAAATACGATACTTAGCATTGCGTCCGAGCTGAACTCTCCGAGTCAGTGCTAGATTGTTTGAAACACCAATCGAACGAAATTCGGAAACGCAGCTTAAAATATTGTTCGCAAGTGGTTCCGAGATCCACTTGCCACGAACCCTGGGACGAGTGAGCTATTCCCGGCTGGGAAAGGAAAACTCGTCGTTACAACTCTTACCGAAACAACCGCAGGACACTCTATCGTTAAAGGTCTGGGCGCAGACGCTGATGCTCATCCGTTGACGATGCTGACGCGGATGCTCTCCCGTTGCCGATGCTGACGCAGACGTAATAATATCACTGTGCACTGTATTTACTTGCAGTGCCTTCCTTGGAGGCTTCCACTAGATTGAATCTTTCGTATTGGCACGTTCCTTTTTATACTCATCTCAATCGATGTTTGCTCTGTCTTCACGTCGTATGTTCTATTCCACTGCGGTGAGCTGGAATGAGACAACTGCTTCGAGTGCCGCCCGTCCTCTAGCTTGTCCAGTCTTGCTCATAGGTTTATTGTATTCACGTTCTTTTCGATCTTCTTATGATCACATTCTTCTTATTAGTCTTAAAATTAGAATTTAGAATAGCGCGCATAAATATAATTATTTATGCATGAAGGAATGAAACGCATCGGAGTTCTTCCGTTATATGCTATATGTATTCTATGTAGGTTACATTAGTAAGTAATATAATATATAAAATATAAATATAAAATATTGTTAATATGTATGGCGTAATTTAGGCCGATTAATTTCGTCGTTACGTCACCCTTTCTCATTGCGGACGAGGAGTGAAGTAGTTTTTCCGCTCCGCTTTTAGGTAACCCCCAACTTGCGGCCGTCCACTATTCGTGTTACTCTTATTCGTCTTCGTTTGCCAGTGAGGTGTTGGCTATCGTTGAGTTCGGCTCTAAGCCATTCGGGTATTGCTTTGTTGCATTGCGGCTCTTGCATTGTGGGGCAGTCGCGGATGTCGTCGTCTTGGCGTCGCGTGAGTTATGACGGAGCAGCACACTCATGCTGGCCACTAGACACCTAGCAGCAGCAACAACAACGTCGCAGAGGTTCAGGTGATCCCACAACACATTCACGAAACGTTCCCGTTATCAGCTACAACAACAACAACATCATCGCCTGGTGTCAGATGACATCCGGTTCCCAGGTTCGAGTCGAAGCAGCCGATAAGTTATTATTTAAGAAATGCTGACCATGTTTTTTATTCAAATATTCTATGTATTATAAAAATTTAGTTAAGTTCAAAATTTAATATAAATCAAATAATTAAACTGACAAGTCGCGTTTTTAATTTTCTTGGCAGGTAGCCAAACGAATTTTTTTTTTTTGAATTGTTGTCGGACGAACAACATAATTGGCGCAGTCGGCATTCCGTTTAAATGTCTGAACATTTGAGAAACAATAAATCTGTCTGAGCGGCATACAACTGTACAGATTAGTAATATTGTTAAAATGCGTTTCTGTGTAGGGCTGCATACGACCATATAGAACTAAATTTGACGGTTTATAAAATTTAGAGCCGGTGTTCAAACAGACGGATATCAATGCCTTAAAAGCGGATAAAGAAACTCATCTCCCAGCGGGAAAAAGTAAAGTCTCATCGGTGGGAAAAACAGCAGAAGCGATTCAGATGCAACCGTTACTAATTCGTGGGCTGATGTAAGTTAATATTGGAATCTTTGCTCATTGGAAAAAACTCAGTTATTCAATTATTGAAATATTCAATTATACATATATGTTCAAATATATAAGCAAATGAAAAATGTATATTAAAAATTAATAGTGAAATTTAATGCAAGAAAAGAAAGAGAAAAATCAAAAAGAGAATTTAAAGTAATCTATGAAAAATAAAAATAACCAAAATAAAGAAAATTGTATATTGATTAGTGCGAAAAATCGATTCACAGGAAAACATAACATTGTAAGCGTTGTAAGACTTTAATTAATGAAAAAAACCCGTAGAAAATTCCAATTTCTTCCTTATTTTCGTGAGCGTCGTAATTTGAATTCAATACCAGAAGATATATTGGTTGACAGTTTCGTTTTTAACACCATGGGTTTAACTTTAAATCAAAACACAAGTGTGGGTAATTTAAAATGCAAACACCTCTGCAAGTGATCGGGTGCCTAGTGAATTGTTCAATAATCTGAGGATTCCTGATGTCATCAAGTAGGCTTTATACGAATTTGTCAATAACGTGGAAGAAATTCTCCAATTAATTCGCGGAACTGATCAGACACCGTACGGACAAATTTGACTTAGAGCCATTAGAAATAAGATAGTGTCAGGCAAATGACGTATTGAACATGTATCCCCACTCAATTGGGATGACATTAAGAATAATCTTATCTTACACTACGCTGATAAACGCACTGAGACATCGTCAATCCGAGATTTACATGACATAAAACAAAGATCTTCCGTCGAAGAATTCTATGATCCAATCAAAACTATTCAATCGACTCTTAACAATAACTTGCTACTAAATAAAAGTGACAAAAATGTAATAAAATCAAAAAAAGATATATTTACAGAAATGTCCCTGAACTCGTTTCTCGTCGGCCTGAAAGAGCCTTTAGGGTCAAATATTAGGGCTATGAGGCCGGACAGCGTCGCAGCAGCGTTGTCATGTTGCATAAACGAACAAAATATTTACTACCAACAGAAAGTAAGTAGAACTTACAGTAGCACGCAAAGATACATAGGACAAAGTAATAGGCACTACCACTCATACACTCCTTATAAACCGAACTACAACCAAAGACAAACCGCTTCTTATAGGAACAATCCCCAAAATAGACAAAGCAATTTCAATCACAACAACTTTTATCGAGATACCTACAATAGCAATGACTTTCATAAAAACAACGCTTGCTCTAACCCATTTAACCAAGCACCAGCTATTACTCCAAACCGGAACCGATGGATACAGATACAGGCTACACAAGACTCACTTCGCGCACAAACCATACAATGAAAACCTACAGGTCCAATTACCAAAGACCACGGGAAGTTAACTACATGAACGAAGCTGGGAAAAGGCTTTTGCGACGGAAGAATTATGTAACATTGACGACACTCCAAATTTTCGCACATGTGCCTCGTCAAACCTACAGGATATTTAGAAATCAACAAACATGGTACTACATTACCATTTGTAAACATAAAGTCTCCTTTCGGCAGAGATCTTAGATTTATAATCGACACAGGTGCTTCCTCTTCTTTCATTGATCCTAAATTTATAGACCCTGTAAAACAAGTAGAATGCCCTCCAATCAACATAAAGACAGTAATGCAAAGTAACGCAATAAATAACAAAATAATTTTACCATCTTTCATAGAATTCAAGGAAAATAGCACTTTCCCCTTTTGGTTATTCAAATTTCATAACTACTTTGACGGCTTTATAGGTTTGGGACATTTTATAATAAGTCAATGCAAAAATAGATTTGAAAAACAACAAACTTACAACTGACCACACCAATAAACCTAAAACCAAGCCTTACGTCGGGTAAGATAACCATATCGGCAATGTCAAAAAAAATTTACTAAAATCAACCGAATTATGTCCAAAAGTCTATACATCCGAAGGTCTTTACTCTGCCCAAAACTGGTTTTGTTTTATAGAAGTAAATAACCAAACAAATTAAAATCACGATATATTAGTAGAGCAATCACTAAAAGTAGAACCATATAACGTTTCCGCATATATTGAACTGCACAATTTCAGTTTTCTAAATACCACAAATGGAGGTAGAACATAACATATCATTAGAACATCTCATCTGAATCACGAAGAAAAGAAAGCCATAACCACGCTCTGCGTTGAATTTAACGACCTATTCTTTAAAGAAGAAGATAAATTGACCTTCACTAATGAAGTAACACATAAAATCAAAACAGTTGACGAAATACTAATACACACGATGTCCTACAGATACCCGTATATACGTAAACAAGAAGTTCAAAAACAAATAGGAGATATGCTTAAACAGGGAATTATTCAACATAGCTATTCTCCCTGGACTTCGCCAGTATAGGTAGTATCGAAGAAATTTGACTCAACTGGGAAAAATATACCAAAAAAATAACAAAAAGACTATTTCGGACCGATACCCAATTCCAAACATCTCAAACATTCTTGATAAGCTCGGAAAGTGTTTATAGTTTACAACCCTCGACTTTGACAGCGGATTCCATCAAATAGAGATGGACCCCGCAGATGTACAAAAAACAGCGTTTACTGTGTGAACTCAATGATCATTACGAATACAAACGTATGCCATTTGGGTTAAAGAATGCTCCATCCACCTTTCAACGAGTGATGGACCACGTATTAAGGATCTGGTCGGCAAAAACTGTTTAGTTTATTTAGACAATATTATCATTTTCTCGAATACTTTAAACGAACACATTCTAATTATAAAATCAGTTTTCAGTAGGGTAAGGGAATGTAATCTCAAAATTCAACCCGACAAATTAGAGTTTCTTAGAAAAGAAATTGCATTTCTAGGGCACGTTATAACGACTGATGGGATTAAGCCGAACCCACAAAAAATTAGTGCAATAAAAATTTCCCCATTCGCAAAAATCGAAAGGAAATTAAAGGTTTCTTAGGTAATATAGAGGTAGGTATATATATGCTGGGTACTATAGAAAATTTATCAAAGACTTCGCCAATACAGTAAAACCTCTAAAAGAGTGCTTAAAAAAAGACAGGGCTATCAAACTAACAGAGCAATATGTAAAAACTTTCCAACATTGCAAAAATCTCCTAATTAATGATCCTGTGCTCCAACATCCCGCTTTTACAAAACCATTTATAGTAACGACAGACGCAAGCAATGTAGCTCTAGGAGCTGTCCTTTCCCAGGGACCCATAGGGAAAGACAAGCCCATCTGTTATGCTAGCAGAACACTGTCAAGTACTGAAACAAACTACTCAACAATCGAGAAAGAGCTACTAGCGATTGTATGGGCTACAAAATACTTTAGACCATACATTTACGGACGACGCTTTACAATAATAACCGATCACAGACCACTGACTTAGTTGATGGGATTGAAGAACCCTAACGCAAAATTAGTAAGGTGGAAGCTAAAATTAGAAGAATATGATTATGACATCATTTATAAAAAAGGAAAAGCTAATACAAACGCTGATGCTCTGAGTCGAGTAAAAATAGATGAAAAGAAAAATACCGATATGGAAGTGAATTGCAACGACATAGAGTCAATCATAGCCATGCAAGGGACAAAAATTCACTCCGCCGTAGAGAACTTTGATAGCGGTATTCCAATATCAGAGCTAGCACTGAATGAATTCAACATTCAAATTAAAACAGAAAAATCGGAAACCACTTCAAATAACGTACAAATTATTTTTCGAAACAAACAGAGAAGAATCATTAAACAACCCTCCTTTGACGAAACATCAATAACGAACACTTTTAAAAACTTTCTTCCGCCAAATAGACTTTCAGCAATCTACACTGATGATGAAACACGACAAAATTATCACGCAATATCATGAAAATAGCAATCATAGAGGCATCACTCAAACGTTCTACCATCTCAAAAGAAAATATTACTTCCCATTACTTAAAAACAAAATAACAAAAGTTATTAATAATTGCGAAAGATGTCAAACTCTCAAATACGATAGACATTGGCATTTACACAATTAACCGTAAATATATTCTCACAAATTCAAAAAATATTAGACAAATTCTCGAAGTTCGTCTCAGCCTATACACTTCTAGATAGAACAAGCCTTTCAGTACTAAAATCTCTAAAAACTTTCATAAGCCATTATGGTATACCAAAAAAAATAGTACACGATCAAGGTTCGGAATTTTCAAGTCTAATATTTAGGGATTTCTGTAAGCAATTTGGAATCGAACAGCACTGCACCTCTTTCGAACAAACAACTAGCAATGCACCAGTAGAAAGATTACACTCAACGCTTACAGAAATCTACCGCTTGATACTAGCGAAACGAAACGTAAACAGACTTGATTTATATCATGACGAAATATTATCAGAAACTGTTATAACTTACAATAACTCAATGCATTCTGCAACTAAACTAACACCGTTTGAACTTTACCACGGTAGAACATTGAATTTTGAAAATGGTATTCAGTATAGCAACGAACATGACTACTTACAAAAACTTTACGAATTCCAAGAAAAATTATATCCTGCAATTCAAAAACGAATTGAAAATAGCAAGACTAAAATTATCGAAAAACTTAACCTTAATAGGGAAACGCCAGAAGAAGTCAAAGAAAATTGTACAATTTATAGGAAAAACTGTAGAAGAAATAAAAATACACCCCGTTTTTTAAAATATAGAGTTAGGACCGATAACAATATCACTGTAGACGATACTAATAATCAGAAAATTTATAAAGCTAGAATAAAAAGAGCAAAAAAACAACTTACCCATTCCCCCTCTTCATTATTTCAGAATATCATCCGCCACATCCCAACCAATCCAGAATGTAAACCTTAATAACAACCAAGGGATACTCCCATATTTCCTAGGCACAGCGAAGTTCATAACAACCTATAGGAATATCCTTCATATAAGAAACCTACGAAAGGAACATATTTAACATTGAAAGTACGTTACAAAGTTTAAAAACCTATGTGGATCATCACAACACCAAGAATTCAACAAACCAGTCACAATGTGTGAGAAAGCTAATGAACCAGGAAAACGCAAACTGTCCCATGAACGACGTTGGAATAAAGCAAAACATCTTGGAAAAAGAAAACAATAAAGTCATTCTCGTGAACATGCCAGACACCTTAATCAAATCCTGCTCTGACAACACGTCCTTTACTACGAGAGGAACGCAACTAATTCAATTCAAAAGCTGTAGTGTAGAAATAAACGGTGTCACATATGAGGATACAACGAATATGTATTGGGACGAGACATACGTGCTACCCTTTTCTGACTCGAGATTATCCACAAATTTCACGAAGGATGTGTTATCCCTTGAAAAGCTACAACTCCACGACATTAAACAAGAAGGAATGCTAATCAGCAGCAACAACAAAACGATATACAATCAAATAATAACTTACACATCGATTGTACTAATATCTATTTGTTTAGCAGTAACATTCATCGTAGCAAAGAGGAAGATAATCATCACCAACATCACACGATATCAGGAAATCGCTCCAGCCACATCTGGATATCCGCTCATAGTCGTCCGAATATATAGGTATACCGCCCGACCCTATGGCGAAAATGTGTAGCGGCCTTGCTGCGGTGTCGTTGTCATCCCTGTGCAGCTCGATTACCTATTTTAAGCACGCGTCATGATCGGGTGCTTGTGCAGTTTTTGGTGGTTGAACATCGTTTTCCGAAATGACTGTTCCGTGCCTTGTGCGCATCTCGCTTTCACTATCTCAAAAATCTCCTTCAGCTCTTACTCTTTTCCAGTAGGGTTTCGTGGTATCTGTCCTGTGCCTTGCATTATTTCGTCGAACAATGCGTTTGGCAGGCGGAGCTCCCGCCCTTGTCCTAAGAATGCCTGACTGAAACCAGCTGGTTCTGATTGAGATGAATTGATTGCTAATGGTATTTCGGGCAACCATTCGTCCCAGTTTTGATGATGGCCGTTCGCCAGTTGAGCAATCATAGTTTTTAATGTTTTGTTTATGCGCTCGGTACGGTTCTCTTGCGGCGTGTACGGATCCGTGAACTGTCGTTCGGTTCCTAACTCCTGCAAATAGTCAATAGATGCATTACTTCTGAATTGCTTAAAATTGTCTGTGATCAATATCTTTGGAATGGCAAAACTCGCAAGCACTCTATCTCTGAAGCCTTTTATTAAGTTCTCGGTCGTTGCACTTCGTAGTAGCACGATCTCTGTCCACTTCGAGAATTTATCGAAGAATACGAGAATAAACTTATTGCCTCGTTTGGAGCGTGGCAGCGGTCCCACGAAATTGCCCAAGGCTCTTCAACTGCTCCCCAAGGCTCTTCAGCGAGTTTTGTTAGCATTAATACCACCTGCTGTTGTTTTTCGCTTTTGTATTTTTGGCAGGCATACACCGCTGAACATAACGTGATATATCTCTTCCTATTTCTGGCCAATAGTATGCTGCGGGCGGTGGTTTTCCTTATGCCCAAGTGTTCGGCACTCGGTTGATCGTGATTCTCGGCCAGAACTCGTTTACGCAGCTGTGTCTGCACGCACAGTTTTCAAGGTGTGTTACTATAGAGTTACTCTTCTAAACGATAGTCAGGAAATTTCTCCGGTCGTTGTGTGATTTCATTCATTTTCTTCTCCAACCACTGACAAGGCGGGCTGGTTGTTCTTTCTGTTGTTATTGTCACCAGTGTTTCCTCCGGTTGGCGTGAGAGTGCGTCGGCTACAATATTCAACTTTCCTTTGCGCTAGCGGATGTCAAAGTTGTATTGTTGGAGCTCCAGTGCCCATCTCGCAATTCTTTCTCATGGACTTTCAATCGAATTAAGCTATTTCAGGGAGAGGTAATTACTACAAATCGGTAATCTTCTAAATAGCAGCGCATCTTCCGAATGCCCTATATGATGGCGAGACACTCCTTCTCGGTGGCTGTGTAGTTTCGTGTTTGCTAGCATAAGAAATTACCTTTTCAACTCCGCCGATTTCTTGTGTTAACACTGCTCCTAAGTCAATGTCGCTGGCGTCGGTCTGCAGGACGAACTGCCATATTTTTTCCGCTGGCTAAAACCGCAAACCCTACTGAATCATGTGATTTTAGACTAATCAGTATACTTTCTCCTTTCTCCAAGGTAGTTGAAAATAAAATTTAATTTCAGAGTATCTGGCGGCTACCAATTTATTGCATCCATTTCAATCTGGATTTAGAAAACTTCACAGCTGTACTACTGCTATTTTGAAAATCCTTGATGATATGCGTATCTCATTGCTGTGCTTACTGGGTTTTTCCAAAGCATTCGATGTGGTAAATCACGATTTACTATGTAGTAAATTGGACTCCCAGTTTCGTTTTGATATAACTGCCATCAGATTACAAGATTTTATTTATCGTATAGAGCCCAGAAAATTAAAATTAGCGGCAATTTTTTACGATCGTTGGAAAATAGTTGCGGTGTACCTCAGGGCTCTCTCATTGGCCCACTTTTTGCTCGATGTTTGTAGATGACATCTTTTATGTGTGCAACTGTGTAATCATGCATTCATAATCTGACGACATACTAATTTATTTGTATTTCCGTATTTTAGTACGGCGTCTGAATGATGATTTGAATGAACTCTATATTTGGGCGAAATCTAATAGACTGCACTTGAATTTCAATAGTTGCAGTGTTGTGCCAATACATAGGAAACTCACCATTTTCACTGTTCGTAAGATATACTGCATCTTAAGGAATCTGAAATTTGTAGCTGCTTTCACTCCAATGCGAAATTAGTTGTTCAACTTATTCTTGCTGTCAAAACATATTTTTCAATAGTATAATGCAAAAATTATTCTCGTTCACTGCTAGATTCGGTTGCCTTTAATTAATAAGCAGATATGTTCGCGGATTACGTAAGTTCGATCATCTATCCGAGTTTTGATACAAAATTCTGAGCTGCGACATAGAAAGTTATCTTAAAGTTAGAATTATTATTTTTCTCTATCTCTCTTTTCTAGCCACTGTGGCTTTCTTTCCTCCTATCCCAAGTTTTTTCTCTTTCTTATAAGATATTCATATTTTTAATGCAATTTATGTTAAGATCTTTTTGTTTTGTACTAAAAAAGAATTTAAATTCTTATTGTAATTTTCTTTTTAAATAAAATAAATAAGTAAACAAATAAATACACAAATGTTTATTGCAACAGGTTAATGAATCCAACTTCATACAAGCCGCTATGTATGATTGATACTCTTGGAAAGGTATTTGAGCACATTTTACTTTAAAGACTGCAATGTCATGTAGACGCAATAAATGGCTTATCGCCACATGAATATGACTTTAGAAAGGGCTGCTCAATAGTACACAAAAAGTGCAAAATACCTTAACACGGCGCGCTGGGGAAGCATCATTGCGGCACTTAAGCGATTGCAGACACCATGCTGTCTTGTAACTATACTAAGGAAGTATACTTAGGAAGACAGAAGCGCTACTAATAAAAAGCAAAAAAAAACTCGAGTTCGTAGATTTGAACATCAAGTCTGTATAAACAATTCGATATCCAGGCGTACTTCTAGATAGCAGTCAGACGTGTAGACTGCTGCTTTTACAAGTAGTCTCTATTGCAATGTACGCTGCACCGGTCTGGCCTAAGTCGATACATACCAAAAAGAACGTGCGACAACTGAATCGAATTTTTTTGGTGCGCGAAGAGTTTGCAGTGCCTTCCGAACCATCTCTTCCCCTCAGGCAACTCGGGTCACCTTCTCCGAGTGGCAAGATCGGTGAAAGTCTGCCCGCACGTGAGCATGGATGTATGGTGGTCAGTGGTCATGGATGTATCCGGAGCTATCTCCAGAAGTATGGCCGATTCGAACGCCACATCTGGTTGGTGCTCTAATGCACATAAAGATGCACAACACATTTTTTTTGAATGCGAAGCTTTTGCGCAAGTTCGTTTAAACACAAAAACCATGCTGCGTCGAGAATTAACAGTGGGCAATTTCGTCAACTGAAAACTACGTTCGCCGGAAGCTTAGCTGCCGATTAAATCCATGTGAGTCAATATTATGATGCGACAAGGTAGGATAGAACGCCAGCGTAGTTCTCAGATTATTGAACGATAAAAAGAAAGTCTTGTTACTAGTCGACTGCTTTTATTTGATGTTGGAGTAGTTGGACTCAGATATTGCCGATTCAAATGTATGCTGGAGGTGTGGAAATCTGTGGTTCGTGTGAAATGTCCTCTAATGCGTTCATATGGTGCAATTGCTGTGTGGAACAGCAGGTAAGCTGTTGTAGTTTAGACCCACACAGTTTTAATTCCATTCGGTTTTCTGTTTAGCAGCAAAAATCCATGGATTTCTCTTGCTGGTAACACATTATTCATTGTTTTTATTAGTAGCAATGTACTGACTCCATGCTGTTGTTGAATTGTCTATTTGAGCATATATTATATATAACATGGAACATATCGTCGTTCCATCTGACGCACAATTTTAATTCTTCTTAGCTCAGCGGAAAGTATCTGTCACGATCGGCATGTCACGATGGCAAGTATATCCATGATGGAGCCGATTCTTGTGATGGATCCATAGATAACTGTAGGAATAGACACCAGACTGAATAGATGATAAGACTCTAGACCAATTGAAGCGATAGTTAGTTTGAATCTGGCGTGATGGTCTGTCAACGTTCCTTGATGGTGCCCTCTTATGGTGATGTTGGTGTTGTATAATTGTAGAAGATTGTTCGCCGCCCAGGGAAAAAAGCCTGGACTTAGATGGGCGCTTGATATGGCGGTTTGAACTGTTCTTAAAATTTTGGTCATTAAAAAATTATAAGTATTATTGATAGGCTTTCTAAAGGTAGATTTCATTCAATAATTCATTAATATTGTGGCGAAAATACAGCGCCATCTATACGTCATGCAATAACTACAATAATGAGATACACAGCGCCATCTACACGCCGATACGTGCAATATTTACGAGTGTTACCAAATCTTACAGTGTTACCAAATTCAATGAATATCATAAGAATCTTCAAGCCGATTCGCCCATAATCGACAATAGTGGACTGCGACGACATCTATCGAGCGCTAGCGAAAGATCCAGAAGTTACTTGACATTTCCACAACGGAGCATCCACAATAGAACATTGTTGTTCATTGCTGAAACAAACAATTCATGGAAAGGGAAGTTTCTCGGAGAACCAGTAAGATCTGGAATAGTCTGGCGATAATCATGGAATAGTATAAATAGACACAAACCATAGCAGCGGAGACAGTTTGTTACAAAAACAAAATGCATGTAATGACAACTCCAAGTGAATTTTTGAAAACTTCCAGCTTTGTTTACAAAAGTTTTTGAGAGAGCAATGAAACTCTTGTACTTCTTCATAGCGCTATGCCGAAATATTCGTTTTTCAAATATGCAAATAAAGCCAATGGAAGAGGATTAGAATCAACTTATGTAAATTCACAATTAACATTGCTCAAGTTGTGCATTTCTTAAATATTGCTTATTTCAATCAAAAAACGAAGTGAATTTTCATCAAAATTGCAAATATGGATAGCAGCTTTTATCGACCATAGTTTCTTTTATATAAGGGCTGCCAATGTATTCTCATTTTAATGTTGATTATTTCACGTTC
Organism: Thecophora atra; assembly: GCA_937620795.1. Classification (NCBI taxonomy): domain Eukaryota; kingdom Metazoa; phylum Arthropoda; class Insecta; order Diptera; family Conopidae; genus Thecophora; species Thecophora atra. The sequence goes on from OW569398.1 coordinate 70,600,621, forward strand.
ATTTCGCGATATGTATACCTAAAGGGATATGTGGAAAACCACGCAAAGTTTATAATTTAATTTAATTATATGAATTTTAATAAGAGAATTAGGAAATAAGAAATCGTTATACTGTGACATCCTGTAAACGTTTTGAACTTATTCAATTATAGTTAGCTTACAGATTCAAAAAAATTATTAATAGAAATGTTGTCCGGTTGATATCCCTGCTCGTAACTCACGCCATAATCTTAAGATTGTGTGGTAGCAACCCAAAATGGATTATTTCGAAGTTTACACGCTTTGTAATAGTTAGTTTTGGCTTGTAAGGAAGAATTTCACCATAAAATTCACATACAGTGTATGTGAACTCGCAGCCGGACATGTTTTTGAAGACTGACGAAATGTGTGAAGAAAAATTTATAAACTAAATTTTACTCACACACAAGATAAACTCGTGCTGCTCGTCGCCCAGCAACACAAGAATTCTGCGGATAACCCCTGGATCCTAAAAGATATCTATATATATATATATTAATTCGTTCAATATTTTAACTTTTTTAACTTTTTTCTGTCAATAAATTGAATTTCCTCTGTAGACATATTGCTAATGGTCAAGCTTGTAACGACGAGTTTTCCGTTCCCAGCCGTGAACAGCTCACTCGTCCCAGGGTTCGTGGCAAGTGGATCTCGGAACCACTTGCGAACAATATTTTAAGCTGCGTTTCCGAATTTCGTTCGATTGGTGTTTTCACCAATCTAGCACTGACTCAGAGAGTTCAGCTCGGACGCAATGCTAAGTATCATATTTATTATATTTCCTTAACAATTTTTATACAATCTTATCTATTTTTCCTTAACAATTTTTATAAAGTCGTATCTATTATTTTTCTTTTAAAATTTTTATAAAATTAGTACTATAAGAGCCACAGCGGGTAGCGTAAATAAAGAGCCACAATGGGTCGCGTAAAATAAAGAGCCACAATGGGTCGCGTAAAATAAAGAGCCACAGTGGGTCGCGTAAAATAAAGAGCCACAATGGGTCGCGTAAAATAAAGAGCCACAATGGGTCGCGTAAAATAAAGAGCCACAATGGGTCGCGTAAAAATAAAGAGCCGTTTGCACGGTCGATATGTATTATACGAGGCCTTCTTGGGGTCACCAAGATACCTCAAAAATGCGAACCTTTGGTGTCTACTGTTGCGTGACTAATATTAGTTTGGCATCAGATCAAAGGCTCATTTGTAATGTTCAAATGAGCTCGTTAAAAGCGGCAAGCGAAATAAACTATCCCCGAATTCTAAGACATTTCCAATGGAATCGGCCGTGAACGGAGGCAAATTCCATTTGAAACAACATTTTGTCCATCGGCTGATGGCTATTTATTCCTGTGTCTGTATATCTGTCGGTAGGTGTATGCTTTCTGGTTTTCTGTACTCGATCTGCTAATGTGTAGGTATGTAAGCGTAGTGTGTATTTATTTGCATACGCTCACTTGGAAGGAACAGGTTTTCGTTGTTAATTCCAGTTCTATTATTCGTAGTCTGTTTGTAATCTCTCTGTTTCGTTTTGCTCTGTTTGTCGTTCGGTAATTATGTTTGTATGTACATATGGTTAACGCGAGTGTAAGTTTGATTATTTCCATGTTTTGCTTTGCTCTTCATATTTAACTAATATATGTATATAAATATGTGTATTAATTGTCTAATCTAAAACTATTTATATTAAAATATTATTGTAACGAATTGTGGTCGTTACAAGCTCTTCTTCCGAGGCAATATTTAGTTTCCCTTCCGCTCCTAGGTTGCAGTTGAAATATTGGTGGTCAAGCTCTTCTTCCCCGATATTTCAACGAACATCCGCTTCGTTAGGAACAAACAACAAAGGGTTTCTTTTCGATAAAAGTGAATTATTCCCGTAGAGATATTGCTAATGGTCAAGCTCTTCTTCCGAGGCAGTATTTACTTAGTTTCACTTTAGCTCCTAGGTCGATTTTATTTGTAACATTCATCCGCTGCTAGAGAGCAGAGGTAGAGTAGGAGGATAATTGCCCCTCTGTGCCATATGCACATCCCAGCAAAAGAGGGACGAACAGGAAAGTTCGTTACAGTGGCACCCGAACAGGAACACTGCTCTGGCTGAGAAATCAAGAAACTCGCTGGCACAGGTGGGGAAATTCAGGAAGGATTTCCTTACCTTTTTCCTGAGTTAAGGTACTTTGAGCGACTCGAGGACGACGTCCGTCGACGACAACAACGGCCACGAGAGAGTTTCAAAGACTACGCCCTCGACATCATGGGCATGATGCGCCACGATAACTTTACGGCTGAACAGAAGTTGGAGCGGGTCTTTAATAACTGCAGAACGGAGTAGAATGTATATCAAGCGCTGGGATTTCGTCGAACTGGCCGACCTGATGTCCTTAGGAGAAAATTACGAGAGCCTTAACGACAGCAGCGAGCTACAGCATTCGCGAAATCGACCAGACCATCATCCAGCAAGGAGTCGAACCGAGCAGCAGCGCCAGATTAACACTCCGCCGGAGCTGAGAATAAATCCTAAAAACCACCTGCCGTCGATGTGGACAATACGGCCGTCATTGCAGGAATGCTAGTGTGTTGTTTTGTTTGGAATGCCGCCGTCGAGATGTAAGGACTATCGAATGTTGCCGAGCACGCGCCTCGGGAAACGCCAAGCCGCTACGTTAACGATGAGGGATAGCGTAGCTGCAGCCTTCACAAATCCCTCTCAAGAAGCACCTCTGTACTACGACCGAAACTGCATCGTGGCCAGACTCCTGTTAGATGGAAGACGCATTACCGCTGTTCTCGACACCGGTTCCACCCGCAGCTTCGTGAGCACGACGCTAGCCGCAAAGCTAAGGAATAGTTGCAATAGCAATAGGTGGAATGGCTATTCCACCTCGCGAAAGGTTCAAATGGCGGATGGTTCGCATAAGGACGTCAGTGAAGTCATAAGCCTCCACGCAAAACTGGGCCGCGACGAGTTTTCCATCGATTTCTTGGTCCTTCCACATGTCACCGACGAAGCACTGCTGGGTATGGATTTCTTAGCGGCAGTTGGAACGATGATTACCTGCGGCGAGAATAGGGTATGTATAAGTCCAGGGTTGCGCCCGCGTTGCACCACAGAAGTTTCAATACGCACCATCACATCTGATCGACAACCAGTGCCAGAGTCGGGTGTCGACGCCTTTTTCCAACGAGAGCTGCAGAAATTCGAAGCCATCAAGGGATTGTCAAATGCGGCAGAACACAAAATCATTCTAACCGACGCCCGTCCGATGAAACAGCGATATTACCTGAGGAAATCTGCAATGCAAGAAATTCAACAAAGAGGTCGACGAGCTACTGGCCAAAGACCTCATCGAACCCTCTCATAGTGCTCACAGTGCGCCAATTGTTTTGGCGAAAAAAAGGACGGGAACCTGGAGACTCTGTGTGGACAATCGGCAGCTGAACTCGAGCAAGCTTCATTAGCAGCCTCGACTTAAAAAACGGCTACTGGCAAATACCTTTGGAAGAAGGAAGTCGAGAGGCCACTGCATTCACGGTACCTGGAAGAGGTTTATTTCAATGGAAGGTGATGCCTTTCGGGCTCCACTCGGCGCCCGCAACTTTTCAGCGAGCACTCGACAAGGTAATCAGCCCCGACCTAGAGCCATATACTTTTGCATAGTTAGACGATATTATTGTCACGAGAAGCACGAAGCACGAGCACCTACACAGCTTTCGCCAAGTTTTCGAAAGGCTTCGCGCAGCGAATTTAAAACTCAACATTGAGAAGTGCGAGTTCTTCAAAACCGAAGTGCGGTATTTGGGTCACGTCATGAGTAGAAAAGTTATACACACCGACCCAGAGACGATTACTGCCATACGGATGCTGAAACCAGCCAGCAATATCAAAGAGTTACGCCGATGTTTAGGGATCGCCTCCTTGTATCGCAGATTCGTTCCAGACTTCTCAGCAATCGTCAACCCACTCACCTCCCTGTTAAAGAAATTGAAGCACTGTAAGTGGACAGCCGGACAGGAAGATGCCTTCAACCAGCTGAAGCAGAAACTCACCGAAGCATCCGTACTCGTTTGCCCCGATTTTAGCACTCACTCATTTTAGCAAGAAATTCACTCTGCTGACAGACGCAAGCGATGCTGGTTTGAGCGCGGTTCTGACCCAAGACTCCGGAGGGCATGAGCGAGTCATAGCATACGCCAGCCGACACCTCAACGGAGCCGAGAAGAACTACACCGCGACGAAGAAGGAATGCCTGGCGATCGTGTGGGGCATTCGAAAGATGCGCCACTACCTAGAGGGATATCACTTCAACGTGATCACCGATCACCTCGCGCTGAAGTGGCTAAATAACATCGACAACCCATCCGGCAGAATCGCAAGGTAGGCGCTGGAACTATAGCAATATCGTTTTAAATTGGAATATAGACGAGGAAAGTTCAATGTGGCGGCCGACGCTTTATCTCGCTAACCACTAGAGACGCTGGGCAGAGCAAGGGTGAACACAAGTGAGGATCAAACATGTGCATGGATCAAGAAGCTGAAGTCCGAACTACAGCGCAACCCACAGAAGTTTTCAGCTTACACCGAGGAAAACGGACAACTCTATAGGCGAGCTCACTCAACCGACACCGAGACAGGGCCGCCATGGAAACTGTGTGTGCCAACAACTCTATATCAGAAAGTGATCAGAGAATGCCACGATAATCAGAGCGCCGGCCACATTGGCGTGCGCTAAACCATCAAACGGGCCATGAATTCTTACCACTGGCCTGGGATGACCAGAGACATCAAAATGTACGTAAGTCAATGCGATATTTGTCAGAAATTTAAAAGTTCACAGCAAGCGCCAGCGGGAAAAATGTTAACCCAAATCGCAGACGAACCATGGTCGATTGTCTGCGCCGATTTCATGACCCCGCTGCCGACTTTAAATCACCGAAATAGTTTCGTGCTCGTCTTTCTCGACAAATTTTCTAAGTGGGTAGAAGTCATTCCGCGAAAGACTCATCGCCCATTTTGGAAAACCGAAGATCTTCCTCTCAGACAACGGCACCCAATTCACAAGTCGCAAATTTCATAAATTTCTCGAGGAAATCTGTAATATATACTAATATATACTAATATATACTAATATTTAATGTAATCACATTTAGATCACCAGTCATCATCAAGGTACAGAAACAGAATTCCAGGAAAACGCTTAAAACGCATATTCATGACGTCAAGCCTTATCGTGAGCAGAACACATCAACGGCAAGGATAACGGTCCAGAATAACAAATAAGAGCAACGGCAGCCACTGTAGACAACGGTACAAATTTCGACGACGGAGAATAACAAAAAAAAACACCGAATAATTGAACAATTAATGAACTAAAACAACAGTGAATAAAATAATAGACAACAGCGACAACATCGATAGTCACCTTTGCAGTAACAACAACAACAAAAACAACAACAGTGAATTAAAATAACAGTGACAAGAAAACCAAAACACAACAACAAAAATAACAGCAACACCATTGGGACGCACGATTACACGTGCCTTGCCGGCTCATAATACATCATCGCCTTTTACTTGACCTGGCTCACGCAACTTTCAGTGGAGTTGCGGAAGGGTAACATTCATGCATTCAGCACTTACTTTTATGAACAGCTTGTCCTTCGCAATATGACGTCGACGCCTGAAGAGAAGCACTACCGAGTCCGGAGGTGACCAAAAAGATACGCCTACTCGAGAAACGGTACATTCTCGTTCCCGTCAATGAAGAAAGCCATTAGTACCTCATCGCAGTGCGCCTCGACCACGATAGAGACATGAACGTGCGTCAGGGCGTTGCATATATCTTCGATTCACTACCATTGCGATCCCGAATCTACGCCGGCCACCATGTCCGAGAATACCTACGATGTGAGGCACTCCAAAAATATCCCGATGTCCACCCGAAGATTTTCGACTGCGATCGCTTCACGGTAAGGAGCGTCGATGGACCGCGACAGCAGAATACCTTTGACTACGGAGCATTTTTGATGCATTACGCAGAAGCATTTTTACACCAACTCGACCTCGACTACATTGGTGACTGGAGGGGCTGGTTGCTACCAGGAGATGCCATTGCAAAGAGATCGTATTTGGCAGAGCTCATCAGACTCCTCGCCGACCCGGCAAAGACACAACACTTACTCGAGCTGGTTATGTACACCGCACCCGAATCTTGCAAAGCCCATGGTCAAGTGCCCAACGATGACGCCGCCGTAACCGATATGTACGATAGCCAGTGCTTCACGGCCGACCACAAACACGACTTAGTCCGATTTGCCACCAACCAGTTCAACGACGCGGTAAATGACGGCGAAAACATTTTTAATAGATTTGCAACACAAGAGATGGATCTGGGTAGCCCCAGCGGAGACCTGCAACTACATCTGGAACCCACTCTGGATGAGTGGTGCCGTTACAACCTTATAACAGCTGCCACGATCACCAGCGAAGTCAGCGCGGGTCACACATAACTGCATACGGGAGATGGCCAAGCTTTGGCCATCGACGACGCCTCGCTATTCCAACCGCAACATGAGGCCAAACCAGTAGACGTTGGCGTTTTAGTCTTGGACAACTCCACAGCAGAAGGTACTGAAGATCAATTGCCCGAGGAGTTGCAGATCCAAATCTCATAAACTCTTCGCACACGCAACTGCGGTGCCAAAGTTCGCTTCACACGAGTCATCGGGGCTGCACGCTACCAGGTGACTATCATGAAATCTGGGGAAATACTAATCACCATTCGCCCGGCGAAGTAAGGGGAAAGTGTGAAGAAAAATTTATAAAGTAAATTTTACTGACACACAAGATAAACTCGTACTGCTCGTCGCCCAGCTACACAAGAATTCTGCGGATAACCCTTGGATCCTATAAGATCTATATTTATGAATTCGTTCAATATTTTATTATTACGCTTTAATGTACGAATTGATAAGAACTCGTTACTTGGAATATATATTGCATTTATTTGGATACATGCGAATCTTTTAATACTTTTTTAGATTTACAAAAATGTGGAATGTGTAACACAACCCTGTATTATTTAATTTTAATTATTTTTTTTTATTTTAATTATTATTTAATTTTAATTATAAAATTTATTTATAAATTTAACAATACAAATGTACGAATAAATATTAGAATATAAGAGAATTGAATTGTTTAAACTAGAATAGAGAGCACGCTGGAACACACATACCCAATGCACCAAGAAGACAACCAAGCCAACGTTTATACATACAAGACACAACACAACACAAATACAAGGGTTAGCTCTCTCTGAAGTGAGCAGAGTGCGAACAGACAGAGAATAACAACGAACAGAAGAGCTTTTGGAAAGTTCGAGAAGCGAGTCGAAGTGAGAAACCGACGCATATAAAAAATGGAGCAATCAAGCTTCTGCCTTCTTTTCGGCGACTAATCTTGACATAGAAAGACGTGTGGACTCGTGCAGAGGTAAACAATTAGATTCAGAGTTCTTCGATTTAGTTTCATTTCCGCTCCTAGGTTGCACTTGAAATATTGGTGGTCAAGCTTTTCTTACCCGATATTTCAACGAAAATCCACTTCGGTAGGAATAATCAGTACAGGTCTTTTTTCCGCTTCGTTAGGAATAAACAACACAGGGTTTCTTTTCGATAAAAGTGAATCATTCCCGTAAACATACTGCTAATGGCTCAAGCTCTTTTTCCGAGGCAGTATTTAGTTTCACTTCAGCTCCTAGGTCGATTTTATTTGTCACATCCATCCGCCACAGAGTAGGAGGATAATTGCCCCTCTGTGCCATATGCACGTCATCGATTGCAACTACGCAACCGTCGCTCGGAGACCAACAATGTGTGTGTGACACAATGTGCTCTAAATACCTTGCATGGACATATTAATGAAGTACCATCAATAAAAGCACAGTAAAGTTAAAGGGGTTTCTTTTATTTACAAATTTTCTGCAACGAACCCCGGCTCGACTGAGCACATCCCAGTAAAAGAGGGACGAACAAGAAAGTTCGTTACAAATGAGAGAGCTTTCCTGTCTTGTATAGTCTTTGTCTCATGCTTGAAACACAGTGGGATATTCAAAAGGTAACATCCATTTGTATTTTTAAATGACGCACACAATAAGAACTTGCATACAAAATACAAAAGCTGTCCCTGTGGGAGCAGATAAACTCAAATATTTGCTTTTGAAGTTCCATTCTACAATATTGGAGTTACTAATTCAGTAAATATCTCATTAAAATGTGTGAATTAATTTTGTAACGTTCGGGGGTGGAGGAGAGCGCGATAAACTAATTTAATAACCCAAAAAAAAAAATCAAAAACGAAGATATGACCACTGCCAGGCCAGCTCAGCTCATCCGGCCGTGTTCAGGGACAGTGGGGGGTTCTTCAACAACACCGACAGTGTCTTTAAATCCCAGTTATAAAAAAACAGATCGGAGCTGAGGCTTACATTGGCTCTACAGCCAAAGACAAGACCGATAATCGAAAACTTACAGGACTAAATCCGGTCGTGATCGATACACAGTTGGTGGCGGCAAAAACCAACGAGAAAAAAAACAATATAACGCGGATCGGTGGGAGAGAGAGATGAGAGGAGGAGGGGGGGGAGGAGTTGATGTTATTTCCCTCCCCCTTTCTATACCCGCCCTACCATGGTTGGCGCGTTGCAAGTTTGTGCGCCAACCCCTTTTCGAGTGTCGCCTGGCTGCGCGGAGTGAAACCGCTAACTCACCTGTTAACCTAAGTTAATGTTCAATCCATTGTCTAGCAAATACAAATAATTAATTTGCAATACATATTAATTTATTTCCTATAACGACTCTTATAAGTTCCAATCAATACAAAAAAAAAACAATTAAATATAATTAATCCAAAGATTGGAAAAATCAAATAATGCACAAAAAAAATATAATCTTTACTTGGCTTAATATGAAAATTAAACGATAATGTCGTCAGTGAGGGTAGCGCTTGTAATCATTTGCAAATGTTTACAAAAAAAAAAAACCCCAAAATTTATAAGAACACATACGAAGAACTTTCAGCTGCGTGCATAGGTATGAGATTATCGACTGGTATATATATCGCAAATGCTTATCTTTATTTACTATATAAAAGACCCAGTAGAGTCGGGTTGTATTTTTTTTTTTTTTTTTTGTATTTAATCTTTGTAATACTATTTAATTATTGTATTTATTCATAATTTTAAACTACACAATTAACAACAGAAAACATGCATTTAATATGCATTTTTGCATATTATGTACTAAGGTTGAATGTCGAAAGTAGAAGGATGACAATAATAATAATAATAATAATAATAATGAACTCTTATCAATAATAATAAGGCAAAAGAAATTGTTTGAGGTTCTATTAACCTATTTAGTAATAATTACTAATGAGTTATTTAATTTATATGTATTTTTAACTTGCTGCATGGGATTTTTCGCCAGTTTCACTTTGCATTCGCTTTTTACTTGATTTGTTGTTGTTGCTTCCGCGAATTTATTCCTCTTTTTCCCTTTCTTTCTTCATATTGTTGCCGTTGTTGTTGTTGATATTGTTGTGGTTGTTTCGCTTTCTTTCACTTGAAATCGTTTTAATTATTTTCTACTTTGTATTGAACACTTTTTCTTCAATTAAGTTTTAATGTTGTTTCATTTTGGCTTGTTTTTAATTCTGTTTTAATTTTCGTGCTTCTGCATTTCTCTTCGGTTTTACTTGATTTCACCACTTCAACAGCGGCTTCTTTAAAACAAACATAAAGCACTTCAAACGCCTCATTTTCAAGCTCCTTTTAACACTGTTTTATTATAATTTTTAATTGTGTTTTTTAAGATTTCAATTGTTCAATTTTTTTTTTTTGCTGCCTTTTTAATTTACAAATTTTAATTCAAAAATTCCTTGATATCGATTGGGTAACTGGTAACGCGTTGTTGTCCAAAATCAGCAAATTTCTTTTGTTCTTTTTTTATGTTATTTTCATAATTATCTTTTATTAGTTTTTAAGGAAATCGCTTTCGTTATTTATACATGTCATATGTACATATATAGTTAGCAATAAAAACCGACAAAATTTTGCGCGTAATATTTTTTTAAAGTTCCTTTCTCGCGATCAAAACTCGAACTCTCACTTGTTTGCGTTTCAATTCTTTCTTCCCGACTGACTGTTTCTCAAACAACGCTTTGCTTCGAAGCGACAGAAAGCAAACTGGTTTGCTTCGCTCATTCCAGTCGCCGCCGCTGCGCAGCTAGCGACATCTCACTCCCTCTCACCATGATCGACTTTCATTGCAAGTCCCGTAGGATGGCGTGATGTGAAGTTCATAGAAAAAAAATTCTTCTAGAAACTTCGATCACGCCACCTTACGGGACTACTCTCTCCGTCGTCATGATGGAAAGAGGAGATGCCGATAACCGCATTGCGGCAACGATCTGGAATGAGCGAACTTACCGTCCGCTCACTCTCCGTGCTCCGACACAGAGCGTGGTCCTCGACACACCTCACAATTTTTCCGTCAGGTAAATTTGTGCTGACGTTCTGAAATTGTCAGGAACTCGCAAACAAAATCGTTCAAATTAGAAGTAGAGGTAATTCACGTGCAATAGAAATATGTTTATCTACATACTGTGAAGAATATATAGCGCCATCTACACATAAATGGCAATATGTACAGTGTAACCAAATCTAATGAATATCACATATTTATTACTACTACTACACTACACTTTATGTTTCCATAACACAGCATACAAAATAGAACAAGGTTCATTGCTAAAGCAATCAATACATGGAAAAGGAAGTTTCTAGCCAAACCAGTAGGATCTGGAATAGTCGAGCCATAATACCGCGTTTACATAAAATGGTCTTTTCAGAAATTGGAAGTAAAAATTTTTAGGACCTACAACCGCTCCAGTTCCAGTGCTAAACCAAAATGCTTTTCGGTTTTAGCTTCACATTTTTAGTTTGCATCTCAGGTTCGAAGTTCGGAATTGCAGGGAACTTATGGTTCTCGTTGTCTAGTGCCAATAAGTTGGAAAGAGCTCACCAAACAATTCATCATGGCATGCTTTTTATATATATAAAAGTACGTCTGATTAAAGATACCGGTTTCTGAAAGTATTCGAACAGCTTAATCGGATTAAATATTTTTATATAAGCAGTGTATAACGTAGCAATAATTATGGCACAGTATAAATAGCCACAATCCATAACAGCAAACACAGTTTGATTTTGGAACGTTATCAAATAACATCGTGGACAATACACTTCAAAAGTTTGGAAAGTGTTATAAATCAGAACAAAGTGGAATAAGAATACGTATAGATCAGTTGAAGACGTTATAAGAATTCGTTTAAAAAGTTTAAGTGAATAAACTGTTTACGTTATAAACAACAGTAGTAAAGAAGTGTTACAATAAGCAAGTAGTAATAAATGTTAGATTTATTATTTGAAACAAACTTAACTTTTTAACTAACTAATTGTTTTTTTGTAACTGATTTATGATTATTGACAATCCAATGATCGGACCTGAAGAGAGTTACAGAGCTAACATCCCGTCATACACACAAGCACACACACACACACACACCAAAAAGAGTCAAAAGACAGCAACTTAATGTAATCCGATGCGGTGGATATTTTGTCTATCCATGATCCGGATCGGCATCATGAACAAATGAGTAGCAATGAGTTCGGTGAATCACATGATCTCGAAGTGAAACGGTCACCTACAAAGCCAAAGAAAAACGACACCGGAATGGGAGAAAGACGAAGCAGCGCAGCAAATCGTCGCTGTTTTTATGCCAAGTGTCGTTGTGTGTGCGTGCGATAACCGTTAATCTGCTTTAATTAGAAATTATCAATAGCACCTTGAAACAACAACACGAAAAGCAACGACAACGACGACGCTGCAGCCGCAGCGAAAGACAAAGCCGAAGCAGGGAAAAAAAGACGCGGCTTCGCCGCCAGCGTCTTTATCGTCCGCCGGAGCAAAAATGAATGCAGATACCCGGTTTGCATTCGGCTTCGGCTCAGAGGTGAATCGTCTTTCAATTTACTCATCTAATGAAAGCACGGAGCTTAATGAGTTGTCATGCAAACGTCGGTGAAGTGAGGAACGAAGAAAAACAACGAATGGCGAAGTGTTACAGCAGGAAGCGGAGCAACGCTACGAAATAACGGCCAACTTTTTTTCGCAGCAGCGAAATTCTTCCTTCGCTAACGACACAAAAAATGGAGCGGGGAAATTGCAAATTGGTAACAATTGGTGTCAGAAGTGGCATTGCTGAATAATCCTTAGTAATAATGAAATTCGCTAACTTGAAAATACCACTGAGGCAAGAGTTGGAGTCGCGTTATTTGCTTGTGTCAGGAAATAAGGCAGAGCTACAAACGCGGTTGCATGACACAATGGAAAAGGAGGGCACCGACGTTGAAACAAAGCTTCATCTACGAAGCTTCATCCAAAGTTGAACACGAGTTGGTAGGGACACAAGCAGCTTCAGCGTTCGACATGTTGAAACAAAACACATCGCAACGAAATGTAAAAGAGGTAGGATAAAGTGGAGTGAGCTGCACAGACTAAAATCACAAGTGGCAGGTTACAATCGCAAACGGAAAATGGATTGCATACAATAAAGTCAGAAATATTGCGGCTGGATGGTATGGTATATGCCAGAAGTACAGTTTAGTGGACCAGTTACAACTGTTAGTGCAGCAAAATTGAAAGAGCTAACCTTTGACGGAACTGTGCAGTTTGAAATTCTTAAACTCCAGTTTGAGACAACGGCACAAACCAATTACTGGACGTTGGCAGACAAAGTGGCAGCCTGGTAATTATGATGCGTTTATGGCAGCGATAGCGATGGCAGCGTTGACCGGCGATACGGTAGCGATCACAGAAAAAAAATGTTCCAGATAGAGCTGATGAATCGTTCCCAAAAGAATAATGAACCGTTACAGGAATCTGCAATAGAGATCGGATGCACCTACAGAAGAAATCGAACTATTAAAGATCCAGGCGTTTATGAATGTTATACGGGATGTGGATACGAAATTTGCAGTCCCTTTCATGACAAAGAAGATTTTCGCAGAAACAGTTTTATTTGGTCTGACGCAAGAAAAAGCCAAGTAAGTAGACGAGTACATAATGTTCATCAGTTAGAGGTTCACCCTAGTGAATCCTTGGAGAGAACCATTAAGGAATTTGTTAACGTAACAAATTACTTATTTTTTCCCAGCACATGCAAAGCAGCGAAATATTTTCGGCTAATGTTGCCAATGGGAATCACTGCGTTCCCCTGCAATCAATTTATTGCAATCAATGCAATTTTTTATTTAATATTTCATTATTGTAGTATTTTTAATTGTTAATACAACTTTATAATAGTATTAGTGTTAAAATTCATTTATAAGGAATTTGTGTTCGAGAACATCTATTCAGTTAGCTTGGTTTCAAGTTAATTTTTGGAAACCAGATTGAACTATACAGGCTAACGGTGAAATGCCGGAGCTTACAAGCAAACAACATGACATTGGGTCAACAATTCAGAACATGCTGGCCAATATCAGAAAAGTCCCAAAGGATAGAAAGCTGAACAATACGCGATCGACCGGCTGCAACGTTTAGATGAATTATGGAAAACATTCTGCAAGCAACACAATGAAATAATACAACTGCACGATGTTGACAACGAACATGATTGCTTCCAGAAGAATTATTTTTAAGCTGTCGAGAAATGTCATGCAACATTTCTGTCTACACTCAATATCATTCAAAAGGAAGCTAAGAAAGCAGCCAAATCCAATCCTCTTAAAGAATCATCTGTTTTGAATAATCAAAAGTTATTAATAAAGGCTATAAAGCGAATCATAAATGACATGAAGACTCACGCTGGGACTTCTCGTCCACCTATATACTATGATTTGAAGGCAAGGTTTCAAGAAAAACAACAGCAGCAGTTAGCAGACAATAATTCAGCGTTGGTGACACCTGACAGAAGTAAATGACTACTCAGCAGAGACATTCTACGATATAGAATTCTGGAATAAAACACTCTAATAATCTTTACCAGCACATTGCGTCCAATTTCTTCCACACAATCGTGCTGCAGAGCTGCAGAGCTGCAGCAATTTTCGCCAGTACAATTGCCGAAAATAAATCTTCCAGTTTTTGACGGAAATTACTTAAAATGGGTCCAATTCCGTGACATGTAGGATTGAAGGCGCCAAGTTTACCAACAGATGCTTGCACGACCTCATAGTGCACATATTGATCAAAAAAGTAGAACGAACAACACACACTGCTTTCGAACAATCAGAGCAATTCAAATCTCAAGAACTGCACACTCTAAAATCAGTTCTGCATTTTTTTGAAAGCAGATGCCGGTCTCTTGAAGCGTTGAAAAACCAACATCAAGAAATGAACCATCCAATCATCAACGCAACTTATTGACATTAACCACTTCAAGGATTACAAATCAGTGCATTCTCTGCAAACTTAATCAACTTTTCTTTGCATGTTCAGCATTTAAAGAAAAATCGTTAAGCAAAAAATACGATTTACTCAAACAAAATAAGGCATGGTTAAGTAGATCCTACTCGGCACAGCTGTTATCCATATCATCGCATCAAATGGACAGACAATTAAATGCAGGGCACTTTTCGACTCAGGCTCACAAATTAACGTCGTAACCAAGGACTTAGTAAATTAGGCCTTTTAACAAAGTCGACGTGCTTAGCAATTTCTGGTATTGGTGGTGAACGGCAGAACGCAAAGCATCGAGTTTATATGACGTTCCAATCACTAGCACGCGGCTTCTAAATATCCGTGGAAGCGTATGTTTTACCAAAGATCATCTCTATGCAGCCTTCACAGACTTTGGACATCTCAAATGGATCCTGATTTTCATCGTCAAACTCCGATTGATGTGTTACTTGCACCCGAATTCAATCAATTAATGCCAGACGGGCAAATAAAGTTATCTGACGACCTTCCTACGCTTTAAAATACAGTGCTGAAATAGATTATATCTGAAAAAGTTGGGAACATTGAACACTGACGAAAATTATGCAGTCTATCCGTTAGGAGCAAAGGCACTACGCAAAGATTTATATGTCGATGATAGAGTTTCTTGAGCTGACAGCCTTGCAGAAGTAATTGTGATTCAGAGGATTTAAGGAAAATATTACATCAAGCCGGATTTAAGCCATTTACATGGTGCTGGCAATAACATCAATGAATCAAGAAAAACATTATGTTTAATATGGCTACAAAAATCTGATATATTTCACATAAAAGAAATGTGAATATGACGTCAGGAGTAACAAAGCGGACGATAACATGATCCGTTGGGCATAATGGCATCAGTCGTGGTGACAGCAAAGATTTATTTATTCAGCGACTTAGGCAATTGAAATTTGATTGGGATGAAGCTATTCCTCTCGAGA
Organism: Thecophora atra; assembly: GCA_937620795.1. Lineage (NCBI taxonomy): Eukaryota > Metazoa > Arthropoda > Insecta > Diptera > Conopidae > Thecophora > Thecophora atra. Next base: position 70,616,126 of record OW569398.1, read on the forward strand.
TATACACGCGATGGAGCGCATTTCGTAAGCCAAAACTAAAAGTAGACAACAAATTCAAATAAAATAGTGACATCTATAATTCGTATGTATGTGTGACAATGCAACATTAAGCTAAAATCGTGTGAGCAAATTGAAGATTATTAAAATTGAATAAGCATAAATATGCAAGGAAAAGAGAAGGTAAAACAAAACCAATAAACTTAAAAGTAATAGATTTTGATTAAACTAAGTAATATAAAGCAGCAAAATTTCTAACGTATTATGATCATGGTCAAAAAGATTTAATTCGTATGGATCTAATTTCCAATGGTAGACGATTAAATGGCTTACAAGACAATACTGGGTAAGAGTTTCCAAGAAACGTACTTCGAATATTCGGTACAACAACCATATTAAAGCTTAACTACATTGGATGCGAGTATTAGGAATGAGGCTAAGTTGGTAGCCACATCGCTGAAAAAATATATAAAATATAAAAATATAAATGAAAAGCAGTATAAATGCCTAAGGGGGAGAATATTTAGAACTCTGAAATACTCCATAAAGTGCGCAAAACGGTTCGCATTGTAATTTTTTAATTATACACTTTTGCAAGACAACAAGTTTTTGTAAATGGTTACGGTAAGCTCCAGCCCAGCAACTAATCCCATACTGTAGCTTTGAGTGAAATAATCCATAAAGATTGATGTAAGGAGACTATTAGATCAATAGGTTCGCAGACGGAAGAAAAAACTAGTTACTGAATGAAAATATTGCTTTAATTGAGAGATATGCTCAGACCAAGTAAAGTGCTGATCAACTGCCACGCCAAGATATTTAAAGTGGCTCACAATATTAATTTTGTAGCAGGACATATCACAAGACACTTTTTCATTGTAAGAATCAAAATCGCAACATTCATTACACTGACCGCAAAGAATACTTAGAAAAGGAAGCAGAATGAAAAATTAAATCAATCTCGGGGTTAGAAGTCTGGTCGAACATAAACTGTAGAACTTCAGTTTCGTTTTATTACTGACCACAAGCTTCTGTTTTCCAAACCAAATCCTAAGTAGATTTCAACTGATTCGCACTAAAAAAATTCCAAGAAAACCAAGATTGAGTCCTACTGTGAAGAAATGCCAAGATTCTGTGCTTAATTGCTTTTTCAAATACTTTAGAAAGGGAAGACAACAAAAAAATTTGCCTATAGTTTTTTTATCCGTTTTACTACCGTTTTAAAAAATAGGAACCACAACAGCACATTTCAGCATATTAGCACTATATAACTCTTTTGAGTATGTCATTAGAGATACCATCCCTGCCATAAGAATTCGAATTTTTTAGTGAACCAATAATTTTAACAAGTTTAAAACTTGCAAGAGGACGGACAAAGAAACTATTATCACTGGTCACATCTTCCAAATGCTCATCACGAGCACACCTCGAACACTTGGCAAACTTATTATCTGCAGAGGACCCAGTACCAGATGAATCCATTGAACTCTTCGGCAATCTCTTGGGGACTTGAGATATTTGAACTAACCTCTTTTAATATCATAAAACCAACATCTACTGTTGCCTACTGTTGCCCTGAGCATTCATCAATTGACTACGGTTATAATTATCACGGCATATTCGAACCTAAGAATTAGTTTCCTTGCAAAGTTTGATGTATTTAGATCTTAGGCTATCATTTCAAGCATGCTTGAAACATTTCTTCATAAGCTTGTGTTTTAATTTGATTTTCTTAAGCAATGAACCTTTAACCCAAGGCTCAATCAATCAATCTTGTAGCTGCACTAACTTTCTCAATTGATTTAGAAGAGTACATAATATTGGACTTAAAAATATCAATAAACAAATCAAAAGCTGTCAAAACGGTAGTGCTAGCATCCTTAATCTACTGTTTAACACAACAAAATTAATATCAGTTATGAAATAAGATATAGGTGAATAATTACTATAATATTTATTTGCTTTATCAAAACAGTTTAACAATAAACCTGTCATACAGTGATCAGTAACTTGCAAGTTTAAATTAATACCATTGCAAAGGTGCATCAAAGGTTTAGTAAGCATAAACATATGATCGAGACATGAACTAGAAATAGACCTGGTGGAATAAAGACGGAAAAGCCATATTCTGCTAGAAGTAAACAATACTTTCCAGAAACAAGAGTAGAACATAATAAGTCAAGGTTGAAGTCACCTTAAATAAACAGATTCTTAGAGCGTTCCTGACTTAAAAAATCCGTGAATTCATCAATGAACAAGTTACTAGAAATAGAGTGCAAACGATAAAAGCAGACAAATTTAAATAAGTCACCTTGCAAACAGCAGGAAATGTCCATAGGATCAGCACTAAAAAGTTTAAGTAGTTAGCTTTACAATCATATTGTGTGTTAACATAAACTCCCACTCCCCCAGACGCATAGGAATCATTAGCATTGGCATAAAAGTTATAACCTGGAATAAAGTAATCGTCAATCTCATAGGAAAAAATCCATATCTCGAATACAAAATATCATATCAGGAAAATATTTAAAAGAGTTTAAATTAGAAACTAATAAATCAAAATTTTGCCGCAAACTACGTATATTCTGATGTACAATAAGTAATGAGTTTGCATCATGATAGTTTGAATGGAAAATCTCATCCAAACACAACAAAGGAGTAGATATGGTAGGGTTGTCATAAGTAAATTCAAAGCAATTCATAAAACGAACAATTTTACCATAAACTACCCAGTAGTTTCATCAGAAATTGCATGAAGATCCTCATGCGATCTAATGACGACAACCTCACCATTTTCCACTTTTTTTAGTAAATTTTTAGAATTTCTGAACCATAAATATTTATAATGATTAGCTACTTTAAATTTTATCACTTCAATGAATTAAGAACGCATGTACTTAGTAAAACTGTAATTAATATATATGTTATTATTTGTGTTGGCATCAGGGTCTTTATTCTCAAGGGTCAACGTTTATTGCTTAAAGCTTTATTATCATCCTCCAATTTACTAATTAATGCCAGAAAATCACTGTTAATTTTCTTAATGCAGAGCATTTCATCATACAGCATTTTTAATGTTATACTCCGGAGCTAAAACTACTCGACTTTGCTTACTTGGCTTACTTGCTTACTTTTTCCATTTCCCGAAACAACAGAATGGTGCTTAGACATACAAGAATGTATTTGTAATGAATTTCGGCGCACAGTATTGTAAATATCACATCGAAACTTTTTATTATTGGAGGACATAAACTCCAATTCAGTCAAATTCAAATTAACACAAGAGCAATCATAAAAGCAAATGCAATCTTCGCAAAAGACCTTTGAGGAATCATTGCGCTCAATTTTTTCTTTGCAGATTAGACACTTCATACTGTTTTGGAGCTCACTCCAAAAAGACGTCTTACTTCAATCAAGAACAAAGAGAGAATGAACATATGCCACTCTTACTTGGATATCGTATCGCGAATAAGTTTTTATTATCGTTATCTGCAAAATGGCCATTGCAGCGGAACGGTATGGTCTTCTTTTAAAATTACCATCATCCCAGGCTCAGAATTTTCTCAGGCTCTTTCCATTTGTTCTGTTATTGAAGCTCACAGAGGTATTGTTTAGTTTCCAAAAATCCTGTTTCAGCTGTGAGACCAATTACCATCTAGTAAGTAATGTCTGCAGAGGCACACCGTTAGTGTCCACCGTTAGCAGTTAGAGGTTCACCAATTATTAAGTGGCTGGGAGTAAGAATGCTAAAATTATTGGCGTTCTTAGTAATCGGAGTCAATGGTCGTAAATTAAGTATAGCTCCAATTTTTACCATGGCTGTCTCTAACTCTTCGTAGGTAAGATATACATTTGCCATGCTTCTTACAAAATGATTTTTGTACCGAAATGAGGAGCTCGTGGAGGGATAAAATGAAAGCTTCCCCTTTTATTGCATACTCTAGTAATGTTCTGTTTTGACTGTTCTGAGCGCACGAATTCCAGCACCTCTCTTAACTGATTCTTTGCTCCCACGAAGTTTGTCGCGTTGTCACAGAAAAGGTTTTGACAATGGCAATAAATCGTTTCAAGCATCCGATAAACGCGTCACTGGTCAAATCGCTAACAATTTCCAAAAGTTAAACTTTTTCCACTCCGGATTTAATAAAAGGACGTGCTGGAACCACGCTTGATTGCGGCAAATCTCCCAATATTTATTTATTTATGGTCCAAAATCGTTGACGTATGACAGCCAGTAAAGTCTGAGGTCCACAGTGGGGATGCTCTACATGCCACCATTTTAGCAATAGTTTGAACAGTTGTATTGTAAAATGACTTTGTGTTTTGCATTATATTGAATTGAGGCTTGTTCTAATCTCCCTCCTACTCGGAGTAATTGATCGTTGCCGATGTATGGATTCAGACTTAATAGCGGACTTGTTTTTCTGACATCGCTACCCAGATAACGATTTCGTCCTAGAATTCGACCGGTTGCATTGCGCGCAAAATGGTCTCCTGCACTGCGTACAATATGGTTGGTTTTGATTTCTGTTCCACGTTCAACATTTTTCATGCGGCTCTAACTAATGAAATGATGTAAATACGCGACGATGTGAACTAACGTTTCGAAGGAGTTGCGGTAATTGATGCTGTGCATCAATTCACTAATGTCATCAGCACTGACTGCCTTTGGTTGATACTTTGATGCCCAACTTGACTCATTCCTATGCAGCAAAAAAGGTCCGTAGAACCATAGTCGAAACAGTCCGGTGCCACGCCTCGTGATAGCAAGTTAGACGGGTTGTGTTTCGAATACACATGTCTCCACTGTTGTGATGTAGACAGCTTGTGTATTACCGCTACACGATTAGCAACGAAGGTTTGAAACGATGATGATGACACATTCTCTGAATCGGTCCACAGGAACGTTGGCACGCTGGGTAAGTCTATATCTCTCTTTACTCTGTCGGCTAACTGGGCGGCAATAACTGCGGCGCACAGTTCTAGTCGTGGCAAGGTTTATTTCTTCCTTGAGGCCACTCGATACTTGGTGCACATCAGGCGAATGTAGATGATTTGGTCGTTGCTTGTTGCGATCTTACGTGTATCACTGAATGGAGCCGAACAGAACTGTCCATTCCTTGGGGCAGAACTCATCAATCAAACTTCGTTTTGGTTAGATCTGCCAATCCGTCTCAAAAACGCATCCATTTTGATTGCAGATGAGCTGACATAGGTTCATCCCATGACAAATTTGCTTGCCAGAGTAAACAGGACCTATAATGGCCAGGGGGTCGAATATTTTCGCCTCTTCTGACAGAATGGCGTGTTTCGTAACGCGCAGTGTGGCTGTTGCGTTGACTCTTATGCACAAGTTGTCAGTTTTGGCGCGCCGCCGCAGTCCAAGCGTTTTTACTACCGCAGCCTACCGTAGTAGAACTCTGCTCCGATTAACAGATCGATGTTGCCTGGTTTCTAGAATTCAGGATCAGCTCAGTTGCAGTCTGATAGAGTTCAGTTGCTTACGTCTAGACGTTGTGTTGGCTGGGGCGCAGGCAGCTATTCTAGGGATCACAAAAGCTGTGATTCTTTTAGAAAAGATGTTGATGCATGACTTGATTTCTGTTGATATGTAACCCTTGGAGCTGTTCTTTTTTCGGCCAACGCTTTTAATATGGAGGGTCGCTGGTTCCGGCTGTAGTTTTAATTTATTCTGTAGTCTTTCAGTGATCAGGTTTACCTGAGACCCAAAGTCTAGGATCGGTCGACACAGTATCTCCTGCCCATAAGCGTCTACTATGGTAACCTTCACCTTTCCTAGCAGCACGTAACCATTGAAGAGTATGGCGGCATCTTTGTTGACATTAACGATGTGGTTTTCTGCTTGTTACGGAATTGCTTGCTGGATTCATTATCTGCTATGTTTGGTTGACTCCCTAAACCGGTATGCAGCATGGTGTTGTGTTTTTCGCCACAATGAAGACAACCACGACTCTTCCACTTATCTCGTTTGAGGTTTTCACGTAGGCAATTGTAGCTAGTTTTCGCTTTTGAATTGCTTTGTTTTTATTTTGAGTTAATAGAAGCAGGAATTCTTTACAACGGTAGATGTAGTAGCCCTTTTTACCACAGAAATTGCAGTCTGCGGGGCTCTGTTGATTTATAACCGTTGTGGGCGCCCTCATGCTAGTTGATGGCTTATACTTACTTCCCAGAGCTTCCAACGATTGGAATTGTGCATCGAGGATTTGTAGAAAGCATTGGAATGAAGGGATTCCGCGTGGTTTTTGAAGCGATTGTTCAAAAAGAAGATGAGTTGTCCGGTCCAATTTTTTGATGAGCAGGTGCATAAGAATCGGTCCCCAAGCTTCGGTGTCAATCCCGACGTTGCTGAGTGCTGCTAGCGTAACTTCCAAGATATCATGAAAGTTATTCAATGCTCAGGCTGAGGCCTCTGAATGTTTTGTCTAACAATGAGCTAACTATAAGCTTTTTGTTGTCATAGCGATCTTGAAGAGCGTTCCAGTCTGAGTTGTAGTTTTTCTCTGTAATCAGGTCACTCTGCTTCGCCATTGAAGTGTGTTTTCAAATAGAAAATCTGCTGAATAGTTTGAATGAAATATTTTATAAAACATATGACGAAATTTCTTCCATTTAAAATAATTTCCATCAAAAATTGGCAAGGTTATCTGTGGAAGATTGACGGAGGTCTCTGCTATGGATGCCTGCTGAGGTAACGTGTAAACAGTGATTTTACCCTTTGTCTGAATTTGCAATTGTTAATCATGTATCGCATTTTCCGTATCAATAAAGGCATCGACGTTTTAATGGGCTGACTTTATGTTCTCAACCAAATTGAGTATCTGCGTGTGCAGCTTCTAAGCAGAACCACATTGATAAACTTTTGAACCATTGAAACCGTGCGCGCTGATCTGTTTCCACACCAACGGCTACTTCGCTGCTTTAATTTGCTGGCACAGGATTTTTCTACCTTAGCAACTTGATCATTGCTTCCATCACAGACATGATTTCATTCAATTTCTCGAATTGGTTTCATACATTCTGGAGAATAGCTGCTTTCTGATCTACGCCTAATGTTCGACGATCATGTGCCACCTTCTTGTAGTTGCTGATGATCCGCTGGATTTCCACCGCGTTCTTGTCCAGCTGTTTCAAGATATCTTCAACGTTGCTCATGATATCCTAAGATGATATTACGTCGTGGTCAGCAAATGTGGAGTCCCAAGAAAGGCCATTGCCTCCGGCACATAAACCAGTGGCAATTATTTTAAAGTGCTGAAATGAGCTGTCCAGGCACTTGAACCTTGCACAAATCGTTGATGAATATCCCAACACTTGAACCGTGGACACTTGCTGAAAAGTAGAAAGTAGATTAACAATTGCCTTGGCACTTGAACCGTAAGCAAATGAAATATAGCCGCTTGGTTTCAAAACTATATCTGCCTTTATTATAGGAAAACTTTGGTTTACATAATAATTAAATGCATGCATATAATACAGAAAATAATACAAAACAAGGAAGTAAAAGAAAAGAAGCTGCCGTTGCTGTTGGGTTCGTTTTCCTTTCGTTTTTGCCTTATTCATCACTTCGCTAAAGTGTTTAAATCGTTGTAGTCGAAATCGGGAACGATTTCGTCAAGTTGTTTAACCAAACATTGAACCCAATCGTGACCCAGCTACCTTGCTGTTTTGGTTGTTTGTGCAGCGACCGCAATTTTGCTGAAACTGCTTGAATTACTTTAAGTTTAATGACTGCTTATAAATTATTTACAATAAGCAGGCTGAATAAATGCCTTAAACCCATAGGATGTAGAAACTAGAAAAAACAAAAGGTTGCCGCTGCATCTGCAAGCGCCCGAAATAGAAATTTTCCATTTTGGTCGCCGTTCTGGTTCTTCTTCTGTTGATTGTGTGAGTTCTTTATGGTAGCTGGTCTCTGCCGCGCCTTAGCTGCGCAGATTTTTGACAATTTGTTGAGAGCGACGTAGCTGAGCTACATCCTAAGTGTTGAAGGCAAAATACTTACTTGTGTCCCCCGTGTGTAAACCGTTATCAGTAAAACTAAAACGTCTTTCATATGTTTTTGTGGAAATTTTTCAAAAAGTATGAAATTAAGGTAACTATTCATAATGTAATGTCTGAATAATGTAATTCTTAAGTATTTAATTTTTTTAATAAAGAAATAAATAAAAATAAAAATTATATTTTTGTATGGACTACATACATATGTAAATATTCTTTGTCTACATTATCGTCTGGTAAAAAATTACACTTTTCTTGTACATTTTTGAACACTTTCTCATATAATAGCCATGATCGAGGTCGACGAAGTTTCGATTGCAAAGGTATCGCAGATGCTTTGGTCCGCTTGAAGGCCGCAACTGTTTACCGATAATTCCCGGTTACCTTGAATCTTACATTTAGAAAATTTCTCAGAGGAACTTGTTTCTTCACAAAAAAAATTCAATACATTCCTTCAAAACTTTTAAGAAGCACCGTGAAGATGTCCCCTGTCAGGTATTCAAACTTGTATTTGGAGTCAATAATTTGAACAACAAAACCGTCGGACATATCCAGGATAATGGGTTCGAGCATTGCTAATGTTTTGCAAAGATAATGCATACTTGTACATGTACCTGATAAATGTATATTTTTCTGCGTTGTACGCAACTAAGAGAATTTGAGGATATCGTCAACGATTATAGAATTCTATTATTCTAGTTAATACATATATAGATTATAGTATTCTATATTCTTTGCTTAGAGGAATAATGGGAGATTCCTCAAATAGTCAGATGGAATTCATATCAGTATCAGTATTTTAGTATCAGTATTAATAAGTAATAAATGATGCAAATAGAGGATAAATGGCAATTAAAAAGTTTTCTAAATATTTTAGCAAATATTTTATCTTGTTTACATAAAATAGAGACCAAATATTATGAACTCTATCCTAATTTTGTTTTGCTGGTTGTACATACATATGTAAATAATCATAAAAATTTTTATACAAAACAGAAAACTAGCATATAGTCATGTACTGCATTACGATTCGCTCGGAGTCGAATTTGATTCCGATCAGTTGTTGCTCGAAGTTGTGCTGTATTCTTATCCGTTAATCGAATGGGGTTCGTGTGATATTTTGCCCAATTTTCTACCGTTTTATTTATTCTTCCATTTTGCTTTGCAAAGCCGGCACCACTACTCTCATGTCTACACGCATTGTTTGTTCAAATTCCACCGATTGCAAAATTATTCATTCGTTTGCTTTATAATTTGCAACAATCGAATCGTCTTACTTCAATTGAACTTCAATGCGAAAGACAGAGACTGAAATTTTTTGGTTACTGCAATTTAAAGTTATAAATTGAATTATCTAAAAAAAATTGGAGCTATGTAAAAGTGTTTCATAGGTTCTGCTAATTTTTTTAGACATTTACAACAATTTTTTTACTTTTGACCCATTTTTCCTATTTTTAAAGTTTCCATATCAGATAAAAACTTAAAAAATTGCATTCACGAGCTTCATTCTGGTTCCTGTTGCCACAATTTTTCACTTTACACTTCATTGGTTAAAATTATTTCCCAACTTTGTAACAGACTTCGTGTTTATTTTATTCAAGGACTCATGAAAATATTTTGTACCTTTATGTCAAGAAATGGCGACAAATGACATCAAATAACGGACCTGCGCAATGCGCAATCTTGCAATCTATCGTTTGTGATTCTAAAATTACGTTGTTGTTTTGTTGCGTATAAAAATCAATCCAGATTAAGGTTGAACGCAGCTAATATTTGTAAAAGCTAATATAAAGTTTTGTTATAGAAATAGTTTATTTACCTTTTTAAAATAGCCATAAGAGTGGCAATTGGACTGATTTATGTATTAATATAAATTCATTAAAAAAATACAATAAAATTTTTATAAAAAAGATTATAAAAAGAAGAAAATGGAAAGATTGATGGAGAGAATAAGAACAGGCGAAAAGAAATATGCATATAATTAATAAATTATCCTTTTATTGGAATCTTCCAATGTCGCTCAACTCAAAATTAGATATCAAACTCTAATTCAATATGGACAAATAAAGCGATCTTGATTCCTAAGCAGTTCTTGCAACATTTGCTTATAATTTCGCTACTATTGGTTCCAATTTTTATGCTTTTGAGGTACTCTGTTATTATTTCATAGAGTACTATTAGACTCTAGAGATAATAGAGTAATCTATTATATCTTTAAAATCAACGTCGATGACGGAGCTAAGCTTACAAGATGAACGATGAGTTCAATATGATTTTGGTGGTTCACAATCCATTTTTTTTTGTTGTAATTAATGGAAGTTCAATTGAGGTTCAATGCCAATTAGAAGAAATTGTTGCTGTACGGTTAGGCCATAGTATAATAAAGAAAGTAAGCTTATCCAAGACATCCGACAAATTTATCAATGACCGCTGTCAAATTCAATGGTAACAATAGTAAATTACAAGATTCGCGCTTATGTTCGTAGTAGTATCAAATGACAACCAAGTTTCGAGAATGAAGGAAAAGAAGGAGAGCCCCTCAAGGATAAGCTTACTGTGTATATTATACTTTGGGTTAGCCATAATTGAATAGTTTATACGATACAAAAAACAAGACGAAAACTGTCATCGATCATCACGTAATACTCTAGTAAGCGATTCGATATTTAGAAGTGTAATTTCAATATGGGAGCCTTACTTTAAATAAGAGCCTTATCGACGATACTCACTCACTAGTATATTTCACCTATAACGCTGATTTCCTTTTTTGGTTATCGTCGTTTTGTAGTTAAAACGCCGCTGCGCCGCCACATTACTAGCACTGAGTACCGTCGATATAGCTCTAAAACATGATATTTTATTCGTGTCATCAAATAATTTCGTTTTCATTAAATAACACGACCTTACGATTATTTTACTACTGAGGGTAAAGCGGCTATGATACTTTTAAATTTTTCTGCAATTTTTAGAAAAGTTTTTTTTTTGGCAAACAAGATTTTTAAAAGGTATAAATATATCTTTAAATTTATAAAAAATTAGCACTTAAGACGACTGACGTAGAGCAATGCACTAAAATACACTCGGCTCCATATAACAAAAGTAAACCCTGATTTTTATTTTATTTCTAAATTTTCGCTAAATGGAACAGAGTGCTAAAGTTGGTATAATAGTATAGTTGGAATAATAATAGTTCAATAAACATGCGTTTATTTCGAAACAAATTTAAGCGCGAAACGAGTAAATTGTTATGTGGGAGAGTGAAATACAACAATATTTTATTTATTTAAAAAATCAAAATTCATATTTATTCAATTAGAAATGAATTGGTGCGAAATGGTAATAAATCTAAAAATATCAAATCACATGTATTAGTAAAATGAAAATAGTTTGACGGAGTCAGTCGTCATGCGTTGTGCTGTATAGACGTGTTTTAAGTTGGCGGTGAAATTTTTTACGTGTTTTTCTATAGTGCTTGCGGTCTTAAATTGATCAACCTTAATTTTTCTGGCTAACAGTTTGCGAAAGTTTTTAGACTTGCTTCGTTTTTGTAAGTTACTAGCCAAGAAGTTAATATTTAATTTCTCAATATGCCTGCTGGTGCGAAAAACCTTGGCGCGTCGAGCTTAAAGCAAGCGGGAGGTTCGATCCAAATAGTGCCGTTGTTAATACAACATGTGCTGGTGCGTGGGCTAGCCCTTCCACCCCCTCTGCCTCTTTTGCTGATCGGCAAGGCGAGATTAATCTGTCCACGCTTTCGACGCTGCTTGATCAGCGGATTGCTGAATTGCGAGAGAGTATTATCGAGCATGTTTCAGCGTCTCTCGTGATTGCTGATGACCGCATCATGAGTAGGTTCGGCGAACTTAGCGCAGTTGTGTGTAATTTCAAAACTGAACTGGTCTCGCTTGTGGAACGGTTAAATAATGCAGAGAGCAGTCACAACTCTCTCAAAAATGAGATGGCAGACTTCGGTGTAAGGCTTACTCGTCTTGAGAGTGAGGCTATGTCTGGTGATGTAATTGTCTCTGGAATTCCATTCTCACAAGGAGAGGATGTCAAATGTGTCTACAATAAGTTATGCTCTGTGGTTGATTGCAAACCTGCTCCGACCTTGTGTGATGCGTTCCGTGCCAAAAATAGCAACAACACTGGACCTGTAATCTTGAAGCTGCGCTCCAGTCGGGATCGTACACGCTTTTTACGCGCAGTCTCGTCTTTCTGTAGGCTAAATAAGCGCGCTCTTACTCTGAGGGAACTGGACTTTGCTGTTGATGGTAAACTTCATGTGCATGAGAGCATAATTAGAAGTAGACGCCCCGTCTTGAGGCATGCTCTCCTGTTGAAGCGCCAAAAAAAGCTGTTTGCCGCCTACACTGCTGGAGGTAGAGTCTTTGTTAGAAAGGACGTGGATAGTGAGCCTGTTGCTGTGGAGGACATTGAAACCGTAAATACACTTGCCGTCAACTCCTAATGTTAAGCAGTTGTTATTCGGTCACTTAGTAAAACTTTATATTTAACGTTTTTTATACATAATTTTTTCTTTGAATTGTTTATATTTTCTTCATTAGTTATTTATCTGTTATGACTAGCATTTTTATTACCTATTTGAATTATTGTTTTTCTTATTTACTTTTTATTCTGTTTTCTTTTTCTCTTCTAGTCTCTTCGTTTAAATGCTCGCTTCTCTTCACTTCTATTTTTTTTCTATTCTTCAAAATTGTTACATCCACTCCCTCAATCTACACTCTTTGTGATCTACTAATGTTACTGTTCTCATCTCTCATAAGTCTCTCTTTTCATTCCTTGTTTTCTGTTTCATGTTTGTTTTATGAAACGCTTTTGCGGTTCTTCTTATTTATTTACTTGTGGTGCCTCTCTTCTGCTTCGTTTGCTCATTAATGGTTACTTGTAGACAGACTTGTGTTAGTGATGGTACTGATTTGGGTCAAAGAACTCTATTGGAGATTATTTGTAAACAACAGAATCGATTCAATGTATTTAATTTTAACGCTCGCAGTTTAACCAGCAGTAAACTAGATTACGTTAGGAATTTGTTCGAGGATTCGTCAGTGGATGTGATTAGTGTCACTGAGACTTGGTTCAATGATGGAATATTTGATTCTATTATTAGTTTAAAAAACTACAAACTATATCGTTGTGACAGGACATGTAGGAGTGGTGGCGGGGTCGCTATTTATGTGAAATCTGAATACTCCTCTCGGCTTGAATTTAAATCTTCCAACTCTGATGTAGAGTACTTGGGTGTTTCAGTGAGTGATTCCAGGTACCGCTTGCTTCTATCTTGTGTATACAACCCAAATAAAACTAATGATCTGAATCCATTATTTGATCTCCTAAGTAATTGTACTATGTGTTTTGACTATCTGGCCGTCTGTGGTGATTTTAACGTGAACTTATTAGAGAATGATTCTTATACAGCCAATATTCTGGATTTATCTTCTTTGTCAGGTTTATCGGTTGTTAATGATTCCCTTCCAACGCGTTTTTGTAGTAATGCGCAACCGAGCCTACTTGACTACTTTTTCATTTCTGACTCTTCCTTAATGTTACTGTTTACGCAACTCTCTTTTATATCTGACCATGATCTTTTATTTTTAACACTGGACATCAACTTCGGTTCTCGGTCTCCTCCAAACAGCTTCTCCTATTTTGACTATGAATCCATAAATTTTGAAGATTTATATCGTGTTTGTGCAATGATTGACTGGGTTCAATTGCTGAGTGCTATATGACTGGATGATAAAGTGTCGTGTTTTGTAAATATTCAACACTTATTTGATCGGTTTGTGCCAACAGGAACAGTTAGAGTTAGGAATAGTGGCTGTCCCTGGTACTCTTCACGAATTAAAGCTGCCATTAAATTAAAAAATTTTCTGCACTCGAAGGCTAAAAGATTTCCAGCTGATGCCAATTGGGTGAACTATAGAAGGGCACGTAATTCGGCTAATTATTTGGTGAGGCAATCCAAGGAAAGATTCTTTGCTTCGACCTTTAAGCCATCTTTATCGTCAAAGCAACTCTGGAGAAAGGTAAAGGACTTGGGAATTGGAAGTAAAAGGAATACACAATGTGCTCTGAACCCTTCTAATCTCAATAATTATTTTTTATCGAATACATTAACCACCACTACCACTGAAGAATATATGTGTGATGCCAATAGGTATGACCTTTTTTATTTTTCGGGTGTGTCTGAGTCCGAAGTTGCATCGAAGGTACTGGCAGTGAAATCCTTGTCAATCGGATTTGACAAAATTTCTATCAGATTTATTAAAATTATTCTACCTTTTGTACTCTCACCTCTTACTGCAATAATCAATCAAATCATCACTACGTCATATTTTCCATCATTATGGAAATTAGCTACCGTTCTACCCATACCTAAGAAGTCTAATCCTTCACAGTTAGCGGATTTTCGTCCAATCAGCATCTTATCTGTCATTTCAAAAGTGACGGAGTCTCTCATTGCCTCTCAAATTAGCTATCACATTCATAGCAACAGCATGCTCAATCCACTTCAATTTGGTTTTCGACCCAAGCATAGTTGTTCCACGGCTATGCTGAAAATCACTGATGACATTAGATTAGCTTTCGATCAACGGCAGATTACTCTTTTGTGCATTTTAGACTTCTCGAAGGCCTTTGATAGTGTTGATCATGTACTCTTGTGTAATAAATTAAAAAAGAACTTTCTATTCTCATCTAGTGCATCAAATCTTATTAACTCCTTTCTGACTGATAGGCTTCAGAGAGTAAAAGTTGGTAATTCGTTTTCTGAATTCAAGAAGGTTGAGTCCGGTGTACCTCAGGGTTCAGTGTTAGGCCCTCTGCTGTTCTCTTTGTTCTTGAATGATTTATACTCTGTAGTACAGAATGTAAGAATGCATGCTTATGCGGATGATGTGCAAGTTTACTTGTCGCGTCCTCCTCCTCTTATTAATGAGTTATGTGGGTGTATGAATGATGACATTAGGAATATTACTCTTTGGTCTAAGAGGAATAATCTGAAGCTAAATGTTTCTAAGACATTTGTTATTCCGATTGCTCGTAGTGTCCCGAATCTATCCTTATTGCCTCCATTATATATAGATGACTCATCCATTAAGTATGTGAACAGAATAAAAGGTCTTGGTTTTTGCATCAATTCTTCGCTAACATGCACGGATCAGGAATTGTCTTTTTCTTTTTAGGCTCATCCGTACTGGAATGCCTCATTATCTATATTCTAAATTGCAATTTGGTCATTCAACTCGGTCGCGTAACTTCATCATCCCACATTATGCGTATCTTAATACTGGAAGACTGTTTTTCATCAGTACCATCAGTCTGTGGAATAGGCTTCCCAGTAGGCTCAAGGCAACAGCAGTTAAGAGTTCCTTTATTAACTTACTCAAGGCGTACTTTCTTAACTCGCAAACATGAGCCCTTTTTCCTACTTCTCTGTCCTCTTTCTATCTTTGTTCTTTAATTTCCACTTTTTCGGAATTGCTTTCCCTTCCTTTGCTTTAGTCTTAAGTTTTATTATTATTTTTATTTCTTATTGTTTAACTTGTTATTGGCAAGTATTTATTGTTGTTCTATTGTTAAATTTTCAATTAATATGCTATAAAAGATTTGTTCTTAGTGCATTGTGTACAAAAAATGTTTTAAATAAAATACAAATACAAATACATAACCATAAAATTGATGTTTTTTTACTGTGAATTTAGCAGAAAACGCTATAGAAGTCTATGTAAACGATAGGAAACTAATCGGAAAGTCCAGACACAGAGATTTTTTTTTTTTTGTAGTAGTCTAATGCGGAAAAAACTACGACAATAGAATAGAGTTAAGTGGCGAATCAGAAATAAATTAAACAAGATGCCTAATAAAAATCATTAGAGGGGCATTCTTTAGCACTTTAAGGACTTACACAAACAGCAACTCCAGTCGAATAAAAACTAAGTAAAGGTATTAACCGAAGGTCATCTTACAAGTACTAGCGTAAAAGCAGCCATCGCATTTAATCCGCTCTACACCTTTTCCACTTTTAAATCAGAAAGCGTCACTCTAAAATCAGAAAGCGTCACTTGTAAATCAGATAGCGTCAGTTGTAAATCAGAAAGCGTCACTTGTAAATCAGAAAGCGTCACTTGTAATTCAGAAATGTCATTTGTAAATCAGAAAGCGTCACTTGTAAATCAGAAAGCGTCAATTGTAATTCAAAAAGCGTCACTTGTAAATCAGAAAGCGTCATTTGTAAATCAGAAAGCGTCATTTGTAAATCAGAAAGCGTCACTTGTAAATCAGAAAGCGTCACTTGTAAATCAAAAAGCGTCACTTGTAATTCAGAAAGAATCTTTTGGAAAGTGTATAGAAATTATTACATGATTGCTAGTTGAATCAATGTATATTTGGAATTATATGCATTATAATATTTTTTTAAAATTTCATAGGTATTCACACATTTAAGTTAATTGTTTTTACTCATGTTCATTTCTCATTTTTAGTTTTCATTGAAATCGCTTTCAAATCGGACGTGTTTGAAAATTTGAAAACTTTAAAATTTGTAAAATAAAATATTAAAAATAAAATCCCCATTTTTATATAGCTTATACTTATAAAAGCTCCCTGCAGTAGTGACACTTGGGTTAGTGTTAAGATAAAGCACTTTGTGCTCGTTCTTTGTGTTCGAACTAAGACTAAATTTGTGCAAAACCAAGAAAAAAAAAAAAAAAAAAATTAGCAAGACCTGCCATTTTATTTGCAATGGAGCATAGCGATATGAGTGTCAACATGACTTGGCAGACAGTTACAAATAAACGCCATCGTAATGATACAACTCAGCAAGATTTCAAAAGACATAAAATACAGAACGAGAAAACTGCACCTGTAAGTGAAAACCGGTTTTTAGTGTTGGACAACGAAGAAAATATATCAACCAAAACAAACATTGAAGAGGTGCAAAAGCCACCTCCAATATATATACCAGATGTGTCACATATAAGTAATATGATTGCTGATTTCACTAAAGTCATATCTGTTAATAGTTTCACGTACAAGTCAATAAAAAACGAGATTAGCGTAATGGTGAATAATGTTGATTCCTATCGAAAGCTGGTTAAACACCTGGATGTATCAAAAGTTAGTTTCCATACGTATCAACTTAAGCAAGAGCGAGCATTCAGATTTGTTATCAAAGGAATTCATCACTCAACACCTGAATCATCAATCGAAACTGAACTTAATTTACTTGGCCATAAAGTAAGAAACGTAATGAATGTCAAAAGTCGAGTAACGAAGCAGCCACTTCCATTGTTTTTCGTTGATATTGATCCAGATGTTAGCAACAAAAGTGTATATGATATAAAGCATCTTCTCAATGCAATTGTCACAATTGAGCCAGTTCGGAAGACAGATGATTTTGTTCAATGCTATCGCTGCCAAGAATTTGGTCACACAAAGTCTTTTTGTAAAAAAGCTTTCAGGTGTGTAAAGTGTGCTCTAGATCATCCCTCAAGCGAATGCACAAAGGAAAAAAATACTCCTCCACGTTGTATTCACTGCCTTCAGAGCCATACTGCTAACTATAAGGGTTGTCAGGTCTACCAAGAATTAGTTAAGAAAAGAAACCACAGTAATAATAACTTTCGACCTAGCGATCGCCAGCAGAGAACATATCACATCGCGCAAAGTAATCTTACCACACAAGCTCCACTAAACTCTGCCAATATATCATATGCTGATGCTGTGAGAGGAACCACTTCTAACCTTAATGATACACGCCTTGTTGAAAAAATAGAAGTCATGATTAATAAGCAAAATGATCTCATGAATACTCTAATGCAAATGTTACAAGTAATTATTACCAAACTATGCAATTAGACTTAAGAATTGCTTTATGGAATGCCAACGGTCTCTCAAATCATTTGGGAGAGGTAGAAGAATTCCTACACTCAAACTTTATAGATATATTGCTAGTTTCTGAAACTCACTTCACGTCAAGAAGCTATTTCAGAATTAGAGGCTATGATTTAATAACAGCTAATCATCCAGATAATAGAGCTCATGGTGGTGCCTCTATTTTAATAAAATCCCAGATCAATTATTATGTGACAGAAGAAACTAGTAAGCCGTATTTACAAGCAGCTGGTATTAAAGTTAAGCTAAACAGCTGTTTAATATCAATTTATTCGATCTATTGTCCTCCAAGATTTAATTTGGATTGTCAGCTCTTCGAGGACTTCTTCAACAAGGTGGGTGGTAGGTTTATCGTTGGCGGAGACTTCAATGCTAAGCATCCTTGGTTGGGATCAAGACTAATCAACCCAAAAGGTCGTGAGCTTTACAAATGTGTTACTAAAAACCATTTCTCCACACTGTCTACCGGCCGCCCAACCTATTGGCCTACCGATCCACGAAAACTACCTGATTTAATAGACTTTGTTGTTTTCAATGGAATTCCGGGTCAAACATTACACATGACTGATTGCGATGATTTATCGTCCGATCACTCTCCATTATTGCTGCATTTAAACACAATCATTGACACTGTCTCTTATCAATGTAATGTGTTTAATAGAAATATAAACGTGGACTCCTTTCAACAATTCTTTAACTCGCAAATAAATCACCAAATTTCACTTAAATCTGCACATGATTTAGATGAAGCAGTTGAAAATTTTACTCTTCTTTTGCATGAAGCAGCTGCATTATCAACTCCAGTACAGCGATCACACAATCAAAATCAAAATCTCGTCTTTCGTACATCTTCTGAAATCAGGCAACTTATTCAGCGAAAGCGAACACTGAGGAGGTTATGGAAAATAACCAGAAGCCCCCTAGACAAATTAAATCTCAACAGAGCTACAAAAATATTGAAAACCAAATTAATGGAGGAAAAAAACAGGAGCATTTCTAATTTCATGAAAAACATTGCTACATCCAAGGTTAGTGAGTATAGTCTCTGGAAAGCTACCAAATACTTGAAGAGGCCAATGAAAAGAAATGTTCCATTCAAGGATAATCACTGAAATTGGTGCAGATCAAAAAGTGTTCAAGCGAATGCCTTCGCTGAGCACTTGAAACAAACGTTTCAGCCATTTGATTTAGCTGACACTAATCAAAAAAGTGAAGTAGACACTTTCTTGAACGCTGCTTGCCAAATGGATCTACCAATCACGCCTACAAAACCCGAAGAAGTTTGCGCAGAAATTATGAAGCTAAACAATGTTAAAAGTCCTGGGTATGACTTAATAAATGCAAGGATTGTGAAACTTCTACCTGACAGAGCTGTGGCACATTTAACTATATTATACAACTCTATAATTCGTCTCAATCACTTTCCAACACAGTGGAAATGCGCTGAGATAATAATGATTGCGAAACCTAACAAACCGGAGGCATGCATTACATCTTACAGGCCAATTAGTTTATTGACAACATTTTCAAAAATTTTCGAAAGAATATTGCTTCGACGAATGCTTCCAGTCCTAGCGGAATTCAACATAATTCCTGAACACCAATTCGGTTTTAGACATAAACATGGGACACCTGAGCAATGTCACCGTGTAGTTAATGAAGTTACCGATGCTCTTGAAAATAAAAAATATTGTTCAGCAGTGTTTCTCGATATACGGCAGGCTTTTGATCGGGTTTGGCACAAAGGACTCTTGTTTAAAATCAAAACTCTTCTCCCAGCGCCATATTTTTTGTTCTTCAGCTCATACTTAAAGGGGCGTTCATTTTATATTAAAATTGGAGACGAAAAGTCAAGAATTTGCGATATAGAGGCAGGTATACCACAAGGTAGCGTGCTAGGACCAGTGTTATACACATTATTTACTGCTGACATGCCGATAAATGATGACGTAGTAATCGCAACATATGCTGATGATACGGCAATATTAGCTACTCATGACTCTGAAATTGAAGCATCAATTTTAGTACAAAACCACTTACACAGAGTGGAAAAATGGCTTCAAAATTGGAACATTATTGTTAATTCTGAAAAATCTTCTCATGCCACATTTAGCATGAGAAGAGGAAATTGTCCTGGAGTCAACATATATGGCAACGTAATACCTCAAAACAATACAGCTAAATATTTGGGTCTCATTTTGGACAGACGATTGACGTGGAGTAGCCATGTAAAAGCTTTGCAAAAGCAACTTAACATCAAGACAAAGAAAATGCAGTGGTTAATTGGAAATCGTTCTGAGCTTAGCCTCCAAAATAAAATCATTTTGTACAAAACAATACTAATGCCTATTTGGACATACGGTATTCAATTGTGGGGCACTGCGTGTGACTCTACTGTTGAAAAAATTCAAAGATACCAATCGAAAACCTTAAGAAGAATAGTTGGTGCACCATGGTATATCTCCAATAAAAATATACACGAAGACCTACGAATCCCATATGTAAAGGAAACGAGGAGGTATAAGTCCAGCTGTTATTTACTACGACTTAGTGACCATGTAAATACGTTAGCCATATCTCTTTTAGACACAAGTCATGAGACATTAAGGCTTAAAAGATATCACGTTTTAGATCTGCCATTTAGGAAATAAACTTTATGTAATTTGTATTAACTTCAATTTTAATGGTAATTTTTCAATGTTAATTCAACTGTATTGTTTCTATGTAATTGTAATTAGTATATGCATTGAAACTACGCTTCTTTTTGTAAAGTCTGTTCTTATTATGTTATTCTACTCACTGGAGTAGGATCAACGAAGTCAAGAGTACATTTATTTTCCTCATGTATTAGTTAATTTGCTTATTATCTTAAGATAGATTGCAAATAAAAATATAGAAAAAAAAAAAAAAAAAAAAAAAAAAAAAAAAAAAAAAAATTATACCCTACACCTTAAGGTTGAGGGTTGTAACGACACATTCTAGCGGCGCTAGAATGCGCGCACAAACGCTCATAAATGAGCCATATGCTATATTTTCATATATATTATACTATATTTTTATTTTTACTACTTAGATTTATGTATATAAGAAAATGAATTTACTAATAAATAAGAATTGAATTTAAAATTATGCTAATATAAGAATAATAATAATAAGAATTGAATTTAAAATTATCACATGACACATCCTACTCGAGTTAAATTATGCTAAGCAATCTGGAAAACCTGTTTTTAAGTCCCGTAAACTACGCAGTGGTGGAACGACGCGGCATACTCAGTAACACAGAATAAGTCAAATGCCAAACAAGGACGGAACTAGCATTCCATTGGGCAAGTCTGCTGAACATCGAACAACGAACAGAAACGACTCCCGACCGACAGCGTATAAGAACGACCACAGTACGCAGGAGCGTCCATTCGCGAACATCAGTACAGGTAAGACCTCGTGAAGGCAACTCCTCTCCTCTCCGCAGCCTCTCTCAAACGCCGAGAGCCAACACTACCCGGATCAAAGTTTCTGTCGTGTTGGTTCGAAGCAATGTTTGAGGTTGTAACTCTCCTCTCCGTAGCCTCTCTCAAACGCCGAGAGCCAACACTACCCAGATCAAAGATTCTGTCGTGTTGGTTTGAAGCAATGTTTGAGGTTGCAACTCTCCTCTCCGTAGCCGCTCTCAAACGTCTCCATAGCCTGATCGTGTAGGCAAGAGAACGCACACGCCAAATACGACAACGTAACCTTTTAATTACAGAACAAAGTAGCAACGCAAACACACCATTGTCACAACGATATTCTAAAAACACAAACGTGCTAGGAAAACAACGCATCACGCATACCTGCCCAACGTTTCGAACAACCTTGCCTACACTAGCTTGTTCAACCACTGCACCGCCAGTTTTTTCTTACTCTTAAGAACTACGGCTCCAACTGCCCAACAACAAGAATTAAGTTAGCACTAAGATTGGAAAATTTAAATACACAAAATTGTCAATGAAAAGTTACTGGTCTTCTTATTATAAATTTTCTTGGAACTGAACCTGGACAAACCGCGAGTCTATCCCAGCTATAGACAAGGTCCGTGGACCTCATAAAGAAACTCTGCCTGCATTCAGCCGAAGCAGGGAAGGTCGTTTCAAGTGCCGCCCGAGCAGGGACCAGCTAACAAACAAATCTACAAAGGAAAAAAAACTGAGCGGAGCAATATAAATCGATAAAAGAACGTGACAACAGCAACAGGCTAGAATACAAACTCAGCATGGTCCGTAGGTGGATAGGCAGTCTCAAGAGGGAGGAAATAGTGGGATACATGCAGGAATTCGGGCTAAGCACCGACGGCAATGTAGAGGAATTTAAAACTGTATTCTCCGAGTTCACCAACAAAGAGGGCCTCAGTCCTAATCAGGCACAACACTTACAAGATCTAGAATGGCAGCATAGCCGCAGCCCATCCCCGAGTCCGAGCAGGGCTCAAACACTCAGCATCCCGTCTGCGTAGCCACAACATCTCCCCCGGGCCGAGTACGGCGCATCGAACAAACAGCTCACCAAACCGACACACGGCGATGACCGCGGTGCAGACCAACATCGGACAGCCAACGAAACTTGATCCTCAGAATCTCAACTACGGTAGCATGTTAAATCAAGTGCGCAAATGGGATGTCAGATTCGACGATAGAATGGATTCCTTAGACTTCGTCGAGCGACTGGAAGAGTTGGCTGAAGCCTACGGAATACCACAGGATGTGCTGCCCCGTGCAATGCCGGAGGTTCTGCAGGGCAAGGGCTTGCAGTGGCTCCGTAATAACAAGAAACCATGGTTCCACTGGGGAGATTTCAAGCATGACTTTCTGAAGTTTTTCCTGTCCTCGCTCTACAGAGAAAGCCTTGATGACAAAGTTTTGCCGTTAGTCGTTTTGACCATATTTCTTTAGTGAGCAGAGGTATTCTTGGATGTGGGCTATCCGAGTATCTTAGTGTTGTCCAAATTATGTTTTTACATAGGCTTATCCACAATCGTAACCCTCGTTACCTGTATGAGAAGCTTATGTTTTCTCTTTCTACAAGAGCGTTATTTTTTGTCGTCCCGAGATACAACTATCTCAATAGTAGTAGATTTTTCTTCATTAGCACCGTCAGGCTTTGGAATTCATTACCTTTGTCCTTGAGACGGATTCAGCTGGGCGGCTGTTTCAGGCGTGCGCTTGTTGCATTTTTCTCGGGAGTTTAAACTTTGGCTCAATCCTTTCTGTTATTTCACTTTCTTAATTTCTACTTATTTGTTTTGCTCTCTTACTTATTTGCTCTCTTATTGCTAAGATTGCTTTATTTATTTATTAGTGTACTCACTTTGTTTTGTCTAGTTTTTTTTAAGTTTATTATTATTTCTTGCTTTTAGTCATTGATGTACTATAAAAGACTTATGTCTTAGTGTACCATATTTGAATGAATAAATTGAATTGAATTGAATTGAAAAGTGCGACAGAGATTCCAAGGCTCAAACGAATTGTTCAAAGATTTCGTTATCGCTATGCAGACCTTAATGAGGCACACTGGTTACGCGGAAGCTGACAAAATTGAGGGAACCTATAGAAATAAGTAGTCGCCGCGACTACCAACTTTACGTAAAGCGGCGAGATTTCCAACACTAGAACAGTTGGTCGATTTGTGCGATGAATACGAAAATATTTTGGGTCATCGGAAAACCACAACTACGCAGGAGATTCGTGAAGCTAAATGTCGCGGAATAAACTCCACGTCAGAGGAGAAACCAAGGAGTGAGCGGAACCCGCAACGAAGTAACGACGTTCTTAATCCTCAGACGGCATGCCGTCGCTGTGGAGCGGACGGACACCTTGCAAGAGGATGCAGAAACCCGGTAATGCTATTCTGCTGGCAATGCGGAAGAAAGGGGCTACGAACCATAGAGTGCTGCAAGAAGGCGGGAAACGCCAGCGGCCCGCAGCAGTAACGGAGAGCAGCGAGGGCCGTAAGAATCCGTCTCTGAGATAAAGTTAACCAGCGACACCTTACAACCGATATTCACTTGGCGGGAAAGCAAGTGACAGCAATCGTCGACACCGGCGCGACCCGCAGTTTTGTTTCCAGAACCTTTCTGGAGAATTTGGGACCCTCAGCGCGAACCGTTTCCACGCGCGTGAACGTTCGACTAGCCGATGGAACGACTCTACGAGTAGGAACCGCGCTCATGGCAAGAGTACAAGTGGGTACACATTGCATTCTCCTTCGAGTTCCTGGTATTACCCGCTGCTATGGACACCGTTACACTTGGTATGAATTTTCTGACGGAAACGAAGACGAAGATAACCTGCGACGGACGATCTACCGGATTCAGCGATGAGTCAGGAAGCAACCGGCATGGCGAAGACACTCTAGGGACCATACACGAAGCTAACGAGGAACCGGATATAGCGCCCTTTCCTGGCAGCTGAGTTGAAGCAGTTTGAAACCAAGAGCGGAGTGACCAATGTGGCATCACACCGAATCAACATAAGAGACGACACCCCGGTAAAACAGCGGTACTACCCGAAGAATCCGGCCATGCAAGCTGTAATAAACAAACAGGTAGACGAGCTGCTGAAATTAAACTGCATTGAAGCATCGAAAAGCGCTTACAGCTCACCCATCGTCCTCGTCCGTAAGAAAACCGGTGAGTGGAGATTGTGTGTCGACTACCGCCAGGTTAATGCAAAGTCCATAACAGACGCTTACCCGCTTCCCAGAATTAATCATATATTGGAAAAACTACGAAAAGCGCGTTATATAAGTACGATAGACCTCAAGAACTGTTATTGGCAAATTCCGGTCGAACCAAATAGCCGGAAGTACACCGCATTTACCGTTCCGGGACGAGGCCTGTTCCAGTGCGAACCATGCCATTCGGATTACACTCAGCTCCGGCCACTTTTCAGCGAGCGTTAGACAATGTTATTGGACAGGCAATGAAGCCCAACGTCTTCGCCTACCTAGACGATATTGTGGTGGTCAGTCGAACCATAGAGGATCACAAGCGACATCTTGCGAACGTTTTCAATCGTCTTCGCCAGGCAAACCTTCGAATCAACCAGGATAAGTGCCACTTCTTCAAAAGGGAGCTTCGCTATCTCGGCCATCTCATAACGCCGGCGGGAATCAGGACAGACCCAGACAAAGTGGCAGCGATCAAAGAGCTCAAAGCTCCAACCAACGTTAAGGAGTTGCGAAGATGTCTAGGCACCGCGACTTGGTACAGGCGGTTCGTGCCAGAGTTCAGTAGAATCGCCTTCCCGTTAACTAGTTTGCTGAAGAAAGGCAAGCGATGGCAATGGGGTCCGGAACAACAACAGTCGTTTGAGGAACTAAAGGAAAAGCTAACAGAAGCACCAGTATTGGCGTGTCCTGATTTCACCAGGCAATTTATACTTCAAACCGACGCGAGTGACATCGGGCTGGGCGCACTACTCACCCAAGAGCAAGAGGAAGGCGAACGTGTGATCTCCTACGCCAGCCGACATCTACAAGGAGCTGAAAAGAACTATTCCGCAACTGAGAAGGAGTGTCTTGCAATAGTTTGGGCAGTAAGGAAGATGAGGCCATATCTGGAAGGGTACCATTTCAAGATAATCATCGACCATCTGGCTCTCAAGTGGCTAAACAGCATAGATAACCCCTCTGGGAGAATTGCGCGCTGGGCGTTAGAACTTCAGCAGCATTCCTTTAAAATTCAATACCGCAAAGGCAAGTACAACGTTGTAGCGGACACACTGTCTCGCCAACCAAGACAGACCACTGAAGCGCTCGGGACACTGGACGCGGCAGAAGTCGCCTGCGATTCGGTGGAGGCCACCAAGGCGAAGATCATCAAAGAACCCAGAAAGTACCCCGACTACAGGATAGAGAACGGTGTCCTCTACCGCCATATCCCCCGTGAGATCGGCGACGAAGAAGAGGAACCGTGGAAGTTGTGCGTGGGTCGTCCAGATCGTCGGAGGGTGCTCGCCGAGAACCACGACGAAGCTAGTGCAGGACACTTGGGTGTCCGAAAGACAATCCTACGGGTAGCAAGACTGTACTACTGGCCGGGGATGTTCCGCGATGTAGCCCGCTACGTAAGAAACTGCAACTCCTGTCAACGATTCAAAGCAGAGCAGAGGAAACCCGCAGGCGAAATGCTGACTAGGATACCGGAAGAACCATGGAGTACCGTGTGTGGAGATTTCGTGGGACCGCTACCAAGATCGCGAAGGGGCTTTAACATGCTTCTCGTCTTCCTTGACAAGTTTACCAAGTGGGTCGAAATTGTCCCGCTGCGAAATGCCACGACGTCTACACTGCAACAAGCCTTCCGCGAGCGTATAGTTGCTAGATTTGGAGTCCCGAAGGTTTTCCTCACCGATAACGGGGTACAGTTCATCAGTAACCAGTTCCGAAAATATCTCCGAAATCTGGGAGTAAGAGAACAGTACACAGCTCCGTATACGCCTCGCGAGAACCCCACCGAACGGGCTAATCGAACGATTAAAACCATTATCTCTCAGTTTACCGGCGCAGATCAGCGGAATTGGGACGAGCTGCTACCAGAAATCACCCTCGCCATCAACAGCAGTACATCCAGTGCAACAGGGTTTTTGCCATCAAACCTGGTCCAAGGTCGTCAACCGAGGTTACCGAGGAATCTATTTGACGAAACTACACTGGGCACAGGCCAGCAAACAACGTACCCATCACAGAGGTCAGATCAATTAAATGAGATCTTCAGGATAGCGCGCAGGAACCTAGCCGTGGCAGCGGGCGACCAGGCCCGCCACTACAATCTCCGAAGAGGGTCCTGGGCACCGCAAATAGGCGAACTGGTGTTGGTTCGAGCACACCATCTCTCCAAGGCATCAGAAAACTTTGCTTCGAAATTAGCTCCGAAATACAACGGCCCGTTCCCTGTATTAAACTTTATTTCTCCAGGGATCGTAACCTTAGGAAGCCCCAGCAGGAAGACAAAGACGGCCCATATTGGCGACCTCAATCCATACCATGTGGCCGAGCAGCAAAGCACGCGCGGAGGTTGATTTTTTTTGTTGTTGTTTTAAAAAAAAAAAAAAAATAAATAATACTAACTAAAATCAAAAGTACCCGCATTCACCGGATAACAGGTTGCCTACAAACCCCAGATGCCCAGCCAGACAGAGAGAACGTAGAGAGCACCCCGTTCTAGGCAAAACTCAAATCGCTCCTTAACCCACGGCAGCCGTCAGCACTATAAAAGGACGGATGCTTGACAGTGTCACATCAGTTGAATTACGACCACCCTCGGGGAACATCGATCAACTACGAGCAGACAACGGCGCCCACAACCAACAAACGCGCGTGGCCAGGCGAGATGGCAAAGCCGCACCAGTGGATGGCCGTGGGCAAAGGCGACTACCCGACGCTCGTAGACGACGCTATCACCCATCACACAGCCAAAGATTACCGACAAGGCACCCGCAAGAAATTCCTCGTCACCGTAGAGGACACCACGTACCAGGTACGCATTGGACGGACCGGCAACGCATACGTGTTGAAACCCGCCCCGAAGTAGGAGGGGAATGTAACGACACATTCTAGCGGCGCTGGATTGCGCGCACAAACGCTCATAAATGAGCCATATGCTATATTTTCATATATATTATACTATATTTTTATTTTTACTACTTAGATTTATGTATATAAGAAAATGAATTTACTAATAAATAAGAATTGAATTTAAAATTATGCTAATATAAGAATAATAATAATAAGAATTGAATTTAAAATTATCACATGACACGTCCTTCTCGAGTTAAATTATGTTAAGCAATCTGGAAAACCTGTTTTTAAGTCCCGTAAACTACGCAGTGGTGGAATGACGCGGTATACCCAGTAACACAGAATAAGTCAAATGCCAAACAAGGAGGGAACTAGCATTCCATTGTGCAAGTCTGCTGAACATCGAACAAAGAACAGAAACGACTCCCGACCGACAGCGTATAAGCACGACCACAGTACGCAGGAACACTACCCGGATCAAAAATTCTGTCGTGTTGGTTCGAAGCAATGTTTGAGGTTACAACTCTCCTCTCCGTAGCCGCTCTCAGACCTCTCCGTAGCCTCTCTCAAACGCCGAGAGCCAACACTACCCGGATCAAAGATTCTGTCGTGTTGGTTCGAAGCAATGTTTGAGGTTGCAACACTCCTCTCCGTAGCCGCTCTCAAACCTATCCGTAGCCTCTCTCAAACGCCGAGAGCCAACACTACCCGGATCAAAGATTCTGTCGTGTTGGTTCGAAGCAATGTATGAGGTTGCAACTCACCTCTCCGTAGCCGCTCTCAAACCTCTCCGTAGCCTCTCTCAAACGCCGAGAGCCAACACTACCCGGATCAGAGATTCTGTCGTGTTGGTTCGAAGCAATGTTTGAGGTTGCAACTCTCCTCTCCGTAGCCGCTCTCAAACCTCTCCGTAGCCTCTCTCAAACGCCGAGAGCCAACACTACCCGGATCAAAGATTCTGTCGTGTTGGTTCGAAGCAATGTTTGAGGTTGCAACTCTCCTCTCGGTAGCCGCTCTCAAACCTCTCCGTAGCCTCTCTCAAACGCCGAGAGCCAACACTACCCGGATCAAAGATTCTGTCGTGTTGGTTCGAAGCAATGTTTGAGGTTGCAACACTCCTCTCCGTAGCCGCTCTCAAACCTCTCCGTAGCCTCTCTCAAACGCCGAGAGCCAACACTACCCGGATCAAAGATTCTGTCGTGTTGGTTCGAAGTAATGTTTGAGGTTTTAACTCTCCTCTCCGTAGCCGCTCTCAAACCTCGCCGTAGCCTCTCTCAAACCTCTCCGTAGCCTCTCTCAAACGCCGAGAGCCAACACTACCCGGATCAAAGATTCTGTCGTGTTGGTTCGAAGCAATGTTTGAGGTTGCAGTTAAATTATGTTAAGCAATCTGGAAAACCTGTTTTTAAGTCCCGTAAACTACGCAGTGGTGGAATGACGCGGTATACCCAGTAACACAGAATAAGTCAAATGCCAAACAAGGAGGGAACTAGCATTCCATTGTGCAAGTCTGCTGAACATCGAACAAAGAACAGAAACGACTCCCGACCGACAGCGTATAAGCACGACCACAGTACGCAGGAACACTACCCGGATCAAAAATTCTGTCGTGTTGGTTCGAAGCAATGTTTGAGGTTACAACTCTCCTCTCCGTAGCCGCTCTCAGACCTCTCCGTAGCCTCTCTCAAACGCCGAGAGCCAACACTACCCGGATCAAAGATTCTGTCGTGTTGGTTCGAAGCAATGTTTGAGGTTGCAACACTCCTCTCCGTAGCCGCTCTCAAACCTATCCGTAGCCTCTCTCAAACGCCGAGAGCCAACACTACCCGGATCAAAGATTCTGTCGTGTTGGTTCGAAGCAATGTATGAGGTTGCAACTCACCTCTCCGTAGCCGCTCTCAAACCTCTCCGTAGCCTCTCTCAAACGCCGAGAGCCAACACTACCCGGATCAGAGATTCTGTCGTGTTGGTTCGAAGCAATGTTTGAGGTTGCAACTCTCCTCTCCGTAGCCGCTCTCAAACCTCTCCGTAGCCTCTCTCAAACGCCGAGAGCCAACACTACCCGGATCAAAGATTCTGTCGTGTTGGTTCGAAGCAATGTTTGAGGTTGCAACTCTCCTCTCGGTAGCCGCTCTCAAACCTCTCCGTAGCCTCTCTCAAACGCCGAGAGCCAACACTACCCGGATCAAAGATTCTGTCGTGTTGGTTCGAAGCAATGTTTGAGGTTGCAACACTCCTCTCCGTAGCCGCTCTCAAACCTCTCCGTAGCCTCTCTCAAACGCCGAGAGCCAACACTACCCGGATCAAAGATTCTGTCGTGTTGGTTCGAAGTAATGTTTGAGGTTTTAACTCTCCTCTCCGTAGCCGCTCTCAAACCTCGCCGTAGCCTCTCTCAAACCTCTCCGTAGCCTCTCTCAAACGCCGAGAGCCAACACTACCCGGATCAAAGATTCTGTCGTGTTGGTTCGAAGCAATGTTTGAGGTTGCAACTCTCCGTTCCCTAGCCGCTCTCAAACGTCTCCATAGCCTGATCGTGTAGGCAAGAGAACGCACACGCCAAATACGACAACGTAACCTTTTAATTACAGAACAAAGTAGCAACGCAAACACACAATTGTCACAACGATATTCTAAAGGACAAACGTGCTAGGAAAACAACGCATCACGCATACCTGCCCAACGTTTCGAACAACCTTGCCTATACTAGCTTGTTCCACCACTGCACCGCCAGTTTTTTTTTACCCTTAAGAACTACGGCTCCAACTGCCCAACAACAAGAATTAAGTTAGCACTAAGATTGGAAAATTTAAATACACAAAATTGTCAATGAAAAGTTACTGGTCTTCTTAATATAAATTTTCTTGGAACTGAACCTGGACAAACCGCGAGTCTATCCCAGCTATAGACAAAGTCCCTGGACCTCATAAAGAAACTCTGCCTGCATTCAGCCGAAGCAGGAAAGGTCGTTTCAGGGTATATTCACTTTCTAACGGAGTGTGTAACTCATAGAACTAGACAAGATAGGTATGGAAAAGTATATATATTCTTGATCAGCATCACCACCAAAATTGAAATAACGATGTCTGTCCGTCTGTCTGTCTGTCTGTCTGTCCGTTGAAATCACGATCACATGAGAACGGATTAAGATTTCGAAATGAAATTTTGCAAAAATATTCGTTGCTATGTTGGGGTGTTTTGTATTGAAAATGAGCAAAATCTCCCAAGGACCACGCCTACTTTTTATATCGAGAGTGCAGGTTCCTCTGTTTTGCCTATTAAAAAGGCCATATCAGCATCACTTTTTGAGAGAAGACAAGAAAATTTTATATGTAGGTTTAGACTAATGCTTCCAGTTAATATGCCAAATATGTGCTCGATCCGCTCACTTTTAGTTTACATAGGTCATGGAGGGTTTAACATGGATTGTATTGAAAAGTATATAAGTTTCCTGAATAATGGTGTACATAATATTGTAGTTTGTGAACCAATAATATTCTGTTGGGAAAAAAATGGGCGGGCCACGCCTCCTTTTTACCCATCCACCCAGTATTGCAATATATTTTTATACCCTACACCTAAATTTTGAGATTAAACGCACTTAGTACCGGTGTTTGCAACGCACAGAAATAGATAAGCAGCTATAATTATAGTTTATCTTATATATCTTATATATACGAGTATATATGCTGCTTTAAGGTGTAGGGTATTTCGGCTACAGCCCGGCTGTAGACAACACCTTTACTAGTTTATATTACAAGGTAGATATTGATATTTTATAGAGGATGGTTCAAACGGTCATGAGTTCGAGAGCAATTGTTTCGAAAAACACCTCAACTGATTTTTTAGCATTTGATTATGTACGGATTGGGATAATCCAGACGGCGGACTCAAGAAGCGCAGAAGAGAGAATACGGTTTCTGTCAGATTATGAGTTTTCACAAGATGATCTCAATAAATGCGAGAGCGTGCAGGGCAAACAGAACATAATCGCTACGATGGTAGCAAACTCAAAACAACACAAATGGCACACCGACGAACTTGGACGACTTCCCCCAGAAAGTTTTCAGCTATGCCCATCAAAACGTGATGAATGCAACAAGACAGCATCCACTGTCAAAAGCAGTTTACAAATTCGCTGCAGAAACCGGCAATAAGTTCAACTGACCCTTCGAGGTAAAATCTTTAATTTCACCAGTCATAGTGAAAGTAAAGAGGTCTGGCGACAAGCGAGTACGAATGCTCCATTTATCAGACTTAAAGATATTCTACCACTAATACCAAGCTTCAGCCGCATCACACGAGGGAGTTTCAAATCGCCGGTAGACTCCTGCAAGAACGTCGCAGACGAGGAAGATGCCACAAAGTTGAAATTCACGGGCGACACTACAGAATCGCTCTATCACGACACGGTAAACCCAAGTACACGCGCATTTCATAGAATTGTTACCATAAAAGGGGTGTAGTGTGGCACGTAAAATATGTGGGCAATTTTGGGGCACACATACATCTGAACATTCTGCTTATATAACATTTAAGTTACCTTAAATACGAATTGAATTTCTCTCATTTACTTACTTTAAATATGAACTAGATTTATTTATAATTGTTTAAGTAAAACTTGAAACGATGTATGCTATGTAAGAGTAAGCGTATATAGGAAAGAAGATACGACCATCACAAGCATCCATCCTTCGGTACAGAGAAGAAGCAGCGCGAGAAGGAAATGAACAACGTTGTTTAAATAAATATACAACGAAACGCGACGGCGAAAGAAATATAAAACGAATGAGTGAATGCAGGTGTTAAAGTAGCCAGCCGACACCAACTAACCCTCCAGCAAGAGTCATGGCCAGTGGAAAAGTTGACTTGAGTCTATGTTTTCGAAAGCCACGGACGGGCGCTGCTGCTGGAGTATATGCGAACAGAGTTTTCTTTCACTATTGAAGCCTGAACATTCGAACTGATGACCGCGATCGAGTTATGATAAAACAAATGCTAAGCCACAGTGCAGGAAGTTCCGTGTACAAGTGGTTTTGCATATATATTGTACGTTGGTTCTGCAGAACCGGCACTTTTAGTCCTATATAGGGGACGTTGGTGCTTCAGGACCGGCACTAATAGGTATATAGTGTACGATGGTTCTTCCGAACCGGCACTACTAGTCGCATTTATAGCGTAAGATGTTTCTTCAGAACCGGCACTACTAGTCGCATATATAGTGTACGTTGGTCCTTTAGGGCCGGCACTAATGGGTAATAGTGTGCGATGGTTCTTCCGAAACAGCACTACTAGTAGCATATATTCTAATGCATCGCCTGCTCGTGAACGCACCCACTGGCCTGATCGTCAACGAAGACACGCACGCTCGCGGGAGACATACAAGCTCCCAACCATCGCTGCCATTCATCACACTTAATAACCCGGTCGTACTCCCTTCCTCCTCTAAGGTTGAAAAAATAAAGGAAATACAGACACCATGTATATTATTATCTATTGCACAACACACCATCCGTGTAAACACCGACACACCGTGCAAGCAAATGTACTACCCACGTAATCCACTAATTCAGAAAATATTAAATCAAGAAATGAATAAATTAATACAAGAAGATAAGATAAAGGCATCAAAAAGCGCATACAGCTCCCCTGTAGTTCTACTAAAAAAGAAGAAAAGCACCCCTCGCGTATGTATTGACTATCGTCAATTAAACAAGATTTCTTCACCTCACGCATACCCTATGCCGCAAATACAGGCTATTCTTGATAAACTAAGGGTATCATTCCATAATTCGTTGGAACGCAATTATACGCCATGCCGTTTCTTAAAATTTGTGTACGTCGATTAGTTTTCGTTTGCTCTACACGACACCTTTTTGTTCACACCAAAAATCGTGCCTTTTCTGTACACCAACGAATTTATTATCGAATGTCTATTTTAAGGCAGGGGTTCTGCCGCCGCAGTTTCTTCAGACGCACTTTCTCCAGAATTTCTTGACGCTGGCGTCAAATACGAATCAAAACAACGAAAATAACCAAAACAGAAGAAAAAACTGGGCTGCTGGATTGTGACAAACCGGTCAACGAAACCCGACAGAAGCAGCGCCAGCAGCAACCAAGGTTAAAGGTGCACGTTAACAACACGAACGCGTTTCTGGTACACTTCAAATCGTGGCTCCACCATCGTAAGCGATGTAATAACTCCATTAATCCAGTTGCTGGCTTCTGCAGTGCTAAGAGTTACACGAAATTTCCCGGTTGCCGGAAATTTCCTGTTGAAGGAATCATAAAATTTTTGTTAACTATTCAACTATCATTCATAACGCCAAGAAAAACGTACCTTCGGCGGCTCGTAAAAGCCACGAATTGACGAAAGGGAAAATTTATATTGTAAAACGGGGAAATTAAAGCCAACCGTTGAAGTGCGCATAATTCACTCGCTCTTTAAGTACTTTTTGCGTTCATTATTATTATTACTTGTAGACCGTAAAAGTCTACAATCAACAAGTAGTTAATGGAACCTCGAGTACTGAGACGAGGGAGAAGTTTACAGATTGTCGCACGTGTCAAACATGTTGCAAATGAGTTCTGGTTCTAGAGCATAAAAAAAGTGTAAAAATTCAAATCCAGAGTCAGAGGCGAGAAACTATTCCCAACAACGTAAGAGAAGGTAATTACATCAGCACCATTGATTTAAAAAATGGCTACTGGCAGGTTGCCTTAGAACAAAAATTACAACCGTTTGCGGCGTTCACCGTACCAGGACGCGGACTGCAGCAATGGAAAGTACTTCCATTTGGCCTGCACTCCGCACCAGCAAGCTTCCAACGTATACTCGACCATGTCATCGGCCCCGAATTAGAGCCATATGCATTCGCATACCTTGATGACATCATCGTGTTGGGCAAAACCATACATGAATACATCATAAATCTCCGCACTGTATTAGAATCCCTCGAAAAAGAAAATTTTTAGAGTGAACTTTGAAAGGCCACATTTCTGTAAGAATCGCCTAAACTATCTTGTCCACGTTATCACTCCAGAGGGAATTCATACTGACCAGCACCTACAAATATTAAAGAACTCTGCCGAATAATAGGAATCGCATCGTGGTACCGACGATTCCTAAAGTCATTTTCCACCACCGCAACACCTCTGAATACGCTGCTCAAGAAAGAGATACGGAGGAGTTGGGTACAGGTGCAGGAGAAATCTTTCCAACAGTTAAAAAGAGCGCTCACCTCTGCACCTTTTCTTTGCTGCCCTGACTACTCTTTGCTGTTCACATTGCAGACAGACGCAAACAATAGTGGACTCATCGCAATCCTTACGCAAAACGACGGAACAACAGAAAGAGTAGTCCTATACAGATACAGAAATCCTATACGATACAGAAAGAAACAACCACATACCGAACAATGGAAACTTTGCGTTCGTGAGGCAGATCGAAAGAAAATACTCGAAGAAAACCATGATGTTGACACTTCTGGACACTGGTGTCTACAAAAGATTAAGAAAGATTAAGGAAAGGTACTATTGGAAAAAAACAATACGTTCGCACTTGTGTAACATGTGCCGAATACAAAGCCCGATCAGGCTTACCATGCGGACAAATGAACACCATGGTCGCAAATCAGCCGTGGCAAATCACCACCTCGAAATCACCAGAACGAATCATCTTCCGATTCGGCTGTCAACAAACACTAATTAGCGGCGATGGTACACAATACACGAGTATAATCGTCAAAACACTAACAAAACAGTACGGCATCCAACACCGATTCACGGCAGCTTACGCACCTCATGCAAACACTACCGAACGTGCAAACGGCGTATTGAAAACAATTATCGCAATATACACACAGACACACAAAGACTGGGATGTAAAGATTCCCGAAATAATGTAGCCCATCAACACCACAGTTCATGAAGCCAACTCTCTTTCTGCATCCGAAACGAATTTCGGGAGAAATCCACCAGCACCAAACATAGCCGAAAGCGAAAACCTGACACTATACGACAAAACGGTGGTAAATTTTTCAGATTTATATCAACGCGCTCGTATCAATACCAGAGAGCCACCCAACACGCCGCCCTGGAAAAATGCAGTAGACTCCCTGCTCCTTCACAAAAACCTTGTATTATCATCAGCCACAAAGCATTTCACCGAAAAAAAGTCGCTCCGACGTATATTGCCCCATATGCATTATGCAAAAGAATCCAAAATGCAACACCCAATATAGCGATTTTAAGAAATGAAATGCTTCCAAATAAAGAGATACGAGTACACAATATTACACAGAGCAGCAGTTAATTCGCAGCCGAAGCCATCAATCAAGCAAAATATCGTCATCGACTCCTCAGCAACCGTATGGATTCTGGTATAAAAATGCGTCTATTAAAACGTGTGGATGTACACATGAAGCAAGACACACGAAAACCTATTGCAGGGAAGCGATGCAGAAATTGCAGGGCAATAATGCGTATCTTGAAGCGCGGCGAGTGGTTATTGAGGAATGGCAAACAAGATGGCAGAGTGCAGAAAATGGTAGGTGGACCTACAGGCTTATTCCCCGTTTGGACCCGTGGCTGAACAGATCACATGGGGAAGTTGACTTTTATACAGCACAGCTTCTCAGCGGACATGGCTGCTTTAAATCCTATCTGCATAGAGTTGGATATGAGCAACACCCATACTGTGACTGTTGCGGTCCGCCGCAGATAGAGGATGCTTTGCATACGTTTTTCGAATGTTCCAGGTATGATACGCTAAGGAATGATCTCCAGGTCCTGGTAGACACACCCATCACGCCAGATATCTTAGTAATATATATGCTCAATGATAGCAAATTTTGGAAGGCAGTGAGCCGAATGGCGGCCGTAGTTATGGCAGAGCAAAGAAGACTTGAAAGAATAACAAGAGCACAATAGAGAAATGGCGTATTTGGCCTTTCCTCCCCGCGATGCAATGCTTAATTGGCGGTCCCGCGGGGCGGACAAAAATGAGCTGAGGTGGTTTTAGTGAGTAAGAGTCTCACATACCTGACTGCTCACAGTAACTAGCAGCAGCCTCCATGAGGAGTTTCCACCCACCAAAAAAAAAAAAAAAAAAAAAAAAAAAAAAAAACACGAAAACCTATGTATGTTACATCAACATCAATCGGTTAAATTTACTCTTAGTTTTAATTCGTGAACTAATTTTTCTTTTAGAAACAGTTTATTGCTATTGATTATTGAATTTTTCATACATCACATATTTATATAACTAGCTTTTCTTGTATTAGTGAATTACGATGACAAAAGTGACGAATATTTAGCCAACGATATAGCAAGAAAATTATTTTATCAATAACCTGCAATTTTAATCAATAATTAGGCATTTATATTTATCATATTGTAACGATCACAGTTCGTTGCAATAATATTTTAATATAAATAGTTTTAGATTATACATTTAGATACACATACTATGTACATACATATAGCAGTTACTTATGAAGAGCAAAACAAGAGACGAAATAAAAAAAATCAAACTTACTCTCGCGTTAACCAGATATACATACGAACATACCTATATGAACGATGAACAGAGTAAAACAAAACAGAAAGAATACAAACCGACCACAAAGAACAGATCTGGAATTAACACACAAAACCTGTCCTTTTCAAGTGACCGCATGTAAACAAGTACCCACTACGAGTACATAGCTACACAAAAACATAAATATGTACATTTCCAGATCGAGTAGAGAAAACTAGAAAGCATACATCTACTGACATATAAACAGACATGCGAATAAATTGCAATCAGCCGACGGAAAAAATTTTGTTTGGAATGGAATTTGTCTCCGTTCACAGCCGATTCCATTGGAAATATCTTAAGATTCGGACACGCTTTATTTCGATTGTCGCTTTAAACGAGCTCATCCGAACATTGCAGATCATCTTTTTATCTGATGCAAACACTAATATATTAGTACAGCACTAACAACAGACAAAGTTTCGCATATTTGAGGTATCTTGGTGGCCCTAAGAAATTTCCGTATAATAAATAACGACCGTGCAAACGGCTCTTGTATTTTAAGCGACCCGTTGTGGCTCTTGTATTTTAAGGGACCAACTGTGACTCTTGTATTTTAAGCGACCCACTGTGGCTCTTATATTTTAAGCGACCCGTTGTGGCTCTTGTATTTAAGCGACCCACTGTGGCTCTTTTAATTTAAGCCTGTTGTGGCTCTTTCTAGTACTAAGATATAAAATTTGTTAAGTAAATATAAAAAAAGGAACTCAACATTGCGTCCGAGCTGAACTCTCTGAGTTAGTGCTAGATTGGTGGAAATACCAATCGAACGAAATTCGGAAACGCAGCTTGAAATATTATTCGCAAGTGGTTGTATTCCCGGCTAGAAAAGAAAAACTCGTCGTTACAATATAAAACAATCATTTGTTTTTTGCTTTGTATTACTACTTTGTTGACATTTTTCAAACCGCTTTCTCACCAGGTAATTGTCTCGTAATGTGAGTAACAGTAAATATATTTTGGTTACAGGCAATTTTTATAAAACTGTTTATTCTGGATAACCAATGAATTTTTTGTTTTTGCTAAACTATGAACTATGCTCTGTACTATATTATAAAGTGGAAATTATTAGCTTAAGATTAAAACTGAAGAGTTTTTTTTTTTACAAGTTGGTTGCTTTTAGATTGTTTTTTCATAGAATTACATTTATATACAAAGCAAATATGTATAATTAGGTCAGGTACAGGCAGTAAATAATATGACACGTCGAATGTTACTTATGTTAATCAGTTCAAAAATGCAATGTTATAATTTTTATAATGGTCTAATTTTTTTATAAGTTAACAGGTGAGTGAGCTGTTTACGTACCGCAAGAAGCCAGGCTACACAAAATGGAACGGGGTTGGCTAACAGCATCCCAACGCGCCAACCATGGTTGCGTGGCTAAAGAAGGCGGAGGGAAGGCGGAGGTTTATGAATGTAGAGCCACAGTGAGTCTCAGCTCGTTTTCTTTTTTGTAACTGGGGTTTCTTAGCGCAGTTGGGTTTATTGAAGAACCCCCCACTTTCTCTGAGTACGGCCGGATAAACTAACCTGCCCTGACAGTGGTCAAATTTTGTTCAGTTATTTCATTTTTGTTATTTAGTATATCGCGACCCACACCCCATTCGTTAGCTCAAAAGACCTCAAAAAGTGTGAGGTCCACAAATCGAAACAGGAATTACTCCATCGAGCATTGACAGTTTCCACTATACGGAAACCAAAACCCAAAGCAAAACTCAACAAAACTTGAGCAGCTCTCTAGAACAACCGCCCGAATTACCGTACCAAACACATTCTATAACCACGAAAACCACAAAAACAATAATCAACCACCGAGGGCAGAAACGACGACCCAAACCATCCACCAGTCATCACCACCAGCCATCAGAAGCCAACAAAGGAGAATGGCTCCAGAAAATAAAAATACTATCACAACACAGGCCGAAGAAACGAACCTTTACGATACGCCGACAAGAAGGCACCGCCACAGTCACCGTACAAGATGGCTGAGCAAAAATAAGCCATCAGGACCAATGGAGAATCATCGCCACAAATCAGGAATATTCTCAGGTCTGGCCCTTCTAGAAAAAAACACACAAATAATTTTATTTATTTAATTAATTTGAATAAAAAATTTTATTTTAATTTCATTTAATTTAGTTTACATACCAATTATCATATCACCAAGGAAAACTAAAAAAATTCCAAAACAACAATTTACAAACACACATTATTTTTTTTTTCTATTTACATTATGTATTTACAAATTATCATCGAATAAAAATGACTTTTGTAAAGTTACGTGAGTAAAACTTTCAAGGAGATGCTTCCCAAGTGGAAAAGGTCGCCCTAATGTGTGTCCTGGCGTAAACGCCGTTGGACGAGAAGGAGTGCCTGCAATTAAGTTGGCACGCCCTGTGACCAAAGACGCCTTGCTATATTGCTGGCGTAGAATTAAATAAAAAACCTTGAATGGTTTCTGGCTAGATTAATTCTTAACTTTCGCTCGGGTTTTTATATCCTAAGTGATTCCATTTCTCTAAGAGTGTAAATGTACAAACAATATTAATATACATGGCTAAACTATTCTTTCTTATACTTAATTCTATGCATAGTTATTTCTTTATGCTTCACATTTTTATCACTCAAAATTTCTATTTGTTTATAAAAATCATTGAACCGATACCCAATCATTCACGCGATTCAAAATTGGGCGTTTCAAGGTTCGTTGTACAATGTGTGACGCTGAGTCGCGGTAATCAGCGTGTTAGTGAGTCAGTGCATACAAAGTGCATGCTCTGCATTTATTGAATGTTTCCAGTGCTGTTGTGTACAGGAGCGGAGTGCGGTCAATGAATACACTACACCTTCACCCTTAAGAGAAAAATTATATTGGATGAATATAATTTTTATCAGTGATTGTCAATGTGAAATTTGAGAATTTCGTAAAATTATATGTTTGAACATTTTACAATTTAATTTGCTATTCTATGTTTGAATTTCTTAATTAATTAATAAATTTAACATGTTCTTAGTATCAAGTAATTATAATAAAATTTGTATAATAGTGAGTTTGTATGGCTTAGCATGTAATGAAGATTGTTTTAGACTACTGAATAATATGTAAATATGATTTTAATATGGTATAATTTTTTATATAAATTTTAATTACTATAAGTAGTTGTATGATCTTAAAATTATTCTTGTCTTATTTTCACATCTTATTTCCGATATAAGATTTTAATAGACTATTGTTTTCGTCTTTATGTAAACCATTTATATCTATTATTGAATTTACATCCTTTCTTTCAATAATTTTATATGGACCTTTGTATGGACTATTAAATTTGTTCTGTTTTCTAGTTTTAATAAAACTAGGTCTCCTTTTTGCAAGTTAAGTGGTTTTGAATAATTGTTTACATGTTCTATATTTCTTTTTTTCCTTTAATGTATAATTTGCTGTTTTGCTATCTCAAGTGAAGTTCGTAATCTGACCTTCAGTTCGTTAACGTAGTCGTCAATTTCCGTAGTTTTCCAAAAATGAGTCAATAGCGGCTTCGAGTAGTTTTTGACGGATCAGCACACAGTCTTCTTTGACCATAATTAAATGAGGCGTTTTTAGTGGGGCCATCACTGTTGCGTGATTTATTTGCAATTGTTTTACGATTCCGAGGTCATCGTTACGTAATGTTGGCAGATGTTGAGAAAATGTACCGCATGATTTGGGTGCACGATTATCACAGGGATCTCCAGCGGATTTTGTAGCGAACGGATTCTAGACAACAAGTGGAGCAATACAGATTGAAAACGGTGACGTACGGCACGGCGTGTGCGCCGTTTCTGGGAACTAAAATGGAAACCATCTGCTGATGTCTTCGAATTCGGCGTTTCATTTTCTAATGTAACCCGAATCACCAAACAGTCAATTCTGTCTGACGCTGCTCGAATCTTTGATCCTCTGGGTTTTTTAACTCCTTGTACAATACTAATAAAAATCTTTTTTCAAAAGCTGTGGTTGTTAAAACTAGACTGGAAGGATGAAGTACCCAATAAAATCGTTATCGAGCCTCAAAGGTAAGCTGACAATGATTAATGATCTACAAATTCCACGAAGGGCAATATTTGCAAATGGGAAGAATGCGCTACATGGCTTCTTTGATGCATAATAAAACCCATACGCTGCAGTTGTTTATTGTCGTTCAGAATACGAGGGGATAATCAGCGTTCATTTGCTTGCCGCTAAAAGCCGAGTAGCTCCACCAAAGCAGGTGTCTCTTCCGCGCCTGAAACTTTGTGGAGTGGTTCCAAATGCTTTGGAGTTCGACAAATCAAACGTTCGCATGTCGACAGACTCTTCAGTGGTTCTTCACTGGTTATAGAGTGTTCCGAGGCGGTGGTCGGTGTACATCACTAACCGTACAGCCGAGATATTATCGAGCTACGATAGACATCAATGGAATCACGTTCGTTCAGCGCATAATGCGGCCGATCCTGCATCTAGAGGCGTATGGCCATGCGAATTAAAGGGCTTGAAGCATGGTGGAACGGTCCAACGTGGCTGAACAGCAAAAAAAAAAATGTGGCCCACATCAACAGACATGGCGGTACCACCGCATGAACAATCGGAAGAGCGTAAGAATCAGTCTATATTGAATGTTAATAATTTTCTTGTATCTGCAAAAAATCATGTAATACTGGGAACTCTGCTGCCGAGAACATTGAAGTGGATTCGGTTGGTGCGTGCTCCAGCCTATCGTGTGCGGTTTATCGGGAGACTGTGCAAAAATAAATTTACTATTTACTATTAAATATCCAATAATTTTGCTATCATGTCACCGAGTTGCTAGTGGAATATGCATGTGCAACATCTTCACGTTAGAGCAAGCCACCTTATATTTATATTACGGCAGCAATATTGGATTCTGGGAGCTCGCAGCATTGCCAGATGAATAGTACACGCTTGCGTAACTTGCTTCAAATTACGGAAACTCACTCAAACACCACTAATAGGTGAGCTTCCAATTGAGAGAGTGCGTTTTCAACGCCCATTCAGTATAGTAGGTTGGTTGGTTTAAAGGTTAAAGCCTGCAGAGTTCCAAGGAAGGTGAAGGGTTACATAGCACTCTTTGTATGCTTTGTCACCAAGGCAATCCATATTGAACTGGTTGGGAATTTAACAAGCGATGCCTTCATCGGAGCACTGGATCGGTTCGTGTAGCGACGCGGCAAACCTAGCGAAATCTGGTTGCAATGGCCGTTAGCTAAGATAACGAAACTGCATTTCAGTAATGATGGCAAGGTCCGAGTCGTCACTGTCAGAACAGCAAAGGGAGAATACGTGCGTCCAATAACAAAACTTGCCTTGCTGCCTAATTTAGTATGAGCACAGTCCTCCAGCGTCGGGGAGAATGTTTAGGAACCGGTTCAAGCCACTAGAGCGGACTTATTTATTTACTTATGAAAGAGTACATACATGCAAGTCCCGTTAATTGATCTGACATCGACACACCCTAAATGAGAGTTTAGCAGGACACGTTGAACAGTCAGTCGATCGGGTCGCAGAAAACTTCGTATTCTTATTACAGTCCAAGTTGTATAATTAAATTTAACATTAAATAGACGTTAAAATAAAAGATTAAGATCGCTAAGAAGGGTGTTTTTCATTAAATAATTTCATTGCGAGTTAAATTGAGGAGTTCAGAACAAGCACATTTAATACATATTTTAGTAAGCATATTTTAAAGACCTGAGTAAACTAGTTCATCTAAGTAAAATTCCAACGGATTCAATTATTACAAAGTTCTCAAATTTGCAGATTCTACTTTAATTTAACCGTTGTTGAATCCACTCGAATCACAACTGATAAAGACGATACAGAACGTGTGTATGGAAAAGGAGAATAAACAAAAAATGGTAAAATTTGTCCTATGTATCAAATAATGAATAAAAGTGATTTAATTTATTGAAAAATTGTACAGAATAGCATACAGAGTTTGTTTATATTTTGTAGCTCTTATCTGTAGAATAAGTAGTTCTTTTCGAACCAAGAGTAACCCTCACTGTATCTTTTTTTCACGGAACGAACTGCCGCTTTTTCCATGTTATTGTCCTAGGTGGCAATTGAGCCGCTCTGCATTACATTCTGCTATATACTATCTGGTTTCATACTAATTCATAAAGAACTAGAATGGTTTGAGTTATTTATGCACTAGTATTGAACCAGTCAGTGGTGAACTATCCTTTAAGTGGTTCTAATGAAATGCAAAGCGGGTCAATTGCCACCTCCTAGGACATTAACATGTGAAAGCGGCAGTTTGTTTTAGTAAAAAAAGATGCAGATAAAGTTACTTCTGGTTCAAAAATAAGTACTTATTCTATAGGTAAGAGCTAGAAGATTTTACTTGGCATGTGAAGTTAACTTCGTGAGAGTTGGACGTGTTTATAGTCAGAAGTTTTGTTTTTTCAACTTCCAGTGATCATAGTTAATACTTTACATAATTGGATAATTTATTAAATTTACTATGGAAGTGTAATAATTAAACAATATAAGTTGTGCTCTTAAACTCTTTGCATAAGTAATAATTAGTAAATTATAAAAGGAAAAGATAATATTATTAAAAAGTTTATTAAAAGTTTTTCGCAAGTCAATAACTGTTTTATTTGACTGTTCTGTGAATTGTTGCTGGTTTCATCTTGTCTTACACTCGCTCCAAGTCGTCATTGTCTAAACCGGTTTCTATGGCAACAACAAATACATCTTGCTCTCCGAAAATTGGTGGTGTTGGCTCTGCAGCAGTTCTCTCGTTGTCTTGGCTTGATGAGAGGTTATTGAAACAAATCGAACAAATAATAAATCAATTTAAATCAGAAATGCTAAACCTTCGTGAGGAATTTAGCTCTAAATTGTCAGAGCTTGTAAGAGTTTGGAATGATAAATTCTCTCATCTGAGTTCAGAATTGAACAATACTCTAAAATAATTAGCAGTTTTAGAAGAATCTAGTGTTTCTCTCAACGATAAGTTAAATGTGCTGCGTGGCGAAAAAGTTGTTTTGGATAATAAAGTAACCAAACTTTGCTCCACGTTCGATGACTTCAAGCGTT
This sequence comes from Thecophora atra, assembly GCA_937620795.1. NCBI lineage: Eukaryota > Metazoa > Arthropoda > Insecta > Diptera > Conopidae > Thecophora > Thecophora atra. The sequence goes on from OW569398.1 coordinate 70,660,279, forward strand.
CTTCTGTTGGTGCTACAACTCTAGCAGACCTGTGTGAAAGGATTGAATCCCTCCTTTCGCATGTCGGGACAAATGCTATTCTATTTTCTGTGCCACTCCGAGATGATGAGAATTTAAGCAACATATATAATCAGCTATGTTTCAGTATTAGGTTTAGATCGGCTCCTATAGTCTGCATTAGCCCTTTGAGAGGATTCAATTCGCCCGTCGTTATTAAGTTTAGCTGCCCTTTCGACAAGCAGTGCTTGTTCTAGCTATTCTTCAGCTATCATCGAAACTAAAACGGCAAAAAAACATTTCAGCAGCCTTCTCTAGGAACGGCCGTATCTTTGTGAGAACCCTGGCTGATGATCAGTGTATTCAAATTAAGAACATAGATGACCTGGACTCCATTCGTGATGTTGTTATGGATGGATCATCGTCTTGATATTCTTTTGTACTTGTATTCTATTTTCTATAAAATCATGCTTTTCAATTTACTATTTCCTTCTATTCTACTCCATAATTTTAGGTTCCACTTAAGACTTACTGATATCGTGTTGCCTGAACTTGCTCTCTGGGTCGCTCTGCCTCTCCCATTTAATGACACATAACCGTTGAAGTCGTGGCGCGGGCCATAGCCTGAACCATAAGCTGCTTATTAATATCCTTTGCAATCGAAATTCGGGTCTACATTTAGTATAATGATAAATTAGACTATGTGAACTATGTATTTATTGATTCCTCTGTTGATGTTATATGTGTGTCTGAAACTTGGTTTTGTGGTGAACTTACGGATGATACTATTAAAGTTGATAATTTTAATGTGTTCAGGAATGATCGAGTTGGAAAAGGTGGAGGCGGGGTTGCTATTTATTGTAGGAAGTATCTAAATGTAAATGTTATATCTAGGTCTTGTGACTCAGATGTTCAATTTATAAATGTTTGTATTTCTGATACGTTCAAAAGTCTATTCTTGTCGTGTGTACATAATGCCAACAGGAACTCTCAACTTAACTCCTTTTTAGTGGTTTTACATGAAAATGTCTGTTGCCTTTGATTACATGGCAATCTGTGGGGATTTAAATATAAATCTACTATCCGTTGACCAAATTAGGAAGTGCTTCTGTGATAATATTGATTCCTTGGGATTATTCTTTGTTAATAATACCATGCCAACTAGATTTTCAAATAATGCTTGTCCCTCCCTTCTAGATTGTTTTATATTGTCTGATTTACTAAGGGTCTCCTATTCGACCAACTATATTTCCTTTCAGATCACGACCTAATTTTTTGCACTTTAGACCTTACTTTTTCAAACGTAGATACTCCAAGTTCTTATTCTTTCAGAAACTATAATGGTATTGACTCTCCTTCGTTGTATCGGGAAATTGCGGCTCATTCATTTGATAACTGCATGCTACTAAATACTGTTGACGATAAAGTAAACTATTTTTCTGCTCGTATTTCTCACCTCTTTAATAAGTACGTCCCTTTAAAAACTGTAATATGTTGTAGCGCAACTAGGCCGTGGATTAATTCTGTTGCCCTTGATGCCATTAAAGTTCAAAATCGTTTGCATGCTAAGTGGCGTAGAAGCCCTACATCTGTTAACTGGGTGAACTTTAAAAGGACGCGAAATAGAGCTGTGCAAGTATGCAGGCCATCTAAGACACATTATTTTTTCACTAAGCTAAATGCTGCTCTTCCTACTAAAAAATTGTGGGCCAATATACGGAAACTTGGAGTTTGTAGTAAATGTGACACGGAATGCCGTTTGGACCCTTAAGAACTTAGTTCTCATTTCTTTGGTCCTGCTATAACAAACCCTGGTTATACCCCTAGTTCTTCGCCGCGTTATGAGAGTACTTTCAGATTTCTTCCAGTCACTGAGCTCGACGTTGGTAACTGTGTTATGGATATCACGTATAATGCTGTTGGTGATTATGGTCTCTTAATTCAGTTTTTAAAAATTATATTGCCGCATATTATTACGCCTTTGACTCATATAATAAACCAGTGTTTCAATTCTTCTATATTTTCCTCTATTTTGAAAACTGCAGTTGTGATTCCTGTACCTAAAAAGTCCAGTCTTGTATTGGCTAATGATTTCAGGCCTATTAGCATTTTATCGCCATTAAGCAAAGTCTGTGAGAAACTTATGGCTCAGCAAATCTCAAACCATCTTATGGTGGGAGGGTATTTGTCTCCTCTCCAATCTGGTTTTCGCCCTGGTCATAGTAGCGCGTCTGCTATGGTCAAAGTATTAGATGATATAAGACCTAGTTATGATACTGACTTTTTGACCTTGATTTGCTTGTTAGATTTTTCTAAAGCATTTGATAGTGTAGTGCATGAATGTCTTTACTCCAAATTAAAAAATTTATTTGGTTTTCAGGATAATGCTGTGGCCTTATTGCAAAATTATTTGACTGGAAGATTACAACGGTAAAGGTGTCTAATAGATTCTCTGGTTATAAGGTTCTTAAGATTGGTGTGCCTCAGGGATCTATACTTGGTCCGTTACTATTCTCTGTGTACTTAAATGATATTTTTGCGGTTTGTAAACATTCTACTATGCATGCACATGCGGATGATATTCAGATATATGTACATATCTGAAGACTCAAGTGTAGCTGTAGATCTGTTCGCTAATTTTAATGATGATTTAGCTTCCATCAACCATTGGGCAGTTTCAAATGGGCTCCAGTTGAATGTTTCAAAACCGTTCGTACTACCTATTCATAAGAACAGGTCTCTTCCTGCACTTTCCAGAATCTTGTTGGATGGCAGTTATCTGAGAGTCAATAAAATAGTGAATTTGGGTTTTTGTATAAACTCCTCCAGAAAATTTACAGTCTTTTACGCAATCTCATGAAAACTGCAAGTGCTACTCCACCAAGTATTCGTCGTCTGGTTGCTCTACAACTCTTCATGCCCATTATAGATTATTCCAACATTGTGTATGCTGTATTAGACTCCTCTTCGCAGTTAAAACTGTCCGTTGCATTTAATTATATTACGAGATATGTTTTCGGGCTGCGTAAGTTTGACCACTTATCCGTGTATCGCTCTGCGTTACTTGGTTGTAATTTAGTTAGTTACCACAAAGCCAAGGTCTGCATATTTCTTTTTTAATTGCTAACTACCAGGACTCCGGGATATTTATTTGACAAGTTACAATTTTCAGATCCATGAGAAGCAGAGTACTTCTAGTGCCTCGTGGCAGATCTTTGGTCTCTTCAAGGATATTTTTCGTTGCTGCTATTAGGCTATGGAATGCGTTGCCACGATGTGTAAGGGAGACACCTAGTGTGGGTAGGTTTAGGCAATCGTTAGTTCGCTTCCTTTCGATGTTGTAAGTCTATTCTCTTCTCTCTCTCTGCTCATTCTTTTTTTTTCTTTTCTTTTTCATCTGTACTCTAATTAATTTAATTTAGTTTAAATTTTTTTTTTGCAACCAAAATTTTGAATGTCATAATGTAAATCATTATTATGTGTTAATGTTATGATTTTTTAATAAATAATAATAATAACAATAATAATAAAGCCATAATTTGCTTTATTTAAAATCATTATATGAACTGCAACTAGAAGAGATAAATCAATATGGTACTTACATACAAATGTTATTGCATAAATTGCATTTCTTTGATTGCAAAAGGTTATTAACATTGAAAAAAAATTTGTTTGGGAATGCGAAACAAGACTTGATTATATTCAGTTTGAATTAGATCCATTTAGCGAAAAATTCAGAAATTAAATTTTCCAAAAATTTATCTACCTAAAACTGTCTATTATGTATAAAATGAACCCACTATTTATGGTAGCAGTTATCACTTTTAAGTGCATGTTACTTACAACTGACTGTGCCTCAAATCAAGGAACGTTAAAGCCGTGTTACTTGGTAAAAACGAATTTGTCGTAATTTTAATTAATAACATACTGTTTTTCTTCCTTTCCTTTAGGAGATGTAGTTGAATTGAGATCCAAGCCATCTGTTATGATAGCATCTCTAACCAAACTTTGAACTAAAGTTCGATCACAGAAGTAAGGTTCAGCCTTTCGAGAAATTTGATCGCTGAATGGATATTGGGAATTGTATGCACTAACTGGTACTGTAATGTGAATGCTATTATGTGGTTGTGGAGACTTAGGACGAACCTACAAAGTAAAATGTTTTTACAGCAGATTTAACAAAGGAATTGTAATTTATATTAGTTCTTACCGACATCCACTTCCAACCTGGCCTTCCAGCACGTGCCAAAAAGTGTAACACTTGCTCTTCGGGTGATCCAAAACTCATTTCTTGGTCGCGCGAATAAGTGGGGAACTCGCTAGAGTTTTCGCGCTCCTTCTCCATGTCACTAAAACTGTTGTACTCACAATAAACCCAATCAGGGTGTACACGCCAGTTGTTACCCTTGAAGTATTCGGTAACTATAAAAAAGTTAATAATTAAATGATTTGTTTAAAATATGCTTTGCATAAGTAGCACAGAAAGGTTTATCCTGACTGAGAACTATCAAATAACGAAAACTGTTACTTAAGCAAAAATATCTACTACTATTATACATTCAGTTTTTTTTTTGTCCATCACCGTCCCAGTGCGATCCCTTTCTTTAAGTTTGCGCATTTAAACAAACTCCCACTCCGTGAGTATACCCAACATTATACAAGACATAAACACTTAAATTCTGTACATTAACTTTAACAACGTCAGTCAGCATTACTGTAACATGGTTATTTGGTACCTCAAAATGTAACAACAACGATGAAGAAAGAAATACTAATGGGGTCATTCTCTATTCTTCAAAAGAAACTATCGTTACTCTTCTCAGCCAACGTTTTCGTTCCTAAATTTCTATTCACAATCTTTCCCCTTGATTTTCGTTGAGCAAACTCTCTATCGTTCAACTTTCCAGCCTAGTTCCCTTGCCGAAAGCATGGTAGTGTATACATATTTTACACACGTGCATGGTAAATACATTTTCGCTTTTTTCCTCTTTTAATTTTATGGACTAATGGTGTCATTCTCTCAAACTAAACGTTCTCTTCTCAATAAACGTCGTTCTTAAATTTCTATTCAACATCTTTCCGCTTGTTTTTCGTTGAGTGAAGTCGCTGTAGTTCAACTGTCCAGCCTACTTCCCTTGCCGAAAGCAAGGCTATGTATACATATTTTACACACGTGCATTGTGCATACATTGCTCGCTCTTTTCCTCAAATAATTTTATGGACTAGCAATTTGCTTGCGATACCTCTGCTTTTCTGAGGCTTGCACAAAATTATTAAGTTTCTGCGCTTATTTCTTCAATTCTATTTTGCTATTAAAATCAATAATTAATAATAATAATCAATAATTTAATAATTTATTAATAATACTAATATTTTTGACAAATTCATTTCAATAAATAAAGAGATAATATCTCTAATAAAATAAAGAGATATCGAAAAAATTATAATTAAAATAAATTGTATTTATAATTTATTTATTTATTTATTTATTTAATTATAAGAGAACAAGAGCGAACACATGTCTAAAATATGTGTACACAGCCATGGTTTCGGCACGGGAAGAAGACTAGAAAGTTGAACGATAGAGAGTTTGCTCAACGAAAATTAAGGGGAAAGATTGTGAATAGAAAATTAAGAACGAAAACGTTCATTCAGAAGAGTAACGAACGCTTCGTTTGAAAGATAGGGAATGACACCATTATTTAGAAACGTATTTTGAAGGCTGCGTAACCTAAAACACCTCTTATGCTGTAAACACATAACTTTTGCCGGCGACAAAACAACTTCAATTTACGTCAATTTCCGCTGCTGCAGAGACTAAGACAGATATACTTTGAGTTTATTTACAACGAAATTATTTGTGAAAGCGAATATGGATAATAGATTATAGATATAATAGATATGGATAACTGATAATAAAAATAAGTTCGATTGTTGTTATTGTGTGTGCGGTGAGACAAGCATGGGAAGAGAAAAATTTATTAATATGCAATAATTTATTGTATATTGCATAATAACCCAGACAAGTAATATACAGATGACGAATGCAGAACAAAAAATTTGTCGAAAAAATTTTGCATCAGCCAGCCAACATCAGCCAGCCAAAAGCTCTTACATGAAGTAAAAGATACATTAAGGTGCGAAGCTCGAGTAAAAGTTTGTTTATCAAAGCTATCAGAACAACTATAGAAAACAATTTCTGCATACGCGCTCAATAAAAGATATGTGAAACATGCATACTGTTTACTACTAATTTATCCCATATACACAGAGCCAAATATTCGCCGTCGTTGTCGTCGCTTACTGTATAAATTAAACACGCTCTTATGGGAAACGAGAAAAAATAAAACGGACATTGCTGACTCTGCAAACGCCGTCGACAAACTGCGAAATTTTGGGTTTTTCTCGTTTTCGCCGCTATGGTTCTTCTTTTATTGGTGTGTTTACAGTGATTTCGCAGCCTGTGTGCATCTACTGTTGCCTCTGCTGCGGCAAATTTGACGTAAGCTGTCGTTGTCGTTGCCGCTGGCCATTTGCTCTGTGTTTATGCCATTAAGTGGATTTAATGACACTTCATTGTTTTTTAATTCTTACCTAAGAAAAGCGACCACCTTCGTGAGTGTTCAATAAAAAAAAATATTTTAATTGAAAACCACATCGTGCGCGTTCATAAATGTTCGTTTACATACCTCAGTAAATATCACTGAAATTGTTTATTTCCTCCCTGTCTGGGAGTAACCTTACTTATTAACCATTAACAACTGCAATGGCACTTGTTCTTGTACACAAACTCAATACCACATAACGTGGTTCTGAGCTTTGCGAGATTTTCTTCCTGCGGCCTTTTCCTCCTGCCACAACAGTCATTCTGCCCTCTTCATGGTTAACTTTTTTCTTTTTCTCTCTCTCTCCTATGCTTGAAACCTAGTGTTGATATAATGCCAGAAGACATTACCTTTACAACACATATTTCACAAAAAATAAAAATAAGCCAAAAAGAAAAAAGAAAAAAATAATTAAGGAGGAACAAGAAATTACACACATTTTAAATTCTATATGAATATAAATAATATGCATACATACGTATCTGCATACTTTAAGGACATTATTCACAATGTCACCTCATCTTAAGTCGTCCTTGAAATGTGTAGCCAACACTGACAATTTAGTTTCTATACACGTTCTTTGTTATAACATTGTTGGTGTAAAAAGTAAATTAATCAGTGCTACTTAAACGTTTTGGCGTCGTCTTAAGACGAGGTGTGCTTGTGATTAAAGCCTTAAGTCTAGTTTGTATAGGCTACATAAACTGCAACTAACCAACTAAGCTTTGTTCATATTAAGTCCATTGACCCCACATGTGCCTAACATATCCATATTGTATTCAAGAGAGTTAACCTAACAATTCTTTTCGCTCTTCGCTACTAGAATTTCATCGGCCTGTATGTCCCTTCCACTCGTACAACCATTTCATTCCTTGAGCTAGTCGTCCCAGAAAAAACCTTTCTGTATTATTGCAACATCTCGTCTTTACCATTTTTGCGTGAATGTCGAATTTCTTGTTGAGAATTTAACTCATGGTTTCCATAGCTTTCGGGTAGTACAACAGCTAGTGTAAATGGTGTATCCTCGATTGGGCCATAAAAGTACCTGTAAAAAATATTGTATATAACTGAAATAATACACCCTTCTTTGCCCTATCGCAGACCTTTGGGAGCGCGTTGTTACTCGTTTCATGTTGTCATATGTATTTAATACCGTGAATTCCGTCTCGCCTTCTTTGGGTATTATCATATCGGATCGCATCTGTAATAATGTCGTTATAATAAAAACTTGAATAGATGACAATTAAGAGATGTCAGCCTACATCGTGCAGCAGATCCTTGTTCATTTCTATAGCTTCGTTGTCATTGCCAAATTCAGTTTCCGGCAACTCCAACTCCATTATATCAACCGATGTATATTTCGGTTTCAGTTGATACTCATATTGGTTTTGGTCGTTGAGTGGGCGGAGATTAGGGTGATATAGTACACGGCCATTGTTATCAATGATAAACGAGTAACCATTTGGTCCTAATTTGTGCTGTGGTATAACTTTACGAATCTCTTCGATAGGCACATCAGTACCCACCACTCCCAAAAGATTCGCAATGCGTGTCGAATGATTCCGTCTATCGAACACTGGTGTTGAAACTGTCGTCACCATGCGACGTTGGAAGTCTGAATCTCGACTCAACCCTCCAGTCTTCCCCGCAACAAAAACGGGAGTCCAATTAACAGGATGATCGGCTTGATACATTATCATAGGGCGCGCCAGCACTAAAAGGTAGTCCACTACTTTCCTGCGAGCGTCGTTAATATCATTAATTTGTACAAAGAACCCTTTATTAGAACAGGCCATATCATACAAGTTACTACGACTACTTGAGTCATCACCAATTAGATAAGTAAAAATCCGAACTGGCATATGGGGCCAGTTAAACTGCTTAATAATTTCCTTATGCGATTCAGAAATACTTGCAGTTACGAGCATTATCGCTTGATTGCATTGACTTCCCTCTCCAGACTGGTTGTACTACAAAAATATTTCTCCGTTATTAATTGTTTTCCTAATAGATTATAAAGTTTATATTATGTAATATTCAGCAACTCTGGATCCTGTCAGGAAGCTTGCGAGAAAGAGTTTATTAATGTAAAGGTTTTGTTTTCTGTGATAATTTTGGGAACGATTTTTGTTTTTATGCCCTATGGTCTAACCCAAGTATATTTATCCGTTCTGATTAGTTAGTGGTTGTCTGTTGTCATGATAAAGTTTTAAGTTACGCAATCGTCCCTGTGATTTGTTATGTGTGAGTTGGTAGCTGGGTTTTATTAGGTTTATGTTTATTTGAATTTTATTTTTGCATTTCTAAAATGGTCTTCAGTTTTTCAGAATATTTTGCGTCTTTATTTCTTGGGTGGATATTTGTATGGTGTATTTTCTTTGTGCGTAGGTAGAGATCAGTAGAATATTGTTTATGGGATCTTGTGGTTCTGTATATCCGCATTATAGTTTCTTCTTCTGTACGGCCTTGCTTCTTTAATACGGTGTCTAACGCAACTTCAGGAACGGTCAGTCATCATCAGTCAGTTATCATTTCGGAAATTCAAATGATGATTGCATCCTAAACCCGATATGTGCTGATCTAAGTTAACATTACAACAAAGCTATTTAACTCCTGATGGCAACGAGCATATATCATGAAGAGATTACCAAAGCCAAGATATACAACGATCAGGGACCGACCATTTGACTCGACTCGAATTTCGTTTGCTATTGTTTGATGCGTATGAGGCACCAAAATGCCGTATAATCTTATGTAGGACGTGGTTCGATGCGTCGGCATATGATGTAAAGTAAAACGAATGAAAGATTGTTGATTTCAGCGAAAAAATCGAGCCGGTAAATTTACCTTCTTCTTCTTATTCTTTCACAATAACAATTCCCCATCGTACACTCAGGCAGAAACCAGATTATTTCATGGTTGTATTTCTGCAGCCAATTCGCCTTTGTAACTGTTCGTGATATATGCTCGTTGCTGATGGTTGAAGTAAGTCGAATTGGGAATTAAAAAAGTCTTGGTATCTAAATCGGCAATTAGTAGCGCAGTTTTTGGGATGGATGGATCGTGCTAGAGTTTTTCCAAGTCTCTAGTTGTTGATGTGGATTCATGGAGTTTTGGTCCGTTTCGTGATTATAAGCACTTTAAAACAATTTGATTAAGGGGTACCAAGAACCTCTAAAGAGATCAAAAAAAGGTGCAAAAAAAAATCTGCACATTGGGTATTGATATTTTGTCAAATCCATTCGCGGGTTTGTAATTTTTTATCTAATAAAATGTCGCAAACTAAAATTTACAAACACACATTCTTTCACAGTATAGTTTATGAGGTATAGAGAACATGGAAGTCTACTTCAAACTCATAGCGAATAAGTAAATATGACTGCGTGGTTAGACCAATTGCTCGAATTCAAAATTGATTTCTGAATTACATATTTTGCACCTAATTCTAATGGTATTGGGACTAAAAGCATACTACAGATATTTTTATATCAATGTTTCCCAATTTTTATTTACCTTATGCAGCAAATGAAAGGCATACTCCAATCCGGCTGTAAAATTTGCAGAGTTTTCCAGCTTTATAGCTTTAATTGCTTCTTTAATCTCCTGCACGTTTTCTGAGGAAGCAGGCACCATACGATCATTAAAGCAGGGAACCGCGGACCTTACTTTGTTAGAAAATGTTATCAAGTTAACGTAGTCATTCTGGCCCAAAGTATTTAATATATTAAATGTTGTTTCTGTAGCCAAAGAAAAAGATCTTTCAGACATTTCCGAAGAAGAATCGAATAAAATTAACTGCAAGGTAAAATACATTGGTGAAACAACTTTGACAATTTAGTAGTAGTTACAATATCCTTTGGTGAAGATGCTGCTTGCACGAACCAATTTTGCGTACGAAAATCATGTATTTGCTGGCTTCCTTTTAAGCCCTCCGGCGGCCAGGCTGTGCCGGGAAATCTTCGCAGGAATCCCGTCGATGAACCGAAGTATTGCCAAGATAATGCTGGATCCTGCTCAAAATTGTTTTGGAAAAGCGGGTCCAAATGGGAGCTCCACTGAAGTGCCGCCTTTAGCTTAGGATCATCCAGAGAAACTGCATTAGGCACTAGGACAGAGCTCAAACTAAGATTTACTGGTAATCTTTCAAATCGTCGCATAAATCGAATGTCCATATGTCGTGACCCTTCAGCAAGTTTTCCGTCGGAATTGTACAAGTTAATGTGACGCGCATCGTAGTGCTTGTTCTTTGCAGAGTACAACTTGTGGGAACTTTGTCCATCCAATTGTGACAGAGCCGCCTGTTCGGCTGAATCCATAATGCGCTTTGAGAAAAATATTTTAAAATTATTTTAATAAGATGAAGTTTTGCAATTTTTGTACATATAATAATAAAATGAAAGAGATATGTATCTATTAAAAAATAATTAGGAATATGATTGTGTAAGATTAACTAAGATTGTTAACATCGGTCTGCTCCGACATCCACCCAGCTCTGTGATCACATTACTTTGAGACTTTTTATGGTAGAATGAATTTGTAGTACCATTGCTATTGTTTGAAATACAAACATTAACACCCTCATTTTTGATCTGCAAAGGGGCCGCTTAACTCCATTAACAGTTGTTCACAGAAAACTTGCATTTTGAATAAACAGTAACGGAAGCGGGAACCTGGTGATGCGGTGAACCTGGACACAAACGCAAAAATTGTCGAGGAATTAATAAAATATTTTGCTCCTACTGCGGGCAAAGTGGAGTATTAACCCGAAATTGTTACAGACAAAAACTGTAAACGCACTCCACTCGCCTCGCTCACGTTCGTGGGAGCACACATGAATGAACATCTTTAGAAGAACACACGATCGATAAATAGAACCCAAGTATTGCAATTAGCGAACAGTAAGCAGTGCTCACCTACGCGTTGGCTCACGTCAACTTGAACATCCGCTTTACTACCTTCCAGGTCTACAGGAAGATGTGGTAATCGGAATGGACCTACTAAATAAACTTAACCAGAAGACACCACACGACAGTACCAAGATCGCGAACAAAACGCTGTGAACCATAAGGTAGGAATATGCAAAGTGGATCAGCACGCTATTCATGTAAGCAGCGACGTTCGCGTCAAACAACGAATTTATCCCAGAAAACCAGCAATGCGACAACTTGACGTTTATAACGAGTACTGCAAAGGAACGTTAAACTAAGTCGCCGATGCATTATCGCAACCGGTCGCACCTGAGCCTACACAACTATTAAAAATTAGATGTACCGATTTGCAAAAATGCAAAATTACAAAAACGCAACAGCAATTGAATTTGTGCTCGAAATTCTGCATCAACAACAAGAAATCCTTTCACAAAACCAGAAACGGACACTGGAGACATTGTATACAACAAAAACCAAATCGTTATATACTACAACAAGTACACGATAGACCTACAGCCGGTTATTTCGGTTACAACAAAATACTTAAAACTGCCCCAAAGCCCGTCGGAAGAATTACCAGTCAGTCTCGTGCTAAGACGAAACCACGTCCACCAATCTTCAGCTTCCTGTAATCAATCATTTCTGTAAGACAATCATTTCACTCACTATATAAATATTATCACACTGATTGTCACTTTACCTTACTCATTACGTTTTTATCAATTTTTAGAAATACGGCCAAACACAAAAAATTGAATTCATAGTTCTTTTTATTTACCTAGAAATACTGTTCTTATTTACACTTAAAATTAACATTATTCCCGTTTTACAAAAGAAAATATATACATGAACAATTAGAAAAACGTTTAGTCATTGTAAACTCAAGTTCTGAAATAAAAATGGAAAATAATAATAATGTAATAATAAATTGTTATACTCACCGAACTTATTTGTTACTTACCTAATTAAAAAAACCCTGAAAAAAAACACCAGAAAAAAATAAATCCAAAAACTTTTTTTTGTGCTCTCTCACTCGCTATCCTTTGTAGGGATAGGGTGTAACGATCAGAGCATCGTTTCAAATACTTCTGCCAAAAACAATCACCTGCTTGCAGACAATAAACCGAGTAAATGGATATACATACTGACTTACATATCCATACGTCATCAGAAAATCACTAATATACCGAGATGCATATGAAAGCAAGCATCCGATCATATACATACTCAACGACCAGTAATAGCAAAGTATGTACATACATACATACCGACATAATTGCAAAAGCAGAAACGAAGAGGAACACAGGAAATAACAAAACAAAAATAACAACAACCACCGACTACTTCTTTACGATAAACCACAACACAAGAAGCAAGAAACAACAACAACATAGAATCCACCGTGACTTATTTTGCGTTCAAAGCAGAAATTACAATTCGCAAGAACCTTAATTCAAGTGCTGCTCTTAACGAGCATTTCTGAACTTCACCAGTAAAGCGAGACTTCATCTCATTCGTGAGTTGGTTCATTTTTGGCGCCGCAAGGCAAATACATTTAGTTTTAAGTCGATCATACAGCTAGTGCTGTATGACTCCACGGGCTTTAGCTCTACTCGAACCGATCACTTTTTCAGGACGAAGTGATTCCACGGGCTTCTGCTCTACTCTTTTTTTTTTACGATTAATCAACATTAGAGTTGACTAACTCCACGGGCTTTTGCTCATAATCTATTTTTTTACGATTAATCAACTTTAGAGTTGATACCAGTTGAGTACCAGGCTGTTGCTCAGTTGTCCTTTTCCTACTCCCACTAAACTTCCTTTAGCATAAGACTTAGGTTAAGCTACATTGTAGTAGAATATGATACATTGTTAGATATAAAAGAATTTGAATAAAAACGATATCAAATATAACGTCCGAGCTGAACTGTTTCAGTCAGTGCTAGATTGTTGAAACACAATCGTTTGAAATTCGGAAACGTTACAAAGTAAGTGGGTTTTTCCAATTTCCACCCACAATGAACCCTGCAGCCGCTGAGCTTATCTCAGCTGAGAAAAAAAACTTGTTACAACTCTTGGTAACGAGTAATAATTAATCATATTTTTTTAATAGATCCTTCTTTATTTTGGATAACATACTTATATTTCTTTGCTTGCTGTTATTGTATTAATCGTTTACTAAACCTTTAAAATTTATGTTACACTTTGATGTTCATTAATGTACCGATTATAGCTATTTAAAAAAATAAAACATCAATTATTTCTGTTACTTGGTGTATGTTGGCTTTGCCGACGACGCAGGAGTAGTGTTGTGAATTGATGCGGTGTGAAACTTAGCACTTGAACTACCTGTTATGGTCCTTGGTTCTTTAACCAACTGTTCGTTGACAAAAACACGTTCGTTGATGTTAGACTTGGCAGTTTAACCAAAGTCTAGTTTGTGAAAGAAAACTGCTCGCTTTCGTGACGATATTAGTAATCATTGAATTTATTGGCTTTCATTCTTTATATACATTTTTCTTATACTATTTACAATAATGAATAAATAAATTAACACAAAAAAAAGGTTGGTTTTGCGAAATCAAAACAAATTACATTTAAATGATAATTAATTATTACGGAACTTTAGCCTACTGTTGTTGGCACACAGCCCGCGTTAAATGGCTTTACTACGGAAGCGTGCATTCATTTTGCTGACCAAGATAAAGGTCGACTTCTCGTTGGTAGCGTTCGATGACCTAACTAGAAACGCTATGTTCTCACCCACGTTGAATCATAATTCAACCTTATATGTGGATAGAAAACGTTGAGCCAGCTCTTGTCTTGGGCGGTTTTGGTGGTCTTTCAGAGCAAGTGGTTGTGGTTGTAATGGTTTGGAAAGCCTGGTGTTTTTTGGTTTTCTTTTGAACTCCTCTAGATCTCCCTCATCCAAAGACTTGACTTCCTTATGAGGACCGTGTGTACTAACCTTTTTTTGTTTCTGCATTTTTCTTGAATTGTTTATACTCGAACATATGACTGATCGAGCTGCATACTCGATGTGATTAAATGATGTCCTTCCATATTTAGAGCGTTGTTCCAACCGCTCTTGCAATTGTCTTCAAGCTGTTGTCGCTATACACCTTTTGACTTCACTACAGCTCATTGTTGAGTAGTGCTAGAGTAGCAAATTAATGGCAAGTATATCTGCGGTTAGAACGATTTTTTGTGTGGTGTTATTTGTTATGGCAGGAATTTGAATTAGATTAAAAAGCTGAAAATATTATAATCCAACTAACGGAATTGTGGTCACAAAAACTACATGGCCCTTTGTGAAAATTCCTAGAGTGGTCATGATCTTATATAGATCGTCTGGCTCTATTGGTAGGTATAACCCCTGAGGTAGATGTTTTTTAATTTTGTTTATTTGGCCTTGAAGTTGATTCGGTGTTAAAAGAAGGGGACTGATCCGTCCGTGATGCGCCTGTAACAGGCATAATTAATGCCATGTTACAATTCTTTTTATACCCTACACCTTAAGGTTGAGGGTATATTCACTTTCTACGGGAGTGTGTAACACATAGAACTAGACAAGATAGGTATGGAAAAGTATATATATTCTTGATCAGCATCACCACCAAAATTGAAATAACGATGTCTGTGCGTCTGTCTGTCTGTCTGTCTGTCCGTTGAAATCACGATCACAGGACGACGGATTAAGATTTCAAAATGAAATTTGGCAAAAATATTCGTTGCTATGTTGGGGTGTTTCGTATTGAAAATGGGCAAAATCGCCCAAGGACCACGCCTACTTTTTATATCGAGAGGGCAGGCTCCTCTGTTTTGCCTATTAAAAAAGGCCATATCAGCATCACTTTTTGAGAGAAGACAAGAAAATTTTATACGTAGGTTTAGGCTATCAACAGTTGGTCCATTTTGGTCAAACTTGTGATTGTCGATCCAGTCAGCCCTTATAGGCAAAACAACAACTTAATACATAGATCGCTTTAGGATTCACTTTAATTATAAACTAATTGTGCCTTCCGAAAATCATCATTTATTCTGTGTTTGGAGTTAGAGTTAAAGATCAATGAACATAAAATTACCTACATTTATACGAAAAAAAAAATCAACCCTACATGTGTTCAATGAAGTCAAATTATTCCCATTTTTAGCAAGCTGAGATTTGGTTCACCAAGAATCCACTTGAAAGGGTCTCAATTCAGTAACTAAAAGAAAAAATAGCTATAAAATATGAATGTCACCGCTTACAAGAAAGGCATTCCCAAAATACATTGCAAAGAAAAAAACTCGAAAACAAAAAAAATATTCTGTCGTGCCACGCATTGGGCATACACATAACCCTACACATGTCACCAAGTATTGAAAACAAATCCACAACAACAACAACAGCATAGGCAAGAAAAGGGAAACCAACGGAATTTGTTTGCATTAACTCCACGGCGATCTGTTCTACTAAAAGATTCCTATTAAAACAAATAACAACAACATAAGCAATTAAATAATCAAAACAATCACCGAAATTTTATTATACCAACTCAGCGACGGCACTTCGTTCAAAACACCGAAATTTGTTTACACTAATTCTGTGGACCGACGGTCACGTTCGCTAAAGTCTCATGTTAAAACAACAACAACAACATGTTCCTACACAAAAATATTCAGCATCTTCACCCCTTCCCTCCACGTTCACATGATTCCCTTCCCACTCCTTCCTCAACAACACCCAATTATTAACAATCTTATGGCGGCGGCAGAGAGCCTCAAACACACAAACATTAACAGTCTTATGGCGACGGCAGAGCTGAGCTCTACACCGGCAGAGAACCACACACACACAAACCTTAATAAACCTTATGGAGGCGGCAAAGCTGAGCTCCACACCGACTGCGCAGTCGCTATGTTGGTCCAGAAACCCCATATACACACTACTACCATTTATAAATAGAAATAACGCTAATTACATTAGACCATTTAATAATTTTCGCCAATTCAATGCACGTCAAAATTAAAGAGGTTTGATGAAAAAGGCGGTAGGCATGCAAATTAGTAGCCAACCACAGCAAAAATATCAAAGAATTAATAACCTCAACGAGGAAGCTGTTTTGGACAAAGGGATGTCCTGCCCTACATTTTCGGATGCAGTGACTTTACAGGAAGATACTTCAGGATATTAATAGACACAGGCGCTAAAAATTGTTATTGTTAGCCTAACATTTTACCAAATAGACACGAGTTGGTAATTAGGAAGAAAGTAAAAACAATCAACGGCTCCACGTTAATAACACATTTTGAACGAATTAACATTATTCGGACTAAAACAGAGATTTTATGAATTAAATAATTTGGAAAGCGATCTATTGATTGGGGCAAATTTTATTAAAAGAGCAGGAATAATTTTGAATCTCCAGAAAGGTTTTCTGGAACAAAATTGAAAGAAATATAAAATATTTTCATTGGAAATTGATGAGAAGAAGACTATCAATACCAACGAGCAATTAAATAATACACTGCGACAAACAAATGATAACCGCGTCCAGGGTATACAAACTGGATTGGAACAAACCATTTAATCAACCAAAGAATTTCCCACCATAATCAATCAACAAATATTATTCTTCACAATCATCAACAAACCACTCAATCATCAAACCTCGTTACCCCAGATATCACTGGTGAGTTTAACTTGTACTTTAAACATTTAACCTTAACCCCACATCTGTCTAATTTCTCCCAACCCAAACAGTCACCTAATTCAAATAAACGAATGATTCGAAAACACGAAAACTCTTTGGTAATAATGAAGTTACAGAATATTATTGTAATAGGCATAATTAATGCCATGCTACAATTCTTTTTATTATACACAAAACACTGCTGTCTGAGCTACCATATAAAAATCCCAACACGAGGGAAGCCGGTTCGAAACCAAACAGCGGCAATCAATTTCTTTATATTCTTTTTTAATTATTATTTAAACATGTTTTATATTTTTTTATTAAAGCAGATAATTCAAAATAAACTATAAACAAATAAAAACATTAAAAAACATCAAATTGAACAAACGACGAAATCCGCCAAGTACGGATTTCGAAGCACTAACATACGTCACACAAGCAAAGACATTTTATTCGCTTTTAATTTCCCGCTGATTCCTAATCATAGGTTTGAATTCTCAAACAGTTCAACCATCACACCACGTATAAGGTGCGCAAACTGCAAAGTATTTTCAGTGTTGGAAACCGATCAAAGTCATTTGCAGTAGTTGCAAGGTCTTTGTGTTTGCTGAATCCCTTTCCCCTCCCCCTTCCTGTTCTTTCGGCCTCGGCCTCAGTCACAGAACTAACAGTGGCTTTCGACTTCGGTCTCAGTGTTCAGAAATAACTGACGCTTTCGGCTTTGGCCTCAGTCACAGAACTAACAGTGGCTTTCGACTTCGGTCTCAGTGTTCAGAAATAACTGACGCTTTCGGCCTCGGCCTCAGTCACAGAACTAACATTGGCTTTCGACTTCGGTCTCCGTTGTGCAAAAATAATTGTACAACAACTAGGTAGGACACCTACACAAGGTACCAAACCAGAGACTTTTTGTTGGTGGACGCTCTGACGTCACCAAACAGATTAAAAGCCTTCTGCCGAGTAGCTCGTTTGCTCATCCCTCAACCGAACCCCTCGCCTTCTGCATAGCAAGGCCTTCTGCCAGGAAGTTGTTGTACTTCCAAACAAACACCGCGTCTCCCTTTGGTGCTTTGAATAGGTGACACACATTGTGCAGCCTTCTGCTGCGGGATACTCTATCCCCCTCTTTCATTGTACGTATTATTAGGTATAAAAATTGTTAAGCATTAATATAAGTATAGAAATTGTTAAGCAAATAAAAATAAAATAATAAAAATTAAAAACACAATAACAACGTCCGAGCTGAACTCTTTACAGAGTCAGTGCTAGACTCTCGTGAAGACAGTCGTGAGTAATTCGGGAATACGTTGTATGTTAGAGGGTTGCGAGACTCCTTTAACGAACCCTGGACAGACTGAGTTTTATCCCAGCCTAAGAATAAAACTCTTTATATTATATATACTATAACTTTAGCAAAGATAGGCCTATTAAACCCAATAATACTAAATTTAAAAAAAATACAGGAAATCAATAAAAATGAAATTGAACAGATCACAATAACAGATTTAATGGATTTTTCAACTTTCAAAATGGTACAAAATAATGATTTAATTATTGTTTATATTAGATATCCTATTGTGAATAAAAGATGTGAATTTTATGAAACAAGGGCGATTAGCCAGAATAACAGTAAGTGGTTAATTTCAAATGAGATTGTTAAATGTCAAAATATATACTATAATAAAGATTATTGCAAAAAAGAACTACGAAACACATTTTGTAAAATAAGGACTGTAATAATTATAAGGACTCTTGTTTGTCAAATATATTAAATAAGCAAAAAGCGTAATGTACTTTGTACTTTTAACATTTAACCTTAACCCCACATCTCGCTAATTTCTCCCCACCCAAACTGTCACCAAATTCAAATAAACGAATGATTCGAAAACACAGAAACTCTTTGGTAATAATGAAGGTACAGAATATTATATATACTATAATTTCAGCAAAGATAGACCTATTAAATCCAATAATACGAAATTTAAAAGAAATACAGGAAATCATTAAAAATTAAATTGAAAAGATCACAATAACAGATTTAATGGATGTTTCAACTTTCAAAATGGTACAAAATAATAATTTAATTATTGTTTATATTAGATATCCTATTGTGAATAAAAGATGTGAATTTTATGAAACAAGAGCGATTAGCCAGAATAACAGTAAGTTGTTAATTGCAAATGAGATTGTTAAATGTCAAAATATATAATATAATAAAGATTATTGCAAAAAAGAACTACGAAACACATTTTGTAAAATAAATCATAAGGACTCTTGTTTGTTAAATATATTAAATAAGCAAAAAGCGCAATGTACTAAAACTTTGGAAGATAATCGCAGCATAGATATTAGGTTGGGGAAAAAGAAATCCATTATTTTTTCGGTAGATGGCTGTAGTGATCGATATCTCGTAAATTATCGATCAAACAATTTCAAATTTATGCTCGTTGTCAAGGTAACAGTTCGCACTAAAAGAATTCGTTTGCAGTTTTTTGTTTTGTCCATTCAGTTCTGAGTTACACGGCGTTAAAGATGGAAGTCAACAAAGGGAAAATTCGGTACATTTTACAGTTTTTCTTTGATAAGGGCGAAAATGCAAGTCAGGCGGCTGAAAATGTGAATAGTGTTTATGGTCCAGATACTGTAACAGCTAATTACGCGCAATTTTGGTTTCGTCGATTTGGTTTCGTTGACCCTTGACTGGGGATGAGAAATGGGTCACATACGACAACATTATGCGAAAGCGATCGTGGTCAAAGCGCGGTGAAGCAGCTCAGACGGTGGCCAAACCGGGACTAACGGCCAGGAAGGCTCTGCTTTGCGTTTGGTTTGAGACTTTGACTTTTATGAGAGAGGCATAATGAAGCTACCATTAAAATGGCAACAAATTATAGAACAAAATGGTGCATATTTGACCTAAATCGGACAATGCAAAACATGTTAAATAAAGTCTTGAAGTTCACGTAAAAATAATGGATTTCTTTTTCCCCAACCTAATATTTTAAAAGAAGGAGCTATTTTATTATCCGGTATCCATTTCATAGACGGACATTCTATTAATGGTGTATATTTAGTTACATTTGAAAATGAAATAATAATTGACAAGAGAACATACATAGATTACTTTGAAATAACCATGCTGAAAATGAAAAACCGAAATTTAATTTTAATAACATCAGCTTTCTAACATTTTTAAAGGAATACGCTTCTTCTGCAAACATTTATTGGAAACCTTTCTTTTTTAGTTTGACCATAGTAACACTTTACTTACTTTTTAAAATCATGAAATCCTTTTTTATAAATAGGAAAAAGATGAATGTTGAAAATGTTTTGATCACAAATTTTGCCAAAGAAATAGAGAAACTAAGTATTGACGTCTAAAATGTGGACGCTTTTATTTTAAGGAAGGGGGAGTTAATACGCACAGTCACAATGCAGTTGCAATGGTGAAACGTTACGTTTCGCAGCCACTACAGCATACGGATTTCACATAGTAATTTGATGCTTTTCATCACTGAAAGCGTCCAGCATTGCTTATACATTATAAATATAGACGTTAACTATACACCGGACGCAACTGTTTAGAATATAAGTAAATAGTATAAAACATCGAGAATCATGTGATCGATGATCCGTTTAGAGTATAAGCACATAATATGAATTAACTGATAAGCGATAAATAATTGTATTTCCCTGGAATCCAAATGTTCTGCTCGTATCGGATAAGAGTTTGTCTAACGAGCTTCTTTGTTGGGAGATGTAACAGTAGTGGATCCCATATAGTTGTATAAATCTACATATTGTTTACGGCGAGAAGACATTTTGAGTAGTGTCCTTTCGGCCCTTGACATCGGAGAATGAACCGGTTAACGATGGTTGATCTAATAATTTTTGTATTAGCGTTCACACTAATAATCTCCTTTTATTGTATCGATCTTGAATCACTTTCCATGCTGTTAACTACGCTCAGCATCTCCTGCTACATTGAACTTAAGGTAGTACATTGTTTGAAAACTTGGTATGGGCTACACGTCCACAAGTTGAGAGAACCATTCGTAGAATGGTCGCCATCTCAAATAGTTCCCGTCGAATCACGGAATCGTAATTTTTGGTAATTGAATTGTGTTTCGTGGAAAGGCGTCAGGCGGCTGAGATGAAGACCCTGTGGCGCTTCTGATCTCTTGCTCGGCGTAAATAGATAAGTCAATCAATAATTGTTGCACTTGGTGCTCCATTTTGATGTAGTTGTTACGGTTGTATAACACGAGAGCGGGATTTTCTAGTTATGTCCATCGTTAAAAAGCTCAATCTGCTTCCATGTCTGCTGGATAGTTTGTATTTTGAATTGATGAAATTACTACGTGGTCGATTTTTTAAATCGGCTGGAAGTTATGATTCTCTGGATTCCTTCTCCATCCGTCAATTGCTGCAAAATCCACAAAGTACATGACTCCAAGACGTCTCTGCAGTTGCGTGCAGTTAGATTGAGCACTTGAACAAAATCGAAATGTTATTGTTGAAATTACGTGAAGGGATCACGTCGGGGTCAGCAAAAATGTTGTGAATTGAACCTGGTACTTGCACCGACGATCACCTTGATGCTGTGTGCAACTTAGCACTTGAACTAAGTCCCGATGTTGCAGATTGGTTCTTTAACCAATTGCACGTTCGTTAGTAATCATTGAATTTATTGGCTTTTACTCTTTGTACACATTTTTCTTACACTAGTTACAATAATAAATTTCCTTAATCGTATAAAATACCTGACACAACATAAATTAACACAAAAAAAGGTTGCTTTTGCAAAATCAAAACAAAGTGCTTTTTAATGACAATTAATTATTGCGGAACCTTAGCCTAATGCAGCTGTGCCTTGACACAGCCCGCGGTCGATGGCTTCAAAACGGAAACGTGCTTTGTTTTTGCTGAACTAGCTAAAGGTCGACGACTTCGCGTTGGTAGCATTTGATGACCTAACTAGAAACGCTACAAGTAGTACATTTTTAAAAAAATTTCTGTCAAATTTGTGTGTAAGGCAACCTGACAAAGTAACCGAACATTAACACCACACATGATTCGTACATATATGTAGTTTTAGTTCAGTAGACTTCAAAGATGAAAGTAAAGTTGAGAACTCAACATCTCCTTTGGCCTTTATTCATAATAATAAATGGAATAAACTGTTGTTTCATTTGCATAAAAAATTTGTAATGAAACAATAAACAATTATATATAATTTTGATACAAATTTATATTATTATAAAAATATTATGCATAGGTGGTAACATGAAAATTGCGACCATGCTACAGGAAACACAATTCAATGTGCAACTTCACGCCGTGCCGTGCAAGAAGAGCAGCAAGCGACACAAGCCAGATTACTGGTGGAATGACGGTATAGCCAGCATACGGAAAAAGTGTGTACAAGCAAGAAGAATTTGTCAGCAGGCAAGGAATACAGGGAACTATGAGAACAAAAGACAGCTTTATAAAAGTCTACGGAAACAATTAAAAGCAGCTATTAGAGATAGTAAAAAAAGAGGTTTCTTAGAACCCTGCGATGATGCCGAAAACCACCCATGGGGTTTCGCCTATAAGCTGGTGATGAAGAAGCTGAAGACGTCAACCAATCCACGTGTAATGGATGACATAGTTAAGACGCTTTTCCCAGTATAGCAACGCTTTCATAGAGGATCGCTAGAAGAATATGATGCGGAAATCGTTCCAATCGGCTAGTGAGCTTAAGCTGAACAAAGCTCCAGGCCCAGATGGGGTGCCAAACATAACCCTTAAAGTTTCCGCTACCAAACAGACGGAACTGTTAAGAAGCGTATTTGATGTTTGGATGAAAGTAGGGACCTTTCCAAAACTGTGGACACTCCAGCGGCTTGTACTGATTCCGAAGGGCGCAAATTTAGCTAGTCCTGCATCGTATCGTCCCCTGTGTATGCTGAACTCTGCATGTAAGCTTTTAGAGTTAATAATTAAAAAGAGATTGTTGCTATTGGTAAGCGAGCGAATGTCAAACAGACAATATGGGTTCAGAAAGGGTCGGTCAACCACTGGTGCACTGCAGATGGTTAAAGATGTTGTAGAAAAGGCAATTGCAGGGAAGCGATAGCGAGGAGGCTCAAAGCAATATTGTTTGGTTGTCACTCTAGACATCAAAAATGCGTTCAACTCTGCCAACTGGCAGACAATGCTTGAATCGCTCAGAACTTTTGAGGTGCCACAATATCTCTCCAAGATTGTATCTAGCTACCTGAACGAACGTGTTCTGCTGTACAATACATCAAGGGGTCCTAAAGAATGCGAGGTGACAGGAGGTGTTCCGCAAGGGTCAGTGCTTGGTCCACCTCTGTGGAACATGATGTATAACGTGGTACTGGAGTTGAAAGTGCCAGAGGAAGTTACAATTGTTGGATTTGCTGATGATATCGCAGTGGTTATCGTTGCCAAGCAATTGGTGGAAGTAAAGGAAGTTGCCGAAACAGCAATTTTTGTAATAAGAAATTGGCTAACTTCCGTGAAGCTTAGTTTAGCAGATCACAAGACGGAAGCTGTCCTGATCAGTAGCCGGAAGAAGGTGGAATGCCTTAGTGTTAAATTTGATAATTGCATTATTGCATCTAGACCGCACATAAAGTATCTTGGAGTAATGATCGATTACTGTGATTAAGTACATAATACTGTACGCAGCACCAATATGGAAAGAAACACTTTTAAAAAGTAGTTACGTTCGCGGCCTGAAAGCGACGTACAGGAACTGTGCCCGGCGCGTTTCGTGCGCTTTTTGAACGATTTCGTTGGATGCGGCTCTAGTGCTTGGAGGTATGATTCCGTTAAACCTCCTGGCCAAAGAGGCACACTTGAGAGTAAACGCAGAATGGAGTGGCAACCGCACACCAAGCAACCCAAATACGTATCTTGAAGCGCGGCGAGCGGTTATTGAAGAATGGCAAACAAGATGGCAGAGTGCAGAAAATGGGAGGTGGACCTACAGTGGCTGAACAGATCACATGGGGAAGTTGACTTTTATACAGCACAGCTTCTCAGCGGACATGGCTGCTTTAAATCCTATCTGCATAGAGTTGGATATGAGCAACACCCATACTGTGACTGTTGCGGTCCGCCGCAGATAGAGGATGCTTTGCATACGTTTTTCGAATGTTCCAGGTATGATACGCTAAGGAATGATCTCCAGGTCCTGGTAGACACACCCATCACGCCAGATATCTTAGTAATATATATGCTCAATGATAGCAAATTTTGGAAGGCAGTGAGCCGAATGGCGGCCGTAGTTATGGCAGAGCAAAGAAGACTTGAAAGAATAACAAGAGCACAATAGAGAAATGGCGTATTTGGCCTTTCCTCCCCGCGATGCAATGCTTAATTGGCGGTCCCGCGGGGCGGATGAATATGACCTGAGGTGGTTTTATTGAGTAAGAGTCTCACATACTTAACTGCTCAGAGCAACTAGCAGCAGCACCCATGATTGGTTTCCACCCACCAAAAAAAAAAAAAAAAAAAAAAAAAAAACAATATCTATTGTGGTTTTTAAAGATATCTGAAACGAAGATTACTACTACCATATTCTGCTATTTCACACATTTTAAAGACTTCTACTAGACGAAAAATTTGAAGCGAATTGTAACACAGTGCAAAGTATAATTGAGGATTAAATTAAATCAATGGAAATTTTCATCAAAAACATGCGATAATTTGATAAAATAGGTGTCCATATATGAAATACTGCTGGTTTTTTTAAAATTTTTTTTTTGCTATTTCTTTTCATCCCGTTAAATATTTAAAATTATATAAAATTGTTAAGCAACCTATTATTTAAAATAAATATAAATAATTCTTAGAGATTTCTATAAGTATAATACTAGCATAATACTATTAATAATGTTCTCTGCTTCGAGCAACAAATTGCAAGATGTTGGGGCAAGGGGAGAGGAAGCGGAAAGGAGGGGAAGGGCGAACGTAACGATGCTTGGTGGTTTTTAGAAATCTCTTCTCTGCCCATTTTGTCCATTTTGAGCTAAACTTTTGCAATATTGTTGAATTAGTTAAAATGTTACTCATCTTACTTACAAAAAAGTATTAATAACTTTAATGAAATTTTTCCAACTACCAGGGAATTTGAAATAGTCTCTGTAATTTTGCAATTTAGTTATTGAATATCCAACAGATCTCTAAGACTACATTTTCAAGCGCTATGTGGACTAAAAGTTAGTATATAGTAGTAGAGATGGCTCTTGAAGGCGTTTCTAGCTCCAATGCCTTATTTTTCTCTACAATTTACAAAAAAAAAAAAAAAATCTGTGAAAAGTTTAAATGCGGAAGATGATAAACCAATTCGTCTAATATGCCGAACCTTTTTAGTTATCCTAATCGCGCTATTACGTGAACGACTCCCAGTGAATACTGATACAAAAACATATTAGCTTTTTTTCTGTAGAGAACTACTTAAATCTAATAAAGACAACTATCTATTCTCACCTCGAAAAAAGTGCAACTATATTTGTTGCTACGTGTTTAACTATTACCAATGGATGTTTGATAACAGCCGCGGCTTATTAAATTTTATAATTTTATTTATTAATTAACTTTAAACAATACAAACTTTCATCATTAACTCGTCTCGAACTGAACAATGAAATATCTCTTTTCCTATACTAAATATGAACAAGCAAAACTCGCTAAAGGGACCTCATGTGTTCTGCACACAGGGCAAAGACTATACAAGACCCCAAAAAAATGCCCGTCCGCCAGCTCACGTACACTGTATGTGATTCTTATGGTGACATTCGCTTTTTTTACAAGCTGAAACTATCCGTTACAAAGCATGTAAACTGTAAAAATAAAATGTTTTGCTTGTTACCACATCATCTAAAGATTATGAGGTGAGTTACCTTTTGTTCTTTGGATGCTCTTTAGAGTTGGGCCAATTGAATGACACAAAATAAAATAAACTATTAAGCAAATAATAGAAGATTACAAAATACATATGAACACAAGATTCAATTAAATTTCACACCAATAATATTACAATTAAAGCATGATCGAACGAAATAAAATAACAATTAACTAAAAGTTAATATTAAATCACAGATTAATTGTATTCAATACGATAAAAAATTATGCGCACAATTTCATATCAATAATATCACAATTAAAAGATCATGGTAAAATAAAATAACAATCAACTAAAAGTTAATATTAAATCACATGCCTCACTTAGATTCACTACGTCAATGTTTCAGTAGATGAGCTCAGAGGACGAATAGTACCCACGTACTACAAATAATGGGCATAGTAATAAATAAAAATATAACACTTAAATTAAAATGTTGAATATATTATACAAAAGTGTATACAATTTCAACGAAACCGATGCCCCCAATAAACATGTCAGAAGTTAATATTATTATTATTACTTATTAACAAATTCATACACTAATACAAGAGTATTTTATAGTAACATTATTGTTTTACATTATGACTCAAAATTAGGTTACAAAAAAAAAAAAAAAATTCAAACTAAGTTAAATTAAAAAGATAGAAGGATGGAGTAAAAAGGTAAGAAGTACAGAACAGAGGAAAAAGAAACGAAAAAAAGAATGAGCAGAAAGAGAGAAGAGAATAGACTTACAACATCGAAAGGAAGCGAACTACCTTACACATCGTGGCAACGCATTCCATAGCCTAATAGCAGCAACGATGAATAGCCTTGAAGAGACCAAAGATCTGTCACGAGGCACTAAAAGTACCCTGCTTCTCATGGATCTACAAAATTGTAACTTGTCAAACAAATATCCCGGAGTCCTAGTAGCCAGCAATTTCAAGAGAAATATGCAGACCTTGGCTTTGTGGTAACTAACTAAATCACAACCAAGTAACGCAGAGCGATACACGGATAAGTGGTCAAACTTACGCAGTTCGAAAACATATCTCGTAATATAATTAAATGCAACGGACAGTTTTAACTGCGAAGAGGAGTCTAACACAGCATACACAATGTTGGAATAATCTATGATGGGCATGAATAGTTGTAGAGCAACCAGACGACGAATCCTTGGTGGAGTAGCACTTGCAGTTTTCATGAGATTGCGTAAAAGACTGTAAATTTTCCTAACAACACTGTTTATGTGATCAACGCATGAGAGGGAGGAGTTTATACAAAAACCCAAATTCACTTTTTTTTTTACTACTCCCAGATCACAGCCATCCAACATGATTCTGGAAAGTGCAGGAAGAGACCTGTTCTTATGAATAGGTAGTACGAACGATTTTGAAACATTCAACTGGAGTCCATTTAAAACTGCCCAATGGTTGATGGAAGCTAAATCATCATTTAAATTAGCGAACAGATCTACAGATACACTTGAGTCTTCAGATATGTATATCTGAATATCATCCGCATATGCATGCATAGTAGTATGTTTACAAATCGCAAAAATATCATTTAAGTACACAGAGAATAGTAACGGACCAAGTATAGATCCCTGAGCCACACCAGTCTTAAGAACCTTATAACCAGAGGATCTACTACACACCTTTACCCGTTGTAGTCTGCCAGTCAAATAATTTTCCATTAAGGCCACCGCATCATCCTTAAAACCAAATAAATTTTTCAATTTGGAGTAAAGACATTCATGCACTACACTATCAAATGCCTTAGAAAAATCTAACAAGCAAATCAAGGTCAAAAAACCATTATCATAACTAGGCCTTATATCATCTAATACTTTGACCATAGCAGAAGCGCAGCTATGACCAGGGGGAAAACCAGATTGGAGAGGAGAGAAATACCATCCCCCCATAAGACGGCTTGAGATTTTCTGAGCCATAAGTTTCTCATAGACTTTACTTAACGGCGATAAAATGCTTATAGGCCTGAAATCATTAGCCACTACAGGATTGCACTTTTTAGGTACAGGAATCACAACTGCAGTTTTCCAAATAGAGGGAAATGTAGAAGAATTGAAGCACTGCTTTATTATATGAGTCAAAGGCGTAATAATATGCTGCAATATAATTTTTAAAAACCGAATTGAGAGACCATCATCACCAACAGCATTAGACGTGATATCCATAACACAGTTACCAACATCGAGCTCAGTGACTGGAAGAAATCTGAAAGTACTCTCATAACGCGGCGAAGAACTAGGGGTATAACCAGGGTTTGTTATAGCAGGACCAAAGAAATGAGAACTAAGTTCTTCAGGGTCCAAACGGTATTCCGTGTCACATTTACTACAAACTCCAAGTTTCCGTATATTGGCCCACAATTTTTTAGTAGGAAGAATAGCAATTAGCTTAGTTGAAAAACAATGTGCCTTAGATGACCTGCCTACTTGCACAGCTCTATTTCGCGCCCTTTTAAAGTTCACCCAGTTAACAGATGTAGGGCTTCTACGCCACTTAGCATGCAAACGATTTTTAACTTTAATGGCATCAAGGGCAACAGAATTAATCCACGGCCTTATTGCGCTAGAACATATTACAGTGTTTAAAGGGACGTACTTATTAAAGAGGTGAGAAATACGAGCAGAAAAATAGTTTACTTTATCGTCAACAGTATTTAGTCGCATGCAGTCATCAAATGAATGAGCCGCAATTTCCCGATAAAACGAAGGATAGTCAATAGCATTAAAGTTTCTGAAAGAATAAGAACTTGGAGTATCTACGTTTGAAAAGGTAAGGTCTAAAGTGCAAAAAATTAGGTCGTGATCCGAAAGGAAATATAGTTGGTCGAATAGGAGAACTTTAGCTAAGTCAGGCACTATAAAATAATCTAGAAGGGAGGGACAAGCATTATTTGAAAATCTAGTTGGCATGGTAGCATTAACAAAGAATAATTCCAAGGAATCAATATTATCACAGAAGTACTTACTAATTTGATCAACGGATAGTAGATTTATATTGAAATCCCCACAGATTGCCATGTAACCATAGGCAACCACATTTTCCTGTAAAGCCACTAAAAATGGGTCAAGTTGGAAGGTCCTGTTGGCATTATATACACACGACAATGTTGCTTAAATTCTCATCATCTCGGAGTGGCACACAAAATACAATAGCATTTGTCCCGACATGCGAACGTTCGAGGGATTCAATCCTTTCACACAGTTGAGCTGCAGTTGTAGCACTAACAGAAGAACGCTTGAAATCATCGAACGTGAGGCAAAGTTTGGTTACTTTACTATCCAAAACAACTTTTTCGCTACGCAGCACATTTAACTTATCGTTGAGAGAAACACTGGATTCTTTTAAATCCGCTAATTGTTTTGCAGTATTGTTCACTTCTGAACTCAGCTGAGAGAATTTATCATTCCAAACTCTTACAAGCTCTCACAAGTTAGAGCAAAATTCCTCACGAAGATTTAGCATTTCTGCTTTAAATTGATTTATTATTTGTTCGATTTGTTTCAATAACCTCTCATCAAGCGAAGACAACGAGAGGACTGCTGCAGAGTCAGCGCCACCAATTTTCGGAGAGCAAGATGCATTTGTTGTTGCCATAGAAACCGGTTTAGACAGTGCCGACTTGGAGCGAATGTAAGACATGATGAACCAGCAATAATTCACAGAACAGGAAAATAACACAGTTATTGACTTGCGAAAAACTTATAATATTATCTTTTCCTTTTACAATTGACTAATTATTACGTATGCAAAGAGTTTGAGACCACAACTTATATTGTTTAATTATTACACTTCCACAGTAAATTTAATAAATTATCAAATTATTGAAAGCACTAACTATTATCACTGGAAGTTGAAAAAACAAAACTTCTGACTAAAAACACGTCCAACTCTCACGAAGTTTTAGTTGTGTAATTTACTGCTATATGTTAATGCTTCTATAGTAGATGTAACGAGTTTGTTCCTTTGAATTGCGCAAGGGTTTTTTTAGGAAGAACAAACACTTTCAGTCGTGGAACTCTGGAAAGGGTTCAAAAATTTCTCTCAATTATTAAGGAATAATAAACTAAAAAGTATTTGAAATCTAGGCTTGTTTGGAACATTCGAAACTCCTGAACTATATAAACTATCCATACTTGATGCAACTGAAAGTTCTAAAAAATAGTTTGGTGAAATAATCAACATTAAAATGAAAATATTTTGGCATCTCGATCATATGAAAGAAAAATTAACTTCGTGGTTTGATGAAAATAAGCAATATTGAACAAATGCAAGACTTGAAAAATGTTACTTGTGAATTAACACAAGCATTAGTTGCTTTAAATCCACTCCCATTTTCTTTATTTGCATATTTGAAAAACGACTATTTCGGCCTAGCGCTATAAAGAAGAACAAGAGTTTCATTGCTCACTCAAAAACTTTTGTAAATAAAACTGGGAGTTCTCAAAAATTCACTTGGAGTTGTCAAAATTGCATGCATTTTATTTTTGTAAGCTACTACAGCTAAGCATGATTTCACTAACACAGTTAAAGATAAAATTCAGTTTCCAGTCTTGTATCGTCTTTGATAATGTTGACATAATAACTTCATTTTTTCGATGAATTTGTGAGTTTTGTTTTTGTTTGAACATTTTAATACGGTCAGGCATTGAATCAATCAAATTCTGCAGTGTCCGCGCTGTGATGCCCTCATACCAGACTCTTCGATTATCCGGTCTAACTCAGGTAAAGTCCTAGGCTTTCTTTTTGTAACTTTTGTAACAAAAAGTGTTGCTGATATGGCCTTTTTTAATAGGCAAAACAGAGGTACCTGCACTCTCGATATAAAAAGTAGGCGTGGTCCTTGGGCGATTTTCCACATTTTTAATACGAAACACCCCAACATAGCAACGAATATTTTTGCCAAATTTCATTTTGAAATCTTAATCCGTTCTTCTGTGTTCGTGATTGCAACGGACAGACAGACAGACAGACAGACAGACGGACAGACATCGTTATTTCAATTTTGGTAGTGATGCTGATCAAGAATATATATACTTTTCCATACCTATCTTGTCTAGTTCTATGCGTTATACACTCCGGTAGAAAGTGACTATACCCTCAACCTTAAGGTGTAGGGTATAAATATAAGGCCTTAAACAAATGCAGTTTCCATACGGCTACGATGCTGTCAACAGAAGTAATACCGCAATAAATAACAACAATGTCATAGAGGAATTAACAAACGCTATCGCAATGGAATATTTACAGTCGATAATAAGGAGGATAAAATTAATCTCTAAAAGATATCAAACGACATCTCAACACAATTCCATACACCACAGAACTCACATCTAGCACACAAACCTAACTTTAACTCACAAACAGATACACAAATAATTCTTCTCCAGTTCTACATAAACTGCACTCTCTGTAACAACTGTAACAAACTCTCTGCTTAACGCCTTTCTAGTTATTTAGCGGTTCACAGTACTCCAGAACTCTCTCTTGACTAGCCCCTTTCAGCAATCTCTTCTACCAACCATCCGTCTCACGTGCCCAGTGTCAACTTTACGTCTCCTTCGACTAATACATAAGATCATGTAGGGTTATTTTGTTCTCTTCTAAATAATAGTGTATATAGTACTCAGCATATTACAATGGAATTTAAATGCTTACTATAATAATTACAACGAGTTATAAACAATAATAAGACAAACATCATAGCACTGCAAGAAACTTCTTTGTAACATCATAGCACCCACTAAACATGCATACCAAGAAATTATAACCTACTTATAAAAAATGATAACAACCTAGGACAAAAGAAGTGCTGCCTTCCTTATATCCAGTAGTATCAAAACAAAGCATTAAATGTCAATACTAACGTTCTCTGCATTGCAATAGCGGCCAGCGCCGAAACTAACTTTACTATAATTAACATATACCCGTCTCCAGATGAATTCATGCACGAAAGTGAGTTATTTGACATCATATGCTGCTCCAATGAACCAAAATTTAATACCTGGGGATTTCAATGCATGGAGTCCACTCTGAGGTTCGCCACGGTCGAATCCAGAGGGAAAAAAATCACTGCATTTATTGAAAATACTTATATGACCCTCTTAAATGACGGCTCGCCCACTAATTTTTTCACACGCTCCACATTCACTAATATTGACCTCTCTATCTGCTCGCCGCCCCTAAACCACTCGGCCACTTTGTTTACAGACCGAGATCTACATGGCAGTAACCACTTTCCAATAAAAATAAATCTTTTCACCAATCACAACACTCAAACCAAACAAAAACCCATTAAATATTAAAACGATCTAGCTAACTGAGAACAGAGTCAGACAACAGCTTCAACAAATCTCTGCTTAATCAATTTTGATACTAACAATATCAACAAAAATGCAGAAATTTTGCAAAAGTATGTATGTATCTGACCGTGCCAAGAGTTCAATACCCAGAACTAACACAAACTTCATAGAAAAGAGATTTGCTGGTGGAATGACCTCAGAGCGGAAAACAGAAAACCTGGTCCTTTTTTAAGAGATAGCCATCACAAGGTAATTTAATCAGTTATAAATAAGCCAATGCTAATTTATAATAAAGCCAATGCTATAATAATAACATAAAGTCATAACTACTTCCACAAGCTCCAAACTGCTATGCGAAAAAGTAAATTGCCTATCGGGAGACATTGCGAACGTATTCGCTAAAACTTGGTTTTATTACTCATTAGATCACAATTTCAGCACATTTTTTGTCGAAAAAAATGATTCTTGGAAATCAAATATCTCCAACTTATTTAATCGTTAACCGAGAAAAGTGTATTGAAGCTCATATAACAATACTTGAGCTCAAATCCTTCCTTAATGCTTTAAAAGGCAAAAATTCTGGGTACGACAAATTAGCTCGAAAAGATAGTTTCGAAAAGACTCCTTCTGGTTCATCACAGAGCAGAAGCTTCTTTCTTGAAAGCAAACGGCATATAAAGCAGTTAGGGGCCTATCATCAAGAAACCATGTATCATTGGTATCGCTAGGCGCAGAAAAAACTTTTGATCGGTTTGGAATCCACTCAATTATAGACTGGAATGGAGATTAGGAGGCAACATCATCAACTAACTCAAAGTCCATAGTAGCTACTCTGATATTTGGCCACTACAGAATGGGATTCCTCAAGGATCCCCTTTGTCAGTGGTCCTCTTTCTAATCCCTTTTGACAGTCTAAGCAAGCTGATTGGTAACCAAAAGTTCTTTCATCACACTTTATACTCAGATAATCTTATAGTGTAATAATAATAATCCATACTCGTTGAATCGTTTACAAAGAATCTTTCGTAAAATCAAAACACCTACATATATGTAAAAAACGTGAATGCAGAGATATTAATATCACCATTAACAGCGCCACACTTAATGAAGGCATTGGCACTTATTTTAGACGTCGAATACCTCTGTAAATCACTGCCTGGTAGGCTAAATGTCAATCAAGACTTTAAGCAACTCTAAGTTAGAAGCAAATACTAGCTGTTTGTTTTCGCTTGTTCTGTCGACAGTCCTATCTAAAATCGACTATGGATTTCTAATTTTTGGTATCACATCCAAGCAGAATGTCCAAAAAATCAAATCCATTTACCATACTAGTCTCCGCTTAGCATTATTTTTTATCCTAAATATCTTCACCGAATCCGACTACCCTCCTTTGAAGACCGCTTAACGTAACTCACTTGCAGATTCATTTACAAAATAAACCGTTCGCAAGGTTATAAAATCAACGACTACGTAAAAACGCTGATTAAGACAAATCGAATTCCAAGGAAACTTTCAACTCTATATCATGTTACAAATTTTGCAATGAATGAGTGTATCAACGTGTGTACCATGAAGCAAATTGTTTAACTATCTCCATCATGGCATATCCGCTCTTCTAGTATTATTCTAGACCTGCACACATACCTGAAAACGTCCACGAACCTGGATGTGTACCGCAAAACCTATTTGGAGAACCGAAATCGACACATCGACTGGAGACTAATGTTCACCGTTGGTTTCTCAAAAAATTACTCCATAGCCTTAAGCGTTTTAGAAGAAGGCGGTTGCATTCTCTACATGGCAGCCTTACCTGATACCATACAATATTCTCGACCGTACAATATTCTCGGTATACAGATCAAAGATGCCTTAAATGTCAACAACAATCTAGCTACTAATTGTGAAATTCGGTACATTCTAATAAACCACGCCCATGTCAAACTTTTTTGGATACCTGGACACGACACTATATTTGAAAACTCATCTGCAGAAGCTGACGTCAAAAATCCGAAAAAACACGTCAGAAATTGGAAAATGCAAGGACACAGAAGGCACTGACGTCATAATAGCAACCGCG
Organism: Thecophora atra; assembly: GCA_937620795.1. NCBI lineage: Eukaryota > Metazoa > Arthropoda > Insecta > Diptera > Conopidae > Thecophora > Thecophora atra. The sequence continues at coordinate 70,694,800 of OW569398.1, forward strand.
ATGCCTAATAGGGTAACCGCTACACAAAAGCATCCACCGGCTTAATTACTATGCCATCGTTATTCATGGGCAGGGCGCGGTCTTTACCATTGGAAAGCAAGGCCGACTGCATTACACTCACCGGTCACATTTCAAAGAGCACTGAACGAAGTCATCGGACCAGATTTAGAACCCCACGTAATATTATACTTGGACGACGTCATAGTAACTAGAACGACCCTAGGGAAACATCTAATGAAACCTAAGAACAATTCCGTCCTTACGACAAGCCAATCTTATGTTAAATGTCGGCAAATGCAATTTCTTCAAGCGAGCTTAAGTACTTAGAAACCGCAATCGTTAACAAAGGGTCCAGAACTTCGCTTACCGAAAATATTTATGACTAGCGGAACTAGCCAGGAGCGCGGAACATAGAGCGGCGAAGCTCGAGGAAGTGTAGTATTAAATTGTGGCATATACAGGAGTGATACAAAGTAGGCCAGACACTATAACCTGCGACCTTGTTATACTATGACTATGACCTCGACTATACTATGTCTGTGAAATCATGTCACTGATCATCTTGTTAGTATCTTCCGCCAGTTCTGGATGTCATCTTTGATTAAATTGAGGACAGTTTCAAATCGGTCATCGGACATTCTCAAATAATTCTGAGAGGGCCAAACGTCTTCCACTACCAATTGTTAAATGAGTTCAAAGGAGCCTCTCTGAATGTAAGTCGAATTTGTCCACAACACCACATTATTTATGTAATTTAGCGCAAAGGTTATAAGTTGAGTCAAAAGTGAGCTAGAATTAAAAGTAAAGCGACTCCTGTTAAATCTCTTCAGTGTGAAACTGGAAGTTGAATCAACTTCGGGATCACCAGTTCAACTACGAGTTTGTCCTGCTGTGCCAAGTTGTAATTCCGGCACTTTAGCCGACTCTACCAACTATGTAAGGTAGCTTACATATTCTCTACTTGAACCAAATTTGTAAATATTGTTTGCATGATGGCTCGCAGGATTGGTACTTGAAAGGACTCTGTGCAGTTATTATTGATTTTTAAATACTAAATTAACATAATAATATACAATGGTGAAGTAAAAAAATACTATGAGAAAAAAATTATAAAAACTATACATTATGGAAATGAAATTATGGCTGCAGCGGGATAATGAATCCAACAGTCAAGGGCAGTTGCCTTCGCAAAAATGTTCGTTTTCTTCCAACGGCATTTGTTTTAAGACGAAAAATTTAGCGGTTGAAACAGGCCATGATATTTATTCTCTCGTGCCTGTATAATTATGATAAAAATAATAATACAGACTTAAAGAGCCGCAATGACGCGAATAACACCATCCTTTTAGTTAGATGTTCAACATTTAAATGACAAGAGTGGTTTATAAAAAAATAATAATATACATATATTTGCATCTTATCTCAGGTGTGGACTATAAGGGATCAAACCATGTAAATCCTATTGTTCACGCCAAACACCCTGGCGCCCTCTAGGAGCGAATGTGTTTCCCGCACCCTTGGAAATGCATTCGCTCTGGCAGCACTGCCCCTTTCCCGGCCTTCCCATGGCCTTTTTTTCTGTTTAATTCCAGGTTTTTTCTTTACACACTTCCGGCACAACTTGTTATACTTTCGACATCTTGATTATTAACTTCTTTGCTCGTGCGCCATTTCAACATCAAAAAATCCACCGACGCATCAAGCATCGATCATCGCATCATCATCAACTCGCCAATGCAGAAACTCTCTGCCACCTTCATCAACCCGAACACCTAATCCACGGACGACGCCACAACCGTTTTTACACCCATCAAACATCACCGGTGAGTAGCTCCATCTCATTTTTTATCCAACAGCTAAAACTAACCTCAACCCCACATATCTAACTCTTATTTCTTTTCTCCCACCCCAACATTTGGTCCTATTCGAGCCGGATTACTAAGTAATCCGACTCAATCCACCCCATCCTATAACATATTATACCAAAATATATAATTTTACAATAAAACACGTATATTTCACCTAAAACACAATCATATTTTTTGTGCGTGCTCCACCCCGTTTGGTGTTATCGGTTCGGCGTCGCGGCCGCGTTATTCTACTCGAACGTTGCTCCGCAAAGCAACGTCGTTTTTAATAAACAAATCTCGTCTCAAATCGCGGAGTAATTCCACCCCCCGAGTTACTCAGGTCGTTGAAAAGTGTAAAAAGTGGTGTGCGTGTGAAGTTAAATCGGCTCGTGATTGCGTATTACTTACGGACTCACCCGCGACTCACTCGCTGAGACGAACGTTCGTTTCGTCAAGTCACACAAACGCCGTACGACACCGCCACCAAAGTTTATAAATTAAAAAATATATATATACAACACCAACAACAACAACCACAATACCAACAATAAATTAAATAAAATAAATATTTCCCAGCAGTTTTGTGTAAATTAAATAAAATAAATATTTCCCAGCAATTTTGTGTTTTATTTATCTTCTCTTCTCCTACCTAGGTATTGTACATTGCCGGCGAGAAAAATTATCCGAAATAAATAAATTTTTAAAAAAAAAAAATAGTTACACTTTGTGTTTTATTGGCGACCTGCAATCTAGTGCACCGTTCCCAGGTGACACCGCCCAGCTACCGCGCCGCGTCCGAATCCACCCGTTCGACTCAGCAACGACATCGCGAATTCTTTTCCTCCAAATCTCAAAAAAATATTCCGCGAATTATTTTCGATTCGATTCAAATTAACGCAATTAATTTTCCCCGCGATTGAATTAAATTAAATTAATTCGATTTAAGTCAAATCAATTATATTGATTCGAAGTATTTTCGATTCGATTTAGATCAACGCGATTAATCCGCAACTCGATTGAATTAAAGTAAATTAATTCGATTTATTTCAAAATCAGTTTCATTTTTGATTTAATTTGAATTAACACGATATTATCAGCTAGATTAAATTAAGTTAATTCAATTTATTCCCGACTCCATCTCAATTAATTCGATTTATTCTAAAATTAATTTCGATTAACGCGGTTGACTACCAACCTATATCAACACGTTTTACCGTCAACTTAATTTGAATTAACGCGACTTAATTCTCAAATACCGCGTTTGTATTTGAGATATTTTTGGAGCGATTTAATTAGACTCTAATTGAGTTAACTTCTCGGCTCTCGCGATTCTCTCAAGCTTCATTGACTGAAGCAGAGATTTGCGACCACACCCACTCCCTCGTGAGTGTCCGCATGCCGTTGCTGGCACCCGTCGATCCATCGGACGACAACACCTCGACACACCGCTCGAGTTCTCAGTTGTCGTGCCCCCCAAAACAAACCAATCACCCAATTGCCATGGACCCACTCACCCGGTTCATGAGTGTCTGCGAGACCCTAGAAAATTTCGCTCGGGAACTCGATGCACCCCCTGACACCGAGTATTGGGAATTCGCGCTCAACACCTATATGGAGGAACTCAAGGCAGTATGGATGGACTTGAAGACCGCCTTCAATCAGGCCTTGGAATTTCTGGTAGCCAAAGCTGCACCTCTCGTCAACTCTGACACAATATAAAATACAATATTTATATCAATAAAACACCCCTTAGCTTCAGGGGTAGTATTATTAATACAAACTTTATTAGTTTGTTTATATTCCGGGCTCTTAACTTATAGATTTAGATTTTCTTATATATTATTTTTAGTATTTTTAGGAGGTTTATTAATTTTATTTATTTATGTTGTTTCTCTTGCTTCAAATGAAAAATTTAGATTTTCATTAAAACTTTATTTAAATACTAGAATTGTATTAGCTTGTTTAGTTGGTTTATTTATATTTTTAGACAAAATAATTATAATTTATTCAAATATAAATCTTGAAATAGAAAGTTTAAATAACTGACATTATTTGATAGAAGTTTCGATTTCTTTAAATAAATTATATAACTTTCCTTTAAGTAATATAAATATTATATTAATATTATATTTATTAATAACTTTAATTGTTGTAGTAAAAATTACTAAATATAAAAAAGGGCCTCTTCGAAAAATAAATTAATGAATAAACCTATTCGACTATCACACCCTCTTTTAATTAAATTATTAATAATTCTTTAGTATATCTTCCAACTCCCTCAAATATTTCAATATGATGAAACTTTGGGTCGTTATTAGGTTTATGTTTAATAATCCAAATTTTAACAGGATTATTTTTGGCAATACATTATACTGCTAACATTAATATAGCCTTTGATAGAGTAAACCATATTTGTCGAGATGTCAATTATGGATGACTACTTCGTACAATACATGCAAATGGGGCTTCTTTCTTTTTTATCTACATGAATAGTGGGGGTAATTATTTTATTTTTAGTTATAGCAACAGATTTTATAGGGTGTGTTCTTCTTTGGGACAAATATCTTTTTGAAGAGCTACAGTAATTACAAACTTATTATTTGCAATTTCTTATGTGGGAAAAATCTTAGTCCAATGAATTTGAGGAGGGTTTTCCGTAGATAATGCAACATTAACTCGATTTTTTCTTTTCACTTTATTTTACCTTTTATTATTTTATCGCTTACTTTAATTCATTAATTATTTTTACATCAAACAGGATCAAATAACCCGATTGGGTTGAATTCTAATATTGATAAAGTTCCCTTTCACCCTTATTTTACATTTAAGGATATAGAAGGGTTTATTATTTTAATTATACTATTAATTTTATTATGTTTAGTTAATCCTTATTTACTAGGAGCTCCAGATAACTTTATTCCCGCTAATCCCCTTGTAACCCCAGTTCATATTCAACCTGAATGATACTTTTTATTTGCATATGCAATTTTACGGTTTATCACCAATAAATTAGAAGGGGTTATTGCTTTAATTGTATCTATTGGAATTATTATAATTTTACCATTTAGTTCAAAAAGAAATTTTCGGGGAATTCAATTTTATCCGCTAAATAAATGCTTCTTTTGATTTATATTAATTACTGTAATTTTATTAACTTTCATTGGGGCATGCACAGTATAAGATCCTTATATTATATTAGGTTTTAGCAAATTCGTTTGCCTTTGAGTATTTACAAGCCCTTTGGAACCTAGGCTACTTCGATGAAAGTATTCTACAACGCACTTTTTATTTTCAACTGCCGATTGAATTTTTGATCGTGGCCTTTTGTGCGAGAAGATTCATAAAGTAAGCAAACAACTACTATGAAGGTCCAAAAAAATCTACTGAAAATTATTTCCTATAAAAAACCTAAATATTGATTATAAACACGATTGAGCTAAAAGAACTACATATATGAATTAAATTAACTGTATGAACTGTATTAGAACTAAAAAAACATTGGAATTAAAAGAACTGTATAAGAACAATAAGAACTGTATAAGCACCATAAGAACTGCATAAAAACTAAATAAATTATTAGAAATGATTGATTGAACATGTAACGAACTATAAGAAGTAACGAGCTATTGAACTAAAAAAAGTGTTGCCGTAACAAGTAAGAAATATGTTCCTTTTTGTAAAAAAATTTGCCCATATATAACATACATTATTGTTGTTTTCCTAAGTTGTTTGTTGAATATAAAAATAAAAACAAAACTCAAACTAGCCTTTCTTATAACTACATTTGTAAATAAAAACAATAAGTAGAAACAGTTCTGTAATAAGTAGAAACGATATGAGCCCAACGAACTATAAGAACGAAAAGAGCTATAAAAACGAACTATTCACAAGGAACGAATGAACTAAAAAGACCGATCTCTGTAGTTAACTATAACGCCCAAGTCTAGCAATAAAATAAGGCTGGAAAGCAAAATGTGAGATTTTTCTATTGTATACATTTTTGCCGCCTGACAAAAACCAACAAATTTTATCGGAAATTGTGAATATTCGAAGCCACACTGCTTAAATAACAACCTATTGCTTGCTGAAATCTTGCTTGCGTTGATTTGAGATCCATTATAAGGCTGTTAGGATGGAAAGCAAAATGTGAGATTGCTGTTCGTGAGTGATGTGCTCATCGGGACGACCGCGTATCATGGGCACTGTAGCTGTCGGCAAGCATATTTATGTTTCTCTTTCACCTCACGATCTCAAACGCAAACTAATCGATAAAAATCCATTGTGCCATTTTAAATCCATTGCGCTGGGCTTCATGGTTGGGTTTGCGCTTTCGTTTGAGATCCGTTAATTACTATTTTAGAGAATTCTATTCATTCGATATACTAAATATTTCTTACCATTACAGCATTTCGTTTGAAATCCATAAAGTTTTTCACCTCGGCGGCTAATTCACGTAACAGAATAATGCCATCCTTTCTCTTTACGTCCATGTCGTTATCTTTAAATTTCTACGAAAATAAAAAAAAGTATTTAATATTCATTTGAGACTGTTCGTACTAAATAATTGTTTTCCAGTATTTTAGCATAAAAGTAATTGAAGAGGCTTGAGCCCTAAAAATATCAATAGCAAATTCATATGAATTCATTATGTAAATCAAGATTTAGTTATCGATATTTTATTTTGCTTTTGAGGTACGTTTAGTAACCCTTGTATTGCTTCTACTTGCACTACTTCCTCAAATTATACAATTGCTGAATATATAGTAAAAACAATGTAGAAACCAGACCGGAATGAAAAGAGCTGAGATTCTAACAACACAAACAGTTTAGTGCAAGGATCTATCGATAAGCACATAATTACTCCAGATCGTGTTTTTATATATGTTGATATAGTCGTGAAAGCGGTCGGAAATATAGCTTCAAAATTAAATATGTGGAATGCATCCAACATCGTTGCGATCACCAACCTTCATATAAACACGCATTATGTGAAGTCTCATATGAGGTAGATGTTAGAGTATTGATATGTGTGATACAAGTTATTTTGTATACAAGGTAACTTAAGATTCGTTAACTTGAATTTTGGGAATATCCTATACATTGTAACGACAAGTTTTTCTTTCCCAGCCGGGAATAGCTCACTCGTCCCAGGGTTCGTGGCAAGTGGATCTCGCAACCACTTACGTATAATAGTTCAAGTTGCGTTTCCGAATTTCGTTCGATTGGTGTTTTCACCAATCTAGCACTGACTCAGAGAGTTCAGCTCGAACGCAATGCTGGGTATCGTATTTATTATATTTACTTAACAATTTTTATAATTTAGTTCTACAAGAGTCACAGTAGGTCGCTTAAAATACAAGAGCCACAACGGGTCGCTTAAAATACAGAGCCACAACGGGTCGCTTAAATAAAGAGCCACAACGGGTCGCTTAAATAAAGAGCCACAACGGTGTCGCTTAAATAAAGAGCCACAACGGGTCGCTTAGAATAAAGAGCCACAACGGAACGTTTAAATAAAGAGCCACAACGGGTTGCTTAAATAAAGAGCCACAACGGGTCGCTTAGAATAAAGAGCCACAACGGGTCGCTTAAATAAAGAGCCACAACGGGTCGCTTAAATAAAGAGCCACAACGGGTCGCTTAAATAAAGGTCCACAACGGGTCGCTTAAATAAAGAGCCACAACGGGTCGCTTAGAATAAAGAGCCACAACGGGTCCCTTAAATATAGAGCCACAACGGGTCGCTTAAATAATACAATTTATTACACGAGGCCTTCTTGGGGTCACTAAGATACCTTTAAAAATGCGAACCTTTGTCGTTTATTGCTGCGTTACTAATATGTGTTAGTGTTTGCATCAGATGAAAGGCTGATTTGCAATGTTCGGATGAGCTCGTTAAAAGCGACAATCGAAATAAAACGTGTGCGAATTGTACGATATTTCCAATGGAATCGGCCGTGAACGGAGACAAATTCCATTCCAAACAACATTTTGTCCGTCGGCTGAAAGCTGTTTATTCACATGTCTGTATATATGTCAGTAGATGTATGCTTTGTGGTTTTCTCTACTCGATCTGGAAATGTACATATTTGTCTCTTTGTGTAGCTATGTATTCGTAGTGTGTACTTGTTTGCATACGGTCACTTGGAGGGAACAGGTTTTCTGTGTTAATTCCAGTTCTATTCTTCCTAGTCTCTTTGTAATCTTTCTGTTTTGTTTTTACTCTGTTTGTCCTTCGGTAGGTATGTTTGTATGTACATCTGGTTAACGTGAGTGTAAGTTTGATTATTATACCCTACACCTTAAGGTTGAGGGTGTATTCACTTTCTACCGGAGTGTGTAACGCATAGAACTAGACAAGATAGGTATGGAAAAGTATATATATTCTTGATCAGCATCACCACCAAAATTGATATAACGATGTCTGTCCGTCTGTCTGTCTGTCCGTTGAAATCACGATCACAGGAAAACGGATTAAGATTTCAAAATGAAATTTCGCAAAAATATTCGTTGCTATGTTGGGGTATTTCGTATTGAAAATGGGCAAAATCGCCTAAGGACCACGCCTACTTTTTATATCGAGAGTGCAGGTACCTCTGTTTTGCCTATTAAAAAAGTCCATATCAGCATCACTTTTTGAGAGAAGACAAGAAAATTTTATATGTAGGTTTAGACTAATGCTTCCAGTTAATATGCCAAATATTTGCGTGATCCGCCCACTTTTAGTTTACATAGGTCATGGAGGGTTTTACATGGATTGTATTGAAAAGTATAAGTTTCCTGAATAATGGTGTACATAATATTGTAGTTTGGGAACCAATAATATTCTGTTGGGAAAAAATGGGCGGGCCACGCCTCCTTTTCACCCAGTATTGCCATATATTTTTATACCCTACACCTGAATTTTGAGAGTAAACGCACTTAGTACCGGTGTTTGTAACGCACAGAAATAGTTAAGCAGCTATAATTATAGTTTATCATCCGAATTTAGGCGTGAGCCGCCCACTTTGAGTTTACATAGGTCATGGAGGTTCTAAAGGGGTTGTATTTATATTTATATAAATTTTACTGATTAATAGGATACATATAAGTTTTGGAATCAATATTATTTTGTTGGATGAAAAATGGGCGTGCCACACACACTTTTAGGCAGTTTACCTAATTTTGTACTCCATGCCAAATTTTTGCTCATTGGTACCCTCAATATAGAGAAATTGAGCGCCAGCGAGACAATACTGCAAGGTCGCAGTATACTGGAAGGACGCAATATATATATATATATATATAGAGCCCGAGCCGATCGTCTCGGGTCAGAGCAGCTCTCGTCTCATGGGCTCACAGCTCTCGTCTCACGGCTCACAGCTCAGAGCTGCTCGCAAGAGGTCTCATCTCATCGGCTCACAGCTCAGAGCAGCTCTCGTCTCACCGTCTCATAGCTCAGAGCTGCTCAGTAAAATTCTTATCAGCTCAGCAGCTCAGCAGCCGGAGCGCTGATATTTTTTTCTGTGGCTCATGCTCATGAGCGTGAGCGAGCCGGAGCGAGCATTTACGAGCCCTGGTTGAAACTGCATCTACCTGTGCTACTAGTGGTCCTTCCCTCAGAAAATTTCCTGGAGTGAGCGCTGTTGAATCAGTTGGATCGCTTTGGTCTCAATGATAACGGTTTCGAGTTCCTCGTAGGTGAGTGATGCTGTCGAAACGTTTCTCAGCAACAAGTGCGTTGCTGATTGCAGCTACCCACAACCCGCCAAAGTGCAGTGCACGAGGAGGAATAAATTTGAATTCAGTTCCCATTTGACTACAAGTTTATTTTTTTTTCTGTGGCTCATGCTCATGAGCGTGAGCGATCCGGAGCGAGCATATACGAACCCTGGTTGAAACTGCATCTACCTGTGCTACTAGTGGTCCTTCCCTCAGAAAATGTCCTGGAGTGAGCGCTGTTGAATCAGTTGGATCGCTTTAGTCTCAATGATAACGGTTTCGAGTTCCTCGTAGGTGAGTGATGCTGTCGAAACGTTTCTCAGCAACAAGTGCGTTGCTGATTGCAGCTACCCACAACCCGCCAAAGTGCAGTGCACGAGGAGGAATAAATTTGAATTCAGTTCCCATTTGACTACAAGTGTTGATTATTGTTTCTTGTTATGTAGTGGTGTAAATCGTCTTATTGAGTTCTTGTAGTGGATCGCTAGCGCCTACAAAATGAGTGGCGTTGTCGCATTACAACGTTTTACATCTGCCTCGTCGACTTATAAAGCGTTTTTGGGCAGCAATGAATGCTTCTGTTATTAAATCACTTACCACCTCTAGATGAATCGCTTTTGTGACAAAACAGCAAAAAACTGCAACATATACTTTGTGAGGTTTTTTACCTCTAAACTTGTAGTGAACCCATAGTGGGCCCCAATAGCAAACACCGGTGTTTAGGAATGGTCGTGCTGGCGTGACTCGGTCTATAGGTAAGTTGCCCATTACTTGATACATTAGCTTGGGTTTGGTCCTGATGCATCGTATACAGTTTTGAACAACGTGGCGTGCTGTTGATTTTCTTTTATTGGCCAAAACTGAAGTCTCATCAGAGCAAGTAGCGTTCGAGAACCACAGTGCATGTTCTCCACATGTATTTTCTTAAAGATTAATTTGGCGATTGAGTCATTATATGGAAACACGTAGAAGTCCATCGTCGCCAATATAATGATTAAGTTAGCTAATAAGACTTGACTTTGACACTGTCTTGTGGTGTTTTAGATTTGTGAGATCTTCTCTGAAGTCGGAATGGTGAATGACCCTGACTGTGAGTTATTGCGCGCCATGAAGCTCTCCTGTTGACAGTGTTCCTTGCGAATGTCCTTTCTTTTTCAACTTAAGATTTTGTATAAATCGCATTTTGTAGTCGACGACTCGTAAGAGGAAGGTGAATGAGTTTCGATGGTTTAAATTAGAGATCAGTTCTTCTAATGCTGAACACCGATGTGACCGAACATGACGCCACTGATTTGAACTTGATATTAGCTGTATTTTTGATACCCTGTTTGCCACAAAGGTGTGGAAAGATGACGCCGTAGAGTTTATCTATTGCAGCATAATTTCGGAATTTGTCCATAGATATGTGGGAGAGTTAACTAGGCATAGATCCTTACTTACACGCGCTGCGAGTTCCGCTCCTAATAGGGCAGCACAGAGTTCCAGTCGAGGCAATGTTTAATTTTTCAATGGGGCGACACGAGACTTTGAACACAGCATTCTCACCAATAGCCTTTTGGGAGGATGCATAGAACGGAGGTACGCAACAGCCCCAAAAGCCCGTTCAGATGCGTAAGCGAAGACGTGTATTTGCACTGTCAAGGGAATCTGCTTATCAAACATGTGTCTGGGAATCTGAGTCTGATTTAATGATGATAGATTAGAACAGAATGATAGCCAGAACCTTTGTAAGTCGAAGAGTAGCTCCTCATGCCAAGACAGCTTTATTTCCCAAAGCTGCTGGATGAATAATTTTGCTACAACAACTACTGGTCCTAATATACCTAATAGGTCAAAGATTTGCACTAAATTTGACGTCACTACACGCTTGCTGATCACCGTTCCGTCAGAAACCTTTATCTTGATACAAAATGCATCTTCCTTTGGTTTCCATTTTAAGCCCAATGTTTTTATTGTCGATACTTCATCGCTGTCAAAGTTTAGATTTACTTCCTGACTTTCTTGAGAAATTCCTTGCAGAAGTTTTGGGTGATTTGCACACCACTTATGCGGTTTGAAAACGGCACAATTTAATAACGCTTCCTGATAGATCTCTGCGAACGTTCTGCATGAAGTGTTTTTCAAAATATTGTTCTGCTGTCGTGAAATTGTTGTTTTGAGAATCCTTGAGGTCATACAATTTCCAAAATCGCTCAATAAGTTCGTAGGGGACACATCGTTTTTATCATATATGGCACACGTTACAGAATTCCCAGCATGTTGATCAATTCGGCCGCATACTAACCGCCCGAACGCACTTTTTTTGTAATATGGGTAGATTTTCATCGAGCTTTATCTTCTCAGGTAGCATCAACTTTTGGTAGAATTCTGTTCCAAGTAAAACGTCTCTCTTGTCTGTTTTTGAAAATTCAGGATCTACTAGCTCAAGGTTTTTAGAAAGATGCCATTTTGAAGTGTTTTACGATTGTGACAATATGCAATACGCTGTGGAGACAATATTTTTGGCAAACTGAAAGTCTCCAAACGCGAAGAGAACTTGCAACTCAACGGATACAAAAGAAGTAGTTACATTTTTTTTAACGTATAGTCGTCCCAACATAATTGTGTCTGGTCGTGGAAGCGGATTCACGTCAAAAGACTTTGAAGAATTTTTAGAAAACCACAACATAGAGCACATTAAAATAGTGACCGGCTCTCTACAGGCAAATGGTCAAGTCTAGAGGGTCAACCGATGTCTCGGACCTAAGATAGCAAAATTAACAAGTGCTGGCACCCAAAATTCTTTAAATAAAATTTTACCTAAATTTGAATTTGCAATAAATAACACAATCCGTCGCAGCACTGGGACAACACCAAGTAGGCTGTTATTCGGAATAAACCAAAAGGGTAGTTGATTTTTTAAGAGAAAATTTGAAAGAAAATGATGAAGATCAAAATTTAAAAGAAATAAGAAATAACGCAGCGAGAAGAATAATAAAATCGTAAAAAAATAACGCAACAAAATGGTAGTTGATTTTTTAAGAGAAAATTTGAAAGAAAATGATGAAGATCGAAATTTAAAAGAAATAAGAAATAACGCAGCGAGAAGAATAATAAAATCGTAAAAAAATAACGCAAAAATAAAAGATCGACATAGAATTAAAAGCCAATATAAAATAGGGGATTATGTTACTCTCAGGAGTTATGTAAGCATTCCTGCCTGTAGAAAGATTATACCAAAATTGAAGGGACCATAAGTAGCTAAAATTCTTCCAAATGATAGATAACTAATTAATGACATAGAAGGATTTCAATTAACGAAGATACTATATTAGGGTATATGGGAAGCATCAAATATGAAAATTTGGATAAATTTCTAAATTAGTAAAGACTTTCCGTAAAAATTTGCAATCGAAACGATTGCAGGTCAGGATGGCCGAACTGTTATATGTAATGTGTAATATGTAATGTAACTAGTGACGACACATTTCGGCGCATCGAAACGAGGCGCACAAACTATTACATTATGTAGACACGACTTATGCATTTTTCTATTTATATTTATAAGTTTTCTCTTGTACACGAAACAATAAAGTACATATTTTTTTTAAGAACACGTATAGCATTCCCATAATTATGATGTAAAAAATAAACTTTCAAAATTACAATCACCCAGTATCACATTGCAGATAATCAGGTAGCGGCGAGCATTCAAGCACAGATCACATAACAAACACAAACCGGTTTTCTAGTACATAATCATAAGCAGAGGAGTTAAAGCGAGAACACACTTCCCGCGCAGCGGCAAGGCAACGCACGAACGCATGGAACAAAAATACAGCGAGAAGAATAAATTGAGCACAGTAACGCTCAGCAAGTCAGTCTTTCTTGAATCGTGGTATCAGCAGGAACTAGTGGTAGGCCCCTTTCCCTCTCCCTCTCTCCCTTCTATTCTTTGTTCTCCGTAGCCGCTCTCGCTGAGTTCGACTTGTCGATTTGCTATGGAATCGCTCGTCGTTCTCTTCGTTAGCCGCTCTCGTGGAGTTCAACTTGTCGATTTGCTATGGAATCGCTTGTTGTTCTCTGAGGAACAGCCCTCCCTTTCCCTCTCCCTCTCTCCCTTCTATTCTTTGTTCTCCGTAGCCGCTCTCGCTGAGTTCGACTTGTCGATTTGCTATGGAATCGCTCGTCGTTCTCTTCGTTAGCCGCTCTCGCGGTGTTCAACTTGTCGATTTGTTATGTAATCGCTTGTTGTTCTCTGAGGAACAGCCCTCCCTTTCCCTCTCCCTCTCTCCCTTCTATTCTTTGTTCTCCGTAGCCGCTCTCGCTGAGTTCGACTTGTCGATTTGCTATAGAATCGCTCGTCGTTCTCTTCGTTAACCGCTCTCGTGGAGTTCAACTTGTCGATTTGCTATGGAATCGCTTGTTGTTCTCTGAGGAACAGCCCTCCCTTTCCCTCTCCCTCTCTCCCTTCTATTCTTTGCTCTCCGTAGCCGCTCTCGCTAAGTTCGACTTGTCGATTTGCTATGGAATCGCTCGTCGTTCTCTTCGTTAGCCGCTCTCGCGGTGTTCAACTTGTCGATTTGCTATGGAATCGCTTGTTGTTCTCTGAGGAACAGCCCTCCCTTTCCCTCTCCCTCTCTCCCTTCTATTCTTTGTTCTCCGTAGCCGCTCTCGCTGAGTTCGACTTGTCGATTTGCTATGGAATCGCTCGTCGTTCTCTTCGTTAGCCGCTCTCGCGGAGTTCAACTTGTCGATTTGCTATGGAATCGCTTGTTGTTCTCTGAGGAACAGCCCTCCCTTTCCCTCTCCCTCTCTCCCTTCTATTCTTTGTTCTCCGTAGCCACTCTCGCTGAGTTCGACATGTCGATTTGCTATGGAATCGCTTGTCCTTCTCTTTGTTAGCCGCTCTCGCGGAGTTCAACTTGTCGATTTGCTATGGAATCGCTTGTTGTTCTCCGAGGAACAGCCCTCCCTTTCCCTCTCCCTCTCTCCATTCTGTTCTTTGTTCTCCGTAGCCGCTCTCGCTGAGTTTGACTTGTCGATTTGCTATGAAATCGCTCGTCGTTCTCTTCTTTAGCCGCTCTCGCGGAGTTCAACTTGTCGATTTGCTATGGAATCGCTTGTTGTTCTCTGAGGAACAGCTCTCCCTTTCCCTCTCCCTCTCTCCCTTTTATTTTTTTTCTCCGTAGCCGCTCTCGCTGAGTTCGACTTGTCGATTTGCTATGGAATCGCTCGTCGTTCTCTTCGTTAGCCGCTCTCGCGGAGTTCAACTTGTCGATTTGCTATGGAATCGCTTGTTGTTCTCTGAGGAACAGCCCTCCCTTTCCCTCTCCCTCCCTCCCTTCTGTTCTTTGTTCTCCATAGCCGCTCTCGCTGAGTTCGACTTGTCGATTTGCTATGGAATCGCTCGTCGTTCTCTTCGTTAGCCGCTCTCGCGCAGTTCAACTTGTCGATTTGCTATGGAATCGCTTGTTGTTCTCTGAGGAACAGCCCTCCCTTTCCCTCTCCCTCCCTCCCTTCTGTTCTTTGTTCTCCGTAGCCGCTCTCGCTGAGTTCGACTTGTCGATTTGCTATGGAATCGCTCGTCGTTCTCTTCGTTAGCCGCTCTCGCGGAGTTCAACTTGTCGATTTGCTATGGAATCGCTTGTTGTTCTAAGAGGAACAGCCCTCCCTTTCCCTCTCCCTATCTCCCTTCTATTCTTTGTTCTCCGTAGCCGCTCTCGCTGAGTTCGACTTGCCGATTTGCTATGGAATCGCTTGTTGTTCTCTGAGGAACAGCCCTCCCTTTCCCTCTCCCTCTCTCCCTTCTATTCTTTGTTCTCCGTAGCCACTCTCGCTGAGTTCGACATGTCGAGTTGCTATGGAATTGCTTGTCCTTCTCTTTGTGAGCCGCTCTCGCGGAGTTCAACTTGTCGATTTGCTATGGAATCGCTTGTTGTTCTCCGAGGAACAGCCCTCCCTTTCCCTCTCCCTATCTCCATTCTGTTCTTTGTTCTCCGTAGCCGCTCTCGCTGAGTTTGACTTGTCGATTTGCTATGAAATCGCTCGTCGTTCTCTTCTTTAGCCGCTCTCGCGGAGTTCAACTTGTCGATTTGCTATGGAATCGCTTGTTGTGCTCTGAGGAACAGCTCTCCCTTTCCCTCTCCCTCTCTCCCTTTTATTCTTTTTTCTCCGTAGCCGCTCTCGCTGAGTTCGACTTGTCGATTTGCTATGGAATCGCTCGTCGTTCTCTTCGTTAGCCGCTCTCGCGGAGATCAACTTGTCGATTTGCTATGGAATCGCTTGTTTTTCTCTGAGGAACAGCCCTCCCTTTCCCTCTCCCTCCCTCCCTTCTGTTCTTTGTTCTCCATAGCCGCTCTCGCTGAGTTCGACTTGTCGATTTGCTATGGAATCGCTCGTCGTTCTCTTCGTTAGCCGCTCTCGCGGAGTTCAACTTGTCGATTTGCTATGGAATCGCTTGTTGTTCTCTGAGGAACAGCCCTCCCTTTCCCTCTCCCTCCCTCCATTCAATTCTTTGTTCTCCGTAGCCGCTCTCGCTAAGTTTAACTTGTCGTTTTGCTATGGAATCGCTCGTCGTTCTCTTCTTTAGCAGCTTTCGCGGAGTTCAAGTTGTCGATTTGCTATGGAATCGCTTGTTGTTCTCTGAGGAACAGCCCTCCCTTTCCCTCTCCCTCTCTCCCTTTTATTCTTTGTTCTCCGTAGCCGCTCTCACTGAGTTCGACTTGTCGATTTGTTATGGAATCGCTCGTCGTTCTCTTCGTTAGCCGCTCTCGAGGAGTTCAACTTGTCGATTTGCTATGGAATCGCTTGTTGTTCTCTGAGGAACAGCCCTCCCTTTCCCTCTCCCTCTCTCCCTTCTATTCTTTGCTCTCCGTAGCCGCTCTCGCTAAGTTCGACTTGTCGATTTGCTATGGAATCGCTCGTCGTTCTCTTCGTTAGCCGCTCTCGCGGTGTTCAACTTGTCGATTTGCTATGGAATCGCTTGTTGTTCTCTGAGGAACAGCCCTCCCTTTCCCTCTCCCTCTCTCCCTTCTATTCTTTGTTCTCCGTAGCCGCTCTCGCTGTGTTCGACTTGTCGATTTGCTATGGAATCGCTCGTCGTTCTCTTCGTTAGCCGCTCTCGCGGAGTTCAACTTGTCGATTTGCTATGGAATCGCTTGTTGTTCTCTGAGGAACAGCCCTCCCTTTCCCTCTCCCTCTCTCCCTTCTATTCTTTGTTCTCCGTAGCCACTCTCGCTGAGTTCGACATGTCGATTTGCTATGGAATCGCTTGTCCTTCTCTTTGTTAGCCGCTCTCGCGGAGTTCAACTTGTCGATTTGCTATGGAATCGCTTGTTGTTCTCCGAGGAACAGCCCTCCCTTTCCCTTTCCCTCTCCCTCTCTCCATTCTGTTCTTTGTTCTCCGTAGCCGCTCTCGCTGAGTTTGACTTGTCGATTTGCTATGAAATCGCTCGTCGTTCTCTTCTTTAGCCGCTCTCGCGGAGTTCAACTTGTCGATTTGCTATGGAATCGCTTGTTGTTCTCTGAGGAACAGCTCTCCCTTTCCCTCTCCCTCTCTCCCTTTTATTTTTTTTCTCCGTAGCCGCTCTCGCTGAGTTCGACTTGTCGATTTGCTATGGAATCGCTCGTCGTTCTCTTCGTTAGCCGCTCTCGCGGAGTTCAACTTGTCGATTTGCTATGGAATCGCTTGTTGTTCTCTGAGGAACAGCCCTCCCTTTCCCTCTCCCTCCCTCCCTTCTGTTCTTTGTTCCCCGTAGCCGCTCTCGCTGAGTTCGACTTGTCGATTTGCTATGGAATCGCTCGTCGTTCTCTTCGTTAGCCGCTCTCGCGGAGTTCAACTTGTCGATTTGCTATGGAATCGCTTGTTGTTCTAAGAGGAACAGCCTTCCCTTTCCCTCTCCCTATCTCCCTTCTATTCTTTGTTCTCCGTAGCCGCTCTCGCTGAGTTCGACTTGTCGATTTGCTATGGAATCGCTTGTTGTTCTCTGAGGAACAGCCCTCCCTTTCCCTCTCCCTCTCTCCCTTCTATTCTTTGTTCTCCGTAGCCACTCTCGCTGAGTTCGACATGTCGATTTGCTATGGAATCGCTTGTCCTTCTCTTTGTTAGCCGCTCTCGCGGAGTTCAACTTGTCGATTTGCTATGGAATCGCTTGTTGTTCTCCGAGGAACAGCCCTCCCTATCCCTCTCCCTCTCTCCATTCTGTTATTTGTTCTCCGTAGCCGCTCTCTCTCTGAGTTTGACTTGTCGATTTGCTATGAAATCGCTCGTCGTTCTCTTCTTTAGCCGCTCTCGCGGAGTTCAACCTGTCGATTTGCTATGGAATCGCTTGTTGTTCTCTGAGGAACAGCCCTCCCTTTCCCTCTCCCTCCCTCCCTTCTGTTCTTTGTTCTCCATAGCCGCTCTCGCTGAGTTCGACTTGTCCATTTGCTATGGAATCGCTCGTCGTTCTCTTCGTTAGCCGCTCTCGCGGAGTTCAACTTGTCGATTTGCTATGGAATCGCTTGTTGTTCTCTGAGGAACAGCCCTCCCTTTCCCTCTCCCTCCCTCCCTTCTGTTCTTTGTTCTCCATAGCCGCTCTCGCTGAGTTCGACTTGTCGATTTGCTATGGAATCGCTCGTCGTTCTCTTCGTTAGCCGCTCTCGCGGAGTTCAACTTGTCGATTTGCTATGGAATCGCTTGTTGTTCTAAGAGGAACAGCCCTCCCTTTCCCTCTCCCTCTCTCCCTTTTATTCTTTTTTCTCCGTAGCCGCTCTCGCTGAGTTCGACTTGTCGATTTGCTATGGAATCGCTCGTCGTTCTCTTCTTTAGCCGCTCTCGCGGAGTTCAACTTGTCGATTTGCTATGGAATCGCTTGTTGTTCTCTGAGGAACAGCCCTCCCTTTCCCTCTCCCTCCCTCCCTTCTGTTCTTTGTTCTCCATAGCCGCTCTCGCTGAGTTCGACTTGTCGATTTGCTATGGAATCGCTCGTCGTTCTCTTCGTTAGCCGCTCTCGCGGAGTTCAACTTGTCGATTTGCTATGGAATCGCTTGTTGTTCTAAGAGGAACAGCCCTCCCTTTCCCTCTCCCTCTCTCCATTCAATTCTTTGTTCTCCGTAGCCGCTCTCGCTGAGTTTGACTTGTCGTTTTGCTATGGAATCGCTCGTCGTTCTCTTCTTTAGCAGCTTTCGCGGAGTTCAACTTGTCGTTTTGCTATGGAATCGCTTGTTGTTTTCTGAGGAACAGCCCTCCCTTTCCCTCTCCCTCTCTCCCTTTTATTCTTTGTTCTCCGTAGCCGCTCTCGCTGAGTTCGACTTGTCGATTTGCTATGGAATCGCTCGTCGTTCTCTTCGTTAGCCGCTCTCGCGGAGTTCAACTTGTCGATTTGCTATGGAATCGCTTGTTGTTCTCTGAGGAACAGCCCTCCCTTTCCCTCTCCCTCTCTCCTTTCTATTCTTTGTTCTCCGTAGCCGCTCTCGCTGTGTTCGACTTGTCGATTTGCTATGGAATCGCTCGTCGTTCTCTTCGTTAGCCGCTCTCGCGGAGTTCAACTTGTCGATTTGCTATGGAATCGCTTGTTGTTCTCTGAGGAACAGCCCTCCCTTTCCCTCTCCCTCTCTCCCTTCTATTCTTTGTTCTCCGTAGCCACTCTCGCTGAGTTCGACATGTCGATTTGCTATGGAATCGCTTGTCCTTCTCTTTGTTAGCCGCTCTCGCGGAGTTCAACTTGTCGATTTGCTATGGAATCGCTTGTTGTTCTCCGAGGAACAGCCCTCCCTTTCCCTTTCCCTCTCCCTCTCTCCATTCTGTTCTTTGTTCTCCGTAGCCGCTCTCGCTGAGTTTGACTTGTCGATTTGCTATGAAATCGCTCGTCGTTCTCTTCTTTAGCCGCTCTCGCGGAGTTCAACTTGTCGATTTGCTATGGAATCGCTTGTTGTTCTCTGAGGAACAGCTCTCCCTTTCCCTCTCCCTCTCTCCCTTTTATTTTTTTTCTCCGTAGCCGCTCTCGCTGAGTTCGACTTGTCGATTTGCTATGGAATCGCTCGTCGTTCTCTTCGTTAGCCGCTCTCGCGGAGTTCAACTTGTCGATTTGCTATGGAATCGCTTGTTGTTCTCTGAGGAACAGCCCTCCCTTTCCCTCTCCCTCCCTCCCTTCTGTTCTTTGTTCTCCATAGCCGCTCTCGCTGAGTTCGACTTGTCGATTTGCTATGGAATCGCTCGTCGTTCTCTTCGTTAGCCGCTCTCGCGGAGTTCAACTTGTCGATTTGCTATGGAATCGCTTGTTGTTCTCTGAGGAACAGCCCTCCCTTTCCCTCTCCCTCCCTCCCTTCTGTTCTTTGTTCTCCGTAGCCGCTCTCGCTGAGTTCGACTTGTCGATTTGCTATGGAATCGCTCGTCGTTCTCTTCGTTAGCCGCTCTCGCGGAGTTCAACTTGTCGATTTGCTATGGAATCGCTTGTTGTTCTAAGAGGAACAGCCCTCCCTTTCCCTCTCCCTATCTCCCTTCTATTCTTTGTTCTCCGTAGCCGCTCTCGCTGAGTTCGACTTGCCGATTTGCTATGGAATCGCTTGTTGTTCTCTGAGGAACAGCCCTCCCTTTCCCTCTCCCTCTCTCCCTTCTATTCTTTGTTCTCCGTAGCCACTCTCGCTGAGTTCGACATGTCGAGTTGCTATGGAATTGCTTGTCCTTCTCTTTGTGAGCCGCTCTCGCGGAGTTCAACTTGTCGATTTGCTATGGAATCGCTTGTTGTTCTCCGAGGAACAGCCCTCCCTTTCCCTCTCCCTATCTCCATTCTGTTCTTTGTTCTCCGTAGCCGCTCTCGCTGAGTTTGACTTGTCGATTTGCTATGAAATCGCTCGTCGTTCTCTTCTTTAGCCGCTCTCGCGGAGTTCAACTTGTCGATTTGCTATGGAATCGCTTGTTGTGCTCTGAGGAACAGCTCTCCCTTTCCCTCTCCCTCTCTCCCTTTTATTCTTTTTTCTCCGTAGCCGCTCTCGCTGAGTTCGACTTGTCGATTTGCTATGGAATCGCTCGTCGTTCTCTTCGTTAGCCGCTCTCGCGGAGTTCAACTTGTCGATTTGCTATGGAATCGCTTGTTTTTCTCTGAGGAACAGCCCTCCCTTTCCCTCTCCCTCCCTCCCTTCTGTTCTTTGTTCTCCATAGCCGCTCTCGCTGAGTTCGACTTGTCGATTTGCTATGGAATCGCTCGTCGTTCTCTTCGTTAGCCGCTCTCGCGGAGTTCAACTTGTCGATTTGCTATGGAATCGCTTGTTGTTCTCTGAGGAACAGCCCTCCCTTTCCCTCTCCCTCCCTCCATTCAATTCTTTGTTCTCCGTAGCCGCTCTCGCTAAGTTTAACTTGTCGTTTTGCTATGGAATCGCTCGTCGTTCTCTTCTTTAGCAGCTTTCGCGGAGTTCAAGTTGTCGATTTGCTATGGAATCGCTTGTTGTTCTCTGAGGAACAGCCCTCCCTTTCCCTCTCCCTCTCTCCCTTTTATTCTTTGTTCTCCGTAGCCGCTCTCACTGAGTTCGACTTGTCGATTTGTTATGGAATCGCTCGTCGTTCTCTTCGTTAGCCGCTCTCGAGGAGTTCAACTTGTCGATTTGCTATGGAATCGCTTGTTGTTCTCTGAGGAACAGCCCTCCCTTTCCCTCTCCCTCTCTCCCTTCTATTCTTTGCTCTCCGTAGCCGCTCTCGCTAAGTTCGACTTGTCGATTTGCTATGGAATCGCTCGTCGTTCTCTTCGTTAGCCGCTCTCGCGGTGTTCAACTTGTCGATTTGCTATGGAATCGCTTGTTGTTCTCTGAGGAACAGCCCTCCCTTTCCCTCTCCCTCTCTCCCTTCTATTCTTTGTTCTCCGTAGCCGCTCTCGCTGTGTTCGACTTGTCGATTTGCTATGGAATCGCTCGTCGTTCTCTTCGTTAGCCGCTCTCGCGGAGTTCAACTTGTCGATTTGCTATGGAATCGCTTGTTGTTCTCTGAGGAACAGCCCTCCCTTTCCCTCTCCCTCTCTCCCTTCTATTCTTTGTTCTCCGTAGCCACTCTCGCTGAGTTCGACATGTCGATTTGCTATGGAATCGCTTGTCCTTCTCTTTGTTAGCCGCTCTCGCGGAGTTCAACTTGTCGATTTGCTATGGAATCGCTTGTTGTTCTCCGAGGAACAGCCCTCCCTTTCCCTTTCCCTCTCCCTCTCTCCATTCTGTTCTTTGTTCTCCGTAGCCGCTCTCGCTGAGTTTGACTTGTCGATTTGCTATGAAATCGCTCGTCGTTCTCTTCTTTAGCCGCTCTCGCGGAGTTCAACTTGTCGATTTGCTATGGAATCGCTTGTTGTTCTCTGAGGAACAGCTCTCCCTTTCCCTCTCCCTCTCTCCCTCTTATTTTTTTTCTCCGTAGCCGCTCTCGCTGAGTTCGACTTGTCGATTTGCTATGGAATCGCTCGTCGTTCTCTTCGTTAGCCGCTCTCGCGGAGTTCAACTTGTCGATTTGCTATGGAATCGCTTGTTGTTCTCTGAGGAACAGCCCTCCCTTTCCCTCTCCCTCCCTCCCTTCTGTTCTTTGTTCCCCGTAGCCGCTCTCGCTGAGTTCGACTTGTCGATTTGCTATGGAATCGCTCGTCGTTCTCTTCGTTAGCCGCTCTCGCGGAGTTCAACTTGTCGATTTGCTATGGAATCGCTTGTTGTTCTAAGAGGAACAGCCTTCCCTTTCCCTCTCCCTATCTCCCTTCTATTCTTTGTTCTCCGTAGCCGCTCTCGCTGAGTTCGACTTGTCGATTTGCTATGGAATCGCTTGTTGTTCTCTGAGGAACAGCCCTCCCTTTCCCTCTCCCTCTCTCCCTTCTATTCTTTGTTCTCCGTAGCCACTCTCGCTGAGTTCGACTTGTCGATTTGCTATGGAATCGCTTGTCCTTCTCTTTGTTAGCCGCTCTCGCGGAGTTCAACTTGTCGATTTGCTATGGAATCGCTTGTTGTTCTCCGAGGAACAGCCCTCCCTATCCCTCTCCCTCTCTCCATTCTGTTATTTGTTCTCCGTAGCCGCTCTCTCTCTGAGTTTGACTTGTCGATTTGCTATGAAATCGCTCGTCGTTCTCTTCTTTAGCCGCTCTCGCGGAGTTCAACTTGTCGATTTGCTATGGAATCGCTTGTTGTTCTCTGAGGAACAGCTCTCCCTTTCCCTCTCCCTCTCTCCCTTTTATTTTTTTTCTCCGTAGCCGCTCTCGCTGAGTTCGACTTGTCGATTTGCTATGGAATCGCTTGTCCTTCTCTTTGTTAGCCGCTCTCGCGGAGTTCAACTTGTCGATTTGCTATGGAATCGCTTGTTGTTCTCTGAGGAACAGCCCTCCCTTTCCCTCTCCCTCTCTCCCTTCTATTCTTTGTTCTCCGTAGCCACTCTCGCTGAGTTCGACATGTCGATTTGCTATGGAATCGCTTGTCCTTCTCTTTGTTAGCCGCTCTCGCGGAGTTCAACTTGTCGATTTGCTATGGAATCGCTTGTTGTTCTCCGAGGAACAGCCCTCCCTTTCCCTTTCCCTCTCCCTCTCTCCATTCTGTTCTTTGTTCTCCGTAGCCGCTCTCGCTGAGTTTGACTTGTCGATTTGCTATGAAATCGCTCGTCGTTCTCTTCTTTAGCCGCTCTCGCGGAGTTCAACTTGTCGATTTGCTATGGAATCGCTTGTTGTTCTCTGAGGAACAGCTCTCCCTTTCCCTCTCCCTCTCTCCCTTTTATTTTTTTTCTCCGTAGCCGCTCTCGCTGAGTTCGACTTGTCGATTTGCTATGGAATCGCTTGTCCTTCTCTTTGTTAGCCGCTCTCGCGGAGTTCAAATTGTCGATTTGCTATGGAATCGCTTGTTGTTCTCTGAGGAACAGCCCTCCCTTTCCCTCTCCCTCTCTCCCTTCTATTCTTTGTTCTCCGTAGCCACTCTCGCTGAGTTCGACATGTCGATTTGCTATGGAATCGCTTGTCCTTCTCTTTGTTAGCCGCTCTCGCGGAGTTCAACTTGTCGATTTGCTATGGAATCGCTTGTTGTTCTCCGAGGAACAGCCCTCCCTTTCCCTTTCCCTCTCCCTCTCTCCCTTCTATTCTTTGTTCTCCGTAGCCACTCTCGCTGAGTTCGACTTGTCGATTTGCTATGGAATCGCTTGTCCTTCTCTTTGTTAGCCGCTCTCGCGGAGTTCAACTTGTCGATTTGCTATGGAATCGCTTGTTGTTCTCTGAGGAACAGCCCTCCCTTTCCCTCTCCCTCTCTCCCTTCTATTCTTTGTTCTCCGTAGCCACTCTCGCTGAGTTCGACATGTCGATTTGCTATGGAATCGCTTGTCCTTCTCTTTGTTAGCCGCTCTCGCGGAGTTCAACTTGTCGATTTGCTATGGAATCGCTTGTTGTTCTCCGAGGAACAGCCCTCCCTTTCCCTTTCCCTCTCCCTCTCTCCATTCTGTTCTTTGTTCTCCGTAGCCGCTCTCGCTGAGTTTGACTTGTCGATTTGCTATGAAATCGCTCGTCGTTCTCTTCTTTAGCCGCTCTCGCGGAGTTCAACTTGTCGATTTGCTATGGAATCGCTTGTTGTTCTCTGAGGAACAGCTCTCCCTTTCCCTCTCCCTCTCTCCCTTTTATTTTTTTTCTCCGTAGCCGCTCTCGCTGAGCTCGACTTGTCGATTTGCTATGGAATCGCTCGTCGTTCTCTTCGTTAGCCGCTCTCGCGGAGTTCAACTTGTCGATTTGCTATGGAATCGCTTGTTGTTCTCTGAGGAACAGCCCTCCCTTTCCCTCTCCCTCCCTCCCTTCTGTTCTTTGTTCCCCGTAGCCGCTCTCGCTGAGTTCGACTTGTCGATTTGCTATGGAATCGCTCGTCGTTCTCTTCGTTAGCCGCTCTCGCGGAGTTCAACTTGTCGATTTGCTATGGAATCGCTTGTTGTTCTAAGAGGAACAGCCTTCCCTTTCCCTCTCCCTATCTCCCTTCTATTCTTTGTTCTCCGTAGCCGCTCTCGCTGAGTTCGACTTGTCGATTTGCTATGGAATCGCTTGTTGTTCTCTGAGGAACAGCCCTCCCTTTCCCTCTCCCTCTCTCCCTTCTATTCTTTGTTCTCCGTAGCCACTCTCGCTGAGTTCGACTTGTCGATTTGCTATGGAATCGCTTGTCCTTCTCTTTGTTAGCCGCTCTCGCGGAGTTCAACTTGTCGATTTGCTATGGAATCGCTTGTTGTTCTCTGAGGAACAGCCCTCCCTTTCCCTCTCCCTCCCTCCCTTCTGTTCTTTGTTCTCCATAGCCGCTCTCGCTGAGTTCGACTTGTCCATTTGCTATGGAATCGCTCGTCGTTCTCTTCGTTAGCCGCTCTCGCGGAGTTCAACTTGTCGATTTGCTATGGAATCGCTTGTTGTTCTCTGAGGAACAGCCCTCCCTTTCCCTCTCCCTCCCTCCCTTCTGTTCTTTGTTCTCCATAGCCGCTCTCGCTGAGTTCGACTTGTCGATTTGCTATGGAATCGCTCGTCGTTCTCTTCGTTAGCCGCTCTCGCGGAGTTCAACTTGTCGATTTGCTATGGAATCGCTTGTTGTTCTAAGAGGAACAGCCCTCCCTTTCCCTCTCCCTCTCTCCCTTTTATTCTTTTTTCTCCGTAGCCGCTCTCGCTGAGTTCGACTTGTCGATTTGCTATGGAATCGCTCGTCGTTCTCTTCGTTAGCCGCTCTCGCGGAGTTCAACTTGTCGATTTGCTATGGAATCGCTTGTTGTTCTCTGAGGAACAGCCCTCCCTTTCCCTCTCCCTCCCTCCCTTCTGTTCTTTGTTCTCCATAGCCGCTCTCGCTGAGTTCGACTTGTCGATTTGCTATGGAATCGCTCGTCGTTCTCTTCGTTAGCCGCTCTCGCGGAGTTCAACTTGTCGATTTGCTATGGAATCGCTTGTTGTTCTAAGAGGAACAGCCCTCCCTTTCCCTCTCCCTCTCTCCATTCAATTCTTTGTTCTCCGTAGCCGCTCTCGCTGAGTTTGACTTGTCGTTTTGCTATGGAATCGCTCGTCGTTCTCTTCTTTAGCAGCTTTCGCGGAGTTCAACTTGTCGTTTTGCTATGGAATCGCTTGTTGTTTTCTGAGGAACAGCCCTCCCTTTCCCTCTCCCTCTCTCCCTTTTATTCTTTGTTCTCCGTAGCCGCTCTCGCTGAGTTCGACTTGTCGATTTGCTATGGAATCGCTCGTCGTTCTCTTCGTTAGCCGCTCTCGCGGAGTTCAACTTGTCGATTTGCTATGGAATCGCTTGTTGTTCTCTGAGGAACAGCCCTCCCTTTCCCTCTCCCTCTCTCCCTTCTATTCTTTGTTCTCCGTAGCCGCTCTCGCTGTGTTCGACTTGTCGATTTGCTATGGAATCGCTCGTCGTTCTCTTCGTTAGCCGCTCTCGCGGAGTTCAACTTGTCGATTTGCTATGGAATCGCTTGTTGTTCTCTGAGGAACAGCCCTCCCTTTCCCTCTCCCTCTCTCCCTTCTATTCTTTGTTCTCCGTAGCCACTCTCGCTGAGTTCGACATGTCGATTTGCTATGGAATCGCTTGTCCTTCTCTTTGTTAGCCGCTCTCGCGGAGTTCAACTTGTCGATTTGCTATGGAATCGCTTGTTGTTCTCTGAGGAACAGCCCTCCCTTTCCCTCTCCCTCCCTCCCTTCTGTTCTTTGTTCTCCGTAGCCGCTCTCGCTGAGTTCGACTTGTCGATTTGCTATGGAATCGCTCGTCGTTCTCTTCGTTAGCCGCTCTCGCGGAGTTCAACTTGTCGATTTGCTATGGAATCGCTTGTTGTTCTAAGAGGAACAGCCTTCCCTTTCCCTCTCCCTATCTCCCTTCTATTCTTTGTTCTCCGTAGCCGCTCTCGCTGAGTTCGACTTGTCGATTTGCTATGGAATCGCTTGTTGTTCTCTGAGGAACAGCCCTCCCTTTCCCTCTCCCTCTCTCCCTTCTATTCTTTGTTCTCCGTAGCCACTCTCGCTGAGTTCGACATGTCGATTTGCTATGGAATCGCTTGTCCTTCTCTTTGTTAGCCGCTCTCGCGGAGTTCAACTTGTCGATTTGCTATGGAATCGCTTGTTGTTCTCCGAGGAACAGCCCTCCCTTTCCCTCTCCCTCTCTCCATTCTGTTATTTGTTCTCCGTAGCCGCTATCTCTCTGAGTTTGACTTGTCGATTTGCTATGAAATCGCTCGTCGTTCTCTTCGTTAGCCGCTCTCGAGGAGTTCAACTTGTCGATTTGCTATGGAATCGCTTGTTGTTCTAAGAGGAACAGCCTTCCCTTTCCCTCTCCCTATCTCCCTTCTATTCTTTGTTCTCCGTAGCCGCTCTCGCTGAGTTCGACTTGTCGATTTGCTATGGAATCGCTTGTTGTTCTCTGAGGAACAGCCCTCCCTTTCCCTCTCCCTCTCTCCCTTCTATTCTTTGTTCTCCGTAGCCGCTCTCACTGAGTTCGACTTGTCGATTTGTTATGGAATCGCTCGTCGTTCTCTTCGTTAGCCGCTCTCGAGGAGTTCAACTTGTCGATTTGCTATGAAATCGCTTGTTGTTCTCTGAGGAACAGCCCTCCCTTTCCCTCTCCCTCTCTCCCTTCTATTCTTTGCTCTCCGTAGCCGCTCTCGCTAAGTTCGACTTGTCGATTTGCTATGGAATCGCTCGTCGTTCTCTTCGTTAGCCGCTCTCGCGGTGTTCAACTTGTCGATTTGCTATGGAATCGCTTGTTGTTCTCTGAGGAACAGCCCTCCCTTTCCCTCTCCTTCTCTCCCTTCTATTCTTTGTTCTCCGTAGCCGCTCTCGCTGTGTTCGACTTGTCGATTTGCTATGGAATCGCTCGTCGTTCTCTTCGTTAGCCGCTCTCGCGGAGTTCAACTTGTCGATTTGCTATGGAATCGCTTGTTGTTCTCTGAGGAACAGCCCTCCCTTTCCCTCTCCCTCCCTCCCTTCTGTTCTTTGTTCTCCGTAGCCGCTCTCGCTGAGTTCGACTTGTCGATTTGCTATGGAATCGCTCGTCGTTCTCTTCGTTAGCCGCTCTCGCGGAGTTCAACTTGTCGATTTGCTATGGAATCGCTTGTTGTTCTAAGAGGAACAGCCTTCCCTTTCCCTCTCCCTATCTCCCTTCTATTCTTTGTTCTCCGTAGCCGCTCTCGCTGAGTTCGACTTGTCGATTTGCTATGGAATCGCTTGTTGTTCTCTGAGGAACAGCCCTCCCTTTCCCTCTCCCTCTCTCCCTTCTATTCTTTGTTCTCCGTAGCCGCTCTCACTGAGTTCGACTTGTCGATTTGTTATGGAATCGCTCGTCGTTCTCTTCGTTAGCCGCTCTCGAGGAGTTCAACTTGTCGATTTGCTATGAAATCGCTTGTTGTTCTCTGAGGAACAGCTCTCCCTTTCCCTCTCCCTTCCTCCCTTCTGTTCTTTGTTCTCCGTAGCCGCTCTCGCTGAGTTCGACTTGTCGATTTGCTATGGAATCGCTCGTCGTTCTCTTCGTTAGCCGCTCTCGCGGAGTTCAACTTATCGATTTGCTATGGAATCGCTTGTTGTTCTAAGAGGAACAGCCTTCCCTTTCCCTCTCCCTATCTCCCTTCTATTCTTTGTTCTCCGTAGCCGCTCTCGCTGAGTTCGACTTGTCGATTTGCTATGGAATCGCTTGTTGTTCTCTGAGGAACAGCCCTCCCTTTCCCTCTCCCTCTCTCCCTTCTATTCTTTGTTCTCCGTAGCCACTCTCGCTGAGTTCGACATGTCGATTTGCTATGGAATCGCTTGTCCTTCTCTTTGTTAGCCGCTCTCGCGGAGTTCAACCTGTCGATTTGCTATGGAATCGCTTGTTGTTCTCTGAGGAACAGCCCTCCCTTTCCCTCTCCCTCCCTCCCTTCTGTTCTTTGTTCTCCATAGCCGCTCTCGCTGAGTTCGACTTGTCCATTTGCTATGGAATCGCTCGTCGTTCTCTTCGTTAGCCGCTCTCGCGGAGTTCAACTTGTCGATTTGCTATGGAATCGCTTGTTGTTCTCTGAGGAACAGCCCTCCCTTTCCCTCTCCCTCCCTCCCTTCTGTTCTTTGTTCTCCATAGCCGCTCTCGCTGAGTTCGACTTGTCGATTTGCTATGGAATCGCTCGTCGTTCTCTTCGTTAGCCGCTCTCGCGTAGTTCAACTTGTCGATTTGCTATGGAATCGCTTGTTGTTCTAAGAGGAACAGCCCTCCCTTTCCCTCTCCCTCTCTCCCTTTTATTCTTTTTTCTCCGTAGCCGCTCTCGCTGAGTTCGACTTGTCGATTTGCTATGGAATCGCTCGTCGTTCTCTTCGTTAGCCGCTCTCGCGGAGTTCAACTTGTCGATTTGCTATGGAATCGCTTGTTGTTCTCTGAGGAACAGCCCTCCCTTTCCCTCTCCCTCCCTCCCTTCTGTTCTTTGTTCTCCATAGCCGCTCTCGCTGAGTTCGACTTGTCGATTTGCTATGGAATCGCTCGTCGTTCTCTTCGTTAGCCGCTCTCGCGGAGTTCAACTTGTCGATTTGCTATGGAATCGCTTGTTGTTCTAAGAGGAACAGCCCTCCCTTTCCCTCTCCCTCTCTCCCTTCTATTCTTTGTTCTCCGTAGCTGCTCTCGCTGAGTTCTACATGTCGATTTGCTATGGAATCGCTCGTCGTTCTCTTCGTTAGCCGCTCTCGCGGAGTTCAACTTGTCGATTTGCTATGGAATCGCTTGTTGTTCTCTGAGGAACAGCCCTCCCTTTCCCTCTCCCTCCCTCCCTTCTGTTCTTTGTTCTCCATAGCCGCTCTCGCTGAGTTCGACTTGTCGATTTGCTATGGAATCGCTCGTCGTTCTCTTCGTTAGCCGCTCTCGCGGAGTTCAACTTGTCGATTTGCTATGGAATCGCTTGTTTTTCTAAGAGGAACAGCCTTCCCTTTCCCTCTCCCTATCTCCCTTCTATTCTTTGTTCTCCGTAGCCGCTCTCGCTGAGTTCGACTTGTCGATTTGCTATGGAATCGCTCGTCGTTCTCTTCGTTAGCCGCTCTCGCGGAGTTCAACTTGTCGATTTGCTATGGAATCGCTTGTTGTTCTCTGAGGAACAGCCCTCCCTTTCCCTCTCCCTCCCTCCCTTCTGTTCTTTGTTCTCCATAGCCGCTCTCGCTGAGTTCGACTTGTCGATTTGCTATGGAATCGCTCGTCGTTCTCTTCGTTAGCCGCTCTCGCGGAGTTCAACTTGTCGATTTGCTATGGAATCGCTTGTTGTTCTCTGAGGAACAGCCCTCCCTTTCCCTCTCCCTCCCTCCCTTCTGTTCTTTGTTCTCCATAGCCGCTCTCGCTGAGTTCGACTTGTCGATTTGCTATGGAATCGCTCGTCGTTCTCTTCGTTAGCCGCTCTCGCGGAGTTCAACTTGTCGATTTGCTATGGAATCGCTTGTTGTTCTCTGAGGAACAGCCCTCCCTTTCCCTCTCCCTCCCTCCCTTCTGTTCTTTGTTCTCCATAGCCGCTCTCGCTGAGTTCGACTTGTCGATTTGCTATGGAATCGCTCGTCGTTCTCTTCGTTAGCCGCTCTCGCGGAGTTCAACTTGTCGATTTGCTATGGAATCGCTTGTTGTTCTAAGAGGAACAGCCTTCCCTTTCCCTCTCCCTATCTCCCTTCTATTCTTTGTTCTCCGTAGCCGCTCTCGCTGAGTTCGACTTGTCGATTTGCTATGGAATCGCTCGTCGTTCTCTTCGTTAGCCGCTCTCGCGGAGTTCAACTTGTCGATTTGCTATGGAATCGCTTGTTGTTCTAAGAGGAACAGCCTTCCCTTTCCCTCTCCCTATCTCCCTTCTATTCTTTGTTCTCCGTAGCCGCTCTCGCTGAGTTCGACTTGTCGAATTGCTATGGAATCGCTCGTCGTTCTCTTCGTTAGCCGCTCTCGCGGAGTTCAACTTGTCGATTTGCTATGGAATCGCTTGTTGTTCTAAGAGGAACAGCCCTCCCTTTCCCTCTCCCTCTCTCCCTTTTATTCTTTTTTCTCCGTAGCCGCTCTCGCTGAGTTCGACTTGTCGATTTGCTATGGAATCGCTCGTCGTTCTCTTCGTTAGCCGCTCTCGCGGAGTTCAACTTGTCGATTTGCTATGGAATCGCTTGTTGTTCTCTGAGGAACAGCCCTCCCTTTCCCTCTCCCTCCCTCCCTTCTGTTCTTTGTTCTCCATAGCCGCTCTCGCTGAGTTCGACTTGTCGATTTGCTATGGAATCGCTCGTCGTTCTCTTCGTTAGCCGCTCTCGCGGAGTTCAACTTGTCGATTTGCTATGGAATCGCTTGTTGTTCTAAGAGGAACAGCCTTCCCTTTCCCTCTCCCTATCTCCCTTCTATTCTTTGTTCTCCGTAGCCGCTCTCGCTGAGTTCGACTTGTCGATTTGCTATGGAATCGCTCGTCGTTCTCTTCGTTAGCCGCTCTCGCGGAGTTCAACTTGTCGATTTGCTATGGAATCGCTTGTTGTTCTCTGAGGAACAGCCCTCCCTTTCCCTCTCCCTCCCTCCCTTCTGTTCTTTGTTCTCCATAGCCGCTCTCGCTGAGTTCGACTTGTCGATTTGCTATGGAATCGCTCGTCGTTCTCTTCGTTAGCCGCTCTCGCGGAGTTCAACTTGTCGATTTGCTATGGAATCGCTTGTTGTTCTCTGAGGAACAGCCCTCCCTTTCCCTCTCCCTCTCTCCCTTCTATTCTTTGTTCTCCGTAGCCGCTCTCGCTGTGTTCGACTTGTCGATTTGCTATGGAATCGCTCGTCGTTCTCTTCGTTAGCCGCTCTCGCGGAGTTCAACTTGTCGATTTGCTATGGAATCGCTTGTTGTTCTCTGAGGAACAGCCCTCCCTTTCCCTCTCCCTCCCTCCCTTCTGTTCTTTGTTCTCCGTAGCCGCTCTCGCTGAGTTCGACTTGTCGATTTGCTATGGAATCGCTCGTCGTTCTCTTCGTTAGCCGCTCTCGCGGAGTTCAACTTGTCGATTTGCTATGGAATCGCTTGTTGTTCTAAGAGGAACAGCCTTCCCTTTCCCTCTCCCTATCTCCCTTCTATTCTTTGTTCTCCGTAGCCGCTCTCGCTGAGTTCGACTTGTCGATTTGCTATGGAATCGCTCGTCGTTCTCTTCGTTAGCCGCTCTCGCGGAGTTCAACTTGTCGATTTGCTATGGAATCGCTTGTTGTTCTCTGAGGAACAGCCCTCCCTTTCCCTCTCCCTCCCTCCCTTCTGTTCTTTGTTCTCCGTAGCCGCTCTCGCTGAGTTCGACTTGTCGATTTGCTATGGAATCGCTCGTCGTTCTCTTCGTTAGCCGCTCTCGCGGAGTTCAACTTGTCGATTTGCTATGGAATCGCTTGTTGTTCTAAGAGGAACAGCCTTCCCTTTCCCTCTCCCTATCTCCCTTCTATTCTTTGTTCTCCGTAGCCGCTCTCGCTGAGTTCGACTTGTCGATTTGCTATGGAATCGCTTGTTGTTCTCTGAGGAACAGCCCTCCCTTTCCCTCTCCCTCTCTCCCTTCTATTCTTTGTTCTCCGTAGCCACTCTCGCTGAGTTCGACATGTCGATTTGCTATGGAATCGCTTGTCCTTCTCTTTGTTAGCCGCTCTCGCGGAGTTCAACTTGTCGATTTGCTATGGAATCGCTTGTTGTTCTCCGAGGAACAGCCCTCCCTTTCCCTCTCCCTCTCTCCATTCTGTTATTTGTTCTCCGTAGCCGCTATCTCTCTGAGTTTGACTTGTCGATTTGCTATGAAATCGCTCGTCGTTCTCTTCGTTAGCCGCTCTCGAGGAGTTCAACTTGTCGATTTGCTATGGAATCGCTTGTTGTTCTAAGAGGAACAGCCTTCCCTTTCCCTCTCCCTATCTCCCTTCTATTCTTTGTTCTCCGTAGCCGCTCTCGCTGAGTTCGACTTGTCGATTTGCTATGGAATCGCTTGTTGTTCTCTGAGGAACAGCCCTCCCTTTCCCTCTCCCTCTCTCCCTTCTATTCTTTGTTCTCCGTAGCCGCTCTCACTGAGTTCGACTTGTCGATTTGTTATGGAATCGCTCGTCGTTCTCTTCGTTAGCCGCTCTCGAGGAGTTCAACTTGTCGATTTGCTATGAAATCGCTTGTTGTTCTCTGAGGAACAGCCCTCCCTTTCCCTCTCCCTCTCTCCCTTCTATTCTTTGCTCTCCGTAGCCGCTCTCGCTAAGTTCGACTTGTCGATTTGCTATGGAATCGCTCGTCGTTCTCTTCGTTAGCCGCTCTCGCGGTGTTCAACTTGTCGATTTGCTATGGAATCGCTTGTTGTTCTCTGAGGAACAGCCCTCCCTTTCCCTCTCCCTCTCTCCCTTCTATTCTTTGTTCTCCGTAGCCGCTCTCGCTGTGTTCGACTTGTCGATTTGCTATGGAATCGCTCGTCGTTCTCTTCGTTAGCCGCTCTCGCGGAGTTCAACTTGTCGATTTGCTATGGAATCGCTTGTTGTTCTCTGAGGAACAGCCCTCCCTTTCCCTCTCCCTCCCTCCCTTCTGTTCTTTGTTCTCCGTAGCCGCTCTCGCTGAGTTCGACTTGTCGATTTGCTATGGAATCGCTCGTCGTTCTCTTCGTTAGCCGCTCTCGCGGAGTTCAACTTGTCGATTTGCTATGGAATCGCTTGTTGTTCTAAGAGGAACAGCCTTCCCTTTCCCTCTCCCTATCTCCCTTCTATTCTTTGTTCTCCGTAGCCGCTCTCGCTGAGTTCGACTTGTCGATTTGCTATGGAATCGCTCGTCGTTCTCTTCGTTAGCCACTCTCGCGGAGTTCAACTTGTCGATTTGCTATGGAATCGCTTGTTGTTCTCTGAGGAACAGCTCTCCCTTTCCCTCTCCCTTCCTCCCTTCTGTTCTTTGTTCTCCGTAGCCGCTCTCGCTGAGTTCGACTTGTCGATTTGCTATGGAATCGCTCGTCGTTCTCTTCGTTAGCCGCTCTCGCGGAGTTCAACTTATCGATTTGCTATGGAATCGCTTGTTGTTCTAAGAGGAACAGCCTTCCCTTTCCCTCTCCCTATCTCCCTTCTATTCTTTGTTCTCCGTAGCCGCTCTCGCTGAGTTCGACTTGTCGATTTGCTATGGAATCGCTTGTTGTTCTCTGAGGAACAGCCCTCCCTTTCCCTCTCCCTCTCTCCCTTCTATTCTTTGTTCTCCGTAGCCACTCTCGCTGAGTTCGACATGTCGATTTGCTATGGAATCGCTTGTCCTTCTCTTTGTTAGCCGCTCTCGCGGAGTTCAACCTGTCGATTTGCTATGGAATCGCTTGTTGTTCTCTGAGGAACAGCCCTCCCTTTCCCTCTCCCTCCCTCCCTTCTGTTCTTTGTTCTCCATAGCCGCTCTCGCTGAGTTCGACTTGTCCATTTGCTATGGAATCGCTCGTCGTTCTCTTCGTTAGCCGCTCTCGCGGAGTTCAACTTGTCGATTTGCTATGGAATCGCTTGTTGTTCTCTGAGGAACAGCCCTCCCTTTCCCTCTCCCTCCCTCCCTTCTGTTCTTTGTTCTCCATAGCCGCTCTCGCTGAGTTCGACTTGTCGATTTGCTATGGAATCGCTCGTCGTTCTCTTCGTTAGCCGCTCTCGCGTAGTTCAACTTGTCGATTTGCTATGGAATCGCTTGTTGTTCTAAGAGGAACAGCCCTCCCTTTCCCTCTCCCTCTCTCCCTTTTATTCTTTTTTCTCCGTAGCCGCTCTCGCTGAGTTCGACTTGTCGATTTGCTATGGAATCGCTCGTCGTTCTCTTCGTTAGCCGCTCTCGCGGAGTTCAACTTGTCGATTTGCTATGGAATCGCTTGTTGTTCTCTGAGGAACAGCCCTCCCTTTCCCTCTCCCTCCCTCCCTTCTGTTCTTTGTTCTCCATAGCCGCTCTCGCTGAGTTCGACTTGTCGATTTGCTATGGAATCGCTCGTCGTTCTCTTCGTTAGCCGCTCTCGCGGAGTTCAACTTGTCGATTTGCTATGGAATCGCTTGTTGTTCTCTGAGGAACAGCCCTCCCTTTCCCTCTCCCTCCCTCCCTTCTGTTCTTTGTTCTCCATAGCCGCTCTCGCTGAGTTCGACTTGTCCATTTGCTATGGAATCGCTCGTCGTTCTCTTCGTTAGCCGCTCTCGCGGAGTTCAACTTGTCGATTTGCTATGGAATCGCTTGTTGTTCTCTGAGGAACAGCCCTCCCTTTCCCTCTCCCTCCCTCCCTTCTGTTCTTTGTTCTCCATAGCCGCTCTCGCTGAGTTCGACTTGTCGATTTGCTATGGAATCGCTCGTCGTTCTCTTCGTTAGCCGCTCTCGCGTAGTTCAACTTGTCGATTTGCTATGGAATCGCTTGTTGTTCTAAGAGGAACAGCCCTCCCTTTCCCTCTCCCTCTCTCCCTTTTATTCTTTTTTCTCCGTAGCCGCTCTCGCTGAGTTCGACTTGTCGATTTGCTATGGAATCGCTCGTCGTTCTCTTCGTTAGCCGCTCTCGCGGAGTTCAACTTGTCGATTTGCTATGGAATCGCTTGTTGTTCTCTGAGGAACAGCCCTCCCTTTCCCTCTCCCTCCCTCCCTTCTGTTCTTTGTTCTCCATAGCCGCTCTCGCTGAGTTCGACTTGTCGATTTGCTATGGAATCGCTCGTCGTTCTCTTCGTTAGCCGCTCTCGCGGAGTTCAACTTGTCGATTTGCTATGGAATCGCTTGTTGTTCTCTGAGGAACAGCCCTCCCTTTCCCTCTCCCTCCCTCCCTTCTGTTCTTTGTTCTCCATAGCCGCTCTCGCTGAGTTCGACTTGTCGATTTGCTATGGAATCGCTCGTCGTTCTCTTCGTTAGCCGCTCTCGCGGAGTTCAACTTATCGATTTGCTATGGAATCGCTTGTTGTTCTAAGAGGAACAGCCTTCCCTTTCCCTCTCCCTATCTCCCTTCTATTCTTTGTTCTCCGTAGCCGCTCTCGCTGAGTTCGACTTGTCGATTTGCTATGGAATCGCTTGTTGTTCTCTGAGGAACAGCCCTCCCTTTCCCTCTCCCTCTCTCCCTTCTATTCTTTGTTCTCCGTAGCCACTCTCGCTGAGTTCGACATGTCGATTTGCTATGGAATCGCTTGTCCTTCTCTTTGTTAGCCGCTCTCGCGGAGTTCAACCTGTCGATTTGCTATGGAATCGCTTGTTGTTCTCTGAGGAACAGCCCTCCCTTTCCCTCTCCCTCCCTCCCTTCTGTTCTTTGTTCTCCATAGCCGCTCTCGCTGAGTTCGACTTGTCCATTTGCTATGGAATCGCTCGTCGTTCTCTTCGTTAGCCGCTCTCGCGGAGTTCAACTTGTCGATTTGCTATGGAATCGCTTGTTGTTCTCTGAGGAACAGCCCTCCCTTTCCCTCTCCCTCCCTCCCTTCTGTTCTTTGTTCTCCATAGCCGCTCTCGCTGAGTTCGACTTGTCGATTTGCTATGGAATCGCTCGTCGTTCTCTTCGTTAGCCGCTCTCGCGTAGTTCAACTTGTCGATTTGCTATGGAATCGCTTGTTGTTCTAAGAGGAACAGCCCTCCCTTTCCCTCTCCCTCTCTCCCTTTTATTCTTTTTTCTCCGTAGCCGCTCTCGCTGAGTTCGACTTGTCGATTTGCTATGGAATCGCTCGTCGTTCTCTTCGTTAGCCGCTCTCGCGGAGTTCAACTTGTCGATTTGCTATGGAATCGCTTGTTGTTCTCTGAGGAACAGCCCTCCCTTTCCCTCTCCCTCCCTCCCTTCTGTTCTTTGTTCTCCATAGCCGCTCTCGCTGAGTTCGACTTGTCGATTTGCTATGGAATCGCTCGTCGTTCTCTTCGTTAGCCGCTCTCGCGGAGTTCAACTTGTCGATTTGCTATGGAATCGCTTGTTGTTCTAAGAGGAACAGCCCTCCCTTTCCCTCTCCCTCTCTCCCTTCTATTCTTTGTTCTCCGTAGCTGCTCTCGCTGAGTTCTACATGTCGATTTGCTATGGAATCGCTTGTTGTTCTCTGAGGAACAGCCCTCCCTTTCCCTCTCCCTCCCTCCCTTTTATTCTTTGTTCTCCGTAGCCGCTATCGCTGAGTTCGACTTGTCGATTTGCTATGGAATCGCTCGTCGGTCTCTTCGTTAGCCGCTCTCGCGGAGTTCAACTTGTCGATTTGCTATGGAATCGCTTGTTGTTCTCTGAGGAACAGCCCTCCCTTTCCCTATCCCTCCCTCCCTTCTGTTCTTTGTTCTCCATAGCCGCTCTCGCTGAGTTCGACTTGTCGATTTGCTATGGAATCGCTCGTCGTTCTCTTCGTTAGCCGCTCTCGCGGAGTTCAACTTATCGATTTGCTATGGAATCGCTTGTTGTTCTAAGAGGAACAGCCCTCCCTTTCCCTCTCCCTCTCTCCATTCTATTCTTTGTTCTCCGTAGCCGCTCTCGCTGAGTGTGACTTGTCGATTTGCTATGGAATCGCTCGTCGTTCTCTTCTTTAGCAGCTTTCGCGGAGTTCAACTTGTCGATTTGCTATGGAAACGCTTGTTGTTCTCTGAGGAACAGCCCTCCCTTTCCCTCTCCCTCCCTCCCTTCTGTTCTTTGTTCTCCGTAGCCGCTCTCGCTGAGTTCGCCTTGTCGATTTGCTATGGAATCGCTCGTCGTTCTCTTCGTTAGCCGCTCTCGCGGAGTTCAACTTGTCGTTTTGCTATGGAATCGCTTGTTGTTCTCTGAGGAACAGCCCTCCCTTTCCCTCTCCCTCTCTCCCTTTTATTCTTTGTACTCCGTAGCCGCTCTCGCTGAGTTCGACTTGTCGATTTGCTATGGAATCGCTCGTCGTTCTCTTCGTTAGCCGCTCTCGTGGAGTTCAACTTGTCGATTTGCTATGGAAACGCTTGTTGTTCTCTGAGGAACAGCCCTCCCTTTCCCTCTCCCTCTCTCCCTTCTATTCTTTGTTCTCCGTAGCTGCTATCGCTGAGTTCGACTTGTCGATTTGCTATGGAATCGCTTGTCCTTCTCTTTGTTAGCCGCTCTCGCGGAGTTCAACTGGTCGATTTGCTATGGAATCGCTTGTTGTTCTAAGAGGAACAGCCCTCCCTTTCCCTCTCCCTCTCTCCCTTCTATTCTTTGTTCTCCGTAGCTGCTATCGCTGAGTTCGACTTGTCGATTTGCTATGGAATCGCTTGTCCTTCTCTTTGTTAGCCGCTCTCGCGGAGTTCAACTGGTCGATTTGCTATGGAATCGCTTGTTGTTCTCCGAGGAACAGCCCTCCCTTTCCCTCTCCCTCTCTCCATTCTGTTATTTGTTCTCCGTAGCCGCTCTCGCTGAGTTTGACTTGTCGATTTGCTATGAAATCGCTCGTCGTTCTCTTCTTTAGCCGCTTTCGCGGAGTTCAACTTGTCGTTTTGCTATGGAATCGCTTGTTGTTCTCTGAGGAACAGCCCTCCCTTTCCCTCTCCCTCTCTCCCTTTTATTCTTTGTTCTCCGTAGCCGCTCTCGCTGAGTTCGACTTGTCGATTTGCTATGGAATCGCTAGTCGTTCTCTTCGTTAGCCGCTCTTGCGGAGTTCAACTTGTCGATTTGCTATGGAATCGCTTGTTGTTCTCTGAGGAACAGCCCTCCCTTTTTCTCTCCCTCTCTCCCTTCTATTCTTTGTTCTCCGTAGCCACTCTCGCTGAGTTCGACATGTCGATTTGCTATGGAATCGCTTGTCCTTCTCTTTGTTAGCCGCTCTCGCGGAGTTCAACTTGTCGATTTGCTATGGAATCGCTTGTTGTTCTCCGAGGAACAGCCCTCCCTTTCCCTTTCCCTCTCCCTCTCTCCATTCTGTTCTTTGTT
This sequence comes from Thecophora atra, assembly GCA_937620795.1. NCBI lineage: Eukaryota > Metazoa > Arthropoda > Insecta > Diptera > Conopidae > Thecophora > Thecophora atra. Next base: position 70,733,015 of record OW569398.1, read on the forward strand.
CTCCGTAGCCGCTCTCGCTGAGTTTGACTTGTCGATTTGCTATGAAATCGCTCGTCGTTCTCTTCTTTAGCCGCTCTCGCGGAGTTCAACTTGTCGATTTGCTATGGAATCGCTTGTTGTTCTCTGAGGAACAGCTCTCCCTTTCCCTCTCCCTCTCTCCCTTTTATTTTTTTTCTCCGTAGCCGCTCTCGCTGAGTTCGACTTGTCGATTTGCTATGGAATCGCTTGTTGTTCTCCGAGGAACAGCCCTCCCTTTCCCTTTCCCTCTCCCTCTCTCCATTCTGTTCTTTGTTCTCCGTAGCCGCTCTCGCTGAGTTTGACTTGTCGATTTGCTATGAAATCGCTCGTCGTTCTCTTCTTTAGCCGCTTTCGCGGAGTTCAACTTGTCGTTTTGCTATGGAATCGCTTGTTGTTCTCTGAGGAACTGCCCTCCCTTTCCCTCTCCCTCTCTCCCTTTTATTCTTTGTTCTCCGTAGCCGCTCTCGCTGAGTTCGACTTGTCGATTTGCTATGGAATCGCTCGTCGTTCTCTTCGTTAGCCGCTCTTGCGGAGTTCAACTTGTCGATTTGCTATGGAATCGCTTGTTGTTCTCTGAGGAACAGCCCTCCCTTTTTCTCTCCCTCTCTCCCTTCTATTCTTTGTTCTCCGTAGCCACTCTCGCTGAGTTCGACATGTCGATTTGCTATGGAATCGCTTGTCCTTCTCTTTGTTAGCCGCTCTCGCGGAGTTCAACTTGTCGATTTGCTATGGAATCGCTTGTTGTTCTCCGAGGAACAGCCCTCCCTTTCCCTTTCCCTCTCCCTCTCTCCATTCTGTTCTTTGTTCTCCGTAGCCGCTCTCGCTGAGTTTGACTTGTCGATTTGCTATGAAATCGCTCGTCGTTCTCTTCTTTAGCCGCTCTCGCGGAGTTCAACTTGTCGATTTGCTATGGAATCGCTTGTTGTTCTCTGAGGAACAGCTCTCCCTTTCCCTCTCCCTCTCTCCCTTTTATTTTTTTTCTCCGTAGCCGCTCTCGCTGAGTTCAACTTGTCGATTTGCTATGGAATCGCTTGTTGTTCTCCGAGGAACAGCCCTCCCTTTCCCTTTCCCTCTCCCTCTCTCCATTCTGTTCTTTGTTCTCCGTAGCCGCTCTCGCTGAGTTTGACTTGTCGATTTGCTATGAAATCGCTCGTCGTTCTCTTCTTTAGCCGCTTTCGCGGAGTTCAACTTGTCGTTTTGCTATGGAATCGCTTGTTGTTCTCTGAGGAACAGCCCTCCCTTTCCCTCTCCCTCTCTCCCTTTTATTCTTTGTTCTCCGTAGCCGCTCTCGCTGAGTTCGACTTGTCGATTTGCTATGGAATCGCTCGTCGTTCTCTTCGTTAGCCGCTCTCGCGGAGTTCAACTTGTCGATTTGCTATGGAATCGCTTCTTGTTCTCTGAGGAACAGCCCTCCCTTTCCCTCTCCCTCCCTCCCTTCTGTTCTTTGTTCTCCGTAGCCGCTCTCGCTGAGTTCGACTTGTCGATTTGCTATGGAATCGCTCGTCGTTCTCTTCTTTAGCCGCTCTCGCGGAGTTCAACTTGTCGATTTGCTATGGAATCGCTTGTTGTTCTCTGAGGAACAGCTCTCCCTTTCCCTCTCCCTCTCTCCCTTTTATTTTTTTTCTCCGTAGCCGCTCTCGCTGAGTTCGACTTGTCGATTTGCTATGGAATCGCTCGTCGTTCTCTTCGTTAGCCGCTCTCGCGGAGTTCAACTTGTCGATTTGCTATGGAATCGCTTGTTGTTCTCTGAGGAACAGCCCTCCCTTTCCCTCTCCCTCCCTCCCTTCTGTTCTTTGTTCTCCATAGCCGCTCTCGCTGAGTTCGACTTGTCGATTTGCTATGGAATCGCTCGTCGTTCTCTTCGTTAGCCGCTCTCGCGCAGTTCAACTTGTCGATTTGCTATGGAATCGCTTGTTGTTCTCTGAGGAACAGCCCTCCCTTTCCCTCTCCCTCCCTCCCTTCTGTTCTTTGTTCTCCGTAGCCGCTCTCGCTGAGTTCGACTTGTCGATTTGCTATGGAATCGCTCGTCGTTCTCTTCGTTAGCCGCTCTCGCGGAGTTCAACTTGTCGATTTGCTATGGAATCGCTTGTTGTTCTAAGAGGAACAGCCCTCCCTTTCCCTCTCCCTATCTCCCTTCTATTCTTTGTTCTCCGTAGCCACTCTCGCTGAGTTCGACATGTCGATTTGCTATGGAATCGCTTGTCCTTCTCTTTGTTAGCCGCTCTCGCGGAGTTCAACCTGTCGATTTGCTATGGAATCGCTTGTTGTTCTCTGAGGAACAGCCCTCCCTTTCCCTCTCCCTCCCTCCCTTCTGTTCTTTGTTCTCCATAGCCGCTCTCGCTGAGTTCGACTTGTCGATTTGCTATGGAATCGCTCGTCGTTCTCTTCGTTAGCCGCTCTCGCGCAGTTCAACTTGTCGATTTGCTATGGAATCGCTTGTTGTTCTCTGAGGAACAGCCCTCCCTTTCCCTCTCCCTCCCTCCCTTCTGTTCTTTGTTCTCCGTAGCCGCTCTCGCTGAGTTCGACTTGTCGATTTGCTATGGAATCGCTCGTCGTTCTCTTCTTTAGCCGCTCTCGCGGAGTTCAACTTGTCGATTTGCTATGGAATCGCTTGTTGTTCTCTGAGGAACAGCTCTCCCTTTCCCTCTCCCTCTCTCCCTTTTATTTTTTTTCTCCGTAGCCGCTCTCGCTGAGTTCGACTTGTCGATTTGCTATGGAATCGCTCGTCGTTCTCTTCGTTAGCCGCTCTCGCGGAGTTCAACTTGTCGATTTGCTATGGAATCGCTTGTTGTTCTCTGAGGAACAGCCCTCCCTTTCCCTCTCCCTCCCTCCCTTCTGTTCTTTGTTCTCCATAGCCGCTCTCGCTGAGTTCGACTTGTCGATTTGCTATGGAATCGCTCGTCGTTCTCTTCGTTAGCCGCTCTCGCGCAGTTCAACTTGTCGATTTGCTATGGAATCGCTTGTTGTTCTCTGAGGAAGAGCCCTCCCTTTCCCTCTCCCTCCCTCCCTTCTGTTCTTTGTTCTCCGTAGCCGCTCTCGCTGAGTTCGACTTGTCGATTTGCTATGGAATCGCTCGTCGTTCTCTTCTTTAGCCGCTCTCGCGGAGTTCAACTTGTCGATTTGCTATGGAATCGCTTGTTGTTCTCTGAGGAACAGCTCTCCCTTTCCCTCTCCCTCTCTCCCTTCTATTCTTTGTTCTCCGTAGCCACTCTCGCTGAGTTCGACATGTCGATTTGCTATGGAATCGCTTGTCCTTCTCTTTGTTAGCCGCTCTCGCGGAGTTCAACCTGTCGATTTGCTATGGAATCGCTTGTTGTTCTCTGAGGAACAGCCCTCCCTTTCCCTCTCCCTCCCTCCCTTCTGTTCTTTGTTCTCCATAGCCGCTCTCGCTGAGTTCGACTTGTCCATTTGCTATGGAATCGCTCGTCGTTCTCTTCGTTAGCCGCTCTCGCGGAGTTCAACTTGTCGATTTGCTATGGAATCGCTTGTTGTTCTCTGAGGAACAGCCCTCCCTTTCCCTCTCCCTCCCTCCCTTCTGTTCTTTGTTCTCCATAGCCGCTCTCGCTGAGTTCGACTTGTCGATTTGCTATGGAATCGCTCGTCGTTCTCTTCGTTAGCCGCTCTCGCGTAGTTCAACTTGTCGATTTGCTATGGAATCGCTTGTTGTTCTAAGAGGAACAGCCCTCCCTTTCCCTCTCCCTCTCTCCCTTTTATTCTTTTTTCTCCGTAGCCGCTCTCGCTGAGTTCGACTTGTCGATTTGCTATGGAATCGCTCGTCGTTCTCTTCGTTAGCCGCTCTCGCGGAGTTCAACTTGTCGATTTGCTATGGAATCGCTTGTTGTTCTCTGAGGAACAGCCCTCCCTTTCCCTCTCCCTCCCTCCCTTCTGTTCTTTGTTCTCCATAGCCGCTCTCGCTGAGTTCGACTTGTCGATTTGCTATGGAATCGCTCGTCGTTCTCTTCGTTAGCCGCTCTCGCGGAGTTCAACTTGTCGATTTGCTATGGAATCGCTTGTTGTTCTCTGAGGAACAGCCCTCCCTTTCCCTCTCCCTCCCTCCCTTCTGTTCTTTGTTCTCCATAGCCGCTCTCGCTGAGTTCGACTTGTCCATTTGCTATGGAATCGCTCGTCGTTCTCTTCGTTAGCCGCTCTCGCGGAGTTCAACTTGTCGATTTGCTATGGAATCGCTTGTTGTTCTCTGAGGAACAGCCCTCCCTTTCCCTCTCCCTCCCTCCCTTCTGTTCTTTGTTCTCCATAGCCGCTCTCGCTGAGTTCGACTTGTCGATTTGCTATGGAATCGCTCGTCGTTCTCTTCGTTAGCCGCTCTCGCGTAGTTCAACTTGTCGATTTGCTATGGAATCGCTTGTTGTTCTAAGAGGAACAGCCCTCCCTTTCCCTCTCCCTCTCTCCCTTTTATTCTTTTTTCTCCGTAGCCGCTCTCGCTGAGTTCGACTTGTCGATTTGCTATGGAATCGCTCGTCGTTCTCTTCGTTAGCCGCTCTCGCGGAGTTCAACTTGTCGATTTGCTATGGAATCGCTTGTTGTTCTCTGAGGAACAGCCCTCCCTTTCCCTCTCCCTCCCTCCCTTCTGTTCTTTGTTCTCCATAGCCGCTCTCGCTGAGTTCGACTTGTCGATTTGCTATGGAATCGCTCGTCGTTCTCTTCGTTAGCCGCTCTCGCGGAGTTCAACTTGTCGATTTGCTATGGAATCGCTTGTTGTTCTCTGAGGAACAGCCCTCCCTTTCCCTCTCCCTCCCTCCCTTCTGTTCTTTGTTCTCCATAGCCGCTCTCGCTGAGTTCGACTTGTCGATTTGCTATGGAATCGCTCGTCGTTCTCTTCGTTAGCCGCTCTCGCGGAGTTCAACTTATCGATTTGCTATGGAATCGCTTGTTGTTCTAAGAGGAACAGCCTTCCCTTTCCCTCTCCCTATCTCCCTTCTATTCTTTGTTCTCCGTAGCCGCTCTCGCTGAGTTCGACTTGTCGATTTGCTATGGAATCGCTTGTTGTTCTCTGAGGAACAGCCCTCCCTTTCCCTCTCCCTCTCTCCCTTCTATTCTTTGTTCTCCGTAGCCACTCTCGCTGAGTTCGACATGTCGATTTGCTATGGAATCGCTTGTCCTTCTCTTTGTTAGCCGCTCTCGCGGAGTTCAACCTGTCGATTTGCTATGGAATCGCTTGTTGTTCTCTGAGGAACAGCCCTCCCTTTCCCTCTCCCTCCCTCCCTTCTGTTCTTTGTTCTCCATAGCCGCTCTCGCTGAGTTCGACTTGTCCATTTGCTATGGAATCGCTCGTCGTTCTCTTCGTTAGCCGCTCTCGCGGAGTTCAACTTGTCGATTTGCTATGGAATCGCTTGTTGTTCTCTGAGGAACAGCCCTCCCTTTCCCTCTCCCTCCCTCCCTTCTGTTCTTTGTTCTCCATAGCCGCTCTCGCTGAGTTCGACTTGTCGATTTGCTATGGAATCGCTCGTCGTTCTCTTCGTTAGCCGCTCTCGCGTAGTTCAACTTGTCGATTTGCTATGGAATCGCTTGTTGTTCTAAGAGGAACAGCCCTCCCTTTCCCTCTCCCTCTCTCCCTTTTATTCTTTTTTCTCCGTAGCCGCTCTCGCTGAGTTCGACTTGTCGATTTGCTATGGAATCGCTCGTCGTTCTCTTCGTTAGCCGCTCTCGCGGAGTTCAACTTGTCGATTTGCTATGGAATCGCTTGTTGTTCTCTGAGGAACAGCCCTCCCTTTCCCTCTCCCTCCCTCCCTTCTGTTCTTTGTTCTCCATAGCCGCTCTCGCTGAGTTCGACTTGTCGATTTGCTATGGAATCGCTCGTCGTTCTCTTCGTTAGCCGCTCTCGCGGAGTTCAACTTGTCGATTTGCTATGGAATCGCTTGTTGTTCTAAGAGGAACAGCCCTCCCTTTCCCTCTCCCTCTCTCCCTTCTATTCTTTGTTCTCCGTAGCTGCTCTCGCTGAGTTCTACATGTCGATTTGCTATGGAATCGCTTGTTGTTCTCTGAGGAACAGCCCTCCCTTTCCCTCTCCCTCCCTCCCTTTTATTCTTTGTTCTCCGTAGCCGCTATCGCTGAGTTCGACTTGTCGATTTGCTATGGAATCGCTCGTCGGTCTCTTCGTTAGCCGCTCTCGCGGAGTTCAACTTGTCGATTTGCTATGGAATCGCTTGTTGTTCTCTGAGGAACAGCCCTCCCTTTCCCTATCCCTCCCTCCCTTCTGTTCTTTGTTCTCCATAGCCGCTCTCGCTGAGTTCGACTTGTCGATTTGCTATGGAATCGCTCGTCGTTCTCTTCGTTAGCCGCTCTCGCGGAGTTCAACTTATCGATTTGCTATGGAATCGCTTGTTGTTCTAAGAGGAACAGCCCTCCCTTTCCCTCTCCCTCTCTCCATTCTATTCTTTGTTCTCCGTAGCCGCTCTCGCTGAGTGTGACTTGTCGATTTGCTATGGAATCGCTCGTCGTTCTCTTCTTTAGCAGCTTTCGCGGAGTTCAACTTGTCGATTTGCTATGGAAACGCTTGTTGTTCTCTGAGGAACAGCCCTCCCTTTCCCTCTCCCTCCCTCCCTTCTGTTCTTTGTTCTCCGTAGCCGCTCTCGCTGAGTTCGCCTTGTCGATTTGCTATGGAATCGCTCGTCGTTCTCTTCGTTAGCCGCTCTCGCGGAGTTCAACTTGTCGTTTTGCTATGGAATCGCTTGTTGTTCTCTGAGGAACAGCCCTCCCTTTCCCTCTCCCTCTCTCCCTTTTATTCTTTGTACTCCGTAGCCGCTCTCGCTGAGTTCGACTTGTCGATTTGCTATGGAATCGCTCGTCGTTCTCTTCGTTAGCCGCTCTCGTGGAGTTCAACTTGTCGATTTGCTATGGAAACGCTTGTTGTTCTCTGAGGAACAGCCCTCCCTTTCCCTCTCCCTCTCTCCCTTCTATTCTTTGTTCTCCGTAGCTGCTATCGCTGAGTTCGACTTGTCGATTTGCTATGGAATCGCTTGTCCTTCTCTTTGTTAGCCGCTCTCGCGGAGTTCAACTGGTCGATTTGCTATGGAATCGCTTGTTGTTCTAAGAGGAACAGCCCTCCCTTTCCCTCTCCCTCTCTCCCTTCTATTCTTTGTTCTCCGTAGCTGCTATCGCTGAGTTCGACTTGTCGATTTGCTATGGAATCGCTTGTCCTTCTCTTTGTTAGCCGCTCTCGCGGAGTTCAACTGGTCGATTTGCTATGGAATCGCTTGTTGTTCTCCGAGGAACAGCCCTCCCTTTCCCTCTCCCTCTCTCCATTCTGTTATTTGTTCTCCGTAGCCGCTCTCGCTGAGTTTGACTTGTCGATTTGCTATGAAATCGCTCGTCGTTCTCTTCTTTAGCCGCTTTCGCGGAGTTCAACTTGTCGTTTTGCTATGGAATCGCTTGTTGTTCTCTGAGGAACAGCCCTCCCTTTCCCTCTCCCTCTCTCCCTTTTATTCTTTGTTCTCCGTAGCCGCTCTCGCTGAGTTCGACTTGTCGATTTGCTATGGAATCGCTAGTCGTTCTCTTCGTTAGCCGCTCTTGCGGAGTTCAACTTGTCGATTTGCTATGGAATCGCTTGTTGTTCTCTGAGGAACAGCCCTCCCTTTTTCTCTCCCTCTCTCCCTTCTATTCTTTGTTCTCCGTAGCCACTCTCGCTGAGTTCGACATGTCGATTTGCTATGGAATCGCTTGTCCTTCTCTTTGTTAGCCGCTCTCGCGGAGTTCAACTTGTCGATTTGCTATGGAATCGCTTGTTGTTCTCCGAGGAACAGCCCTCCCTTTCCCTTTCCCTCTCCCTCTCTCCATTCTGTTCTTTGTTCTCCGTAGCCGCTCTCGCTGAGTTTGACTTGTCGATTTGCTATGAAATCGCTCGTCGTTCTCTTCTTTAGCCGCTCTCGCGGAGTTCAACTTGTCGATTTGCTATGGAATCGCTTGTTGTTCTCTGAGGAACAGCTCTCCCTTTCCCTCTCCCTCTCTCCCTTTTATTTTTTTTCTCCGTAGCCGCTCTCGCTGAGTTCGACTTGTCGATTTGCTATGGAATCGCTTGTTGTTCTCCGAGGAACAGCCCTCCCTTTCCCTTTCCCTCTCCCTCTCTCCATTCTGTTCTTTGTTCTCCGTAGCCGCTCTCGCTGAGTTTGACTTGTCGATTTGCTATGAAATCGCTCGTCGTTCTCTTCTTTAGCCGCTTTCGCGGAGTTCAACTTGTCGTTTTGCTATGGAATCGCTTGTTGTTCTCTGAGGAACAGCCCTCCCTTTCCCTCTCCCTCTCTCCCTTTTATTCTTTGTTCTCCGTAGCCGCTCTCGCTGAGTTCGACTTGTCGATTTGCTATGGAATCGCTCGTCGTTCTCTTCGTTAGCCGCTCTTGCGGAGTTCAACTTGTCGATTTGCTATGGAATCGCTTGTTGTTCTCTGAGGAACAGCCCTCCCTTTTTCTCTCCCTCTCTCCCTTCTATTCTTTGTTCTCCGTAGCCACTCTCGCTGAGTTCGACATGTCGATTTGCTATGGAATCGCTTGTCCTTCTCTTTGTTAGCCGCTCTCGCGGAGTTCAACTTGTCGATTTGCTATGGAATCGCTTGTTGTTCTCCGAGGAACAGCCCTCCCTTTCCCTTTCCCTCTCCCTCTCTCCATTCTGTTCTTTGTTCTCCGTAGCCGCTCTCGCTGAGTTTGACTTGTCGATTTGCTATGAAATCGCTCGTCGTTCTCTTCTTTAGCCGCTCTCGCGGAGTTCAACTTGTCGATTTGCTATGGAATCGCTTGTTGTTCTCTGAGGAACAGCTCTCCCTTTCCCTCTCCCTCTCTCCCTTTTATTTTTTTTCTCCGTAGCCGCTCTCGCTGAGTTCAACTTGTCGATTTGCTATGGAATCGCTTGTTGTTCTCCGAGGAACAGCCCTCCCTTTCCCTTTCCCTCTCCCTCTCTCCATTCTGTTCTTTGTTCTCCGTAGCCGCTCTCGCTGAGTTTGACTTGTCGATTTGCTATGAAATCGCTCGTCGTTCTCTTCTTTAGCCGCTTTCGCGGAGTTCAACTTGTCGTTTTGCTATGGAATCGCTTGTTGTTCTCTGAGGAACAGCCCTCCCTTTCCCTCTCCCTCTCTCCCTTTTATTCTTTGTTCTCCGTAGCCGCTCTCGCTGAGTTCGACTTGTCGATTTGCTATGGAATCGCTCGTCGTTCTCTTCGTTAGCCGCTCTCGCGGAGTTCAACTTGTCGATTTGCTATGGAATCGCTTCTTGTTCTCTGAGGAACAGCCCTCCCTTTCCCTCTCCCTCCCTCCCTTCTGTTCTTTGTTCTCCGTAGCCGCTCTCGCTGAGTTCGACTTGTCGATTTGCTATGGAATCGCTCGTCGTTCTCTTCGTTAGCCGCTCTCGCGGAGTTCAACTTGTCGATTTGCTATGGAATCGCTTGTTGTTCTAAGAGGAACAGCCTTCCCTTTCCCTCTCCCTATCTCCCTTCTATTCTTTGTTCTCCGTAGCCGCTCTCGCTGAGTTCGACTTGTCGATTTGCTATGGAATCGCTTGTTGTTCTCTGAGGAACAGCCCTCCCTTTCCCTCTCCCTCTCTCCCTTCTATTCTTTGTTCTCCGTAGCCACTCTCGCTGAGTTCGACATGTCGATTTGCAATGGAATCGCTTGTCCTTCTCTTTGTTAGCCGCTCTCGCGGAGTTCAACTTGTCGATTTGCTATGGAATCGCTTGTTGTTCTCCGAGGAACAGCCCTCCCTTTCCCTCTCCCTCTCTCCATTCTGTTATTTGTTCTCCGTAGCCGCTCTCGCTGAGTTTGACTTGTCGATTTGCTATGAAATCGCTCGTCGTTCTCTTCTTTAGCCGCTCTCGCGGAGTTCAACCTGTCGATTTGCTATGGAATCGCTTGTTGTTCTCTGAGGAACAGCCCTCCCTTTCCCTCTCCCTCCCTCCCTTCTGTTCTTGGTTCTCCATAGCCGCTCTCGCTGAGTCCGACTTGTCCATTTGCTATGGAATCGCTCGTCGTTCTCTTCGTTAGTCGCTCTCGCGGAGTTCAACTTGTCGATTTGCTATGGAATCGCTTGTTGTTCTCTGAGGAACAGCCCTCCCTTTCCCTCTCCCTCCCTCCCTTCTGTTCTTTGTTCTCCATAGCCGCTCTCGCTGAGTTCGACTTGTCGATTTGCTATGGAATCGCTCGTCGTTCTCTTCGTTAGCCGCTCTCGCGGAGTTCAACTTGTCGATTTGCTATGGAATCGCTTGTTGTTCTCTGAGGAACAGCCCTCCCTTTCCCTCTCCCTCTCTCCCTTTTATTCTTTTTTCTCCGTAGCCGCTCTCGCTGAGTTCGACTTGTCGATTTGCTATGGAATCGCTCGTCGTTCTCTTCGTTAGCCGCTCTCGCGGAGTTCAACTTGTCGATTTGCTATGGAATCGCTTGTTGTTCTCTGAGGAACAGCCCTCCCTTTCCCTCTCCCTCCCTCCCTTCTGTTCTTTGTTCTCCATAGCCGCTCTCGCTGAGTTCGACTTGTCGATTTGCTATGGAATCGCTCGTCGTTCTCTTCGTTAGCCGCTCTCGCGGAGTTCAACTTGTCGATTTGCTATGGAATCGCTTGTTGTTCTAAGAGGAACAGCCCTCCCTTTCCCTCTCCCTCTCTCCATTCAATTCTTTGTTCTCCGTAGCCGCTCTCGCTGAGTTTGACTTGTCGTTTTGCTATGGAATCGCTCGTCGTTCTCTTCTTTAACAGCTTTCGCGGAGTTCAACTTGTCGTTTTGCTATGGAATCGCTTGTTGTTTTCTGAGGAACAGCCCTCCCTTTCCCTCTCCCTCCCTCCCTTCTGTTCTTTGTTCTCCGTAGCCGCTCTCGCTGAGTTCGACTTGTCGATTTGCTATGGAATCGCTCGTCGTTCTCTTCGTTAGCCGCTCTCGCGGAGTTCAACTTGTCGATTTGCTATGGAATCGCTTGTTGTTCTAAGAGGAACAGCCCTCCCTTTCCCTCTCCCTCTCTCCATTCTATTCTTTGTTCTCCGTAGCCGCTCTCGCTGAGTTTGACTTGTCGATTTGCTATGGAATCGCTCGTCCTTCTCTTCTTTAGCAGCTTTCGCGGAGTTCAACTTGTCGTTTTGCTATGGAATCGCTTGTTGTTCCCTGAGGAACAGCCCTCCCTTTCCCTTTCCCTCTCCCTCTCTCCCTTCTATTCTTGGTTCTCCGTAGCTGCTCTCGCTGAGTTCGACATGTCGATTTGCTATGGAATCGCTTGTCCTTCTCTTTTTTAGCCGCTCTCGCGGAGTTCAACTTGTCGATTTGCTATGGAATCGCTTGTTGTTCTCTGAGGAACAGCCCTCCCTTTCCCTCTCCCTCCCTCCCTTTTATTCTTTGTTCTCCGTAGCCGCTATCGCTGAGTTCGACTTGTCGATTTGCTATGGAATCGCTCGTCGGTCTCTTCGTTAGCCGCTCTCGCGGAGTTCAACTTGTCGATTTGCTATGGAATCGCTTGTTGTTCTCTGGGGAACAGCCCTCCCTTTCCCTATCCCTCCCTCCCTTCTGTTCTTTGTTCTCCATAGCCGCTCTCGCTGAGTTCGACTTGTCGATTTGCTATGGAATCGCTCGTCGTTCTCTTCGTTAGCCGCTCTCGCGGAGTTCAACTTGTCGATTTGCTATGGAATCGCTTGTTGTTCTAAGAGGAACAGCCCTCCCTTTCCCTCTCCCTCTCTCCATTCTATTCTTTGTTCTCCGTAGCCGCTCTCGCTGAGTGTGACTTGTCGATTTGCTATGGAATCGCTCGTCGTTCTCTTCTTTAGCAGCTTTCGCGGAGTTCAACTTGTCGTTTTGCTATGGAATCGCTTGTTGTTCTCTGAGGAACAGCCCTCCCTTTCCCTCTCCCTCCCTCCCTTTTATTCTTTGTACTCCGTAGCCGCTCTCGCTGAGTTCGACTTGTCGATTTGCTATGGAATCGCTCGTCGTTCTCTTCGTTAGCCGCTCTCGTGGAGTTCAACTTGTCGATTTGCTATGGAAACGCTTGTTGTTCTCTGAGGAACAGCCCTCCCTTTCCCTCTCCCTCCCTCCCTTCTGTTCTTTGTTCTCCGTAGCCGCTCTCGCTGAGTTCGCCTTGTCGATTTGCTATGGAATCGCTCGTCGTTCTCTTCGTTAGCCGCTCTCGCGGAGTTCAACTTGTCGATTTGCTATGGAATCGCTTGTTGTTCTAAGAGGAACAGCCCTCCCTTTCCCTCTCCCTCTCTCCCTTCTATTCTTTGTTCTCCGTAGCTGCTATCGCTGAGTTCGACTTGTCGATTTGCTATGGAATCGCTTGTCCTTCTCTTTGTTAGCCGCTCTCGCGGAGTTCAACTGGTCGATTTGCTATGGAATCGCTTGTTGTTCTCCGAGGAACAGCCCTCCCTTTCCCTCTCCCTCTCTTCATTCTGTTATTTGTTCTCCGTAGCCGCTCTCGCTGAGTTTGACTTGTCGATTTGCTATGAAATCGCTCGTCGTTCTCTTCTTTAGCCGCTCTCGCGGAGTTCAACTTGTCGATTTGCTATGGAATCGCTTGTTGTTCTCTGAGGAACAGCCCTCCCTTTCCCTCCCTCTCTCCATTCTGTTCTTTGTTCTCCGTAGCCGCTCTCGCTGAGTTCGAATTGTTGATTTGCTATGGAATCGCTCGTCGTTCTCTTCGTTAGCCGCTCTCGCGGAGTTCAACTTGTCGATTTGCTATGGAATCGCTTGTTGTTCTAAGAGGAACAGCCCTCCCTTTCCCTCTCCCTCTCTCCATTCTATTCTTTGTTCTCCGTAGCCGCTCTCGCTGAGTTTGACTTGTCGATTTGCTATGGAATCGCTCATCGTTCTCTTCTTTAGCAGCTTTCGCGGAGTTCAACTTGTCGTTTTGCTATGGAATCGCTTGTTGTTCTCTGAAGAACAGCCCTCCCTTTCCCTCTCCCTCTCTCCCTTCTATTCTTTGTTCTCCGTAGCTGCTCTCGCTGAGTTCGACATGTCGATTTGCTATGGAATCGCTTGTCCTTCTCTTTTTTAGCCGCTCTCGCGGAGTTCAACTTGTCGATTTCGATTTTTCGAATCGCTTGTTGTTCTCTGAGGAACAGCCCTCCCTTTCCCTCTCCCTCCCTCCTTTTTATTCTTAGTTCTCCGTAGCCGCTCTCGCTGAGTTCGACTTGTCGATTTGCTATGGAATCGCTCGTCGTTCTCTTCGTTAGCCGCTCTCGCGGAGTTCAACTTGTTGATTTGCTATGGAATCGCTTGTTGTTCTAAGAGGAACAGCAGTCCCTTTCCCTCTCCCTCCCTCCCTTCTGTTCTTTGTTCTCCGTAGCCGCTCTCGCTGAGTTCGACTTGTCGATTTGCTATGGAATCGCTCGTCGTTCTCTACGTTAGCCGCTCTCGCGGAGTTCAACTTGTCGATTTGCTATGGAATCGCTTGTTGTTCTCCGAGGAACAGCCCTCCCTTTCCCTCTCCCTCTCTCCATTCTATTCTTTGTTCTCCGTAGCCGCTCTCGCTGAGTTTAACTTGTCGATTTGCTATGGAATCGCTCGTCGTTCTCTTTTTTAGCAGCTCTCGCGGAGTTCAACTTGTCGATTTGCTATGGAATCGCTTGTTGTTCTCTGAGGAACAGCTCTCTCTCTATCTCTCTCTCTCTCTATCTCTATCTCTATCTCTCTCTCTCTCTCTCTCTTTTTCTCCTCTGTCACTCCCTCTCTCTCTCTCTCTCTCTATCTCTCTCTCTCTCCCTCCCTCCTTCGGTGGCAGCTTCTGCTTACTGCTTATTCCACGCCGATCTTATCAAACGGTTCCATTTCATACAGAATCACAAGCACCAAGTACAAATAATTTAAACACTGTCGCGTCATAAGTAGCAACACCGTCGCGTTAAAACTAGTACGCATTATCAAAGCAATCGAGAAATAAGCAGGAGGACAAGGTTCGTGTAACGGGTTCCAATCAACCAGCCGTCGCAGTTACATTATACAAAGAAAGAAACCCCGCGCCATACCGATATACGTCGCCACAGCACCGCACAGTTTTTTTTTCTTTCCCCATCAAGATCTTTCATTCAACGTGCCATCGCAGGTACCCATCATATTGTTAGCACCATAAGTTAAATATTAAGCTAGATCCTAAGAGCTGAAGTAAAATAAATAAAGTTTAACAACACCAAATACGGGTTCAGCATTTACAAATTATCTTGAGTACGACCCTGGACACCCGCGAGCATACCCAGGCTATAGACGGTCCAAGGACCTTAAAAGAAACCCCGCCTCAGTAGCACCAAAAATCAGTTAAGAAAAATTAGTGAATTTCATCTCCTAATTTTCCTCTTAAGGGTGAGGGTGTAGTGTAACTAAAGTGGAGTACCGTCTTACATGTACACCCTACTGATCGTGAAGTACATTAAGTGCAACCATAGAGAAAGAATAACAAGAGGCCGAATCAGCCAAATCTACTCGAATGCCAAATGGAAGCGGGCGGTCCGCAAGGGAAACGAAGAAACGAAATGAGTGCGAAATGCGTTCTCAAGCAGAGAATAGCATTTTCAGTAAATTTACTCACGCATACAGCGAATATTTCTTTTCAATCATTCACTCTGTTTTAGCATGCCTGAAACTGTTTCGTTTGGTTGTGTGTGTGTGAATAATTTTTAAGCATCAACATTTTTTAGCATTTCTGAGAGTTTCTGATGCTTTTCTGAATTTTGTTTTCGATAACCATCGATTTATTTGAGTCGGCATGCTGGGTACAAAAAGCCCTATAAAAAATAAATCTTTACAGGAGCACTATTATGAATATATCTAATCTCTAAAAACTAGCAAATATGCTAAGTATTAACACAGTTCAATTTCGATATGACTAATTATAATTTTTTTTATTTTAATGTCGTAAATATTTCTGTTTTACGTTTTCCGAAATTCATCTCCTAAAGCTTTCAGCCTTTCCGCAGTTATATAAGCTGCTAAAATAATGTCCAGAAATCAGAAAGCACAAATTATCATTTTGTATTCACATATATTCCTTCGACATACATACATACACTCTCCATTTGCTCCATAAAGAATCAAACAAAAAACACAAACAAAACAGTACTAGGAATAATCAAAAGAAGACGAATTAGCAAAATGTAACAAGAGACGAAATTACACTAACAATCTGTAAACGATCCAGTAGTGGACAGCAAAAAATTCTCAGAGTACGAAAGCAAAATAAAAAAGCAAAACACTCAGAAATCTTCATACGATCCAGAGCTGGGTACAAATTCTCAGAGCATCAGTGCAAACACACAAACACATGTAATAGCTATAGTGGATAGAGCGAAGCATTCAGTAATCCATCATCGATTCAGTAGTGGATAGGAAAGAAATGCTCAGACGATGAATGAAAACACATTAGCATTTGCAATAGAAGAGAGAACACACTCAGCAATGAGTGAAAAAAAGATCTAGTACTGGATAGCCAGTGGCAACTATTTTTGGTCAAGATTCGGTCTCTTGTTATTCTTTCTCTATGGTGCAACGCAGCCTACGCTGCACTTATTTTCACTCAATGCATTTCCCCAACCGATCAATATTTAAGTTAAACCATAGAGAAAGAATAATAAGAAGCCGAATCAGCGAAATTTACTTGAACGCCAAATGGAAGCGGTCGGTCCGCAAGGGAAACGAAGAAACGAAATGAGTGCAAAATGCGTCCTCAAGGAGAGACTAGCAAATTTCAATAACTTTACTCGCGCATACAGCGAATATTTCTTTTCTATCATTCACTATGTTTTAGCATGCCTGAAACTGTTTCGTTTGATTCTGTGTGTGATTAAGCATCTACATTTTTTAGCATTTCTGGAGTTTGTGATGCTTTTCTGAGTTTTGTTTGCTATGACCATCAATTTATTTGTGTCGGCATTCTGGGTACAAAAAAACCCTATAAAAAAAATCTTTACAGGAACACTATTATGAATATATCGAATCTCTAAAAACTAGCAAATATGCTAAGTATTAACACAGTTCAATTTCGATATGACTAATTATAATTTTCTTTATTTTAAACTCGTTTGCGTGCAGTGAATGTAAAGGAGGAATTTTATTTTTGTAATATTATTTCAGCCATAGGCGTTATAAACAAATATACAACAAATACAATAAGTGCGGTACTGTCTCGAACAGTGCTGTAAATTACACAGGGTATGGGTAGTACAAATATATTGAAAATATTCGCTGTTAGTAAATAATTGTAATTTAAATGTAATGCCGGCACTGTATTTGGCAGCGCAGAAAAATCGATAAAAACAATGTCCAAATGTTATTTTTCACGAACGAATATATGTTTATTCTTCTACGCTTGTCGAGCGAACGAAAAAATCATTTTTTCAAAATACCTGCAATCGTTTTTGCTTTTCAATAGCAGCGACGCACAGTGGCTGGAATTTTAAAAAGGCGGCCATAAATCAATAACTTTTGAACGCGTTGGAATATTATGACGCGGTTTTTTTTGTTGCGTAGGTTGCGTGTCTTTAGCTTTCTTTTGATACCCTGCCGATAAAAATCTAATAAAAATTACGGGAATAATTAAGGGTTGAATGGAAGCACCTCCCGTTTTCACTGAATTCATCGCAAACAATATTTTGTAAAATCTGATAAATCCTATAAAACGTTTGGAAATAAAAAGATTTAAGTGGGTATATTTAATATAAAAATGTAACTTTTATTTAAACTATTCATATACTAAGCTAAGCTAATAATACTATGCTAATATCACTTTGAAATTATAAAACTGAATTACCTAATTAACCTAATAATTAACTTTTCTTAAATAGTCTTTCATTCGTCGATAGTCCGTTTGCGTAGTTCCATATACTGGCTTTTCGTCAGCTTCAAATCGAAAAAAAGGGCCAATGCTTCCTCTGGAGTAAATTTTGCGTCTTTATTTGGAGATGGGATGCTTCTTAAAATCCTTTTTGTTCGCCCAGGGCTTGCTTCAACAACCTTTCCAATAATTTCCACTTTATCTTTCTTGTTAGGTGTTGGTCGCAGTTGATGAAAAAACGATTCCTTTATAGTTTGCTGAGAAATCTCGTCATTAATATTGGCAAGTTTGCGCCTTTTGGATCGTTCACAGAAGTCGTCCATGGGTTTAGTTGGTCGTCCCTTTTTGCCGGTGTTTTCATCAACTGGAACTTTGTTTCGAAAATCAAGAGAATTTTCAAACCATGAGTCGAAGCGTTTATACAGCTTTTCTTTATTCCTGTGAGCCTCCTTGTAACGCTCTTTCAAATGTTGCAGAAAAGTATGAATTTTTTTTTTATGGATGCCAATATCTTTTTCATCACATAGAGCAAAACACGGATGATTTGTTATGTGTGAAATGACATCTTCGTCTTCCCTTCGAGAGAAATAAACGTCCGCGAGATCTTTGTAACTGAAGTTAGCCATTATTTGAATAATTACTGAATAATGAAGAATCAACTCTTGCATTCCTATAAATACTCCTATCCAGGCTCATTTTTTATTCAAACCTTTTTTTAACCATAAAAAAAACGGACAACAAGATCATAAAATTGTGATCCAAATAATTATGCTTTTAACCGCCTCTTTTACACTTACTCAAACAATTTTGAAAATATATAAACATACCTACTTTTCCCTATCTACCTACCTGTCGGCAACCTACAAACCTCCCAATATTACCTGTTTCCCTCAAAAGGGTAAAAGGATAATTTCCCATATTTCCCAGCCCTGAAATTACTTTATTCCCTTACCTGTTGCATAATTTTTGTATGCAAGAAGACAATCCACAACAATTAGCGATACTCACCATATTCATACAATTTTCCGACTTTGACTCATAAAAAATGCTCTAAATTGCCCAGACGCAAGTGGACGCAAGAAAAACAGGTACGTGTCTTTAGAGGAAGATTCCGCCTATTTGAAAATTTAAATTTGGTTCTGGCGTTTTCTGGCGTTTGTAAGTTATGCTCTATAAACTGCAGAATTTTCTCCTATTTTAGCCTATTCTTAAAAAAATTATTAAAAAAAAAGTGTTACATATAGAGTAGTAAGCTCAACAGTTTTTAAAAGTAAATATTACAAAGTATTTTACAAAAAAAACCGAAACATATTATCGTTAAAAATGATTGCGATATGAGTATTCAAAAACTGAAAATGTGCTAGGAAATCAGCAAATTTAAACCAAAAACGGAAAAGTGTGTTTTCGACTATCCTGTTGTTAATGAAATAATCAAAATAGAGACTCAATTTTTTGTCTCTCTAGGTTCGTAAGTATCTACTTTCATACGAACTAACGAATTTTAAAATCGGCGATAGTTGAAAAAATGATTTTTGGCCGCCTTTTTAAAATTCCAGCCACTGTGCGACGGCGCCGCCCTTTCCAATTAATAAAGCGATGTTTCTATCAGAGATAACGAGATGGGTGACTCTCTCGGGTTTCCGAAGATTTGTGACTTCGTTTTTTCGATTTCTTCACGTACACTGTACGTGTTATTCACCACGCGAATTCACATCTGATTGGCTTTTTGAACTGTTTTGAACTATGCTGATGTTGCTGCTGCCATAAAGCACACATTCGTTTATGTTACTGCACTCTTCAAAAACGAATTCTGCTGTATTTATATGTGTCAATATGTATTTGATAATATTGTTCAATAGTTAAATTACATGAGAGCATTAATAATTCATGTTTTTATGTTATTATATTATAAATAAAATTATGAAATGCTACTTCTTCTTCTTTGAGGTGAAAAGATAAGGAATTTCATGAAATTTTTACAGTACGAAATTGCCAAAAATGTATGGTACCAAAATTGTACTTTAATATTGTTCGTTTTTTAAAAATAACTCAAAAAGGAAAATGAGATAAGGCATTACATAATCAATTAAGAATTTCAAACACATTAGTGTAATTTTAATGTAGCGAAAACATGTTTTTCCTTAAAAAGTAGTAATATAGTAACACTACTTAAGTACCATAGTACATGCAAAAGTACGCGGAAACATACGCAGTTTGCAAACGGGTAATAAAATTCACTAGTAAGGTGGAAATGAAAATGTAGATATGCCAATACTACATTGATGCTGTTTTCTTTATATTAATTCATAACCTCAATTTATAAATTATTTTTAGTGAAGATGTATAATTAATTAATTAATAAGTAAGAAAAATATTATTGAAGTGTTTTATGACGACTGGATTAAGTTAAAGTTAAAATGCAGCCAACTAGAAAGCTGTAAAAAATCTAAAATGTATTATTTATGCTAAAAATAAGAGTCTAGAAATATGAACAATCATTTTACTTTGTAAACGGAACCCAAACATGTAGTTGAGTAATATACGCATAATAAAAACGTGTATTATATTTCCTGTAAATACAAGACATATTAAAATGTTTACTCAGATTTTTTGTTTTGCGAACATTTAATACCATCACTATATATATGTACGCTTAATGTAAAGTAATAATCATAGATAAAATCAATATGCGTTCAATCGAAATAATTTATTTTATTTTTACAAGTTTACAATTGAGTTGAAATCTCAAAACAAAGCATACATAAAATATTGTAAACAAAGGCAAAATCTTGTCGTCTCCGACCCCTCATCATCGGGGCGTCAAGAAATCTTGTCGTCTCCGACCCCTCATCAACGGGGCGTCAAAAAGGTGAGTAGGGGTCTCTGCTGGAAAGTTCTTCATCAGATTTCCAATTTTTCACGAACACTTCTATACAAAATTCCATGTTTTTCACTAACACCAACAAACTTCTGGAACCCGAATGGGAAGCCGAACAATCGCTGGAATAAGTCAGCTATCTCGTTATCTCTGGTTTCTATATCAGCGATGTCCAAACGTACACTGTCACATTTTAAGCATGTGTATGAATGACTTCTCAACCTGCGCTGAAGAAAATAAATACTTCGAAGTACGAAGCATTAGTTTCTTTTTGTTAAATTCTGCTACGATTATAGCAACACATTTAAAGTTTTAACAAACATGTACAAGCGTGAAAAGTATCACACCTCAATTATTTGCTAAAATTTTACGTATCTTTAGTTAGAGAACGAAGGAAAACGATATATTAGATGCGTTAATATGAAGAATTGAGCTTACTCGTAACAAATCTTTTAAGTTATACAAAAAATATGATTTTGGCAATAAAAGAAAATAATATTATATAATATAAAGGAAAAATCCGCATAAACACAAACAGCGATAATTTTTTTGGGTGTAGCCAAATCAAACTTTCATGGCTGCTGACGTAATTTCGGCAAATGCACTCATTGTATACATATTAAGGTGCTCAAAAATTGAGTCCAAACTCACACTGTCACATTTTAAGCATGTGTATGAATGATTTCTCAACCTGCACTGAAGAAAATTAATACTTCGAAGTACGAAGCTTTAGTTTCTTTTTGTTAAATTCTGCTACGACTATTGCAACACATTTAAAGTTTTAACAAACATGTACAAGCGTGAAAAGTATCACACCTCAATTATTTGCTAAAGTTTTACGTATCTTTAGTTGAGAGCGACGGAAAACGATATATTAGATGCTTTAATATGAATAATTGAGCTTATTCGTAACAAATGTTTTAGGTTATACATAAAATATGATTTTTTTCAAACAGCGATAATTTTTTTGGGTGTAGCCAAATCAAACTTTCATGAATGCTCACGCAATTTCGGCAAATGCACTCATTGTATACATATTAAGGTGCTCAAAAATTGAGTGGCCGAATGGCTGCTCATGGGCGACGCTGATCTAGATCGTGCTCATTACTTTCGTTCTTCTTTGCATATTCATATTTTATGCGTGTGTGTTCCTGATTTTATACATTGTATGTGTGCTTAATTTCTTGCATTCATAATATTTTTACTTTTCTTGAATTTTTGATTATTTTGAAGAAGTTTTCTTGTTTGCGGTGGAAAGGGCCTACTTGAGTCGGCATACCGTGGCAGCTTGTATACTCTATAAGATGTGATACATGAGAATGTATATAAAAAGAATATATTTTCATTTTAGAAACCAGTGTTTATATTTCCGAACATTAAAATTATAATATAATATAATAAAATTATGAAATGCTACTTCTTCTTCTTTGAGGTGAAAAGATAAGGAATTTCATGAAATTTTTACAGTACGAAATTGCCAAAAATGTATGGTACCAAAATTGTACTTTAATATTGTTCGTTTTTTAAAAATAACTCAAAAAGGAAAATGAGATAAGGCATTACATAATCAATTAAGAATTTCAAACACATTAGTGTAATTTTAATGTAGCGAAAACATGTTTTTCCTTAAAAAGTAGTAATATAGTAACACTACTTAAGTACCATAGTACATGCAAAAGTACGCGGAAACATACGCAGTTTGCAAACGGGTAATAAAATTCACTAGTAAGGTGGAAATGAAAATGTAGATATGCCAATACTACATTGATGCTGTTTTCTTTATATTAATTCATAACCTCAATTTATAAATTATTTTTAGTGAAGATGTATAATTAATTAATTAATAAGTAAGAAAAATATTATTGAAGTGTTTTATGACGACTGGATTAAGTTAAAGTTAAAATGCAGCCAACTAGAAAGCTGTAAAAAATCTAAAATGTATTATTTATGCTAAAAATAAGAGTCTAGAAATATGAACAATCATTTTACTTTGTAAACGGAACCCAAATATGTAGTTGAGTAATATACGCATAATAAAAACGTGTATTATATTTCCTGTAAATACAAGACATATTAAAATATTTACTCAGATTTTTTGTTTTGCGAACATTTAATACCATCACTATATATATGTACGCTTAATGTAAAGTAATAATCATAGATAAAATCAATATGGGTTCAATCGAAATAATTTATTTTATTTTTACAAGTTTACAATTGAGTTGAAATTTCAAAACAAAGCATACATAAAATATTGTAAACAAAGGCAAAATCTTGTCGTCTCCGACCCCTCATCATCGGGGCGTCAAGAAATCTTGTCGTCTCCGACCCCTCATCAACGGGGCGTCAAAAAGGTGAGTAGGGGTCTCTGCTGGAAAGTTCTTCATCAGATTTCCAATTTTTCACGAACACTTCTATACAAAATTCCATGTTTTTCACTAACACCAACAAACTTCTGGAACCCGAATGGGAAGCCGAACAATCGCTGGAATAAGTCAGCTATCTCGTTATCTCTGGTTTCTATATCAGCGATGTCCAAACGTACACTGTCACATTTTAAGCATGTGTATGAATGACTTCTCAACCTGCACTGAAGAAAATGAATACTTCGAAGTACGAAGCATTAGTTTCTTTTTGTTAAATTCTGCTACGATTATAGCAACACATTTAAAGTTTTAACAAACATGTACAAGCGTGAAATGTATCACACCTCAATTATTTGCTAAAATTTTACGTATCTTTAGTTAGAGAACGAAGGAAAACGATATATTAGATGCGTTAATATGAAGAATTGAGCTTACTCGTAACAAATCTTTTAAGTTATACAAAAAATATGATTTTGGCAATAAAACAAAATAATATTATATAATATAAAGGAAAAATCCGCATAAACACAAACAGCGATAATTTTTTTGGGTGTAGCCAAATCAAACTTTCATGGCTGCTGACGTAATTTCGGCAAATGCACTCATTGTATACATATTAAGGTGCTCAAAAATTGAGTCCAAACTCACACTGTCACATTTTAAGCATGTGTATGAATGATTTCTCAACCTGCACTGAAGAAAATTAATACTTCGAAGTACGAAGCTTTAGTTTCTTTTTGTTAAATTCTGCTACGACTATTGCAACACATTTAAAGTTTTAACAAACATGTACAAGCGTGAAAAGTATCACACCTCAATTATTTGCTAAAGTTTTACGTATCTTTAGTTGAGAGCGACGGAAAACGATATATTAGATGCTTTAATATGAATAATTGAGCTTATTCGTAACAAATGTTTTAGGTTATACATAAAATATGATTTTTTTCAAACAGCGATAATTTTTTTGGGTGTAGCCAAATCAAACTTTCATGAATGCTCACGCAATTTCGGCAAATGCACTCATTGTATACATATTAAGGTGCTCAAAAATTGAGTGGCCGAATGGCTGCTCATGGGCGACGCTGATCTAGATCGTGCTCATTACTTTCGTTCTTCTTTGCATATTCATATTTTATGCGTGTGTGTTCCTGATTTTATACATTGTATGTGTGCTTAATTTCTTGCATTCATAATATTTTTACTTTTCTTGAATTTTTGATTATTTTGAAGATGTTGTATGTCAGAATGACTGTCCAATTAATAACGACGCTTAACGTTGTTATTATTATAAATATTTGGCCGTGTATTAACACATACTTTTGGGCATGGTTAAATATTAGAGCGTTTTTCCACTCCACATTTTACTATTTGCTCAAGTAAAATATTTAACTACATACTTATTGGCTGTTTTTAAAAGCTAAGCACAAAGTAAAACAAAGAAGAGCGATGACTCATATACGACACCAATTGTGTGTTCAAAAGTGGAACGCCAATCGAATTTCGACACCTATTGTGAAACCGAAAGGGAGCATCATTCTGATCGAAATTCTGATACAGCTTGACCCAGTAAGCGCTGTTGCGCAGTGTGCCCTCAAAAATAATTGGAATAATTATTTTTGAGATAGTTGCACTTTTTGGTTGGACAGAAATTCTGACCGACAGATGTTATATAAATGTTAATTTCTTAGTTTTAAGGAGGAGAATAGTTTAGTCTCTGAACGGTGGCAGAAGTGTTCAATAAAGTAAATCTAAGTATTTTTAAAAGAGTTGTATTAAATTAATTAAAGGATAAACAACTGGTGAGTACTCCTGACAAGCGTGACACGCTCATATCCCAGAAGAATTAACCTAGCCAGAAACCATTCAAGGCTTTTCATTTTAACTCTACGCCAGCAACTGAGCAAGGCGTCTTAGGCCACAGGACGTGCCAACTTAATTGCAGGCACCCTTGTCTGTCCAATGGCGTTCCACGCCGGACGAAACCTTTGCTGAGGTCGACCCTTTCTTCTAGGGAAGTCTATCTACTCCGAGGTAGGTTTTTAGTGTTGCGCGATCCTTTCGACGTAGAAGGATACACAACATTTTGGCGCAGCCGGTTTTTCAAACCCATAATCGTTCTGTACGGAAAATTGTAATTGTGATGAATCCATTAGTCGTGTAAAATAAATAAATTATTTAAATCAAAGTTAATTGAATTTAAATTCGGTTTGTAGAAAAAGTGCAATTATTATCAATGCATTGAGTGAATTAATTAAATTAAAGTTGAATTTAGAAATTATTTAATGTTTTTGAGTAAGAAGTGAAAAATTAAAAGTGATCGAGTTAATTTAATGCTTTAGAATGAAAAGTAAAAAAACACTTAAAATTGGTTACAAATTACAAAGCGAACGGTCGATAAAAATTGTAGCACCAGCAATTAATTCGTTTTGAATATAAAAAATATGAGTGAGTTTACGAGAAAAATAAAGTAAATAAAAATCCAACGCAAGAAAACTTGAACTTGGAATTGAAATTTTACAAAGTGCAACTTAAGCATATTCAACGCTTTGAAATAACTTATAAGGAAAAAACTAATAAGAAGAACAAAACTACTTGTTGAATGGCACGAGGCACTTTAAGCAAGCGATGAAATTGGAGATCGTGTGAATCCGTTAATTGGTCAGTGGAAAATAAAGCGTTTTAAATGCTGTTGGAGTGAAGAAAAAAAAAAAGAGGCGATTATGAACGAAGTTCTGTGATCAAGTTATGAATTTAATTATCCGAGTTACTCGTATAAGTATATTATTGAAATAAATTTGTAAGACGTGTTAAAAATGAAAATAAAATTTAATGGAACAAAACAACTATGAGTTTTTGGAACTAGAATATAGAAAATTGACAGAAGAAATAGATAGGTTTATAGAAAAAGCGTGGGAAAATTTGAGAATAATAGTTGGTAATAAAGAAACAGTTAATTTAATTAAGGAAAGTATTTCTGCAGTTAAAAATATATCGAAGATCGAGCAGGCAGATTTAATTATAGATGAACTACTTAATTTTATTGAGCAAAAGTCTAGTGCAAAACAGAAAGAAATAGAAACGTGGAAAAACGAATTTTCAGCATTAAAAAGTAGGTACGAAGGTTATTTAGTCACTAAGAATTTGCAGGACGATCTCATTGTGCAGCTGGAAGCCGAAAACGAAAGGTTGAAATCGTTAAATGAAACACAAGGATCATCATACCAATTTACTCCAGATAGATTCAAGAGAAAAGACTCCACGCCGTTAAAAGAAGCAAACGAAAGAATCCAACAGTTAAAAAACGAAAACAGGTTACTCCGGCAAAAACACTGTCACGAAAGCGAAACTGCGTTAAGTTCAAAAAAATCACCTAGAACGGTTGACCAGAAAATTGGTTTTATATCACCTCAAAACGAAATCATTAAAAGAACAAAAATGGGAATAGAGGAAACAGCGAAATTGGTTAATGTGTTAGTGCCGATGTTTTCTGGCGCACCATCTGTAGATCTGCGCAACGAAGTTTATAAATTCATTGAAGGATGTGACCTCGCAACAAAGAATGTAAGTCAACAAGATATCCCGGTCTTCATCGCGTGTATAAAACAACGATTGCATGGCAATGCGTACAGTCTTTTACGTTCAATGAAATTTACAACGGTTGAGGCGCTGTGCGAGACGATAAAGAAGCATTATTTGCAATGCAGAGCATTGGACGGTGTGTTGAGTGAAGTCCAAGGTTTGAGGCAACTTCCAACGGAAGACATTCGCCAGTTTGCAGAAAAAATAATGGCTCTAAAGTCACAGGCGGAAGACATCACGACGAATGTATATAAAGGGAACGCAGATACGGCTTTACGAAGTGAAATAACGAAAACCGTGATGAAAACATTTAAGTTAGGACTAAGTCACAGTGCAGTAAGCCTTCACATGTTAGGGTCCACCAGTAAAAATTTTGAAGATTTAGTTGAAGAAGCTGTATTCATTGCGGACGACATACGGCAGGCCGAAGCAATACAAGGTACTCACACAATCGGCGTGATCGAAAACACGTATCGAAATTTGAACAAAAATCAGCCATTGCATATGCCACAGAAGAGGCAAGAGAGACATCCAGCAGAAAACAATGAATGGAAAAGCCCAGGACTCGACAATAATGATTATTCAACACCAAATGTAACTTGTAGTTTTTGTAAAAAACGCGGTCACACAAGAGAAGATTGTGTCACACGAAAAAATACACCATATTGTAGCGAGTGTTGCCAGTATGGTCATGAGCCAAGTTGGAAATGTAAAGATAAGAATAATGCACGTTATAGTTCAGCCATACAAGGAAATCCTTTTGCAAGAGACAATCGGCAACAAAATTCAAGACAAAACCAAAGGCTAGGAAATAGAAGCAACAAGTGGGAAGATAGAATCAGACCGATTGAAAATAACATGGCAGCGAACAAAACCAGCGGAATATCGAAACAAATGAACACAACCTGTCGCTGGTGTAATAGGCCAGGACACTGGATAAGAGATTGCCAAGCTAAGAAAAATTGGGAATCCTTTCAGGGAAACCAAATGGGGCTCAGAAAAGGCCAATAAACTGGGAACCCGAAAAAAGAAGTAAGTCCAGGCCAATTGAAGTAGTAACCGTTAATCCGACATCAGAAAAGATTGTGGAAACGTTACCATCTTCAAGCACATGTCATAGCTGTTATATTGAGAATAAAATGTCACAGAGTACAAACTGGAATTACATGGTTCAGCGAATAGTTACTAAGTCAACGTCAGCAGTTGAGAAAGTCGTAAACACTGGCGTACAGTATTTAATAATCACCTTACTAACAGTGCAATTGGTAGGCGCGTTGATTATCAATGCAATATATCGCAGCTATAGACAAATAGAACAAATACCGTTTAACCATTATATAAGGAAATATATAAAAGATATAACAAGTTTTGCAAATAATATATTATTAAATTTGTTGATAAAAAAAAAGGAAATTATTTCCAAAAGGCATAGACCGGAAATAGTTAAAACATTTTCATGGTTCGCGTGTAATCTGTTCAATAAAAACAAAGTGTCAACATTAAGTTCAATCAAATTAGATGATGTGTTCATTGAGTTTTCTTGTGAAGAAGCAAAATATGGAAAACTCATTTTATTGGTTGACACTGGTGCAGACACGAGTTTAATAAAAAGAAAATCTATAAAAGAAGATGCTTTCATTGATGAGTCTGAGACGCGAGTTCTAAATGGAGCGTTTGGGGGTTTCACCACCACGAAAGGAACTGTTAATGTTACACATGATAACTGGACAAACCTAAGTTTAACGTTACACACGGTGCCACTTGAACAAGGTTTGCCAGGCGATGGTATACTTGGCAGAGACAATTTGTGGAATAAGTCGATGGTAGACTCAATAAAGAAAAGTTTGGTAATGAGAAGCTCAAAAGGGGAAAGCATAAAATTACCTTTAATAGATATGGGAAATGATGTCAAACATGCGAGAATTAATAAGGTAAAAGCTAGGTCAACATGTATAGTTCGTATAGTATATATAGTTGTATAGTTCGTAGTTCGTAAGTTGAAGACAGACTTACGTATAGTGATCATTCACAAAAAAGAAATAGCACCAGGGGTATACATGGGCGAAACACTGGTAACTGTAAACGATAATGAAGCTCACGTTCCCGTTCTGAATTCTACAGAAGAAGATTTCGTTCTCAGCGACAACTTCAAAGTGAATTACAGCAATTTTGAGAACTACAAACCATTGGGTAAAACATCAAATATTAATACGATGATCAGTTCAGATTTAACCAGAAGGTTACGAGCCTTAGTAAGTGAGATAGATTTAGATGAAAATTTAAATAACGAGGAAAGAAAGTCAATATTAGACATATGTACGAAATACAACGACATTTTTCTGTTAGAGGGAGATCCACTGACATACACGCATGTAATGTCACATACAATTGAGACGAAGGTAGATCAGCCACCGATCAATCAGAAGCAATATCGGCTTCCTCATTCACACAGGGAGGAGGTTAATAAACAAATTCAAAAAATGTTAGAGGATGATATAATATATCCTAGCGTCTCTCCATGGAATTCTCCCTTGTTGTTAGTACCCAAAAAGTGTGGAAAGGACGGGGAGAAAAAGTGGCGGTTAGTTATTGACTACAGGAAGTTAAACGACGCCACGATTAAACAGGTATTCCCTATTCCAAGGATTGATGAAATATTAGATCAATTAGGGTGCAGTAGATATTTTTCGACGCTAGATCTAGCTAGTGGCTATCATCAGGTCCTAATGGATGAAAAAGACAGGGGAAAAACAGCGTTCAGTTCAGCGTTAGGGCATTTCGAGTTTAATAGGATGCCTTTCGGTTTAACAGGCGCACCTGCGACTTTCCAGAGGATAATGAATCATATACTGACGGGATTGCAGGGGATAGATTGTTTTGTTTATCTTGATGATATAGTAGTCTATGGGAGTAATTTAGAACAACATGGAAAACGTTTGGTAAAAGTGTTCGAAGCATTGAGAGCAAACAATCTGAAGCTTAATGTCAGCAAGTGTCAGTTTTTGAGGCGTGAGGTAGTTTATTTAGGACATAAGTGCTCAGAAAAGGGAGCTCTTCCTGATCCAAGTAAGGTTGAATGTGTCAAAAATATACCACCTCCAAAAAACAGAAAGGAAGTACAGGCTTTTTTAGGACTAATAAATTATTATAGAAAATTTATACCTGATACGGCGAGAATAGCACTACCAATTAATAAGCTTCTCAGGAAGGATGCCAAATTTGTGTGGTCAGCCGAATGTCAAAGGGCTTTTGAACAACTAAAGAAAGCGGTAATAACCCCTCCGTTATTAGCATATCCCGATTTCGGCAAGGAGTTCATATTAACAACAGACGCTAGTAGTGAGGCAATAGGTGCAGTCTTGTCGCAGGGAAACATAGGTGCAGACAGACCGATAGCGTTTGCAAGTAGAGCGCTCAATGACGCTGAAAAGCGTTACTCCACAATTGAAAGAGAGTTTTTAGCTATAGTTTGGGCCACGAAGAATTATAGAGCTTACTTGTTGGGAAGACATTTTAAGGTAGTAACAGATCATCAGCCATTGAGGGGGATAGCGAATTTGAAAGACCAAACTTCTAGGCTGGCACGATTCAGGCATAAATTATCGGAATACGATTTTGAAATTATTTACAAGCCTGGGAAGAGAAATTTGAATGCCGACGCATTAAGCAGAATACCTCAGCACGGAAATAGAATAGTAGCGGTTCAAACGCGTGCCCAGACAATGTCAAAGAAGTTACAAAATTGTGAAAATAAAGAGCAAAACAGATTGAGTGCATCCACGGTAGAACCTGATAGCCCCACAACACATGACAGAAATCAGCTCATTATCTTGACAGACCCGGCAGAAATTGAAACTATAATAAAAGACTTTCATAACAAACCTTTAGGAGGACATCAAGGTGCAGTGAAGACATATTTGCGAATAAGAAACGAATATAGATGGCCAGGGATGCAGAAACAAATTAAAAATTATGTAAAGAACTGCCCCAAGTGTCAGGCAAATAAGAGTTCGAAACTTACAAAGATGCCATTAGTACTCACAGACACACCGCGTAAACCGTTTGACAAGGTATATATGGACATAGTCGGAATGTTGCCAGAAACCATATCTGGAAACAAGTACATATTGACCTTCCAGGACGATTTTTCCAAATTTATGGCTTGTGTAGCTATGCCAGATGCAGAAGCTAAGACAGTAGCGAGAGCTTTTTACGACGAAATAATCACTCGTTACGGCATTCCAAGGGTTCTGATTACTGATAATGGAACCAATTTCATTTCCAAATTATTTTCGGATACTTGTAAATTGTTAGGTATTAAAAAATTACACATTACTCCTTACCACCCACAAGCTAATGGTTCGCTGGAAAGAAGCCATAGACCGTTAGCAGAGTATTTGCGTAGTTTTGCGAAGGAGGATGGCTCAAATTGGGATCAATGGTTGACTTCAGCAATGCACGTTCACAACCATACACCCCATATTTCAACAAAGCAAACTCCTTTTCGCACATTATTTGGGTTCGATATAGAAATGCCGACGAACCTAAAAAGGAAATGTAGTCCAATATATAATGCTGAGGATCCAAACAAGATCTTAAAATTTCAGATACAAAGGGCTCATGAGATCGTCAAGCAAAATCAGGACAAAGCCAAGAAACTAGCAAAACAACAATATGACAGCAAGTTGAATATAGTAAATTTTAAGGTAGGAGATAAGGTTTTAATTAAGAATCAGACAAGGAAAAATAAATTTTCTCCAATATGGATAGGGCCGTATAGGGTAGTACAAATAAGAAGTCCTATTACTACAGTAATAAACATCAAGGGAAAGGAGAAATCGTTTCATAATAATTTACTTAAGTTGTACATAGAAACACAATAGGCTAATATATATATTACTAAAAAAAAAAAAAAAAAAAAAAAACCATGAATAATAAAAATATATGAATAGGAAATTTTACAAATCATAGTAGTGATTTGTTTTTGGTTAATACCAAGGGGTTTTTTTTTTTTTTTATACCATACATATTTAACTAACTAATTTCTACTATTTACAGAAGCTCATAAATTAATTATTAACTAGCGGCAGAACTTTATAGTATCCCGGTAACGGATGCATGGAGAAACGGGAATACGGAAAACATCTTGAGGACACGATAAAATTATAGCAGAAAAGAAAAGAAGAACCAACCTTCTTTTAACAAAGTTTTCGTAAAGTATACATACTTACAGTTTCTTAGCTGTCTACTCGTTTGGTATATACAGGCATAAGAAAATGTAAGCATTTAAAACTCAATAAGGGACCAATATTTGAATTTTAAAAACAAATACTTGTCCTTAGAACTACTGACGATATACATATAAAAACACATACGCAAATATTAGTAATCATTAAACAAAATTAAATTATAAGTTCATAAAAGTAAATTAAAGTTCAAAGAACATAAAACTATTACGTAATTGAATATATTATTACGTAATATAAGTACGTTTTGGAAAATATTATATAACTATTTGTACAAATATAAAACTACTAATATTGTTGAGATAAGGCCTACAAATAAGTAAATATAATATTAGCTAACAAGCATATTTATTAATTTCACATGTAATGCATTTCCTTTATACATGTACACATTAAACCAAAAATATGCACATGTAACAGATAAGCACACCAAATTATCATTGTTTAAATTGTTGACATATGTAAAAAAAAAATAAAGTTCGAAAAGAGGGCAAAAGAAACAAAAGAAACAAAAAAAAAAAAAAAACAAAACATAAAAAAAAAAAAAATACTAATAGTAATCAATGACACTATAAAAAAAAAAAAAAAAAAAAAAAACAAAAACAAAACGACGTCAGATTAATAGCCCCACAGAAATAATTTACGAAAAGATGGTTAATAACCATGCAAAAATGTTAATATATATGTATAAATATTGAAAAACCAACACAAGCAGCAAACAACAAAATCCAGATATTCATCGCCGGTCCAAAACCAACTCCAACAACGGTCTAGAGTAAGACAATAGTAAAAAACTAAGGCGACGACACAAACGAAGGCGTGGCGTCTACGAAAAGTAAAACAGAAGAAGGCGGATTAATGATGCTTTGCGGACTATGTTTAGAAAATCCATGAAATCAGGCCTTATAGCCAGGGTATGTCGGTTCAAGTACGTGGCAAAAATGCACATATATTCAATACGGAACTCGTATTACCGCACTACCGCTGGTGGGTCAAATAGTAAAACAAAGACCGGAGAGTCAATTTGTTTACCTAACCTACATATGAGAACCAAATTAGGTGGTAAAAGTTCATCAATCAAATTTTATATACGATGATATGAAACGTTCGACAAAACAGTTTCAATCATTTTTATAAACCGCATCAACACATTCATCTAATCCAATTTACGCCAGAGACGTTACAAGTTTAGAACCACTGCCTTCCATAACCGTCACCGTCAAAGGACCACGATCAACCGTAAAGTCACCATTGCTACGCACAGAAAGGAAGACAACGACCGGAAAGAAACAGTAAAGATTCAACGTAGCAGAGCACCGGAAATATTTCAAGTAATAAGGTATTTGTAGAATTGGAAAAGATTATTTTTCTGACTATTTTGTAATCATTGTATAATAAGGATAAAATTGTTATGATTATATTGTAATTATATTAAGCACATATAACATTGTAATTTAAGAGAACATATCTTACATTAGGAAAATAATAATACCATACAGGAAGAAAAAATTATTCTCTTTAGATAATAATTTTTTCTTATTGGAAGGGCGGAGGAATGTTGTATGTCAGAATGACTGTCCAATTAATAACGACGCTTAACGTTGTTATTATTATAAATATTTGGCCGTGTATTAACACATACTTTTGGGCATGGTTAAATATTAGAGCGTTTTTCCACTCCACATTTTACTATTTGCTCAAGTAAAATATTTAACTACATACTTATTGGCTGTTTTTAAAAGCTAAGCACAAAGTAAAACAAAGAAGAGCGATGACTCATATACGACACCAATTGTGTGTTCAAAAGTGGAACGCCAATCGAATTTCGACACCTATTGTGAAACCGAAAGGGATCATCATTCTGATCGAAATTCTGATACAGCTTGACCCAGTAAGCGCTGTTGCGCAGTGTGCCCTCAAAAATAATTGGAATAATTATTTTTGAGATAGTTGCACTTTTTGGTTGGACAGAAATTCTGACCGACAGATGTTATATAAATGTTAATTTCTTAGTTTTAAGGAGGAGAATAGTTTAGTCTCTGAACGGTGGCAGAAGTGTTCAATAAAGTAAATCTAAGTATTTTTAAAAGAGTTGTATTAAATTAATTAAAGGATAAACAACTGGTGAGTACTCCTGACAAGCGTGACACGCTCATATCCCAGAAGAATTAACCTAGCCAGAAACCATTCAAGGCTTTTCATTTTAACTCTACGCCAGCAACTGAGCAAGGCGTCTTAGGCCACAGGACGTGCCAACTTAATTGCAGGCACCCTTGTCTGTCCAATGGCGTTCCACGCCGGACGAAACCTTTGCTGAGGTCGACCCTTTCTTCTAGGGAAGTCTATCTACTCCGAGGTAGGTTTTTAGTGTTGCGCGATCCTTTCGACGTAGAAGAATACACAACAAAGAAGTTTTCTTGTTTGCGGTGGAAAGGGCCTACTTGAGTCGGCATACCGTGGCAGCTTGTATACTCTATAAGATGTGATACATGAGAATGTATATAAAAAGAATATATTTTCATTTTAGAAACCAGTGTTTATATTTCCGAACATTAAAATTATAATATAATATAATAAAATTATGAAATGCTACTTCTTCTTCTTTGAGGTGAAAAGATAAGGAATTTCATGAAATTTTTACAGTACGAAATTGCCAAAAATGTATGGTACCAAAATTGTACTTTAATATTGTTCGTTTTTTAAAAATAACTCAAAAAGGAAAATGAGATAAGGCATTACATAATCAATTAAGAATTTCAAACACATTAGTGTAATTTTAATGTAGCGAAAACATGTTTTTCCTTAAAAAGTACTAATATAGTAACACTACTTAAGTACCATAGTACATGCAAAAGTACGCGGAAACATACGCAGTTTGCAAACGGGTAATAAAATTCACTAGTAAGGTGGAAATGAAAATGTAGATATGCCAATACTACATTGATGCTGTTTTCTTTATATTAATTCATAACCTCAATTTATAAATTATTTTTAGTGAAGATGTATAATTAATTAATTAATAAGTAAGAAAAATATTATTGAAGTGTTTTATGACGACTGGATTAAGTTAAAGTTAAAATGCAGCCAACTAGAAAGCTGTAAAAAATCTAAAATGTATTATTTATGCTAAAAATAAGAGTCTAGAAATATGAACAATCATTTTACTTTGTAAACGGAACCCAAATATGTAGTTGAGTAATATACGCATAATAAAAACGTGTATTATATTTCCTGTAAATACAAGACATATTAAAATATTTACTCAGATTTTTTGTTTTGCGAACATTTAATACCATCACTATATATATGTACGCTTAATGTAAAGTAATAATCATAGATAAAATCAATATGCGTTCAATCGAAATAATTTATTTTATTTTTACAAGTTTACAATTGAGTTGAAATTTCAAAACAAAGCATACATAAAATATTGTAAACAAAGGCAAAATCTTGTCGTCTCCGACCCCTCATCATCGGGGCGTCAAGAAATCTTGTCGTCTCCGACCCCTCATCAACGGGGCGTCAAAAAGGTGAGTAGGGGTCTCTGCTGGAAAGTTCTTCATCAGATTTCCAATTTTTCACGAACACTTCTATACAAAATTCCATGTTTTTCACTAACACCAACAAACTTCTGGAACCCGAATGGGAAGCCGAACAATCGCTGGAATAAGTCAGCTATCTCGTTATCTCTGGTTTCTATATCAGCGATGTCCAAACGTACACTGTCACATTTTAAGCATGTGTATGAATGACTTCTCAACCTGCACTGAAGAAAATGAATACTTCGAAGTACGAAGCATTAGTTCCTTTTTGTTAAATTCTGCTACGATTATAGCAACACATTTAAAGTTTTAACAAACATGTACAAGCGTGAAAAGTATCACACCTCAATTATTTGCTAAAATTTTACGTATCTTTAGTTAGAGAACGAAGGAAAACGATATATTAGATGCGTTAATATGAAGAATTGAGCTTACTCGTAACAAATCTTTTAAGTTATACAAAAAATATGATTTTGGCAATAAAACAAAATAATATTATATAATATAAAGGAAAAATCCGCATAAACACAAACAGCGATAATTTTTTTGGGTGTAGCCAAATCAAACTTTCATGGCTGCTGACGTAATTTCGGCAAATGCACTCATTGTATACATATTAAGGTGCTCAAAAATTGAGTCCAAACTCACACTGTCACATTTTAAGCATGTGTATGAATGATTTCTCAACCTGCACTGAAGAAAATTAATACTTCGAAGTACGAAGCTTTAGTTTCTTTTTGTTAAATTCTGCTACGACTATTGTACAAGCGTGAAAAGTATCACACCTCAATTATTTGCTAAAGTTTTACGTATCTTTAGTTGAGAGCGACGGAAAACGATATATTAGATGCTTTAATATGAATAATTGAGCTTATTCGTAACAAATGTTTTAGGTTATACATAAAATATGATTTTTTTCAAACAGCGATAATTTTTTTGGGTGTAGCCAAATCAAACTTTCATGAATGCTCACGCAATTTCGGCAAATGCACTCATTGTATACATATTAAGGTGCTCAAAAATTGAGTGGCCGAATGGCTGCTCATGGACGACGCTGATCTAGATCGTGCTCATTACTTTCGTTCTTCTTTGCATATTCATATTTTATGCGTGTGTGTTCCTGATTTTATACATTGTATGTGTGCTTAATTTCTTGCATTCATAATATTTTTACTTTTCTTGAATTTTTGATTATTTTGAAGAAGTTTTCTTGTTTGCGGTGGAAAGGGCCTACTTGAGTCGGCATACCGTGGCAGCTTGTATACTCTATAAGATGTGATACATGAGAATGTATATAAAAAGAATATATTTTCATTTTAGAAACCAGTGTTTATATTTCCGAACATTAAAATTATAATATAATATAATAAAATTATGAAATGCTACTTCTTCTTCTTTGAGGTGAAAAGATAAGGAATTTCATGAAATTTTTACAGTACGAAATTGCCAAAAATGTATGGTACCAAAATTGTACTTTAATATTGTTCGTTTTTTAAAAATAACTCAAAAAGGAAAATGAGATAAGGCATTACATAATCAATTAAGAATTTCAAACACATTAGTGTAATTTTAATGTAGCGAAAACATGTTTTTCCTTAAAAAGTAGTAATATAGTAACACTACTTAAGTACCATAGTACATGCAAAAGTACGCGGAAACATACGCAGTTTGCAAACGGGTAATAAAATTCACTAGTAAGGTGGAAATGAAAATGTAGATATGCCAATACTACATTGATGCTGTTTTCTTTATATTAATTCATAACCTCAATTTATAAATTATTTTTAGTGAAGATGTATAATTAATTAATTAATAAGTAAGAAAAATATTATTGAAGTGTTTTATGACGACTGGATTAAGTTAAAGTTAAAATGCAGCCAACTAGAAAGCTGTAAAAAATCTAAAATGTATTATTTATGCTAAAAATAAGAGTCTAGAAATATGAACAATCATTTTACTTTGTAAACGGAACCCAAATATGTAGTTGAGTAATATACGCATAATAAAAACGTGTATTATATTTCCTGTAAATACAAGACATATTAAAATATTTAGTCAGATTTTTTGTTTTGCGAACATTTAATACCATCACTATATATATGTACGCTTAATGTAAAGTAATAATCATAGATAAAATCAATATGCGTTCAATCGAAATAATTTATTTTATTTTTACAAGTTTACAATTGAGTTGAAATTTCAAAACAAAGCATACATAAAATATTGTAAACAAAGGCAAAATCTTGTCGTCTCCGACCCCTCATCATCGGGGCGTCAAGAAATCTTGTCGTCTCCGACCCCTCATCAACGGGGCGTCAAAAATGTGAGTAGGGGTCTCTGCTGGAAAGTTCTTCATCAGATTTCCAATTTTTCACGAACACTTCTATACAAAATTCCATGTTTTTCACTAACACCAACAAACTTCTGGAACCCGAATGGGAAACCGAACAATCGCTGGAATAAGTCAGCTATCTCGTTATCTCTGGTTTCTATATCAGCGATGTCCAAACGTACACTGTCACATTTTAAGCATGTGTATGAATGACTTCTCAACCTGCACTGAAGAAAATGAATACTTCGAAGTAGGAAGCATTAGTTTCTTTTTGTTAAATTCTGCTACGATTATAGCAACACATTTAAAGTTTTAACAAACATGTACAAGCGTGAAATGTATCACACCTCAATTATTTGCTAAAATTTTACGTATCTTTAGTTAGAGAACGAAGGAAAACGATATATTAGATGCGTTAATATGAAGAATTGAGCTTACTCGTAACAAATCTTTTAAGTTATACAAAAGATATGATTTTGGCAATAAAACAAAATAATATTATATAATATAAAGGAAAAATCCGCATAAACACAAACAGCGATAATTTTTTTGGGTGTAGCCAAATCAAACTTTCATGGCTGCTGACGTAATTTCGGCAAATGCACTCATTGTATACATATTAAGGTGCTCAAAAATTGAGTCCAAACTCACACTGTCACATTTTAAGCATGTGTATGAATGATTTCTCAACCTGCACTGAAGAAAATTAATACTTCGAAGTACGAAGCTTTAGTTTCTTTTTGTTAAATTCTGCTACGACTATTGCAACACATTTAAAGTTTTAACAAACATGTACAAGCGTGAAAAGTATCACACCTCAATTATTTGCTAAAGTTTTACGTATCTTTAGTTGAGAGCGACGGAAAACGATATATTAGATGCTTTAATATGAATAATTGAGCTTATTCGTAACAAATGTTTTAGGTTATACATAAAATATGATTTTTTTCAAACAGCGATAATTTTTTTGGGTGTAGCCAAATCAAACTTTCATGAATGGTCACGCAATTTCGGCAAATGCACTCATTGTATACATATTAAGGTGCTCAAAAATTGAGTGGCCGAATGGCTGCTCATGGGCGACGCTGATCTAGATCGTGCTCATTACTTTCGTTCTTCTTTGCATATTCATATTTTATGCGTGTGTGTTTCTGATTTTATACATTGTATGTTTGCTTAATTTCTTGCATTCATAATATTTTTGCTTTTCTTGAATTTTTGATTATTTTGAAGAAGTTTTCTTGTTTGCGGTGGAAAGGGCCTACTTGAGTCGGCATACCGTGGCAGCTTGTATACTCTATAAGATGTGATACATGAGAATGTATATAAAAAGAATATATTTTCATTTTAGAAACCAGTGTTTATATTTCCGAACATTGAAATTATAATATAATATAATAAAATTATGAAATGCTACTTCTTCTTCTTTGAGGTGAAAAGATAAGGAATTTCATGAAATTTTTACAGTACGAAATTGCCAAAAATGTATGGTACCAAAATTGTACTTTAATATTGTTCGTTTTTTAAAAATAACTCAAAAAGGAAAATGAGATAAGGCATTACATAATCAATTAAGAATTTCAAACACATTAGTGTAATTTTAATGTAGCGAAAACATGTTTTTCCTTAAAAAGTAGTAATATAGTAACACTACTTAAGTACCATAGTACATGCAAAAGTACGCGGAAACATACGGAGTTTGCAAACGGGTAATAAAATTCACTAGTAAGGTGGAAATGAAAATGTAGATATGCCAATACTACATTGATGCTGTTTTCTTTATATTAATTCATAACCTCAATTTATAAATTATTTTTAGTGAAGATGTATAATTAATTAATTAATAAGTAAGAAAAATATTATTGAAGTGTTTTATGACGACTGGATTAAGTTAAAGTTAAAATGCAGCCAACTAGAAAGCTGTAAAAAATCTAAAATGTATTATTTATGCTAAAAATAAGAGTCTAGAAATATGAACAATCATTTTACTTTGTAAACGGAACCCAAATATGTAGTTGAGTAATATACGCATAATAAAAACGTGTATTATATTTCCTGTAAATACAAGACATATTAAAATGTTTACTCAGATTTTTTGTTTTGCGAACATTTAATACCATCACTATATATATGTACGCTTAATGTAAAGTAATAATCATAGATAAAATCAATATGCGTTCAATCGAAATAATTTATTTTATTTTTACAAGTTTACAATTGAGTTGAAATCTCAAAACAAAGCATACATAAAATATTGTAAACAAAGGCAAAATCTTGTCGTCTCCGACCCCTCATCATCGGGGCGTCAAGAAATCTTGTCGTCTCCGACCCCTCATCAACGGGGCGTCAAAAAGGTGAGTAGGGGTCTCTGCTGGAAAGTTCTTCATAAGATTTCCAATTTTTCACGAACACTTCTATACAAAATTCCATGTTTTTCACTAACACCAACAAACTTCTGGAACCCGAATGGGAAGCCGAACAATCGCTGGAATAAGTCAGCTATCTCGTTATCTCTGGTTTCTATATCAGCGATGTCCAAACGTACACTGTCACATTTTAAGCATGTGTATGAATGACTTCTCAACCTGCACTGAAGAAAATGAATACTTCGAAGTACGAAGCATTAGTTCCTTTTTGTTAAATTCTGCTACGATTATAGCAACACATTTAAAGTTTTAACAAACATGTACAAGCGTGAAAAGTATCACACCTCAATTATTTGCTAAAATTTTACGTATCTTTAGTTAGAGAACGAAGGAAAACGATATATTAGATGCGTTAATATGAAGAATTGAGCTTACTCGTAACAAATCTTTTAAGTTATACAAAAAATATGATTTTGGCAATAAAACAAAATAATATTATATATTATAAAGGAAAAATCCGCATAAACACAAACAGCGATAATTTTTTTGGGTGTAGCCAAATCAAACTTTCATGGCTGCTGACGTAATTTCGGCAAATGCACTCATTGTATACATATTAAGGTGCTCAAAAATTGAGTCCAAACTCACACTGTCACATTTTAAGCATGTGTATGAATGATTTCTCAACCTGCACTGAAGAAAATTAATACTTCGAAGTACGAAGCTTTAGTTTCTTTTTGTTAAATTCTGCTACGACTATTGTACAAGCGTGAAAAGTATCACACCTCAATTATTTGCTAAAGTTTTACGTATCTTTAGTTGAGAGCGACGGAAAACGATATATTAGATGCTTTAATATGAATAATTGAGCTTATTCGTAACAAATGTTTTAGGTTATACATAAAATATGATTTTTTTCAAACAGCGATAATTTTTTTGGGTGTAGCCAAATCAAACTTTCATGAATGCTCACGCAATTTCGGCAAATGCACTCATTGTATACATATTAAGGTGCTCAAAAATTGAGTGGCCGAATGGCTGCTCATGGGCGACGCTGATCTAGATCGTGCTCATTACTTTCGTTCTTCTTTGCATATTCATATTTTATGCGTGTGTGTTCCTGATTTTATACATTGTATGTGTGCTTAATTTCTTGCATTCATAATATTTTTGCTTTTCTTGAATTTTTGATTATTTTGAAGAAGTTTTCTTGTTTGCGGTGGGAAGGGCCTACTTGAGTCGGCATACCGTGGCAGCTTGTATACTCTATAAGATGTGATACATGAGAATGTATATAAAAAGAATATATTTTCATTTTAGAAACCAGTGTTTATATTTCCGAACATGGAAATTATAATATAGTAAAGAAATTTTTTATTTTAATACATAAATTTGGTTTTCTAGATCTATTCTTCTACTATGCATTTAGAAAATTTAATTGCAATGTACGAATAATTTTAATTGACGTAATTATGGAAATATCAGCATTTCTTTACTATAAATGATAAATTACAATAAATTCTAGAATAGAAATATTTTAGTTTTCCAACATTTCGCTAATCTCCAGCCTTGCAGATTGTAAAAGTCGCCGGTATGCCGACACAAATGATCCCTTTGCCAACGCAAACATGCAGAAGAAAACATATTTGGAAACCTTTAAGAATATCAAAAATAATTTGAATGCAAGAAATTAAGCACACATAGAATGTATAAAATCAGGAACACATACGGATAAAATATGAATATGCAAGGAAGAACGAAAGTAATGAGCGCGATCTAGATCCCACTAGTTGCGGAAGAGAATACACATGCTTTTTTCGTAATTCGAGGGAATGAGACAATAGCGAGTCAGGAGCACTGGTAAAACAAAAACAATTGCATGGTAAAAGAGCACATGGAGTAAGAAATTATTTGGGACCCAGGCTACTGAAAGCTTTATAGTACAGAAAAAGTGGACTTTTAGCTGTCTATATGTTGTATGGTCAGTGGTTGTAGTCTATTGTACATCAACTATCAACGCAAATAATCATTGAATTGTATGACGATTTCACTGCAAAAGGGATCGGGATTTTCCTTTGGCTTCAAAGGGCGCAGAACTTTTTATTGGAAGCGTGCAACACGAACCAAAGACCAGCAAAAGGTGGTGGTTTTTGGTTTCAAAAAGAGCGCAGAACTTTGTGATGAAAGCTTGCGAAGAGCGCGTTTGAGAAACAAACACGACACCAAAGACCAGAAGAAGGTGGTGGTTTTTGGTTTCCAAAAGAGCACAGAACTTTGTAATGAAAGCTTGCGAAGATCGCGGTTGAGTAACAAACACGACAGCAAAGCGACGCAACCGGTTTAACGTTGATTTCAACACGGAGAGCGCACGATAAAATAATGTGCGAAGAGCTTACGAAACTGGTGTCGGTTACGTAAAACTTGAGCCGTTCGAAGAATTGCAACAGCTTATGTGTTCGAGCTGATGGCAATTTTTCTCGTTATATACAAAAAAGCGCGCGTGTTAAGAATTGATAGATTTGAACAATTAAGGGCACTTGAATGTCAAGCGATCAGGGAGTACTGTTACTCAGAAGTCACAACTTTCTGGTACAATCTCATAAAATACGTTATGGAATATCTAAATAAAGTAATGCACCAAAAACGTACCTCTTCTACTGAGGCGACTCTAGTGATGTCCACCGTTTAACGATTGCCGTGATGTTCTCTTTTTTTCATGCACGATGCATCGCCATAGCGCAAGTACAAACAACAAGTTTGCCAAGCCAGCAGCTACCGCAAACGGTTCCACGCAGAAAGAGACGCGCAACCAAAAGTCCAAAGAACAAGCGATCATGGGCCGTCACTTGCTCCAAAGCGCCGGTCCGGATCCCCAACAGACCCACGAGCCAACGATCTCAGGCTGCCACTCGTTGTACCGGAGTACAGCCGCTGGTGCCACTCACCAGAGCCCAGCCGCCACCACATAACCAGTAATACCTCGCAGGCGAGTACCATGCGAATACTTCGCATGCGAGTACCATGCCCGAAAAGAGGACACGCCTAGCCAAAAGCTTTTCTCCGCAGAAGGCATGTACCTGCAGGATTTCACACAGCCGAACACCAACGATTGCGGCGCATACCTGCTGCGGTTTGCTGAAATCATTTTGTTAAACGGAGGCGTGCTAGCCTAAATCGACTAACCACCTTGGGCAAGGGAGCGAGTCGCCGACCGTCAACGCCGCAAACTAGGACGACTTCTACGAACACTACACACGCGCTACAGAAATGGCAGGCCCATGCCGCTGTTTGATCTGTCGGAGGTGACCATCAGCAGTAGCAGCTCTAGTAGTGGTTCCAGCATTAGCAGTTACAGCATCAGCGAGGACGAGGAACCCAGCGAGGTAAACAAGTGACAATCGGCTCCCACCGAACCAATCAAAGACGAGCCAACCAACCATGCCGGTTCCACTCCCGCAATCGAGTGGCTACCCAAGAAAGGTCACCGAATCCATCACGGAAGGCCCCCACCAATTGGTCCATGGGTCGGGTTGGAC
Source organism: Thecophora atra (assembly GCA_937620795.1). Lineage (NCBI taxonomy): Eukaryota > Metazoa > Arthropoda > Insecta > Diptera > Conopidae > Thecophora > Thecophora atra. The sequence goes on from OW569398.1 coordinate 70,775,604, forward strand.
GGTCAACCATTTGATCCACCCCTGCAGGAAGAAATCATTGTACCCCTAGCCGACGCCTTGTGCCGGTACCACGAAAAGTACCTGCGCTACTTTTGTAAGACGCTAACAGCCGACTCCTGAGCTTCGATGTTTGCCGAAGCTGTCACGTAAGGGTGCGAGAGCTCCCACACCGCAAGTGAGAGGGGACTGTGAAGACACAAGTCGTTTGACTAGTTTGCGCCACACAAGCGAAATGGTCCACTCCATCCCTTTTGGTTTATCATTTACTTTATAAACAATCTAAATAACATTATTACCTTAAGAACTATGTTCTTTTATAGCAGCATTAAAATGATTTAGTAGAGACATTAATATAACGAGGTAATCATGATAACATTAATATAAAGACATACTCAAGTATAATAATATGCAATGAGGAAAGAAGAAAGGATAGAGAGACGAAGTCGAACAGAGAAAGTACAGCGAAAGTCAAAGTGAAGAAAAGTAAGAGAATATCTTCCGTTTAAACTCCCCCAGCCTGGTAATTATCCGTAACGAACGTGGCAAACCATTCCACAATCTTGTGGTACTGATGAAAAATAAGCGTGAGGTAGATAGAGAGCTAAAAGTAGGAATAATCAACATTGGACTACGTTGAGACCTACTAAACTGAATTTTATCAAAAAGATAAGCTGGAGATCTGTAATTGATCAATTTAAACATAAATAAACAATTTCTGGCTTTTAGATAATTATACATGTTATATATAGATGTAATATGGCAACACTCTAACTGAAGTTGAATAAAGACGACACTGGTCATCTGGCAGTGAACGTAATAAAACATGGCGCAGCCGGTACGGAAAAATTATAAGAACAAATGGTAGAAACGCGAGCACAAACTGAAAATAAAAGTGATATAAAAAACGAAATGCCTCCCGATAATAAATCTGTGAACTTTGATGTGCGAAAACCAGATGAATTGCAGCTTAATGGAAATGTAGCAGAAAATTGGCGTGTCTTCAAGCAAAATTTTGACATTTTTGCAATCGCTATTGGGTTGGATGAAATAGATGAAAAGAAAAAGGTTGCAGTTTTCCTAAATGCCTGTGGTGCAGAAACAATCGAGATTTTTAATACATTGGGCTTGTCAGATGAGCAAAAAAAGGAGTTTAATGCTGTTGTGAAAGCGGTTGCAAATTATTGCACACCAAAAAAGAATGAGGTTTACGAGGCTTTTAAATTTAATTCAAGAAGACAAGAAGAAGGCGAGTCTTTTGATGCTTATTTGCTTGATTTACGTAAACTTGTTAAAACCTGCGGTTACAATAATCCCGATAGAATGATCAGGGATAATATTGTTGTTGGAATAAGCGACAACAAACTTCGCAAAAAGTTTTTAGAAACAGAAGATCTGAAATTAGAAAGAGCAATAGAAATTGCACGTGCATCTGAACTGGTTGAAAAACATGCTAACGATATGCAAAATCAAACAAAAAATCCGGTAACGGTGGACGCATTAAACGGCAAACAAAGCACAAGAATTTCAATGAAAACGAACAACAACAATGCAAATATGAGAGAAACCAACAATTTACCTAATATGAGTGAGCGAAAGAACAGCTGTAAATTTTGCAAAGGCATACACATGAATCGTCGTTGTCCAGCATTCGGTAAGCGATGCAATAACTGTGGTCGCTTCAATCATTTTAGCATTGCTTGTTACGCTTCAAAAGTTCGTGAAATAAAAGAGTACAATATGTTAGAAGCACAAGACAATGAGATTTGTTTGCATAATATTGCTGAAATTGGTGTTGAGGGGAAAAGGTGGTATGAAAAAATTCGTGTAAACGATTGCTTGATAAACTTTAAGTTGGACACTGGTGCTGACGTAAGTGTCCTACCGTACAGATTTCTGAAATATATGAAGAACCTTAAACTAAATAAAAGTGGTTTCCCTCCGCAAAGTTATGGAGGAACAGATTTAGATTACAAAGGAACTGCCGATTGCATTGTAATGTGTCGAAATGAAGTTAAAAGTTTGAGATTCACGGTGATTGACACAACTTATGAGCCGCTGCTTGGTCTAGAGGCATGTCAAAAGTTGAATTTGATTAAGCGCATTAACACGCTACAAAACTCAACAAAACAGATATTCATTGAAAGAAATCCTGATATTTTTGAAGGTTTGGGTTGTTTTGTCACCAATTTAGATATTAAAGTAAAAAAAGATTCTGTCCCAGTAGTGAAAGCTGCAAGGCGAATACCGTTATCATTAAGTGAACGTGTAAATGCGGAACTGCATCGAATGGCTGATCGGGGGATAATAGAGCGTGTCGATGGACCTATTGAGCGTGCATCGAATTTGGTCATAGTTGAAAAAAAAAACGGTCAGCTTCGCTTATGCATTGATCCTCAAGATGTAAACAATGACATCTTATTAGAAAATCACACGATTCCATCGTTTGAGTCAATAGCAGCCAAACTTGCAAATAAAAAGTATTTTACTGTCCTTGATTTGAAAGAAGGGTTTTGGCAAATTGGACTTAGCAAGACAGCAAGCGAGTTATGCACTTTTAATACACCATTTGGATGTTATCGTTTTAAAAGGTTACCTTATGGTATAAAAATTGGCCCTGAAGTTTTTCAAAAATATAATGAACGAAATTTTCAAGATATTCCAGGTGTAATTGTTTTCATTGACGATATCTTAATTGCAGCAAAAAGCGCAGAAGAACATGACACAATTTTGCAAAAGGTGGTAGAACGAGCAAGAGAGCTAAACATCAAATTCAATATAGACAAAATACAATTTAGAGTTACCGAAGTAAAGTATTTGGGTAGAATAATATCTCACAATGGTATAAGATGTGACCCAGACAGAGTCGAAGCTATTTTGAAAATAGGTAAGCCCAAAGATAAAACTGACTTACAAAAATTGCTTGGTATGATAAATTATATACGGGAATATATTCCAAATTTAGCAGAAATTTCACAGCCAATTAGAGAATTGTTGAAGCAAAGTGTTGTTTATCAGTGGCTATCTGTACATGACGATTGTTTGGAGTCTATTAAGCAGTTGATTGTGAATGCTCCCACGCTAAGATTGTTTGATGAAGCACAAGAAATCACAATAGAGACTGATGCATCAAAGTTTGGACTTGGCTGTTGCCTGATGCAGAATGGTAAGCCTATTGCGTTTGCATCTAGGAGTTTAACTGATTCAGAAATTAATTATGCTCAAGTTGAAAAAGAACTACTTGCTGTAGTGTTTGCTTGTCGTAAATTTCACTATTACATATATGGTCGAAAAGTTACTGTAAAAAGTGATCATAAGCCCCTCGTTGCAATTATGAAAAAAGATTTTGGTAAAATACCATCCGCAAGGCTCCAACGAATGAAATTGAGTTTGATTAGGTATGATATTAATTTGATACATATTCCTGGAAGATATTTATACATAGCAGACTACTTATCTCGATATTATGATACGAAAAATTTAAGCACGGAAATTGAAGACTTGAACGAATTTGTGCATTCAGTTAATATAACACCAGATCGGTTAGAAACCTTTAGAAGAGAATTGGAAAATGATAAGTGTTTGAACGAATTGAAGAAGGTTTTGCTAAATGGATGGCCAAGTGATAAGCGTGCTTTGAGTGAAGATATAAAGTTTTATTGGAAACAACGCAACGATTTATTTATTGAAGATGACATCATATTTTTAAATGAAAGAGTAATTGTTCCGGTAGGCTTACGTGAACAAGTATTATCACAACTACATGCTTCACATCTTGGAGTGGAGAAAACTAAAAATAGAGCTCGTAGTTTAGTATATTGGCCAAAGATTGATGAAGCAATAGAAAATTTAATTGCCAAATGTGAAGTCTGCCAAAAGTATCGGACATCTAATATAAAGGAACCTCTGATGCCGCATGCTGTTCCACGACTACCTTACAATAAGCTAGGTATCGACATTTGCGAATATGCGTCGAAGACCTATTTGATCGTTGCTGATTATTACTCACGATATTTAGATATAATCCCACTAAGCTCAAAAACAGCAATTGAATGTATAAACAAACTTAAAGTTTGCTTTTCTAACCATGGGATACCGGTTGAGATTGTGTGTGACAACATGCCGTTCAATTCATATGCATTTAAAGCCTTTTGCAGACAAACTGGTATAAAACTTACTACAACAAGTCCTGGATATGCTCAGTCAAATGGTTTTGCCGAAAGATATGTAGGAATAGCAAAAAATTTGATCAAAAAATCAAAGGAAAACAAAGAGGAATTGTGGCTGGCTATACTTGAATACAGGAATTCGCCTTTGAAAGAAGTGAATGCATCGCCAGTGGAGCTTCTAATGAGTAGAAAAACGCGAACATTAGTACCAGCACGAAGCAGTCTATTCGAGCCTACAGTGGTCCCGAACATAAATAAGAACATCGAAGCAAAGAACAAATACTACAAAAAGTATTATGACCGTGGTACGTCCCGTAGTCAACATTTTAAGAAAGAGGAGAAGATATGGTACCATCACAGTCAGCGAGGATGGGTAAAAGCAACAATATTAGAATCTCATGATGCTCCTAGATCATACTGGATAAAGCTAGAAGACGGATCTGTTTTCAGAAGAAATACTCGTTGGCTACGTAAACGAGCCTGAAATTATATATATATTATAGAGTATCTTATCTTAACACTATCAATTTCTTTTAAATTTTGATTTTTTTTATATTATTTTATGAATTAATTTTTGAAATAATTAATAGACTTGAAGAGGGAGATGTTATATATAGATGTAATATGGCAACACTCTAACTGAAGTTGAATAAAGACGACACTGGTCATCTGGCAGTGAACGTAATAAAACAATACAAATCACACCCAAGAAGCACAGTTTTATACGGGGTAATGTGATCAAATTTGCGTAGGCCAAATACATATCGCGTTACGTAATTGAAAGCTATCTGTATCTTAAGCAGCGAGGAAGAATCAAGACTGCAATATACTAATGCCGAGTATGTAAATATAGGAAGAAAAAGCTGCAGAGCAAGCATGCGTCTGACTCTTAGCAGAGTTACATATGCAGACCGCCTCAAATTTCGTAACAAATAATAAACTTTTTTTATAGTATTATGCACATTATCAATACAAGAAAGAGACGAGTTTATACAGACGCCTAAATTAGTAACCGAATTAACAACTTTTACCTTATGGTCACCTATGCTGATATCAATGTTTGTTAAATTAGCTATAGTCTGTTTATGTCTATGAATGGGTAACACATAGGATTTGGCTGCATTAAGCAGAAGCCCATTTATTGCTGCCCAAATTTCAACATACCGCAGATCCTCATTAAATTTATTGCACATGATACTAAGATTGCCAGGATGTCCACATAAATATATTTGAACATCATCCGCATATGCATGCATTGATGTGTGCGTGCAAATATTCAGAATATCATTGAGATACATACAAAATAGGAGAGGCCCAAGTATAGAACCTTGAGGCACTACTACATTCAAAAGTTTAAGACTGGAGACATTGCCTACTCTCACACGTTGTTTTCTATTTGACAAGTAGCTAGCCATCAAACTAGTGGCTTCATAGCAAAAACCAAAATAATGTGTAAGCTTAAAACATAGGCGTGCATGTTGAACCCTATCAAAAGCTTTAGAAAAATCCAAGAGACCCAGAAGTGTCAATGATCCAGTGTCAAATGCCGGTCGAATATCATCTAGCACTTTAACTAAGGCAGTAGAGCAGCTATGCCCAGCTCGGAAGCCAGATTGCAGTGGGGATAACAACTTATAGTTTACCAAATGGTCAGAGATCTGACGAGCCATCAACTTCTCACACACTTTGCTTAGCGAAGATAAAATACTGATAGGCCTGAAATCTCCGGGTTCGAGAGGATTACTCTTTTTAGCGACTGGCAAAACAACTGCTGTCTTCCAAAGATCAGGAAAGGTAGAGGTAGCAAAGCAATGGTTAATGATATGAGTCAGAGGGAGGATAACGTGCGGTAATATCAACTTAATGAATTTGATGGGAATACCATCTTCACCAATAGCATTTGATTTAATATCCTTAATACACATACCAACATCCAACTCACTGATAGGTTGAAACTTAAAGCATTGCACAGTGGAATGTAGGACATTAATAGGGGGAATAGATGCATTAGGTGATCCAACAACAAAGAAATCATTTAATACTTCCGGTTCAAGATGGCATTCCGTGGTACTATTACTGCGTATCCCAAGCTTATTTATGTTGCGCCAGATCGTTTTTGTGGGAAGAGTAGGATTAAGTTTTGAGGCAAAAAACCGAGACTTCGATAATCTTGTCACCAGAACTACCTTATTTCTGGCAGATGTGAAGTTCTCCCAATTTCGATTCGACGGACACCTCTTCCAAATCTTTTGCAATCGGTTTCTTTTCCTGATAGCACTCTGAACAACATCAGTAAACCAAGGGCAAGACAAGTTTTGAACCCTAACAGACTTTAACGGGACATGTTTATCAAAGAGGTCAAATAAAGATGAAGAGAATAAGGAGACCATACCATTGATCGAGGATTGCAACATGCAGTCAGCAAATGAGATGAGGGAAAGATCATAGTACAGTCCAGGATAGTTTATAGAATTATAATCACGATAATGAAAAGAATTCGAAGAGTCACATGAGTAGAATGCTAAATCCAAGGTGCGGAAAATTAGATCATGATCAGACAGGAAACCTATTTGGTCAAACAATAAAAGTTTAGAACTATCAGAAATAACAAAATAATCTAAAAGAGATTTATTTATTTATTTATTTATTTATTTAAAAGAAACTAAACTAAGTATTACATAACTTTATAGTTCAGACAAAATACAAAGTAAATTCACAGTATTATAGGTATTGAATATAAAAAGGTTGCGATAAAAATGATAAAATCATTTGTTTCGTTACATAAATTGGATCGGAGAAATTTATAACAGGATATACAGTATTAAAATCGCTACAAGCATTCCGTAGAGGTTCATGTTGCAAATATGAAGTTCTAGCAATACTTAGATAAAGCGGCTCATACCGTCTCAAAGTGCGATGAGGAACATTAATATAAATATATGATAGCAAGGTTGGACTATCAATTATTCCATAGAGTATATTCAAAATGAGAGCCGCATTTAACATCTTACGACGATTGACGAGTGAAGGTAAGTCAATTAGCTGCAAACGGGATTCATAAGGTGGTAGCCTCGAAGATGCATCCCAATGAAAATGACGTAGAGCGAAGAGCAAGAACTGCTTTTGAACAGATTCAAGCTCAGAAATGTAGCAGGCATAATTTGGGCTCCAAACAGGCGATGCATATTCCAACGTAGTCCTAACAAGTGTTATATAAAGTAGCTTTGTAATATGAAAATCCTTAAACTCCTTTGCCCAGCGTTTAATAAATCCCAACGTACTATGTGCTTTACTTGCAATGTGATTTATATGAGTATGGAATCGTAGTTTATAATCCAGAATTACCCCAAGATCAAGTATAGATGTAACAGGTTCTAATTTACAACCACCAATATTGTAATTAAAGAACCAGGAATTTTGACGCCGTGTAAATGTTATTTGCTTACACTTCTTTAGGTTCAGGTCCATACAGTTAATGTTACACCATGTAATCAGGTAATCCAAATCCGATTGTAAGAGATTAGCATCAATATTGTTATTATAGGCTAGGAAAAGTTTCACATCATCAGCAAACATCAATACTTTGCCGTGTCTAATAGCAGTAGGAAGGTCATTTATAAACACCAGGAACAGCAACGGTCCCAAATGACTCCCTTGAGGAACACCAGATGGGACTACAAACTTGTCTGATATACTATTATCAAACAAAACCATTTGAATGCGATTTATGAGATAAGATTGAAGCCAAACAAGTAGATATTCTGGAAAGCCAAATAACTTCATCTTTAATAGTAGAAGATTATGGTTCACTGTGTCGAAAGCTTTACTGAAATCAGTATAGATAGCATCCGTCTGTTTAGATATTTTAAAGTTTTTTATAATTTCCGATACAAATTCTAATAAGTTTGTTGTCGTCGATTTACCTTTGCAGAAACCATGTTGCAAAGGCGAAATTAATGAATGAATACTCCGGGATATTTGGTCAGTGACTATTTTCTCAAAAAGTTTAGGCAATGCACTAATTTTAGCAATACCTCGATAATTTCTAATATTACATCTGTTTCCCGCTTTGTGCAGAGGAATAATAAATGAAGACTTCCAAACTCGTGGAAAATAACCCGTGCGTAAGGAAGCTTGTAATAATGCTGTAATAGGTGCAGCAAGCTCATCAGCACAGTATTTTAAAACGCATGCAGGAAGGCCATCCGGACCCGCGTTATAATTACATTTAATGTCCTTCAGTGCCTTGAGAACAGTCTCCTCATCCACGATTGGTAGAGTAATCAATCCAGAAGAAATAGGGAATGGATAGTTAACTAAGCTACTAGTTGGACAGCTCCTTGATGAGTATGTAGATTTGAAGAAATCGGCAAAAAGGTTGCAAATAGCTCCAGATTCACCGGACTCGAAATCATCGAGTTTCATTACTGATGGATACCTGGAAACTTTCCTTTTCATATTAACAAAATTCCAAAAGGATTTAGGATCAGAACGCAGATTAGATTTGACCTTTATTAAATAATTGATGTACGCTCTCTTGCAAACTTTATGGTATAAGCATCTAGTTGATACGTAAGCAGCAAAGCTGTGTGAAGAACGATTCATGCAGTATAATTTATAACGCTTTGTTTTTAAACTCCTTATTTTCCTCAAAGTAGGAGTAAACCAAGATGGTCCAGCACGACTCGATGAACTGCGTCGCGGAACTGAGACATTAAAACTATCCAGAAGGGAGTTATTAAACAAATTTATGGCTTCATCAATAGTTTCAGAGTTTGAATAATCCGTAAGTTTAAGAATGTTGTACCAATTTATATTTTGTAGGTAAGACTTCATAGCTGCAAAATTTGCTCTGCGAAAGCAAAACACCCTACTCACAACAGGAGTGATGATATTTGTTTTAGAATAATCATGAAAAATTTTTAATTCCAATGTTGGGTGATGCATATCTTCCGGCAAAACTAACGGCTCAGCATTCGATAGTTCAAAAATATTTGCATCATCCACAAAAACAAGATCCAGTAATCGGCCGTTATGATTTAGTATGGAATTAATCTGCACCAGACCATTTGAAGATATGCTATTCAGCAGTATAACGTTATTGTCTATGTCAGAAGATGGTAGGAGGAAAACTGAGTCAGCACACATTTCCCAGTTTACCTGAGGCAAATTAAAGTCACCAAGAACCACTAGATGATCAGCAGGTCCTAGTTTAGCAGCTACTGCACTTATACACTCGACGTGATTTAAGTAAATGTTGTATGATGAATTTGGCGGAACGTATGAACAAGTGATAAAAAGACTTAAACAGCCAATTTTAACATGAACACAGCAAAAGTCAATTTCTAAGTTGGAGCTACAAGCTACCTCTCTCGAAAAATAAGAGGAGTCAACTGCTATCAGAACTCCCCCTCCTCTGGTAACAGATGACTGTACTAAATTTCTGTCCTTACGATAGACAGTGTAGGCATTCGAAAAAATTTCCAGGTTTAACACGTCGGACTTCAGCCATGTTTCAGAAAAAGCCACAATTCCATACTCTAAATCGTTACTTTTTAGAAAAAGATCTCTCAATTTGGTATTAAGACCTCTAACATTCTGATACAAAATTATAGTTCCAATCTCCACTTTACTGGCAATTAGTTTTTTGCTGCAGGAGCAGCATGGTGCAAGCTACCTGAGTTAGCACTTTTGCGCCTAGGTTTGAACACATACTCGTGCACAATGGCATTATCAGGCCAGAATGAAGGATCAACAACACGTTTTACAAGATGACTTGGCAAGCGAATATTAAATGAAGAATAAGCTCTTCGAGATCCAAAGTTAAATTTCCTAATAGTGATGCTAGAGTCATCCATTCCTAACTGAGATTTAATATGATTATTAATGTCATCAACAGTCGTCTCTGGAATAAAGCGAGAAACGAATATGGTTTTAACAGGTTCCACTACAGTCAGCGTCCTCCCTGAATGAGCGGCATGACCAACAACAACTGGTGTTGAAGCTTTTGAACTTTTTGAAGTTTTTAAAGTTTTCGGCACAGTCCCAGTATAATTGGTCTTATTATGTTCGTCAGATACATCAATTTGAGGTAGATTTAAGTCAACAGCATTTATAGTGTTTACAATATCATGAGCAGTGGGCAACGATGTCAAATTTGGGACTGCAGCTGAAGAATCAGTACCAATTTTAGAAGTTGTTCCAATAATGGGTATATCAGCAGTAGACATGTTAGGCTCAGATGATTGTACAGGACTCAAGAGGCTAATTAGCTGAGGCGAATCCAATGATGCAACAGGTAACGGATTCGGAAGTATATGAAGCTCCTCCAATAGAGGACGTTTCCGCTTCGGCGAACTCTCTTCAATCAATTTAAATTCCTTAAAGATCTGCTCATACTTATCAAGTTTAGCACGAATGGCAGTAAAATCTTTAGCAATATCACGAAAATTTAACCGCACTTGCCGTAAATGTTTTATTATGTCCACTTCTTTTAATCGGCACTGTGGGCAGGACCAACGAAGCCCTCCCTCGACGCCTATTAAATCAGCTACTCTGCCTGTTAAACCGGCACACCTTAAATGAAATTCTGCGTCGCACATCCAACAAAAGATAAGACGCTCAGAATCACCTCTAACTTTACAGGTTTTTGAGTGACAAGCCATCAAAAGTAAATGATAAAAATTTAAAAATTAATAGATCTGGCAACTCAATCAGCTGTTAAGTTTCCCGCGCTTTTTCTATAAGAGAAACTTGCTTTGCTAATTTTAATAGATCGAAATAATTTGGCACAATAAAATAACAATTTAAATCGGTAAACTGTAATTAAAGTACGGTTTAATTCACTGATAGTAAATACTGAAAACAACAATTTCGATATAACCAGGATTAATTGCAAACTTGATAAAAATTCACGAGCAGCAAAAAACACGTCCAAACACGACGAAGAGCGAACGATACTCGTATATATAAGATATATAAGATAAACTATAATTATAGCTGCTTAACTATTTCTGTGCGTTACAAACACCGCTACTGTAAAGATGGATCGGAGTTATTGGCAAAGCGTGTTGGTATGCAATCATTAACAATGTTAAGTCCCAAGGAATCAAAAGCATTACAGATCATGCTCTTTTTTGGGTCTTCGGACAACAGGTTAATATTGAAGTCACCGCACACAACAACAAAATCGAAATTTATATTAACTTCAGACAGAGCAGTCGTATAGTCGAGGATGTTATTGCTCCGACAGGAATTATAAACGCAAGATACAAGAAGGTTGGAATTATTACCATAAATAGACAGGTTTATAAATTCAACATCAGAGTCAGATGACTTATTTATTAGTTGAGCATTTAAACTTTTCCTGCAGTAGACAGCAACACCACCACCTTTCTTATTTTCCCTATCATTCCTGAAAATATTGTAATTATTAATATCACAAGTTACATCAGTTAGATTAGGACAAAACCATGTCTCAGAGACACAGATAACGTGAACAGAGGAACTCTCGAAGACGTATCTAACATAGTCAAATTTGGATGAGTTCAAGCTGCGTGCATTAAAGTGTACAACATTGAAGCCAGAATGCTGTCTACATAAAATACCTAAAAGAGTCCTATTTTCACCAATACCCAGATCCATACCACTGAAAGACATTATGCACTAACCAAACGGAGGGAATCATAAGCGGAGGATAAACAAGAAAACAGAAGAGAGAATGAAAGAGGAGCAATGAAATGTAGATGAAGTATAGAGTAGAAGAAGGAGTGAAAAACGCATACCAAAAATATAACTTACAAATATATAAAATCAAAAATTGCAAAAATATATATAATAAATAATATCTTAGTCAAGCTTCCTTGTCCGCAGCGAGAAATATTCGCAAATCATCAAGATTTCTTATTACCATGGGTTGATCATTTGCCGCTGCTTTACCTCGAAATATTTTACACGTTATACATTATGTTACACATTACCACGTTATTTTATGCTAACATTCGAATTGTGCATAATTTACGCTAACTCGAAATATGTCATACATTATATATTAACACGTTATTTTATATACATGCATTATTATTACATACATTATTCCTACAATACATACTGTGGCGAAAATACAGCGCCATCTACATGTCATGCAATAAGAATCTTCAAGCAGATTCTTTAACAATCCACATTCTTCTGGAATATGACGACATTTATCGAGCGCTAGCGAAAGATCCAGTAGTTACTTGATATTTCCACAACGCAGCATACACAATAGAACATGGTTCATTGCTGAAACAAACAATTCATGGAAAGGAAAGTTTCTCGACGAACCAGTAAGATCTGAAATAGTCTGGCGGTAATCGTGGAACATTATAAATAGACACAAACTCTAACAGCGCAGATAGTTTGATTTTGGAAAGCAACCAAGTGACATCGTGGAAGTAACAGTTTGAAATATGTTGAATAAGAATAAAATAGTTGAATAGCTTCTAATAAGAATGCGTGTATAAGTTATAAACGGCGGTAGTAAATAATTGTTAAAATAAGAGCAAGCAATAATAAATAGTTGATTTATTATTTAAAACTAACGACCTTTGATTATGAAAAAGTGAAAGGAAAAATGAAAACAACTACTATAAATTGCGTTCGCTTGATGATCAACATAAATTGCTATTTTATTGCTTTTCTACCGCCAAAAGTAGAGTTTTTCTCGATAGGCACGCTACAAAGTACAGAGTTGCAATAATTCTTTACTTTCTTAAAAACGAAGTTGCCGGATTGACATCTGGTTCGGCAGTACAAAAGTTGCCAGACAGGTATCTGAGCATGCAGGAACATTCTGCAGGAACAACCTTTTATTATTTGGAATTTACGATTATTCACAATCCAGTGATCGAACCTGAAGAGAGTTCTTGGAGTAATTTTGGAAATTACGTTACAATTGGTATTGTAAATAATAATGAAATTCGCTGACTTGAAAATACCACAGCTGAGGCAAGAGTTGGAGCCACGCTGTTTGCTTGTGTCAGGAAATAAAGCGTTTGACATGAATGTGCTCTTAGCAGCAATGGCGCAGCAGATTCGACGGAACTGTGCCGTTTAAAATCTTTAAACTCCAGTTCGAGACAACGGCACAAACGAATCACTGGACGTTGGCAGACAAAGTGGCAGCTTTGGCGGTGTCGTTCAAGGGTTCCGCTGCTGAAGTTTTGCAAACGGTTCCTGCATACGAGCGAGGTAACTAGGATGCGTTGATGGCAGCGATTGAGCGGCGATACGGCAGCGATCACCGAAAGCAAATGTTCCATATGGAGCCGATGAATCGCTTCCAAAAGGATAACGAGCCGTTGAAGGAATATGTAACAGAGATTGAGCGACTCGCACATTTGGCACACGCTGATGCACCCACAGATGTAATCGAACTACTGAAGATCCAGGCGTTTATGAGTGGTATACGGCATGTGGTATACGAAACGCGCAGTCTACTCTATGCCAAAGAAGACCTTCGCCGAAACAGTTTCGTTTGCTCTGACGCAGGAGACAGCGAGTCTTTTGAGCAGACCAGACACAATGTTCATCGTTGGAGGTTGTTGCAAATGAGTTGTTAGAAAAGACCATCAGGGAACTAAGGCAGACGATATCACGAATGACACTGATCTCGCGCAAGAGCTCGGACGCAAAATGTTACAACTAAGGGAAAATTGGACATTTTGCACGAAACTGCAATACATCAGTGAGTGACAGGAAGAGAAGCGCCGAAAAAGTAAGTAGTGCTTCTGCTGAGAAAGAATCGTTAAACTAAATGAACAAGCGCACTCTGTCTCTTTCTCCCAAATACGTCGAAACAACAACTTAACACTAAGTGGAACTGTAAACGTGCGGTCGGTGGACTTGACGCTGGACACAGGCGCAATGCATTCCATTATTCATTTGATAGATGAAATAGGGAAAGGTAAAATTATTTAACCATCAACAAGCACCGGTCGTGCTAGTTAAAAAGAAAGATGGAAGCACTCGATTTTGCGTTGACTACCGAAAGCTTAACGATGTCACGAAAAAGAACAGCTACCCACTTCCGCGAATAGATGACACTTTGGACTCGTTATCTGGTGCACAATGGTTTTCAACGTTGGATTTGTAAAGCGCTATTAGCAAGTAGATATCGAAAAATCTGATCGTGAGAAAACGGCTTTAAGCATTTTCGACGGATTGTGGCATTTCTCTGTGATGCCGTTCGGACTATAGAATGCTCCAGCAAATTTTGAGCGCTTGATGGAACACGTGTTGAAAAGGCTACACTGGAAAACATGGTTAGTGTATCTTGATGACATCATTGTCATGTGAAAGAATTTTGATAACCTTAAAAACTTGGAGGAAGTGTTTCAACGCAATAATTCCTCTGGATTACGATTGAATCCAAAGAAATGCAACCTATTCAAAACCGAAGTGACGTATTTGGGCAACAAAATCACTACTAAAGGAATTTTCACAGATGAAAGCAAAATAAACGCAGTATTGGCTTCATCCAACTAATGTTCATGAAGTGCGAAGTTTCCTTGGGCTCTGTACTTATTATCGACGCTTTGTACACGGATTTGGCAATGTTCCACGTAGTCTACATAATTTAACAAAGAAGAATTGTGTGGAAAAAGGCAGAAGAAGGTGTTTTTCAGCAGCTGAAGGAGTTGCTTTGTACTTTGTACTAGTCCAATGTTGGCATATCCAGTTCCTGCTGAGAAGTTCGTGTTAGACACAGATGCCAGCGCGAATGGCATTGGAGGTGTGCTATCACAGATCATATGTGGTCAAGAAAAAGTTATTGGATACTACAGTCGAGTCCTGTGTAAGCCAGAAATGAATTATTGTGTTGCAGTGCAGCAGTGCATTTGAGCGAGTTGCAATTGATGTAGCTGGGCCATTTCATTGCACAAGTGACTCTAGAAATAAGTACGTGTTGCTCATATCAGGAGGATAAAACTGTAGTTGAGGTATTTGTACAGAACTGAGTCACGCGCTGCGGCATACCAATTGAGTTGCACTCCCATCAAGGACGAAATTTTGAGTCTTCAATATTTCAAGAAATGTGCCGATTGCTGGGCATTAAGAAGACTCGAACGACACCTCTACATCCGCAGTCAGATGGCATGGTGGAAAGGTTCAACCGCACATTAGAAGGGCATCTGCGGAAAGTCGTGGGCAAATGTCAGCGCAATTGGGATAAGCACATTCGAATGTTCTTATTGGCTTACCGATTAGCAGTCCAGGACACTACTGGTCATTCACCTGCGCAAGTAGTTTTTGGCTCAGACTTGAGACTTCCGACGGATCTAAAATTTTGCAAAAGCAGTGATCTTACCGAAACCGAAGACAACTACTGGCACATGTTACAATCTGAGATTAACGAAAGAAACGAAATGGTGAGGCGGCGTACACAGCTAATGAGTAACAAAATGAAGGATCGCTATGACCGAGGTATGAATACAGACGGATTCAAAGAGGGGGAGGGTCCGTACGAAGTCATTAAGCGACTGAATGACAGCTAATGAGTAACAAAATGAAGGATCGCTATGACCGATCGCTATTTGGTGTCTGATCGATCAGACTTAAGTGGAGGGCAGTGTGGCGAAAATACAGCGCCACCTATACGTCATGCAATAAGAATCTTCAAGCAGATTCTCCAACAATCCAAAGATCTCCAAAGATCCAGAAGTTACTTGATATTTCCACAACGCAGCGTACACAATAGGACATGGTTCATTGCTGAAACAAACAATTCATGGTAAGGGAAGTTTCTCGACGAACCAGTAAGATCTGGAATAGTCTGGCGGTAATCATGGAACAGTATAAATAGACACAAACTCTAGCAGCGAAGACAGTTTGAAAAGCAACCAAGTGACATCGTGGAAGTAAAAGTTTGAAAAGTTTTGAATAAAATAGTTGAATAGCTTCTAATAAGAATTCGCGTAGCGGTAGTAAAGAAGTGTTAAAATAAGAGCAAGCAATAATAAATAGTTAATTTATTCAACTATCAACTAATTATTATTTGAAACTAACGACTTTTTATTATTTCGAATTTAAGGCCCAACAAAGCAATGCAGTGCAAGGTAATTTTCGTGAGAGAACTCAACGATAAGCAACCTCTGCGAAATACGTTTCCGTAAGGCGACCAAGCATTGCATAGCTGTTGTAAACAGCTGTTTTAATTAAATTAAAATTGTTAATGTTCTTTGAGTTAAGAAACAAAATGAACTTAAATCACAAATTAAAAATATATTTGGAGTACACCAAATCGTTGATGGAATGTCAACAAATCTATTTATTTTTCTATAAAAACGTGGTCATTCATCTTCCAAGCAGTAGAAATGAAATAAAAATCACAGCAGTAGTTATGTTCAAGGGTTGCCTATGGACAGAAATGAAATTACGAAGCGCCGAGGACGTTTGCTGGGAACTAAGCATTCACTTAGCCGTACACAAAATATATTAAACGCTTAAAGGGCTGCAATGTAGTATATTGTTTAATAGTTTTGAGTTAATTTATAGACTTTTTAACATAGAAACCTTAAATTAAAATAATATAATATCAGATTATGAAAATCAAATTCCAAATAATTGATGAGGTGGTGTCTCTGTCGTTACGGAATGTGCGGTCCAGACCGCATATTTTTATGCAAGCAATGCACTTGACGAACAATGTGAACTTGACGAAAAATTGCATTGCATTGCTTGGGTGC
This sequence comes from Thecophora atra, assembly GCA_937620795.1. Lineage (NCBI taxonomy): Eukaryota > Metazoa > Arthropoda > Insecta > Diptera > Conopidae > Thecophora > Thecophora atra. The sequence goes on from OW569398.1 coordinate 70,792,498, forward strand.
ACGTATTGAAACCTGTGTATTGGCGTTTTTGCTCTCACGAAACTTAACATGAACATGCATTGCTTGGTTGGGCCTTTACGATTATTCACAATCTAGTGATCGAACCTGAAGAGAGTTCAAGAGTAATTTTGGAAATTACGTAACAATACATTATTTCGTCATGAATACACTATACGCACTATTGGCTAACCAGAATTGTAATTTTTTACATTATTCCTACAATACCTACATTATTTGGTCATGAATACACTATACGCACTATTTGATAGGCGGAATTGTAATTTTATTACTATAAGTAAAAGTTAGGCTGACATAAAGTCTAAACCACTCGGTTACGAAGGAAAATAGACGATACCCGACGTCACCAATCCATCAAGAGCACGCTCACGATCGCGTTTAGATACCGAGGAGTATACAATATACCGACGAGTACACAAAATCAATTTGTGCAAGTGTATAAGTGAATAGGTTAAAGAAGTGAAACGAATAAAGACCTTTGAATTTTCCTGTGCGCCATTGCGACTTCTGTTTTATTCTCTCTCTCTCTCTCTCTCTCTATCTCTCGCTCTCTCTCTCTCTCTCTCTCTCTCTCTCTCTCTCTCTCTCTCTCTCTCTCTCTCTCTCTCTCTCTCCTTTGTTAGCAACATAACAATTAATTTTCTATTTAAGCTATTAACTTTATTCTGCTTATGTGGCAGTATTTCTTATCAGTTTGTGATGCCATTTTTATTATTCGCTTGTTGACCTCGCGGGGCTCCCAGCCGGCTCGTCTGAACTGCGTTGATCATTCTAGATTTAGATGATACTAATCTAGACCAGAATTATCACTAACCGTAACTTTGATATTTTACGGTCTTGGCAATTTTCTTTAATTTAAATGGTTTCAAAAAATTTTACAGTGTGTGAAAATTTTTAGTTTCAAAATAAACGTAAAGATAGATTATTTATTGCAACGAAAATTGTGACAAATTCAAATAAGATATTCAGTGTACTTACAGCTTTGATTTCATTAATTTTTGTAAACTGTCTGCCGAATTCCCAGAGATCCACGCCAAACTTAAGAGCCCAATTACGCACTCTGCAAGTTGGAATGTATATTAATATTTCATAAATAAACTAAAATAAAATAAACTTGACACAAATACTTCAATTAATAAAAGTTAAATTTAGCAAACAAGAACACTAGCTATTCTGAGCTGACTGAAATTCGTATTCTCTACACACATACGATAAAATATTTGTACGATTTATTCGGCAGATCAACCTTTTAAATCGAATAGTAATAAAACACAAATCATTTCACAGAAAAAAGGAAATGATTTATAGAACATCTAATACACTTCTGTGACAACTAGTAAAATCGACCTTTTTGAAAGAATGTGCATCGAATCACTTTCAAAGTAACTGCTTTGTAACGCAAAGTAACTTATAATACTTATTAGTAACAAATAATACTTCAATAATTCTAATCTGAGTGTGCATTCGAAATGTCAAATGCAAGGAAACTTTTGTGGAAGTGATCACTTCTCCCCATACGGATATTCTTATGCTCCTCGTCCGTGGATTGTAGTTGCTTTGTACAAGTTTAAAAAAACCAGAGCTCGTGACAAGTTTACCAGAAGAGAACTTAAAAACTTCAATAACATCAAACAGGATGCATACAATTGATGTAATCGCAGCTACATCAATATTTATTTGATTTATTAATATTTTTAAGCAGGCCATTCTGTACTTTGTTCGCGGCACTTTGTTCGTGTGTGTGTTTTAAACAAAAGATAAAAGTACAAATATACATTGTCTTTGGTTTGTCCAATTATGTCAGGCTTAACGAAAGTTCGCTGATATACAAAAGAACAGCTTGTCTTCATTGTTTTCTGCATTTTTATAAGTATGAAATGAACAAGATAGCAATAGTCTTGTACTGCATGCCACACATTTGGCCAGCCCTGCATGATCAATACACAATAATTTGTGCATACTCATTCCTTATTAGCAAACCCTTTTTGCCTTGGGGTCATCCACTCCAAGTAACCCCAACCATCAAGTGCGATAACCGCTCGCGACGTGTTTGTTGTAGCATTGCAAGAAATGCATACGCTGCACTTTAAATTTTTGAACTAAAATAGAGAAAACAAATATCAACCAAAACAAAAACCCAAAAACAAAGGTGATCGTTAATTATTTTTGATGTCTACCAAGCAGGAGACAACCAATCGGATAATGTCGAAGTTAAAATATTTTCGAACATAGTTTAAGAAAAGTTAGCATATAAGAACCTAAATATTTAAAATAAAATCAAAGTCAAATTCGGAAATTAACAATAGAGTTTTCTTAAGCGCTTTTGTAAAATCGGCGACACTTGTTCGCCTGCAAAGGTATACGCCGGACAAAAATTGGCTACAAAAGTTCGCCTGTATCTTGGTTAGCTCGGCGACACCTGATCGCCTCATTAATAGGCGGAACCTAACTGCCTATACAAAAAAAATGTACACTAACACACACTCACTCACACACACCTCACTTACGTTTGAGTAGATAAGCTTAGAGGACGAATCGTCCCCAGGCACTACATGGCGATCCTGCACACCTTGTACCTGCGATTACACACTAGACGTTAGTGCACCATCAGAAGAGGACACAGTGTACCTGTTTGCTAAGTGAGAAAAACTGGGAGAATACGATCCGGGGCTCATACCAGATTACGCACCTGCATACAAAGCGATAGAAAAAGCCCAAGTACCTAAACCCATATCGTTAGAAGAGTATAGGCGCCGCCAAGATACTAGGAGGCGCTCACATACTGAATCAATATCAGCTCCCTCAAAAAAGGAAAAAAGGGGTGGAAAAGTTTTTAACAAGCGAAAAGAAATAGCCATTTTTTATAAACAAATCAACTTAGAAACAATAAAGAAAACAATTAATGATTTGAGTTTCAAACTAAAAACTTTAAACAGAAAACGAAGTTATAGGTCAAACAACATAAAATATACAATTAAAACAAAAAAAAGAAGAAAAAGAATGGGTATCATACTAACCAAACCAGCATGCAATGAGACGACAAACACGTACACTTTAAATAATCTCTATACACAAGACCGTCTAATTATCATAATAATAATTGTAATTATATGCATAGCCGTTTTAGCTTATATAATCTATAGGATAAATAACCATTTCAAAAAATATGTTTTAAGGAATGTGCGCATTGCACAATTACAAAATCCATAAATAATAACTACATCCCAAAGTAGAAGTACAGACATTCTTTTAAGATAGATCTTTTAAGATAGATGGATATCATTAGCCGTGTGTAACTGTGTATCGCTAAATTTCTGTTTCTAAATAATCAAATATAGTAAAATTATATAAAAAATTGTATAAATTATATAAATAATTGTTACGAGGTTACGCAAGTTTCATGTCAAATGAGTGTGATTGGCTGCATAGTACAAAAAAGTGGAAAATTGAACAACTCCCAACCTATACCCTCGATAGAAACCTATATAAAACCTGGGTAAGTGTAACTTGTATTAAGAAGAACTATAAGTTCATTAAAAAAAGACGACTATTGATGAATTGAAAAAAATTTTAGTGAATTTTAGAAATAGTCTAAACCGGCGATCCACGCAAAAAAATCACAACACATTAAACTCATATCTATTAGAATTGCATACAAAACTTAAAAATGAATTTGACTAACATACATCAAATTAGTACCAGAATTTTCGGGACAACGGAAAGACTTCCCAAAATTCATAGGTTTAGGTAAACTTGTAGCAAAAACAGTACCAACTGAACATAACCTTTCCTTCTGCACATTCATTTTAGAAACACGTATTCCTCTCGATATAAAAAATGAACTAAGCTTAGTTAATAAGATTGAAAACATTACACAGTACAACAGACAACAAACAAACTCAGAACAATCTAAAAACCGACAAAAACAGCAGATAGTATTTTCGAAGAACTAATACAGCTTCAGAAAGGCCCCAGAACCATAACAGCTTACAGTTATAAAATAGGTTCACTAATCACTGAATTAAACAATATACAAATTTCAGAATTGAATAGTCCTACTAATAACCTTTAATGCATTAAAAAATGGCATTGAAAGCCCATTTTTCGATTGCTGCAAATCGGAATATTTTTACTGTCAACAATTTTTTATTTGATGCTATGTTACATTGCAATCTTTTTGACAGCAATCTCGCAAATAGTTTCCATATTGATGTATTTGTGTAGTACTAAAGAGTTGCTTTGTGCAATTCTTTTACTGCAAAGCTCCCTTTTTTAATATAGGTGGATCTTTTTCACTCCAAAACGTGCATACATTTTTTTACATCGCACAAAACCCTGCTTTAATTGAAATTTTCCCTCATCGACAGCAATTTTTTTAATTGCTACAAATAAGGGTTCATCCGTTCTCATTTTTCTCGGATGAACTCGACGTTGACAGAAAACAAAATAAAAATTAAAAACTTGTTCAATCGAAAAATTGAAATGTAACATGGCTAATACAATAACTATAACAATAACAGAGGCAATCGTTATAACAACCAGTATCAAGGTGGCTACTTCGTACAATACATGCAAATGGGGCTTCATTCTTTTTTATTTGTATTTATTTACACATTGGGCGAGGAATATATTACAGATCCTTTATTTTTACACCTACTTGAAGAGTTAGAGTAATTATTTTATTTTTAGTTATGGCAATAGCTTTTATAGGGTATGTTCTTCCTTCCTTATTATAAACTTATTACCTGCAAGTCTTTATGTAAGAAAAATTTTAGTTCAATGAATTTGAGGGGGGTTTTCTGTCGATAATGCAACTTTAACCCGATTTTTCACTTTTCACTTTATTTTACCCTTTATTATTTTATCTCTTACTTTAATTCATTTATAATTTTTACATCAAACAGGATCAAATTGGATTAAATTCTAATATCGATAAAATACCCTTTTACCCTTATTTTACATTTAAGAATATAGTGAGGTTTATTATTTTAATTATATTATTAATTTTATTACCTTTAAATAATCCTTATTTACCAGAAACTCCACATAACTTTATTCCAGCAAATCCTCCAAATAACACAGCCGACACTTTAACTAAAACCACTTAGGAATTACCACATTCTCTCGAAACACCAAAATAGAACCAACAAAAAATGCGACAAAATGAAAGACGTTTTAAAAATAGACACTGAGGATCCTAGGGAAGAAAAGCTACTAGAATTATGAAAACAATACCAATACATTTTTCATTTAGATGACGGAAAACTGACTGTTAACAATTTTTACAAACAAAACATAAGTCTAATCGACAACAACCCAATGTATATAAAAAAATAACTTTTTAATTAAAATTTAAATTAAATTATAAAAATTAAATTATAAAATTAAGCGTAATAAAAATGTTTAATGAAGTAATAAAAAGATTAATTCACATTGGAAAACACAGGTCATTAAAAATCCTAATATATAAAGCACCGATAGCAATAAACGAAAAAATAAATCAAGAAAACTTAATCAAAGAATACCACACAACCCCGCATGAAGGTCATAACCGTGTAAAGACAACGATAACAAAACTAAAACAAAAGTACGTATGGTACGTCACCATTCGAAAGAGCAAAAGAATTCCTACATAGAAAAATCAAAATGGTTAAGAACTAGTACAGGTATCTTCGGCCCGGCCGAAGCTGATATACCCTCCATCCGACAAACGATATTGGCAATTTATTTTTAACGTGTTGCTATGATTCGAGACTAAAATTTCAACTCAAATATAAACTTACAATCGGAAAAAATTGCATAATAGCACCGAAGAATTCTTATTTGTTATAAAAAGTAGGCGTGGCAATCCTCCGATTTTCCGCGTTCTCAATACAGAGGAATCTATAATGGCAGAAAATATTCGTACCGCATTTCAAGACAATTATTCTATTCGTTCTTCTGTAATTCCCGTTTATGTCAATGTTATATGTACGTGGGCCATCAATATAAATGTACGCCCATTTTAACAAACTCAATTTTCTACATGAACCGATGTATTAAGGAACAAAATTGTAGCTCAAAACTAGTTAAAAAAATTCATATTTGTTAAAAATGTAGGCGTGGCGCTGCCCTGATTTATCCCATTTTCAATAACAAACAGGTTAGGAAAAACAGCTTAGATGACAAAGAATATACGTGCAAAATTTCATGGCGATAGCTTCTTTGGTTCTCCTGTAATCGTGATTTCCAAAGACAGACAGACGGACATGGCTAAGTCAAAACAGGAGGTGACGCTGATCAATAATATTTATACTTTTCCATACATGCAACGCCTTTTTTAATGCGTTAGAAACGTACGCACAAAATGAGTATACTCTTCTAATTCCTTCGAATTTAGGGTATAAAAACACAGTATGATATAAATATAAACAAAGCAAATTTTAAAGAAGGAGATTTAGTATTTTATATATTTAGATAAATATGATGACAAGATACTAGGAGGCGCTCACATACTCAATCAACACCAGCACCCTCAGAGAAGGAATAAAAGGGGCGGAAAAGTTTTTAACAAGAAAAAAGAAATAGCCATTTTATACAAGCAAATAAGAGATCATTTATTTATTTAATTCTTTTAAAACATTACACTTCAAGACTAGGAGGTCTTATTAATTGTATAATTCAGTGTACAATAAATGAAAAAATGAACAGCTGTAATACTAATAATAATAATAATAATAATAATAATAATAATAATAATAATAATAATAATAATAGTCGACGGCTCAAGAACAAAATACAAAGAATATACAAAGCGCACAACAGGCACTCAAGGTACGAAGTCAATAATGCTAACGCAATACTAACGAGAGATACAATACAACAAAAGCTAAATGTGCAAATAGCAAGACAAAGAAAATACAAATTATCTAACAAAAGGCGTGAAAGTAATAAGCAATTCAAAACAAATGAGAAGAGCTTCTACAGAAGCCTCAAAAAGACAACAGTACTGGACTCCGATGCAGATACTTACCCTAATAAGGAAGATACTGAAAAGTACTGGCGGTCTATATGGTCCAATCAGACAACACACAACACTGAAGCAGAATGGATTAATGAAGAGAAAACAAAGTACCAAGAGCTGCAAGAAATGTCAGCAGACTGCTTTACCCTTGAGCAAGTCAGAGCAATTATATTGAAGACACATAATTGAAAATCACCCGGACCTGACAGAGTTCAAAACTTTTGGTTTAAAAGATTTCCAGCAATGCACCAAAAACTTACTGAACTCTTGAATGAGTGCATCCAAAATCCAAGAAAGTTCCCAAAAGCTTTTACTAATGGTGTAACATATCTGCTGCCAAAAGAAAGAGGATTCAATGGAAATCCCTCAAACGGACGACCAATCACCTGCCTTCCTACTGTCTACAAAATTATGACAGCTTGCCTAAGCCACTTGATAAATAACCATTTAACGCAAAACGAAATCCTATGTGATGAACAGAAAGGATGCAGTAAAAATGCGAAAGGATGCAAAGAGCAACTAACTGTTGATCAAATCCTGCTAGAACAAACGGTCAGTGGACGAAGGAACTTAAATGCATGCTATATAGACTATCAAAAAGCATTTGATAGTGTTCCGAATAGCTGGTTAATAGAGGTCCTAAAGATCTACAAGATAAACTCCAATATAATCAAGTTCTTAAAGTACAATATGACACAGTGGAGAACTAGCATTCAAATCTACACGGGGATACAAGTGATTAAAACTTTAGATATTAACATAAGATGTGGAATTTTTCAAGGGGACTGCTTATCTGCACTGTGGTTCTGTATTGCACTCAATCCACTTAGTAATCTTTTGAAAAATAGTAACTACGGATACAAAATAAAGAGCAGATCTAGTCAAGAGACACTAAGTCATTTATTGTACATGGATGACCTGAAAATATATGCGTCGACATGTCAAAGATTAAAGCATCTTATACAAATCATTTCAATGTTCAGTAAAGATATAAACATGAAGTTTGGGTTAGAGAAATGCAAACGAATATCTATTAATAAAGGAAAAGTAATAAAAATGAATGCCAAGATAGAGGCATTCAAAATATTGAACATATGCGAGAAAAGGATGTGTATAAATATCTAGGTATGGCCCAAAATAAACGTATTGACAAGAACGCAGTCAAAACAAACCTAATAAAGGAGTTTAAGGCACGAATACACAAAATAGCTAAGGCGAACCTCAATGGAAGAAATTTAATCAAAGCCATAAATACGTACGCAGTACCTGTCCTTTCATATAGCTATGGCGTTATAAAATGGACTACTACTGAAATTCAAGCATTGCAACGTAAGATCAGAACAATGCTAACTGACTATAAATTCCATCATCCTAAATCATGTTGTGAGAGAATGGTAGCATCAAGGAGAGATGGTGGAAGAGGGTTAGTTGATCTCCAAACTCTCCATGATAGTCAGATAGAGTCGCTTCGCCAATATTTTCAACAAAAAGCACACAGATCGCGGCTTATAAGAGTAATAGTTGAAGCGGACACAAATTTGACGCCGCTAAACTTAAATGGAAACTTCACCAGAAAAGCAGAAGACAGAAATATAAGAGAACAGAATTGGGCGATCAATCCTATCCATGGTCGATACTACAGGTCCGTTAATGCCGATAATGTTGATAAGCTATTATCAAACAAATGGCTATTAAATGGAAACTTGTTTGCAGAGACTGAAGCTTTTATGATTGCTATACAGGACCGAATAATCCCTACGAAAAATTATAGGAAGCATGTCATAAAGGATCCAAGTATCACAAATGATACCTGTAGAAGATGTCTGAGTCAACCTGAAACAATTGATCATATAATATCGGGGTGCACAAGCCTTGCCCAAACTGAATATACGAGAAGGCATAACAACGTCGTAAAGATCCTGCATAAAAGTTTCATGAGGAAATTTAAAATCGAAACAGATCAACGACCCTATTACAAATATAAGCCGCAATCAGTAGTGGAGAATGAAGACGTAAAAATTTACTATGACCGAACAATTCACTCGGATCACACGAGAATACATAACCGACCAGACATAACAATCATTGATAAAAAGGAACATAAGGGCCTATTTATTGACGCTGCAGTACCTGCTACAAGGAACATGAGCCGTACTTACATTGAAAAAATAAGAAAATATGATGAGCTAGCGGTTGAAACCAAACGAAACTGGAACCTGAAAGAGGTTAAAATTGTCCCAATTGTAATAAGTGCTGAAGGCGTGATTGACAAACAGCTCAGCATAAATGTCAACTCCCTTGGCCTACCGAAAAATCTCATCGACACAATGCAGAGGGCTGTTATTATCGATACCTGTCATATTACTAGAAATTTTTTAAACTAAATTTACACATAATACAATAGATCGAAAGTGATATATTTTGTTAAGCTAAGGCCACCAATATATATTGTAGTACCCATTAAGGAGAAAATTAAAATGTTTTTGATAAGAATAATAATAATAATAGTAATGCATAAATGCGAGAAGTAAGTGAAATCAAAAAGTTTAGCATAATTAATTCCTACAACATGGTTAATGTGGTCATTCCACGATAAGGACCCATATATAATGACTCCAAGATTTTTCGCTTTGTCAACATATTCAATTATATTTGCATTTAATTTTATTTTAGGGAGACTAACATTACTTATTTTCTTTCTACTAATAACTAAGCATTTAGACTTTAATAAATTAAGACAAAGTTCATTTCTAAGTGCCCACTGATTAAGTCTTTCAAGGTCGTTATTTAAGTCACGAACACATAATGCAATGTCATGATGCATGCAAGAGGAAAAGACTTGCACGTCGTCAGCGTACATATGGATTTTGCTGTGTACTAGAACATCAGGTAAGTCATTAATTTACAAGGAAAACAATAAGGGACCCAGTATGGAGCCTTGGGGTACACCACGCTTTAAAGAAGCAGGCTGAGAGACAGATCCATTATGCCAAACTACCTGTGTTCTATTAGCAAGATAAGACCGAATTAAATTCACTGCAGACGACGAGAACCTAAACATGCGTGATAACTTAGTGAGCAAAATATCATGGTTGACTGAATCAAAGGCATTGGAGTGATCCAATAGTACAAGAAAAGTGACTTTATCATCCTCAATATTTAAACGCACATCCTCAACGACATCAATTAAAGCGGTGATGCAGCTGCGTCCATTTCTAAAGCCAGACTGTTTATCCGAGATAAGGCTATATTCACCACACATTGAAGATATTTGGTTAAAAGCTATTCTTTCAAAATTTTTGATAAGAAAGGGAGAATAGAAATTGGACGAAAATCATTATCGGATTTCGGCATCCGGAAATGATGAAGCTGTAAAGATCCTATTAAGAGTGTATGTTATAACAGGAAGTAATTCAGTGGTTAGCAGCCTGATGAAGGATGGATAAATGCCATCTAGTCCAACTGCATTGGATTTAAGACTTATTAGGCTTTCTAGAACTTCATTTCCATCAACGCATCTGAAACAAAATGGATTAGAAGGACCAAGCGAGCGGAGGCTGCAGGCCATGTAATGATTCAAACTAATAGAAGGAACATTAAGATTTAGAAATATGTTGTTAAGTACATCACAGTTTACGTCATCATGATACGAGGATCTAGAATTCTTAATAAGACCAAGATTACGGATTTGGTTCCAAGTGCGCTTAGAATTAATTTCAGATGAAAATTTGGTACTAAAATATGCACGCTTGGCCTTTTTGACAGCTTTGGTTACGGATCTTTTAGCATTAGTGAACTTTAAATGCAGAGCCGGTAGTCTAAATCGTTTCCATCGCTTGAACGCTAAATCACGTTGTGAAATCATTTCTTTAATTGTATTTGAAAACCAGGGCTTGTCAGTGCATTTTGAAACCTTTTTTACGAGGGGAACGAACTTATCAAAAGCTTTTTTAATTTCCATATTAATAAAATTAATTTGTTCATTGACAGATAACATAGTGTGAGTGGCGTTCCAGTTAACAAGTGCAATATCAGAGCGTAGCCTAGGAATATTAATATCTCTAAAGTTTCGAAAGGTAAATGATACAGGAATGCAATTAAGTCTAAAATCATAGGCTAGAAACAGTAAATCATGTCGCGAAAATTGAGATGCAGATAATTGATTATAAAATCGGATTTTATTACCATCGGACACAAAGATGACATCGATAAGGGTCTCACTACTACGTGTGTAGTGAGTAGGAACGTTCACATTTACCGGGTATAGGGCGAGGGTACACATGCGGTCGGTTAAGATATTATCAGCAAGCAAGTTACAATTAAAGTCCCCAACAACAATAATGTTCTGATAACAGGGCACTAAGTTTTGAATAAAATCGAAAAACTCATCCATGCTTACACGACAATTCGGCCTGTAAACAGAACCCAGTAGCAACTTGTCATCTTCAGAGTGAATTTCGACAAATAAGAATTCAATACTTGAGTTTAGGGGCGATTTGAGTTTCACTTTACAGGTGATATTATTTCTGATAAAGATTGCGACGCCTCCAGCATGCGACAATCTGTCATTACGAACTAATCGATACCCATGAACCGAGAACAATCCATCATGCAATGTAGGGTTAAACCATGTTTCAGAGATGCATACGGCATCTCTATCAGACTTCTCAAAAATGTATCTACATTCGTCAATTTTATTATTTAGACTCTGTGCATTAATATGGCAGATTTTGAGGCCATCACTTTGTCTACACAACACGCGCACCATATTATACAAACAGGCACTGGAACTTCCACCATTAGTGACATCTGAATTCATAACAGACATTAGAACAGGAGAACAACCACCAGTACATCCAGCCTGTTTTAAAGGCGTAACCACAAAAAAGTAGAACAATTTTATAGAGGCGGTCGGTCGTTGAGGCTCCGTAGAAGTAGTGAGGAATATAAGAGAAGTAAAAAGTTAAAATACATAGAAATCAGATGAACATGAGAATTATAGGCAATAAATTTTTCTTACAGGGTAATAATGTGCTAAATAAAAAGAGAAGGTGATGATTTCGGTTTAAAGCTTTCATTGGAGGTTCTCGTCAACTTGGTCGCTATCCGCCATAGCCTCCAATTGTCCTGCATGTGTAATGGTTGACCAGCTGCTGTTGTTCCTCAGTTTTACACTAATAACACCCCGACTTGTGGACACTGCATAAATCCGCTTGCTACGTTTTAGCTTGACAGCAAGTTGAAGTAATAAGCGATTTGAACGCGTCAAACTCTCGTTCAGAAATATGCTTTTAGAAGATTCCATACCAACGTCAGAAAGCAAAAGTTGACGAGCCTCTCGTTTACGAAAATTAGCAGCAGCAGCTTTAAAAACTGCGTTCTTCTCTGACAACGTTTTGAATCTGATGATAATGGGCGGATATAGATCACGGTTTTTCAGCGGTGGACGAAAAATTGAAATAGTGGCAGGCATTGAACATCCCACAGCACAGCACAATTTATTAATAATAATATTTAAGTCCTCGCCATCAAGTTTGGGGACCCCTGCAATAACTGCATCACACGCAATTGCGCTTCTCTCAGCTGCGTCACACCTTAATTCCAATTTTGCTAACGAATCTTTAGTTGTGGCAAAGTCCATTTTTATTTGTTGGCAATCGCACCTCTGCTCCTCCACACAAAACCCACGGCGTTGCAGATCTTTCAAAGAGTCATCGAAAGCGTTCAATGACTGAGTAATGTTCGTCTCCATCTGACTAACTAGGTCAGAGAGATCGCTCCGCTGACGAGTCAATTCTGCCGAGAAGCGACTCAGCAGAAGATCGGCATGCTTTTCAAGCCCCACTTCAAGCTCACGAGCTGTGAGGGGTATGGAATTTACATCGCTCAAATTTACCGCCCTCTTAGTGGAGAAATCCGATCCCACAGCACCGAGAACAGCAGACTGAGCTTTCTTAGAGCGAGTGTTGATCACAGCGTGAGAGGAAGAACCGTTAGGCATGTTTTACAGAAATATGTGTATAAGAGAAATATGTATATATAAGAATGTATGTATTTGACACCAGCAAGTTCACAAAATAATTTTCAAATAATTATACTTTAATTAGTTATTTTTGATGTTGCACTATTCACTGATTTAATCAAATTTCAATATACTAATTATGACAGCGATTATTACATAGAAGACTGTGTAACCAAAGATTAAATAAATGGAGGAAAACACAAGCCAAGGCGGAGACCAAAAAAACACGTCTGCTTACTCTCGCATCACAACTTAAACTTAATCAATCAGATCAATTACTAATTTGAGGTTCAAACTAGGTAGGTAGGTAGGGTAGGTAGTTATGGCTGTTCATGCAAACACACTTAGACCATGAAGGTCCATTGTGATGCCATATGGATCTCTCCCCCTCAAGGCTATGTTAGCCACAAAGTGCTATTTATGTAGCGATTTAAATCCCTCACATTGAGTGGACTCACATCACAAAGGTCCTTGTAAAAGTAGACACCCAAGTGGGCCTGTCTCCTTTGAGCTAGGGCTGGGCAGCTGCATAAGAGATGAGAAACGGTCTCCTCCTCTTCCTCATCTCTGCAGCTCCTGCAAAAATCATTCGAGAAAAAGCCCAGTCTCCTAGCATGAGCCCCAAAAAGGCAATGTCCTGTTAAGACTCCTATCACTCGCCGGATGTTTTCCTTGTTCAACGTTAGGAGGTCCTGCGAGTTCTTCCAGTGATACCGAGGCCATAGTTGTCTTGCAATACCGCAAGTCACCTTCTCCTCCCACCTTTTGTTAGCCTCCATTAAGGCTTCTGTTTTCAATAAATACTTACAGGTAGCAAGTGGCATACCCGTGTCTAGGTTATCCGTTATGATGCCTGATTCAGTACCCAGGCGGGCTAATTCATCCGCTCGGCAGTTCCCTGGAATGTTACTGTGTCCTGGGACCCAGCACAATTTTATAGATGAGGTTCAAACTAAAAACTTTAAAACAGAAAACAAAGTAATAGGCCAAACAAAAATAAAAATACAATTAACACAAAAAAAAAGAAGAAAAAAAATGGTTCTCATATTAACCAAACCAACATAAGTGCGCAATGCACAATTACAAAATCCATTAACAATAATTACATCCCAAAGTAAAACTACAGACATTTTTTTTAACATAGATAGATATTATTGATGAATTAAAAAAGTTTTTAGTAAATTTAAAAAAGAGTCCAAACAGGCGATATACGCAAATATATTACAACATATTAAAACTTAAAAATTAATTACAGATGATAAACAAAGACGAACACGTCCAGATAATAAATTCCTTTGACATGTATCTAGCAGAAATAAAGCAAATTTTAACAATGACGACAACCACTTTTGACATCCTAACATACATCAAATTAGTACCAGAATTTGCGGGACAACGAAAAGACTTCCCAAAATTCATAGGTTTAGTTAAACTTGTAGCAAAAACAGTACCAACTGAACATAACCTTTCCTTCTGTACATTCATTTTAGAAACACGATATAAAAAAAGAACTAAGCTTAGGTAATAAGATTGAAAACATTACACAGTACAACAGACAACAAACAAACTCAGAACAATCTATAAATTGACAAAAGCAGCAAAGAGTATTTTCGAAGTATTTCGAAGGCTCTAGAAGCATCCAGACTTCCCAAAATTCATAGGTTTAGTTAAACTTGTAGCAAAAACAGTACCAACTGAACATAAACTTTCCTTCTGTACATTCATTTTAGAAACACGCATTCCTCTCGATATAAAAAATAAACTAAACTTAGGTAATAAGATTGAAAACATTACACAGTACAACAGACAACAAACAAACTCAGAACAATCTATAAACCGACAAAAACAGCAAAGAGTATTTTCGAAGAATTAATACAGTTTCAGCAAGGCCCTAGAAGAAACTCATTTTAGAAACACGCATTCCTCTCGATATAAAAAATAAACTAAGCTTAGGTAATAAGATTGAAAACATTACACAGTACAACAGACAACAAACAAACTCAGAACAATCTATAAACCGACAAAAACAGCAAAGAGTATTTTCGAAGAATTAATACAGTTTCAGCAAGGCCCTAGAAGCATAACAGCATACAGTGATGAAATAAGTTCACTAATCACTGAATTAAACAATATAAAAAAATCAAAATTGAATAGTCCTACTAGACCTAATAGACCGGACAAACAAATGCGCACTTCAGAAACACCAACAACTTCCGGCGAAATACAAACCAACGTGCTATGTGACCCAACTTATAAAACTCATAATAATTTTCTAAGGAATCAAAAAAATGTCGACCGAAATGGAAGCAATTACTCCAACCATAGAAATAACAATAGAAGTAATAATAACAGGTAGCAATGTTACATTGCAATTTTTCGATTGCTGCAAATCGGAATATTTTTAGTCTCAACAATTTTTTATTTGATGCTATGTTACATTGCAATCTTTTTGACAGCAATCTCGCAAATAGTTTCCATTGTGATGTATTCGTGTAGTACTAAAGAGTTGCTTTGTGCAATTCTTTTACTGCAAAGCTCCCTTTTTTAATATAGGTGGATCTTTTTCACTCAAAAACGTGCATACTTTTTTTTACGTCGCACAAAACCCTGCTTTAATTTAAATTTTCCCTCATCGACAGCAATTTTTTTTAATTGCTACAAATAAGTATTCATCCGTTCTCATTTTTCTCGGATGAACTCGACGTTGACAGAAAACAAAAAAAAATTAAAAACTTGTTCAATCGAAAAATTAAAATGTACTTAACATGGCTAATACAATAACTATAACAATTACAGAGGCAATCGTTATAACAACCAGTATCAAGGTGGCTATTTCGTACAATACATGCAAATGGGGCTTCATTCTTTTTTATTTGTATTTATTTACACATTGGGCGAGGAATATATTACAGATCCTTTATTTTTACACCTACCTGAATAGTTAGAGTAATTATTTTATTTTTAGTTATGGCAATAGCTTTTATAGGGTATGTTCTTCCTTCCTTATTATAAACTTATTATCTGCAATTCTTTATGTAAGAAAAATTTTAGTTCAATGAAGTTGAGGGGGGTTTTCTGTCGATAATGCAACTTTAACCCGATTTTTCACTTTTCACTTTATTTTACCCTTTATTATTTTATCTCTTACTTTAATTCATTTATAATTTTTACATCAAACAGGATCAAATTGTATTAAATTCTAATATCGATAAAATACCCTTTTACCGTTATTTTACATTTAAGGATATAGTGAGGTTTATTATTTTAATTATATTATTAATTTTATTATCTTTAAATAACCCTTATTTACCAGAAACTCCACATAACTTTATTCCTGCAAATCCTCTATTTACTCCTGCTCATATTCAACCTGAATGATATTTTTTATTTGCATATGCAATTGAATGAAACGTGAGTATGGAAGTTCGGGGAAAACAAGTCGAATACTTAATTTATATAATAGGAATTATGCAAGCAATCACATAGATATTAAATGCAGTAATAAAATCTTGCGGTTCCTTATAGACTCGGTGCAGATATATCTATCATAAAATTTGAGGCGTTAAATAATGAAGTTATTGACAAGAATAAGTATTGTACTTTAACAGGTATATCAAATCAAAATAGTAATACAATAGGACTGCTACGATAAGATTAAATTTGGCTAGTGGTATAATCATTAATAATTTCCAGACAGTTGATAACAATTTCCCAATAATAGTAGATGGTTTCTCGGCAGAGATTTCTTGCGTAAATATCAATCTTAAATAAATTATAATACCCTAACGGTGACTATAACACACAATGACGAAGACAACATTTTCGACATAAAAACCGAAGTAAACATAAAAATCATTCCCTAAATAAGCGAAATACTACACCCAATAAAATTAAAAATTACTGAAGATAGTGTCGTATGTAATAAAAAATTATCCAACGATGTGTACGTAGACAATTCGATCATACCATCGAAGGGCATTTAGAACTTAACACTTCAGATAGGGAAATATCAATAACACAGCCGACACTTTAACTAAAACCACTTAGGAATTACCACGTTCTCTCGAAACACCAAAATACAACCAACAAAAAATGCGACAAAATGAAAGACTTTTAAAAATAGACACTGAGGATCCTAGGGAAGAAAAGCTACTAGAATTATGAAAACAATACCAATACATTTTTCATTTAGATGACGGAAAACTGACTGTTAACAATTTTTACAAACAAAACATAAGTCTAATCGACAACAACCCAATGTATATAAAAAAATAACTTTTTAATTAAAATTTAAATTAAATTATAAAAATTAAATTATAAAATTAAGCGTAATAAAAATGTTTAATGAAGTAATAAAAAGATTAATTCACATTGGAAAACACAGGTCATTAAAAATCTTAATATATAAAGCACCGATAACAATAAACGACAAAATAAATCAAGAAAACTTAATCAAAGAATACCACACAACCCCGCATGAAGGTCATAACCGTGTAAAGACAACGATAACAAAACTAAAACAAAAGTACGTATGGTACGTCACCATTCGAAAGAGCAAAAGAATTCCTAGAAAAATCAAAATGGTTAAGAACTAGTACAGGTATCTTCGGCCCGGCCGAAGCTGATATACCCTCCATCCGACAAACGATATTGGCAATTTATTTTTAACGTGTTGCTATGATTCGAGACTAAAATTTCAACTCAAATATAAACTTACAATCGGAAAAAATTGGATAATAGCACCGAAGAATTCTTATTTGTTATAAAAAGTAGGCGTGGCAATCCTCCGATTTTCCGCGTTCTCAATACAGAGGAATCTATAATGGCAGAAAATATTCGTACCGAATTTCAAGACAATTATTCTATTCGTTCTTCTGTAATTCCCGTTTATGTCAATGTTATATGTATGTACGTGGGCCATCAATATAAATGTACGCCCATTTTAACAAACTCAATTTTCTACATGAACCGATGTATTAAGGAACAAAATTGTAGCTCAAAACTATTTAAAAAAATTCATATTTGTTAAAAATGTAGGCGTGGCGCTGCCCCGATTTATCCCATTTTCAATAACAAACAGGTTAGGAAAAACAGCTTAGATGACAAAGAATATACGTGCAAAATTTCATCGCGATAGCTTCATTGGTTCTCCTGTAATCGTGATTTCCAAAGACAGACAGACGGACATGGCTAAGTCAAAACAGGAGGTGACGGTGATCAATAATATTTATACTTTTCCATACATGCAACGCCTTCTTTAATGCGTTAGAAACGTACGCACAAAATGAGTATACCCTTCTAATTCCTTCGAATTTATTGTATAAAAACACAGTATGATATAAATATAAACAAAGCAAATTTTAAAGAAGGAGATTTAGTATTGTTAAGAAGAAATAACCAAGAGAAATCTGCTAATAAATATGATGGCCCATACAAATTTTTAGGCACAGATGGAGTCAACTGCATAATTTAGGTTAAGAACAAAGTAAAAACTCTACACAATAATAATTTTAAAAAATATCTAAGCTAAAATCCACATTCAAGTTAATTCAAAATTTGTATTACCAAAAGAAATCTACACCTACTACTTAAAAAAACAAAATTTTAAGAAAAGCGTATCATATATCCGATTATCCGAAAATATTCCCATCTCAAAAATTTTTATTTCCTTAAGAAACAAAAATTGTTTCATTAAATGGTTGGAGGTGTACTGCGAGCCAAACGTTTGGCCACCCCTGCATAATCAATGCACAATAATTTGTGCATACTCATTCCTTATTAGTAAACCCCTTGTGCTTTGGGGTCATCCACTCCAAGTAACCCCAACCATCAAGTGCGATAACCGCTCGCGACGTGTTTGTTGTAGCATTGCAAGAAATGCATACGCAGCACTTTAAATTTTTGAACTAAAATAAAGAAAACAAATATCAACCAAAACAAAAACACAAAAACCCAGGTGATCAAAGGTCAATTATTTTTGATGTCCACCAATAAGGAGACAACCAATCGGATATGTCGAAGTTAAAATATTTTCGAACATAGTTTAAGAAAATTTAGCATATAAGAACCTAAATATTTAAAATAAAATCAAAGTCAAATTCGGAAATCAACAATAGAGTTTTCTTAAACGCTTTTGTAAAATCGGCGACACTTGTTCGCCTGCAAAGGTATACGCCGGACAAAAATTGGCTACAAAAGTTCGCCTGTATCTTGGTTAGTTCGGCGACACCTGATCGCCTCATTAATAGGCGGAACCCAAGCGCCTATACCAAAAAAAGGTACACTAACGCACACTCACTCACACACACCTCACTTTGATTCACTACGTCAATGGTTGAGTAGATAAGTTTAGAGGATGAATCGTCCCCTGGCACTACATGGCGATCCTGCACACCTTGTTCCTGCGATGATACATTAGACGTTAGTGCACCATCAAAAGAGGACACAGTGTACCTGTTTGCTCAGTGAGAAAAACTGGGAGAATACGATCCGGGGCCCATACCAGATTACGCACCTGCATACAAAGCGATAGAAAAAGCCCAAGTACCTAAACCCATATCGTTAGAAGAGTATAGGCGCCGCCAAGATACTAGGAGGCGCTCACATACTGAATCAACACCAGCACCCTCAGATAAAGAATAAAAAGGGCGGAAAAGTTTTTAACAAGAAAAAAGAAATAGCCATTTTATACAAGCAAATAAGAGATCAATTACTAATTTGAGGTTCAAACTAAAAACTTTAAAACAGAAAACAAAGTAATAGGCCAAACAAAAATAAAAATACAATTAACACAAAAAAAAGAAGAAAAAAATGGTTCTCATATTAACCAAACCAACATAAGTGCGCAATGCACAATTACAAAATCCATTAACAATAATTACATCTCAAAGTAAAACTACAGACATTTTTTTTTTTAACATAAATAGATATCATTGATGAATTAAAAAAGTTTTTAGTAAATTTAAAAAAGAGTCCAAACAGGCGATATACGCAAATATATTACAACATATTATACTCGTATCTATTAGAATTGCATACAAAACTTAAAAATTAATTACAGATGATAAACAAAGACGAACACGTCCAGATAATAAATTCCTTTGACATGTATTTAGCAGAAATAAAGCAAATTTTAACAATGACGACAACCACTTTTGACATCCTAACATACATTAAATTAGTACCAGAATTTGCGGGACAACGAAAAGACTTCCCAAAATTCATAGGTTTAGTTAAACTTGTAGCAAAAACAGTACCAACTGAACATTACCTTTCCTTCTGTACATTCATTTTAGAAACACGCATTCCTCTCGATATAAAAAATAAACTAAGCTTAGGTAATAAGATTGAAAACATTACACAGTACAACAGACAACAAACAAACTCAGAACAATCTATAAACCGCCAAAAACAGCAAAGAGTATTTTTGAAGAATTAATACAGTTTCAGCAAGGCCCTAGAAGCATAACAGCTTACAGTGATGAAATAAGTTCACTAATCACTGAATTAAACAATATAAAAAAATTAAAATTGAATAGTCCTACTAATAACGATGCAATAGTAAAACATTGAGACAAACAATAGAAGCCAGCAGAGTTAAAACATTTAGCGAAGCCGTAGCTGTAGCAGAGGAAACAAGTAACTTATAAAACTCATAATAATTTTCTAAGGAATCAAAAAAATGTCGACCGAAATGGAAGCAATTACTCAAACCATAGAAATAACAATAGAAGCAATAATAACAGATAGCAATGTTACATTGCAATTTTTCGATTGCTGCAAATCGGAATATTTTTAGTCTCAACAATTTTTTATTTGATGCTATGTTACATTGCAATCTTTTTGACAGCAATCTCGCAAATAGTTTCCATAGCGATGTATTCGTGTTTTAGTACTAAAGAGTGGCTTCGTGCAATTCTTTTACTGCAAAGCTTTTAATATAAGTGGATAATTTTCACTCCAAAACGTGCATACTTTTTTTACGTCGCACAAAACCCTGCTTTAATTGAAATTTGCTCTCATCGACAGCAATTTTTTTAATTGCTACAAATAAGGCAAATAAGTTGACAGTTTTCCACAGAAAACAAAAGCAAATTGAAAAATCGTTCAATCGCAAAATTAAAATGTAACATGGCTAATACAATAACTATAATAATAACAGAGGCAATCGTTATAATAACCAGTATCAAGGAGGAACCATAAACTACGTACACGAAGAACCAGAAAACGATTAAAACCCCACTACAATAGTAGGAAACGTGAATATGGAAGTTCAGGGAAAACAAGTCGAATACTTAATTTATATAATAAGAATTATGCCAGCAATCACATAGATATTAAATGTAGTAATAAAATCTTGCGGGCCCTTATAGACTCGGTGCAGATATATCTATCATAAAATTTGAGGCGTTAAATAATGAAGTTATTGACAAGAACATGTATATTAAATTAAAATACTAATACAACAGGACTTGCTACGATTAGTTTAAATTTGGCTAGTATACTCATTGATAATTTCCACACAGTTGATAATAATTTCCCAATAATAGTAGATGTTATTCTCCAGAAAACGATTAAAACCCCACTACAATAGTAGGAAACAGAGAACTGCATGAGACGATTCACAATTATGAGCCTCATTGCTTATTTCACAAAAATTATCCACCCATTACTACACTTACTCATATTTTTTAACTCCGAATAGCATTCACATTCACGATATGTGATATATACGATATGCATGCATGATTCACATTCACAAACTTCAATTGGGAGACCAATTCACATTTCAAACTACAAAACCATTCACATGATTCATAGAAATTCCCATGAGCTTCCATACCATTCATAAAAATTGCCCTGAATGCACGCACCATTCAGAGATCGAGGGACATTTTTGTACTTTTTCAACTTACTTTCATTGCTCTCAAGGTTTTCAGTTTATTTTGTGTTGATTTGTATCGTTCTGAATAAAGTTCTGTTGGTGAGAGAGGAATGAAAAACCTCTTGCATAGGTGTGAATATATCTACATAGCCGCGCATATTTTAATGTATCAATATACACTGTCAAAACTAACAACATATTCAAATTTCAAATAATATATGCTGGTAATTGATATCTTATGAATCCTTAATATTATCTGTCATGAAGCAAAAGATAAAAATTTAATTGTTCTTCCTCTATACAAAATAAATTTTTTTATTTATAAATTACATATCATTTAAAAAACAATAATATAAGTCTGTGGCTTGATTGAAAGTATTGTTTGTATTTGGAGAGTATAAAACTTAAAGCAATTCGACGACATATTCACAGATTTTAGCGGATGGCATATGAAAAAAAATCATTAAACTTCAAACACAACATTTTCTCAGTGTTCGCTGATAACAAGGGTCTTGGATTGCTTTGCTGCCCAATATACCGAAATGCACATCCATAGAATAGGAAGGGACTTCTTACGGAGGAAAATGAACCCCTTCCCAAAACGGAAAGTTCACTTCTTAAATTATTAGAGATATACGAAAAATAAATAATAATTTCAAGCGCTGAAAAAATTAATTTCAATCAAAATCAGAATTATGCGTACACACAAGTAATGAAGAAATGAGAGGAAAAGTAAGAGATCAACTCCAAGGAAATATCTCTGAACTGGGGTCCCCCTCCTAAATTTACCTGCGTACTTCAATGCACTTCAAAGAAGGAACACATTTTTATTAGACGTCTTTGAGGCGCCACTGAATTATTTCCTTACCAGCTATTGTTTGGTGAGAATGAGAAGCAGAGAACGATTTTTACAATCCAAATTGTTCTGAGGTTTTTCTTACAATCGCAGAGTTATGATCGTCTGGCCATTTAAATCATCGCGATGTGTTCAAAAGCATTCATTCCATTCTTATTATGGATTCAAAAGTGTGTTCATGTTACCAGGAAATCATAATAATATGCACCATTCACGTACAAAAAAATGCCCAAGTCTTCCCAGAAATTTTGGTCATCGTTCATTGGTTGCAATTTGTATTCATGGGACTGAAGTTTTTTGTTGCTTCTCACCTTTTTATTTTTATCCTTGTTACACCTTTCCTTCAAAAAACAATAACAAAAGTGGTGCATATTCTGAACAACAAAAAATTATGGTAAAATCCATATCGACGCGACGCTAATGAGATCGTGGTTTTCCCAGCGAGAACATTTTTACTGATTCATACGTTTGCTTTGAAAAGCAACAACAAAAGGAGACATCCCGTTAGGGTCTCGTCCATAGTAATTGCTCATTAGTAGGTCGCGGATGCGTATATAATGTGTGAAATCATGTGCAGATGCTGATATGGCCTTTTTTAATAGGCAAAACAGAGGTACCTGCACTCTCGATATAAAAAGTAGGCGTGCTCCTTGGGAGATTTTGTCCATTTTCAATATGAAACAACCCAACATAGCAACGAATATTTTTGCTAAATTTCATTTTGAAATCTTAATCCGTTCTCCTGTACCTATCTTGTCTAGTTCTATGCGTTACACACTCCGGTAGAAAGTGAATATACCCTCAACCTTAAGGTGTAGGGTATAAAAAGATTAATTCACACTGGAAAATACAGGCCATTAAAAATCTTAATATATAAAGCACCGATAGCAATAAACGACAAAATAAATCAAGAAAACTTAATAAGCGAATACCACACAACCCCGCATGAAGGTCATAACGTTGTAAAGAGAACGATAGCAAAACTAAAACAAAAGTACGTAGTAAGTAAGTAAGTCAGTATGTTAAAAATGTCAAAATTACGAAGAATTTTATAAAATGCATAATTTAAATGCATAAAATGTAGCAAAAATAAAATTATAAGATCCACAAAAGACGAACTTATTATAACTGACACCCCTTGCAAGCCTTTCCAAACAATCACTATAGGCACAGTAGGACCATTACTTGTAGCTAACGTGCAAAAGTACATAGTAACAGCACAATGCGAACTGACAAAATACATAGAAGCACATCCTATGCCCACAAAAGAAACAACAGAAATAGCATTAGCAATACCGTTAGTATAAAAGATAATTTTAAGACACGCCACATTCAAGATAATTAAAACAGATAAAGGCACAGACTTTGAAGCGACATTTTCTGAAATACATGTAAACTTTTATTGATCACACAAAAAACATCAACCCCATATCATCAGATCTGAATAAGTTGATTCGAGTTAGTTTCGTTTTCCATAGCAGAATATGAGCATGGGAAGACTTCTTTTTTGCCACTCTACGTTATACATATCACATCCTGTCAGACCAAAATATTTTAGTAAATACATTTCTGAAAAAATGAAACGGATATTTGGTGCCGATTGAAGGGACCCAATTCGATGGTAAACTTTAGCCTTGTATTTAAAATGTTTGCATAATGTGACAGTCGCTAATTATATTCGCTAACTACTATATATCATCCAAAATTAAACGCTATATGTTCTGAACGTCTTAAGAAATGCTTTGATTCAGAAGTCGCACCCTATAGATATGACGTTAGATGCTCTCGGCATAATGGAATATTCACTTTCTTATTTGAACAACATATCGAATCCGTTTCGCTTTTCCACTTCTTACCTACGCATTACAGACATTTTTTTGACATGGATCCCATTTTAAGCGCGTTAAAAGAACCATAATTGAGACTGGGTTTGTAATTAAGTGCCCCAGTAGTGTGTATATGGGGTTTCTGGAACAACGTAGCGACTGCGCTGCTCGTGAGGAGCTAAACTTTGCCGCCTCCATAAGCTTTATTAAGGTTTGTGTGTGTGTGTGGCTCTCTGCCCGTGTAGAGCTCAGCTCTGACGTCGCCATAAGATTGTTAATGTTTGTGTGTTTGAGGCTGCTCTGGCGGGCTGCTGCTGGATAAGATTTACATATGGGGGTGTTCTGCTCGGAGCTCTGCCGTGAATAGCTACCGCAGACGGACGGATGGACAGACAGACATACATACATTCATATGTAATACGGTCGGACATTCATGAGTACGGGGAAGGAGAGGGAAGGGAATCATGTGAGCGTGGAGGGAAGGGGTGAAGATGCTGAATATTTTTGTGAAAAAATATGTTGTTGTTGTTGTATCATGAGACTTTAGCGAACGTGACCGTTGGTCCAGAGTTAGTGTAAACAAATTTCGATGTTTTGAACGAAGTTCCGTCGACTGAGTTGGTGTAATAAAATTTCGGTGATTGTTTTGATTATTTAATTGCTTATGTTGTTGTTGTTGTTATTTGTTTTAATAGGAATCTCTTAGTAGAACAGATCGCCGTGGATTTAATGCAAACAAATTCCGTTGGTGGAGGGGTTTTTTTCTGTTGTCTTTCGCTTTTGTTTCAATTCTTACTATGATGTCGTAGAAATATATGTATGTACAGTGCGTGCAAAGAGAGTCTATGTTCATGTTCTTGGGCATGTGTTTGTGTTTAGGAAATGTGTGATCGGTGACATTCATGCACGTTCATGTTTTATTGAACTATTTCAGTGTCAAATCCCAGCTTGCTAAAAATATGAATACTCTTAGTTCACTGAACACATGTAGGGTTGATTTTTCTTTTCGTATAAATGTAGGTCATTTTATGTTCATTGATCTCAACTCTAACTCCAATTAAAGCCATGATGATGATGATTTTTGGAAGGAACAATTAGTTTATGTTTTTATAAATACTTTCAATAGAGGATGGAGAGTCCACGTTGTTGTTGAAATTAAATTACTTCAGTAGAAGGGAGTGTTGTCGATCGAATTAGGGTAAACAAAACTCGTTCGGATTCTTTTCTTGCTTGTGTTGGTACTATATTCAAAGTGAAACATGCATCAACCAAAGGTTTTTTTTTTGTTTTTTGGTGTTATTGATTATTGTTATATTTTTTTTTTTTTTTTGTTTATAAATATTTCGTACGCAGTCTCTTCCAAATAAAATTTTCAGTCATGAACTAGGAATCTATGATATGATTAATATCCTATATAAGCGGCGGAAGTTTGCAATTTGTTCTCAGTTCTGAAAGTAATCTTGAAGCCTTCGGAAGAATTGTGAAACGCGTCAATTGTGAAATGCTCTAATAAAAATTTAAGTGTGTAAAAATAAAACTTGTAGAAGAAAATTGTGAAATATTATATTAAAAAGAAAGCGTGAAATATAAAACGCGTAGACACAAAACAAAATTAAAATTTATTAATTATACTACTTAAAAAACCCAACTAACTAAAATTATTAAAATATAGGACTTAAAAACAAACCATAGAAAAGGAAATTAAAACTGTAAAAACAGTATTTAAAATAAAAACAAAAACAAGTGCATATAAAATAAAACGCACAAAAAGCAAACGTAGGAAAAACAAAGAAAAATAAAACCCCAAAGCTGTAAAACAAAACTACAACAAAATAGAAACTGTGAAGGTAGTTAAATATACTATTTAAAATAAAACAGCAATAAAGAGGAAGTGCCTAGCCCACAAAAAATATAAAACGTGTTAAATAAAACAAAATAACAAACGGTTAAATATAGGGTGTTAAAATAAAACATTAAAATAAAAGAAAAACTGTTAAATTTAGTATATACGTACAGAGAAAAAACAACAACAACAACAAAAACAACAACATCATCAGCAACAGAAAGCAAACAAAACAAATAAAATTAAGGGATTTATTTGCGACATTTGTGGACAGGGTTTCACTGCGATGCGTAACCTTAAAAGGCATGCAAAAGCAACGCACGGCCACCCACAACTCCGCTGAGAAGACTGTGGGGAAAATTTTAACCGCATGGATAATATGCTCAGGCATCAGAAAATACTTCACCGAAAGCCATCATCATCATCATCATCAGCACAGCAGCCATCATCATTATCCACAACTTCTACAACAACACCATCATCATTATCTACACTTTCAACAACATCACCATCATCAACAACATCAGCAGTACCACAGACATCACCAGGATCACTTGCAGAAGCAGCAGCATCACCAGCAGCATCATCGTCTTTAGCAGCAGTTCAGGTACCATCCTCTGCAGCAACACACCGAGCTACTACAACACAACCACACATTGACGCTATCGAGAACGTTCGTTGCCCAACATGTAACGAAGATGTTTCTCGAAGAGGCTGGAGCTACCATCTGCGGACGATCAAACACAAAAAGAATTGTTGGTCGCCGCTAAGCGATGGTTTAAAGTGCATCAATACAGCCTTTAAGGATAGAGTTCAAACACTTCTTTTCCAAAATGAGGATGAGGGACTTCTGATTCCAGAAGATTTCTTCAAAAACGCCAAAAATATAGTGACTAAGCAGATAGAAAATTTGCTAGAAAAGCACATAATGATAAAATTTAATATGGAATTGTAGGTAGAATACTTTAAAATAAAGACAGATGAGGAAATAGTGCTGGAAATAAAATCATTCCAAACAAAAATGATTTTAGCACAAAAAGTTGAAGACATTAGCAGCAACTACTCTGACATGTCTGAAGAACTGACCACCAAAATGGGTGAATTCCAGGAAAGGGACAGTGGATGGTCTCTACTTAAAATATGCTATGTAGAGATAAATATAAATCAGTATCGTCCATTAAAGGGAACATCCTACATCCCTCTCCCGAAAGTCCTGCAGGAGAAGAAAGCCTGCATCAATGTTAAAAATTATGATGTATACTGCTTCAAATGGGCAGTCATATCTGCGCTTTCTAATCTGCCATATAATGAACATAGACCACAAAATTACAACATCGCCAATATTGAAGCGGAAAATATAATATTAGAAAACGGATTTGCACTTGATTTTACGGGATTAAAGTTTCCTCTTTCCATAGACGCCATCAGCAAATTTGAAGAAATGAATCCTACGATTAGCGTCAATGTGTTTGGTTTTGATAAGGATTCGACAAACATCGAGGGACCTTACCACTGCACCAAGCAGGAAAAGGTGCAGCACATCAACCTGCTGCTGCTGCAAAATGATGAGCAGTTCCACTATGTGTGGATTAAAAATATTTCAGGGTAATTATAATTTATTTTTTTCTCAACTTCATGTTATTTCACTTTTATTGCATCTTTCATTTTACACGACTACTTATTGCAATAAATAAGCTAATTATATTACTTTCTTTTGGCTTTTCAGATTAATAAAACAACAACTGACGAATCATCGCACTAGACTGTATTTGTGCAATAGCTGCCTACAGTACTCGCACAACGAGAGTACGCTCCAAAAGCATAAAATGGTATGCGGAAAAGTAATAACCGAGATGCCGTCGCTGGAAAAGGCGGTAATTAGTTTTAAGAATTTTGAACGTAGCTTAGATGTTCCCTTTGTAGTATACGCAGATTTTGAATGCGTACTAAGTAGTTTAGGTTTAGATAATAACAATAAGTTTGTGTCTAAGCATATTCCTGTAGCCTTTAGCTATAATATCCATTGTAATTTTAATGATAGTCTTAGTAAATTTGTTATATATTCAGGGGAGGATGCTCCCAAGAAATTTGTAGAATTTTTAATTAAAGATATCTTAGATTTATATAATAACTATTTAAGTAAATCGAAACCTATGGCCTTTTTACCTCTTTGCAGCTAAAGCAACAATTCCAGAGCAAAAACTGCCATATTTGCGATAAAGAATTGGGCTCTGATAGAGTAGCAGACCATTGCCACCTAACTGGCGAATATAGAGGACCGGCACATAATGAATGTAATTTGAAATATCAAATTGCAAAGTTTGTGCCTGTGTTCTTTCATAATTTTTCTGGCTAAGACTGCCATCTTTTCGTTAAGGAATTAAATTCTTTTGAAGGTGATATAAATGTTATCCCTTTAAACAAAGAATTATATATATCCCTCTCAAAGCGTATCAAGGTGGATGAAAAGAAAACTCTTGAGATAAGATTTTTGGATTCTTTTCGTTTCATGGCATCAAGTTTGGATGCATTAGCGAAAAATTTATCACCAACTGATTTTAAAACTGTTCGCCAAATGTTTTCAAACGATGATGAATTTAAATTAGTAACAAGAAAAGGTGTATTCCCATACGAATACATCAATTCTTTCGGGCGACTTCAAGAAACCTCTCTTCCTCCTCAAACAGAATTTTATAGTCGCATGACAAATAAAACTTGTTCCAAGGAAGATTATGAATACGCGGTTAAAGTATGGGAGATGTTTAAATGCAAAACACTTGAAGATTACATGCTTCTATATCTGAAAACAGATGTTTTAATTTTAACAGACATTTTCCAAAACTTTAGAAAAATATGCAAAAGCATTTATAAACTAGATCCGTGTCAATATTATACTGCACCAGGCTTATCTTGGGATGCAATGTTAAAGGCTACAAAAATAGAACTTGAATTGTTTACGGATATAGACATGTATTTATTCATTCAGAAAAGTATTAGGGGAGGCATTGTCCAATGCTCCAAAAGGCATTCAAAGGCAAATAATAAATATATGGCGGACTACGATTGCAGTAAACCATCAGAATATTTAATGTATTTGGATGCCAATAATTTGTATGGCTGGGCAATGTCTCAATATCTTCCTTATGGAGGTTTCGAGTGGTTGTCAGATACTAATAATTTTAACGTACAGACAATTCATGAAAATTCAAAATTTGGTTTTATTTTAGAAGTTGATCTAGAATATCCGGAAAATCTTCACGATTCCCACAATGACTTACCATTTTGCGCGGAAAATAAAATACCTCCCAATTCTAAATGTAATAAACTAATAACTGATTTAACCAACAAGACTACATACACAATTCATTACAAGAATCTTCAACAATGCATAAAAAATGGGTTAAAACTCAAGAGAATCCATAGAATATTAAAATTTAAGCAGTCTGGTTGGTTAAAACAGTACATTGATTTAAATACGTACCACAGAACAATAGCCAAAAACAGCTTCGAGAAAAACTTTTTTAAACTCCTCAATAATGCGGTATATGGAAAGACGATGGAGAATGTAGACAAAAGGAAGGATGTAAAAATTGTAACCGAATGGGAAAGTAAAGGGAGACATTTAGGAGCACGAGCTCTAATAGCAAAGCCAAATTTTCACAGCATGTCTTATTTTACACGTGAAATGGCTGCTATACAATTGAATAGATCTCGCTCTATATACAATAAACCAATATATTTGGGATTTGTTGTTTGAGAATTATCCAAATGGAAAATGTATGATTTCCACTATGATTATATGAAACCTAAATTTACAACAAATCTCAGTTTGAATTACATGGATACAGATTCTTTCATATATTCCATTCGATGCGAAGATTTTTACAATGATATTCGTGATGATATCGACTCAAAATTTGATACATCCGAATATTCACCTACAAATCCTTTCCATATGCCGCTTAAAAATGGTCTTGGGCATGATGAAAGACGAGAACAAGGGACAAATTATGAAAGAATTTATAGGTCGTCGTTCTAAAATTTATACCATACAAGTTGTTGGCTGCGAGGAAATTAAAAAGGCCAAAGGTGTCAAGGCTACAGTTTTAGAAAAATTAAGTTTAAGTGATTACAAAGATGGTTTAGTTAATAAGAGAATTATATATGGAGACATGTTTAATTTTAGATCTAAGCTTCACAACATTTATACAGAACAAGTACATAAAGTAGCTTTAAGTCCATTAGATGATAAACGTAAAACTAGAAAAGATAACATTCACACCTACGCGTGGAATCATTATAAGATAGATATAGAACTAACTTACAAATTAAATATTTTATTGTCCTAACTTAGTTTTACGAAAGCATCATGTTCAGATCAATGCTAAAAATATTTTGTGATTCTGATGTTCAAGTTGAGGATATTGTTGAGATTGATAATAACAATACTCTTCAGGATGATTGATGCTAAGTATTTTGCTCAGGTTGATTGCTGTCTGCTTTCATTAGGTTGCTTTATTGTAAAATTTATTGAGGTATTTGTTATTAAATAAAGGTAGGATACAAGTTTGTAGGTCATAGTTGTATATAAATACTAAATACTATTTCGTAACACCAACGGTCAATCGTCGTTGTTCATAGTTGCAATTATACTTTTTCATCTTTCCAACACCGAAATGTAAATATTTCTCTTAAAATAAATATACTCTTCAATATAAAAAAATAAATAAATAAACTCTTCAATATTATATCTGTATAACAGGTTTGTTGCATATATTCTTTAACTTCTTTTCGTCTTGTTTAAAAATAATTGTAAAATTTTTTATTTTCAAGACTCCACTGTATAGGAATTCGTGTATACAGGTAGGTTAGATATAAGTTAGAGTTATTTCTACTCATGCAAACTCTCTCGATTATTAAAAAGCAAATTGTCTGTGTTGAAGGAGCCGTAAAGGACAATTAAATTCAACAGTTTCTAAGAAAAGCTGTAATTGAAGTTGCATAAATGGCCCATGTAAATTTTGCAACAATGGAGAAATATACTTACTACAAAGGATATGTCATTCCATTATTGACACTGTGCACTGGAGAATGCAATCGCAAACAGATATGTATTTCATCAATAATTAATAAAAGTTTCTAATTGTTTCTTTTTTCAAATGAAAAATTTACAGCTTTATTAATATGAATAAAAAAATTTTACTTATATATTTACAAAGTTTTTCTTATATATTATATAAAAGTTACAGTTAATATTTTATGCTTCTAACATATCTTGATCGCTATCTAAGCTCAGTTCTATATCTATCTTATAATGATTCCACGCGTAGGTGTGAATATTATCTTCTCTAATTTTACGTTTATCATCTAATGGACTTAAAGCTACTTTATGTACTTGTTCTGTATAAATGTTGTGAAGCTTAGATCTAAAATTAAACATGTCTCCATATATAATTCTCTTATTAACTAAACAATCTTTGTAATCACTTAAACTTAATTTTTCTAAAACTGTAGCCTTGACACCTTTGGCCTTTTTAATTTCCTCGCAGCCAACAACTTGTATGGTATACATTTTAGAACGAAGACCTATAAATTCTTTTATAATTTTTCCTTTGTTTTCATCCTTCATCATACCCAAGACTTTTCCATTTTTAAGCGGCATATGGAAAGGATTTGTAGGTGAATATTCAGATGTATCAAATTTTGAGTCGATATCATCACGAATATCATTGTAAAAATCTTCGCACCGAATGAATATATGAAAGAATCTGTATCCATATAATTCAAACTGATATTTGTTGTAAATTTAGGTTTCATATAATCATAGTGGAAATCATACATTTTCCATTTGGATAATTCTAAAACAACAAATCCCAAATATATTGGTTTATTGTATATAGAGCGAGATCTATTCAATTGTATAGCAGCCATTTCACGTGTAAAATAAGACATGCTGTGAAAATTTGGCTTTGCTATTAGAGCTCGTGCTCCTAAATGTCTCCCTTTACTTTCCCATTCGGTTACAATTTTTACATCCTTCCTTTTGTCTACATTCTCCATCGTCTTTCCACGTAACGAACTTCGGTTAGCCGAGATAATCTCAGCGGATGTCCAGGGTTCGAATTACAAGACCTGAGGTTCTATGGTACAATGATTCGTTTATTTGAACTCCTTTCGCTTATTTTCGTAGTTACAATATATTGATGCTTAAAACTAACAAGGCTTGTTTTACTGCTAATAATAGTACTGGTAATATTAATAGTAATAGTAATGCTTGTAGTGTCGTCGTGGTCGTTCGGGCTCCGCTGGTGGGCGTACGCGCAACAGACGCAGCGGTGCGAGGTATAATTGTCAAAGACACTTTATTGAAGGGCTTACGCACACAAGTCAATAAATGTCGGTGCTGATCGCTGATGGGCTTACGCACAACAGATGCAGCGATGCGAGGTATAATTGTCGAAGACACTTTATTGAAGGGCTTACGCACACAAGTCAATAAATGTCGGTGCTGATCGCTGATGGGCTTACGCGCAACAGATGCAGCGATGCGAAGTATATTTGTCAAAGACACTTTATTGAAGGGCTTACGCACACAAGTCAATAAAGTGTTGGTGCTGATCGCTGATGGGCTTACGCACAACAGATGCAGCGATGCGAAGTGTATTCGTCAAAGGCACTTTACTGAAGGGCTTACGCACACAAGTCAATAAAGTGTTGGTGCTGATCGCTGATGGGCTTACGCACAACAGATGCAGCGACGCGAAGTGTATTCGTCAAAGGCGCTTTATTGAAGGGCTTACGCACGCAAATCAATAAGTTTTGATATGTACTGTAGGTCTTCACTGTGACTGTCTTTTATGCGAACTCTCTGCTCACTATTCACTGTTCACTGTTTTAAAGTATACTCTGGTTCACTGCTGGGGTTTAACTCTGTACTTCACGAAGTCTCGGCTCAAACTCGACTGAATCCTGTTGCTTGGTTGTTCGCTCTTTTATAGACCACTTTTCCTTGTTTCAGTTATACGTTTCCCGCTATGCTCTGGCGTTGTCTCGTTTGTTCGAAAACAAGTTCCCGCTCTCTGCTATGTTCGATTATTTAGTTCGTCAACACGTTTATGTTGTTCCTGTCTTCCGTGTTTTCGTGTGACCTTGTATGTTCTCGTGTTGTTCACCTTTTCTGTTTCTTCTGCTTTGACCTTGTTTCGTGTCACTCAACTTCGCGCTCACCGTTGCTTGTTTGCTTCGAACCTTTATTTCTTTTGTTAGTCCGTTATGTTAATTGTTATCGAACTATTATTATTCCTGTTAGTAACTTATACAGAGTGATTATATAGAGTGATCAACTATTAGTTATTCCTGTTAATAATTTATCCCAATTCGTTTAATATATATACATCTTTATACTTTTCGTTGTTAAACTCACTCAGCGTTGTGTGATAATTTCCCTGCTGCGGGAAATAATCATGACACTCCCTCCTTTCGTCGGTGAGGTTGCGAGATACGGTTACTCGGTTGCTACTTTTTGTTGTTGTGATGGTTATTTTGTGCTGGTGTGTTTTAGTGTTGTTGTTGTCTTCATATGAGCTGTTGTTGTCTTCATTTGCGTTGTTGTTGTCTCACTCTCATTGATCGTAATCGTTCCGAACTCAATATTCTTCTATAATTTTCTGACCATATATATTTGCACTTCACTTGTTCTTTAAACACTTTTCA
Source organism: Thecophora atra (assembly GCA_937620795.1). NCBI lineage: Eukaryota > Metazoa > Arthropoda > Insecta > Diptera > Conopidae > Thecophora > Thecophora atra. The sequence goes on from OW569398.1 coordinate 70,826,663, forward strand.
GACTCCACTGATCACTTCTAAGCATAAACTTAGAGTGATTTTCCCGCGTCGTTAACATGACCTGAAAAACCTACTTCTTTGTTTCGTCCGCTTTGTACATAACTTCAAATTCCCCGTAATTATGTGTTTAGTTTTAACTCTCTAATTACTCACTTTTGTTACTCTTGCAAACCGGTAATCGTGGTTCAATTATGTTTTCATTGCGTTTGATTGCAATTTTCGTGTACATGTTATTTCTTTGGTTTTTGTTTTCCTTTGCGCTCACATGTATTTTCGGTCGACGACAGTTATGTAGTCGTTTTCAAGTTCAAGCTTCTGACTTCTATGTATATATTCTCGTTGATGCTTTATGTACTTGATTTTCAAGTTCAAGTTCGACGATGCTTTATGTGTTTCGTTTCAAGTTCAAGTGCGTTGACTTTGGCTTCGTTTGTTTCTCGATCGCTTGTGTTTGTTGTTGCTGATGTTGCTCTTGTTTTCCTTTTACTTTCTTTAGTCCACTTTTATGTATTTGTTATTCCTAGACTATGTATTATCTCTTATATCTCTTCAAGTAATTGTTTCTTTAATATTCAACAGACGATAATCCATGACGTCATATTGATTCTTATCTTAATGCCTTAATATTAATTTTTATTGATATTACTCTGATTTCGTACTTAATATCTCTTAAATAGCAATTGCTGTTATATATTTAATATTAATTCCAATTTCGATTTCGCAATTTCATTATTAATTTTCCTTATATAATATAGTTTTTAGTAATTTTTTGTATTTTTTTTTTATTCTTAGCCTTCTCGGGGTTAGCTTTAGCCCTCACCTCTCTGTCTCCTTATTTCAGGTGATTCGTGTATTGTCCGTCCTATATAATCATCCTAAAAGTGATAATTGTCGCTATAACTCGTGTACCATACACTTGGAATGATCGATTCTTCCAGTCGTCTTTGGTGTAACCCCCCTCGTTTTCCAATATTTGTTGTGACATTCTGTTGTATTATTTCTTCGTGTGTTTCTTTTCATTCATATTGTAAAATATATTTCAGTCGAAATGTTTAGTTTTAGTTAGGTAAAGGAAATAACTTTAAAGAATAACTTTGTGTATTTTTGGACTTTGTGGGAAAAGTGAAATGCAGCATAATGTGGAACGCAGCATTCGCATCGTTGTTGAATGTCCGACCTCAGCTTCGGAAACTTGGTAAGTAACTTTTATGTTTACTCTTAGTTTCATATTTTTCTTGTTTTAGGTTTTCATGGGATAATGTATTCGATGCGTTCCTCGTTGATCGATGCCACTGTCTTTTCGAACCTCGGATGACTTTAGGTGAGTTGTTGTGTTCTTGGGTATGGTATGTACTCCAACACTTTTATTATATTGTTTATTAACGTTTAATGTCTTTCAGACTTCGCTGTTCCTTGTCTTGCCGCATTACAGGTTCGGTTCGGTGTAGTCCTGCTTCACGTCGTCGAACGACGTCGTCGTCGTTCAAACAAATTTCTTGTGTTTTTTTTTTCGCTCGCGACTCGCGTGTTCGTTTAATTTAGTGCAAATCTGCTTCGTCTCGTCGTTCTTGACCTCGGTATTTTGCATCCCTTGTGCTGGATTAATTTGTCTTACAATTGTTTTCAGAACTCTGGTTATTTATTCGGTTATCCGGATTACTGTCTTCATGTCGCGTAGTTACATTTGCTTCGAGTGTTTGCTGATGGAACTCCTTAAGTTCGCTTACGTGCGCTGTGCGAGTTCGGGTTTCTCCGTCTTTTCTAACTTTCACTATTACTGGCGATATAAAGTCGACCACGTAATACGGGCCTTCAAACCGTGGTGCCAGTTTCGCCGCGAAATTGTCCACTGCTTTAGACAGGGGATGTTGTTTCACCAACACTGCTTGGCCAACTGAGGGTTTCCACTGACGACGTCGCAAGTCGTAGTGTCGTGCTTGTTGTTGTGCTGATTGTTGCATGTTTCTGCGGACTATTTGATACGCTTCCATGAGTTTCGTTGCTCTCCCTTGCGCGTCGTTACTTTCGTGTCCCGTCCCATTCGTGACTCCGTCATATAGTGTCTTCGGTAGTCGCAGTTCTCTTCCTTGTATAAGAAAAGCTGGGCTATACCCCGTACTTTCTGATACACTGCTATTGATGGCTAAAGATACCTCTGGCAACATCTCGTCCCAGGCTTTGTGGTGACTTCCTGCGAGTTGTGCGATCATTGTTTTCAAAGTTCGATTAATGCGTTCCGTCGGGTTCTCTTGTGGTGTGTACGGTGCTGTGAATTGGTGCCTGATGCCCATTTCTGCCAGAAAGTTGCGGAAACTTCGACTCGTAAATTGTGCTCCGTTGTCAGAGATCAGAACTTTAGGTACACCAAAGCGCGCCAGAATCCGTTCTCGAAAGGCTTTCTTTAAGTTCTCCGTTGAGGCTTTGCGTAGGGCTACCATTTCGGTCCACTTGGAGAACTTATCGAAGAACACCAACAACATACAATTTCCATGTTTCGACCGTGGAAGCGGTCCCACGAAATCGGTGCATAGTGTTGTAACGAACTATTTTCGTTGCCAAGGATATACTCGTCGTTGTCCGGGGTTCAAGGGTAAAGAAAGAAAATAAAGAAGAACACGTCTACATTTATGGGTTTTCTGAATTTCAATTTCTTTATTGTTTACTTATATTAACTTATAACTACTATAATTTTCACTCCTACTCTACGGCTTAATTCTAGGGCTGCAATTTAAAGCAATATCGAATTGTATATAATGTTATGCACTTATATATATTTATATATAATACAAGTTGGGTTTTTGGAAAATAAGAATATCTTTCACGTATATATGGGATTAAGAAAAGTTTAATTGGAATACATTGAACACATATGTCTGTGTCCGTTTGCGTTTGGCTGTAGCCTGTGACTAAAATGCGCGCTCCACCAAAATGCAGGTGAAATCTATGTATAAAGGGTATTCGTGAGTCACTGGACTAGTGCTAGGACTAGTCTGACGAGATCTGAATATGGTTTCAGCTTGTTAGCAACTCCACCATATGCAGATGAAAACTATAAACCAGGAGTATTTGTATGTCACTGGACTAGTGCAAGGACTAGTCTGACGAGATCTGAATATGGTTTCAGCTTGTTAGCAACTCCACCATATGCAGATGAAAACCTATGAACCAGGAGTACTTGTATGTCACTGGACTAGTGCAAGGACTAGTCTGACGAGATCTGAATATGGTTTCAGCTTGTTAGCAACTCCACCATATGCAGATGAAAACTATAAACCAGGAGTATTTGTATGTCACTGGACTAGTGCAAGGACTAGTCTGACGAGATCTGAATATGGTTTCAGCTTGTTAGCAACTCCACCATATGCAGATGAAAACTATAAACCAGGAGTATTTGTATGTCACTGGACTAGTGCAAGGACTAGTCTGACGAGATCTGAATATGGTTTCAGCTTGTTAGCAACTCCACCATATGCAGATGAAAACCTATGAACCAGGAGTACTTGTATGTCACTGGACTAGTGCAAGGACTAGTCTGACGAGATCTGAATATGGTTTCAGCTTGTTAGCAACTCCACCATATGCAGATGAAACTATAAACCAAGGATTTTCGCGTGGCACTGACTTAGTGCGAAGATTTGAAACGAAGGAGCAAGGATATTAAGAACTGATCTTGGTTTCAGCTTGTCAGCGCTCCGCCAAAATGCAAATGAACAATTAGTAGTAGTAACTTTGTAAACGACTTACCCCGTTGAGTGTTGAATTCAAAAAGCCCTGAGATTAACTTCGCTGCGGCTTTTATACTACTCGTCTAACAGTAGTGCCTTATTTTTGTTTTTGTGCAATAGCCTTCGATTAATCCCTTTGTTTACTTACTTTTGGTTTGTTTTCGAGTTGTGTTATGTTGTTGTTGTTGCGCACAGAAAACTGGTTTCGCAGGTGTTGTTGATCGTCTTTGTGTATTGGTTTTCTTCGCTTGTTTTCGGCTGATTTATGTTGCGTTGTTGTTGCCGTAAAACCTGTTTTATGTCTACGCTGCTTTGCTGGCCTTGATTTAATCCCTTTGTTTACACCAATTTATGTCGCAAAATTGCGTGTTTTGCATTTTATAATGCAGAATTAAATCCACCTTGAATTGGGTGCGCACAATTCAAGGTTACTGTATTCCTTGAAGACGACCTTCAAGGAATCAGCTCAGGTGGGGAGCAGGCCAGGTTCTACACCCGTAAGTGTATCGAAGGTTAACGTTTAACTTTCGTTACATTCTCCTCTTTCCTCGACCAGAAGAATCTGTCTTGGGGTGAGGGTTATGCGGTAGCCATTGGTCCTAAACTGCATCCTCTGTCGCTTGCGGGATTGTTGCAGAAGTCTCTCGAACCGCTGCTTGATGTCGTCGATTGCTTCCTTACGGACTCGTACGCCTGCTGGTCCTTCGAGTTCCGCTATGCTGCTGAACCTCTCGACCTTTGGCCGCTCCTCGGTGCTAGTGGGGTGCTTCGCGGCTTCTTGTCCGGTTGGTTTATCCGACAGCAGAATCTGGTTCACTTCAGTGTAGAGGTCGTCGTAGTTTTCGCCGCTCACTACGTCGTAGTATAAAGAAGGTATCATCGTGGGCACTTCTTCGGTGGTTGGTTCGGTGGTTGGTTCAGTGGTTCGTTCAGTGGTTGGTTCGGTGGTTTCCGATGGTTGGCTGCTCGCGTCTTGTTTGTTCAATTTCCGGCCTCCGGCTTCCTCGAAGACGAGCACAGGGAACTCCCGATGTGGTTGCCCAACCTTAGCTGCCAGTTCCCGGATTCTTGTCGCGATAGCCTCCCTCTTGTTTGTGACTTCCGCACTTGGGAACCAACCCTCCTTGTCCAGGAACTCTTCGCGAAAATCATCGAAAGGGTCGGTGAGAAGTTTTTCTGCGTAGTGCAACAAGAATACTCCGCAGTCGGTCCCATTAGTCTGCTGTGGTATCTTGGGTACATATAGTGGAAGTGTGACGTCATCAAAGCGCTTCGCTTGTTTCTCCGGTGCGCCTTCAGCCCGTCGTGTGCGGTATTCCTGCTCGAGGTACTCCCGAATCCTGTCTGCCACATTGGTCCTACCTCCCGGACTCAACGAGTCAAACTGCAAGATGCATGGCCTCTTTACCCCGTACTTGCCGTCGCTCTTTGGCGTGTCCATCATCTTGGGTCCGTTGCAGCCCACGAAACACACGACCATCAGGAACCAATGGTTGTGTTGGTTAACCGGGACTAGGATGTAGTCCATCTCAAACAGGTCCACCTGCTTCGTCCACCGCTTCACCGCTGCATGTCGCTCCTGAGGGGTGCCGTCGCGATCAATCTTCGTGAAGAAGTACGTGCTGAACACATGAACCCGTTGCCTCTGGGATTCGCAAATCATGGTGTTCTTCACCAACCGTAGATACATTTCGATTAATGTATCATTCAGGAAGCGGCCCCGAGATAGTCGCCGGTAGTCCTCTTCTCTAATAGCCAAACCACCGCGCCCTGGTGGATAGACTACCAACGGTTCGTCGTTGCCCTCCGAAGTCGTTGGTTGCATCAAGCCTGCCACTACACTACCGGTATGGTCGCGTTTTGTACCCCTTTCCTCGCTCACTCGCATAAGAGGTCCAAAAACGACACCCTGGGTTTCACTCGCCTCCTTGATCGCAATTAAACGGTCCAGCCGATCGTACCACTCACCCGAATTTCCTGCTGCTGCCATTGTTGTAGTTGTATGCTTGCTTTCTAGGGGAAAAGAGTGATAAATATATAAAAACATGAACCTGATATTTGGGGTGTGGACGCCACGATACGTTACAAGGAGTCTTATTTGGGATTTGGGGATGAGTCTGTTTCCGTCGGAGTTCGTCGGTCTCCGGTACAATGGTACTCTTTCAAGTCTTTGATGTGAACCGTGTTGACGCGAGCATCTTCCAAGTGTTTCACCCGGACGATGACTGGTGATATATATCCCACAATTTGGTATGGACCATCGAACTTCGGTGCTAGCTTGGCGTTGAATTTGTCCACTGCTTTTGATAGATGATGCGTTCTAACCAGAACCTGTGTTCCGACTGAAGGATTCCAGTGTCTTCGACGAAAATTGTAGTGTTTTGCCTGGTCCTTCGCGGCTTTTTCCATATTCTTCCTGACGATTCGAAAGATTTCTTGGAGTCGCCTTTCTGTGTGCTCGGGTTTCTGTGGTGTGTTCCCTGTTCCCAGTGTAACCTCGTCGAAGAGTGCTTTTGGAAGTCGTGGCTCTCGCCCCTGCGTCAGGAAAGCTGGGGTGAAACCTGTTGAATCTGATGTCATCGTGTTAATGGCCAAGGAGATTTCCGGAATGTATTCGTCCCATTTGGATTGATGATTGTCGATGACCTGTGCCAACACCCTTTTCACATTTCTGTTCGCCCTCTCTGTTGGGTTTTCTTGCGGCGTGTAGGGTGCGGTGAATTGCTGACGAGTACCCAGATCCTTGAGTAGACGCTGGAATACTCCGCTGGTAAATTGGACGCCATTGTCCGTGATGACCACCTTGGGTACGCCGTACCTTGCTAGGATTCTTTCGCGAAAGGCTTTTTTCAGGCTGTCCGCCGTTGCTTGCCGTAGTGGAACTATTTCAGTCCATTTTGAAAACTTATCCAGGAAAACTAGAATCATCGAGTTGCCATGTTTCGATCGTGGCAGTGGCCCAATAAAGTCGGCGCAGACTATGGACCACGGTTCTTCCGGTATTAGTGTAAGCATCTTTCCCGCGGCCCTGTCCTGCACTGGTTTGTACCGCTGACAGGATTCACAGCGCTGTACATATTTTCGTATGTCCCTGAACATGCCTGGCCAATAGTACCTGTTCATTATCCTCGCTGTTGTCTTTCTTATCCCGGGGTGTCCAGCGCTAGGTTCCTCATGATTTTCTTTCATCACTCGTTCCTGAAGGTTTTTTGGTACGCAGAGCCTCCAGGCGGCGCAATCTTCGTCGTTAGTGTGACTGGGTATGTGCCGGTACAGTTCTCCATTTATAACGGTGTAATCGGGATATTTCTCGGGGTTCTTCCTGATCTCTGATATTCTTGCGTCGACCCAATCGCCTGCTCCGTTTGTTGCACTTACCTTGCCTAGCTTCTCGACGGGGTTTCTTGATAGTGCATCCGCGACCACGTTCCATTTACCTCGTCTGTAGTTCACGTCAAATGTATATTGCTGAAGTTCTAGCGCCCACCTGGCCAACCGACCAGAAGGGTTTTGCAGCGAGTTGAGCCACTTCAACGAGAGGTGATCCGTGAGGATACTAAATTTGTAGCCCTCGAGATACGGTTGCATTTTCCTGATGCCCCAAACGATTGCGAGACACTCCTTCTCTGTAGTTGAATAGTTTTGCTCTGCTGGGTTGAGATGGCGACTTGCATAGGCGATGACCTTTTCTCCCTCTTCGCTTTCTTGGGTAAGCACTACTCCTAAGCCGTAATCACTGGCATCCGTTTGGAGCGTGAATTTTTTTGTGAAGTCGGGGCATGCGAGTATCGGTGCTTCCGTAAGTTTTCTCTTCAATGTATCAAATGCTTGTTGTTGTTGGCTACCCCACGACCAGCGTCTACCCTTTTTCAGAAGGCTTGTGAGCGGCACTACCAGGCTGGCAAAGTCAGGGACGAACCTGCGGTACCACGAGGCTATTCCCAGGAAGCGACGAACTCCTTTTACATTGGCTGGTGCTTCTAGCTGCTCAATCGCCGCCACCTTATCTGGATCGGTGTGGATACCGTGCTGTGTTACCACATGGCCGAGGTACTTCAAGTTTTGTTTGAAAAAGTCACACTTACCGACATTAAGTTTCAAGTTGGCGGCGCGCAGACGATCAAATACCTTTTGTAGATTTTGTTGATGTTCCTCTAGAGAGCTACCAATAACGATGGTGTCGTCTAGGTAGGCAAATGCGTGGGGTTCCATTTCGGGGCCAATTACCTGGTCCAATGCTCTCTGGAAGGTCGCCGGCGCTGAATGCAGTCCAAAAGGCATTACGCGCCACTGGTAAAGTCCTCTACCTGGAACGGTGAAGGCTGTGTACTGCTTACTGTTCGGATGCATTGCGATCTGCCAATATCCATTTTTTAGATCCAGACTACTGATGAACTTCGCGTCGCGCAACCGATCTAAGATGTGCTGTATCCGTGGCAGTGGATACGCATCAGGTATTGACCGAGCGTTTAATTGTCGGTAATCAACGCATAAGCGCCATTTGCCGTCCTTTTTCCTAACCAGAACTAGGGGCGCACTGTATGGGCTGTGTGACGGTTCGATGCACCCTTTCTCCAGTAATTCATCGATTTCCTGATTGATTATCGCTTGCATCGCGGGGTTCTTAGGATAATACCTCTGTTTAATAGGCCGATCGTCCTTCATCAGGATCTTATGTGTTGTGATGTTAGAGGGTCCAGTTAAGTCCTCGAACTTGGCCAGTTCCGATGCCAAGAAGGCCTTTATGGTTTGGTCCTGCATGGGTTCTGCTGCCGCTGAGATTTGTTTTTGGTTTGACCTGCTGTTGTCGAGCGTTGTTTTTGTTGTACATGGTTGCTGTTCTGCCTTGTTGTCTTCGAGTTTGGTTTCGGTTGTGCCTTGTTGTTGATCAGCCTTGTTGCGGGTAAGCCTTGTTGCCGTTGCGCCTTGTTGCTGGTCGACCTTGTTGCACTCGAGTGTTGGTTTTGTTGATAGGCCAGGTGGCCGTTGTTCGTTACCTCTGGTTGTAATCACTCCGGGTGATGATTCTTGCGTGGGTGATACTTGCTTTGTTGATTCGAGTCTAGTTGGTCCTTGTGATTGGTTGTCCTCTGCAGCTGCGTCTTGTGCTCTCTTCGTAATTTGAAGGGTGGAGCATTTTACCTGTTGGTCTCCTGCGGATACTGTGTTGTGGGTGCCTAGAGTCAGTGTTTCTCCTGCGCAAACGATTGTTGCACCTACTTTTATGAGGAAATCCATGCCCAAGATAATGTGGTCAGTGGCCTCCTTCAGTATTAGTAGCGCCATCTTCTTTGTGATCGTTCCCAGCTGTACGTCCACCTCTATGGCCTTATCGATTCTTCGGGGTGTTCCGTCGGCCATTTTGATATCGATGTTGACGTCTCTTAGGGGTCCTTCGGCAGCTATTTCTCGTGCTATGAACTCGCTTATGAAACTTCTCGAAGCTCCGGTGTCGATGGTGGCAGTGACGAGTTCTCTTCCCAGTGCGACCTTAGCGAAGATCCTGTCTGTTGTATATCCTAGGATTCTCGATTGATACGACGAGGGATGTTGTCTTTCGGCCCCAGCAGCCCTCGTCTCTGCTGGGTGCCCCGTGCGTTTCCCGAAATCTGACCCTTTCTGCAGCAGTCTATGGTGCGAACGCCCTGTTTTCCGCATTCCCAACAGAAGAGTTTTGGAGCGTTTCGGCATTCCCTGTAGAAATGTCCCTTTTCACCGCATCTGCGGCAGGCCGTGCTTGGGTCCACGTGGCTACCGGATGGAGCAGCTGACATCATTCGGTGATGTTCGTGTTTTGCTCGCCATGGTTCTTTCTGCATACGCGCCGGTTCTGTGTCCTGACGAATTGATTCGAACTCTTCCGCCAAGCTTACCAATTCCTCTAAATTGGAGAAGTCCGATCTCTTGATGTATAAAAGATAGTCACGCCGGCAATTTCGGTAGATCCTTTCCAGCTGTTGTTCTTTACTGTATCCGCCATGTCGCATTAACGTCTGCATGGCCAGCACGTAGTCCTTGATATTTTCTCTAGGCGTTTGTGTTCTTTTCCGTATGTTATCGTCAAGCTCTTCAAAGTACCTTGATGGAAGGAAGAATTTCATAAAGTCTTCTTTGAAAGCCGTCCAGGTGCACCATCCGCGATTGTTGTTTCGGAACCAATTGAGAGCCCTTTCCTTCAAAAGTTCAGGCATGGTACGGGGGAGTAAATCTTTAGGCAGCTCGTACGCTTCAGCGAGTTCTTCTATGCGTTCTATAAATGTAATAGGGTCCTTACCACCGTCATACCTGCAGGGCCACTTGCGGACCTTGTCCATTACCTCCGCGTAGCTGGTCCTGCTCGCCGTCTGTCTCATAGCGTGACACTCTGGACCTGTAGACTGCCGGCCCGATACGATTGTCTGTTCACTCTGTATCGGCGTTTTGCTTTCACCAGGGTTGTGGATAAGATTATTTCCAGGGCTGTGAATCTGGATCAAAAGTTCTTCATTGGGCGTCTTTGCTTTCAATCCAGCTCCTTGAGCTGTGGTTGGCAATGTCCGCGCGTCTGGGGAAGTGCTTCGAATCCACTGTTGTTCCAATTTTAATAATTTCTCTTTGGCTTCGGCTGACACGTCGCTTGATGAAACGAACCCGGAGAGTAGTCTGCGTAATTCTTCTACGGTACCGCCCGACTCGATACCGAAGTGTTCTAATATGTTCTCGAGCTGTTCCCTTGGAACGTTATATATCCAGCTCTTACCCATCTTGTTATCTAATTGTTCGCGCCTTGTTTCACAAATGTTACTTTTATATATATTTTTTTCTTTCTTGGAAATGTACACTAATCGAGTTCTAATGTTCACTGCGTTGGGTTTGTTGTGCTTACTTTTCAATGTATCAGTTTTTTATCGTATTGTGATATTGTTTGTGTTTTTTTTTTTTCTTGTTCACAGAATCGCGATACTAATGTTTGTTTTTTTTTTTTTTTTTTTGTTTACTGAAGCGCGATACTACTTTTTTTATTTTAATGTCCTTTGAATCGTGGTTTCACTGTGGTGTATTAACTATACATATATAAATTTTTTTTTTTTTTTTTTTTTTTTAAAATGTTCTCACAACCGTGTCTTCACTGTAGATTATTGTTTATTTTAATGTACTTAGATTCGAGGTTTCACTGTAGTTTATTTTTTTTTTTTTTTTTTCCCCGAGTGTTCTATCAGTTAATTATTGTTTATTTTACTGTTTTCGACCGCATTAGCTTTCAACAATAAAAAAAAACAATGTCCCTGCTCGGGCGCCACTTGTAACGAACTATTTTCGTTGCCAAGGATATACTCGTCGTTGTCCGGGGTTCAAGGGTAAAGAAAGAAAATAAAGAAGAACACGTCTACATTTATGGGTTTTCTGAATTTCAATTTCTTTATTGTTTACTTATATTAACTTATAACTACTATAATTTTCACTCCTACTCTACGGCTTAATTCTAGGGCTGCAATTTAAAGCAATATCGAATTGTATATAATGTTATGCACTTATATATATTTATATATAATACAAGTTGGGTTTTTGGAAAATAAGAATATCTTTCACGTATATATGGGATTAAGAAAAGTTTAATTGGAATACATTGAACACATATGTCTGTGTCCGTTTGCGTTTGGCTGTAGCCTGTGACTAAAATGCGCGCTCCACCAAAATGCAGGTGAAATCTATGTATAAAGGGTATTCGTGAGTCACTGGACTAGTGCTAGGACTAGTCTGACGAGATCTGAATATGGTTTCAGCTTGTTAGCAACTCCACCATATGCAGATGAAAACTATAAACCAGGAGTATTTGTATGTCACTGGACTAGTGCAAGGACTAGTCTGACGAGATCTGAATATGGTTTCAGCTTGTTAGCAACTCCACCATATGCAGATGAAAACCTATGAACCAGGAGTACTTGTATGTCACTGGACTAGTGCAAGGACTAGTCTGACGAGATCTGAATATGGTTTCAGCTTGTTAGCAACTCCACCATATGCAGATGAAAACTATAAACCAGGAGTATTTGTATGTCACTGGACTAGTGCAAGGACTAGTCTGACGAGATCTGAATATGGTTTCAGCTTGTTAGCAACTCCACCATATGCAGATGAAAACTATAAACCAGGAGTATTTGTATGTCACTGGACTAGTGCAAGGACTAGTCTGACGAGATCTGAATATGGTTTCAGCTTGTTAGCAACTCCACCATATGCAGATGAAAACCTATGAACCAGGAGTACTTGTATGTCACTGGACTAGTGCAAGGACTAGTCTGACGAGATCTGAATATGGTTTCAGCTTGTTAGCAACTCCACCATATGCAGATGAAACTATAAACCAAGGATTTTCGCGTGGCACTGACTTAGTGCGAAGATTTGAAACGAAGGAGCAAGGATATTAAGAACTGATCTTGGTTTCAGCTTGTCAGCGCTCCGCCAAAATGCAAATGAACAATTAGTAGTAGTAACTTTGTAAACGACTTACCCCGTTGAGTGTTGAATTCAAAAAGCCCTGAGATTAACTTCGCTGCGGCTTTTATACTACTCGTCTAACAGTAGTGCCTTATTTTTGTTTTTGTGCAATAGCCTTCGATTAATCCCTTTGTTTACTTACTTTTGGTTTGTTTTCGAGTTGTGTTATGTTGTTGTTGTTGCGCACAGAAAACTGGTTTCGCAGGTGTTGTTGATCGTCTTTGTGTATTGGTTTTCTTCGCTTGTTTTCGGCTGATTTATGTTGCGTTGTTGTTGCCGTAAAACCTGTTTTATGTCTACGCTGCTTTGCTGGCCTTGATTTAATCCCTTTGTTTACACCAATTTATGTCGCAAAATTGCGTGTTTTGCATTTTATAATGCAGAATTAAATCCACCTTGAATTGGGTGCGCACAATTCAAGGTTACTGTATTCCTTGAAGACGACCTTCAAGGAATCAGCTCAGGTGGGGAGCAGGCCAGGTTCTACACCCGTAAGTGTATCGAAGGTTAACGTTTAACTTTCGTTACAGTGTTTCCCACGGACTTTTCTCGATTTTTGACAGCATATGTCCCGCTGGTTTGCGTTGACTCGGTTTGTATTGTTGGCATAGTTTGCACCCTCGGACATATCGTTTGATATCCCTGAACATTCCAGGCCAGTAATACTTAGCGGCAATTCTTGCAGATGTCTTTCGTATACCGCCGTGTGCGACACATGGGCTATCGTGGTTTTCCTGTAATACTTGTGCTCGTTGGTTCGTTGCGACGCATAACTTCCAGGGTATGTATTCCTCGTCGTCTAAAGTGTTCGCAATATGGCGGTAGAGTTGACCATCCTGTATGATGTAGTCGTTGAACTTCTGCGGGTTTTCTTTGACGTCTGTGATCCTTCTGTCCAGCCATGGACACGTGCCTCTATCTGCTTCACCGTCCACTGCGCTGATTCTCCCTGCGGTTTCTTCTGGTTGACGCGATAAAGCGTCGGCAACAACATTTAACTTTCCTCGGCGATATTTTATGTCAAATCTGTACTGCTGCAATTCGAGTGCCCATCTGGCAATTCGTCCTGACGGATTCTCGATCGAGTTCAACCATTTGAGAGACAGGTTGTCCGTGACTACGTTGAAATGGTATCCTTCGAGGTATGACCGCATTTTGCTGATTACCCAGATAATTGCTAGGCATTCCTTCTCTGTTGCAGAATAATTGCGTTCCGCTGGATTCAGTCGTCGACTTGCATATGCGATCACTCGCTCGTTCCCGTCGAGTTCCTGTGTGAGCACCGCTCCTAAAGCAAAGTTGCTTGCGTCCGTCTGTAGCGTGAATTCTTGCGCGAAGTCTGGACAAGCCAGCACCGGCGCTTCTGTCAGCTTGGATTTGAGGGTATTGAATGCCTCCGCTTGTTGCGCATCCCACTGTTGCGCATCCAGTGTTTCCCCTTCTTCAGCATTGACGTCAGAGGTTGCATCATGTCCGTGTGAGTCCCTTGCTCGCTGACCATGTGTTCTAAGTATTTCACTTCCCGTTTAAAGAAATCGCACTTGTCAACGTTAATCCTGAGATTTGCCTGACGTAGTCGACGGAAAACTTCTTTTAAATTTTTGATGTGCTCTGCCAACGTGGACGCCGAGACTATTATGTCGTCCAAATAAGCGAATGCGTACGGCTCCAAATCTGCCCCGATGACTTGGTCTAGTGCTCTCTGGAAAGTTGCTGGGGCCGAATGTAACCCTAAGGGCATTACTCGCCAATGAAACAAGCCCCTGCCGGGTACGGTAAAAGCCGTGTACTGCTTGCTGTTCTCATCCATGGGAATCTGCCAGTATCCATTCTTCAAATCTAGACTGCTTATGTATTTTGCGTCTCGCAGCCGGTCTAGAATATGTTGAATTCGTGGAATTGGATATGCGTCCGGAACAGACTTTGCATTCAACTGGCGATAATCGATGCATAGTCGCCATTTTCCCGTTTTCTTCTTCACTAACACTATGGGCGCACTGAATGGACTATGGGACGGTTCAATGCACCCGTTCTCCAGTAACGCGTTGACTTCTTCGTTGACCACCTCTTGCATGGCTGGATTTCGTGGAAAGTAACGTTGTTTGATTGGTCTCTCGTCTCGCATGATGATCTTGTGACTCGTAATGTGACTTGGACCCCTGATGTCTTCGAATTTCTTCAGCTCTGCTTGTAGAATTTTTGTTGCCTCCTCCATGGTAACCTCACGACTCTCTTGTATGGTTGTGCACCTTGTGTATGATGTTGGCACCTGATGTTCTGTCAGCTTCAGTGTCTGGCCACCACATTTAATGGTAGTACCGGTGGAGCATAAAAAGTCCATACCCAAGATGATGTCATCGACGACTTCTGGTAAAACCAGCATTGACATTTCAAAGGTCTCCTTCTCTAAGCTAATCTGTAGTGTAACTTCGCCCACGCAGGTTTTCCGTGAGTTGTCGGCTAGTGTGATCGTGGTTGCTTTTGGTGTGACATTAGTATCTCTTCTAACTTTCTCCGCCAGGCGTCTGCTGATGAAGCTCCTCGTCGCTCCGGTGTCTACTGTCGCGTCGTATTGCTCGCCGTTCACTTGTACTCTCGCGTAAATCCGGCCCCTTTCGACGCACAGACTTCTGGCCTCTACTGTTCGCGAGTCGCCGGCCTCGGGATTTCCGTCTCCACTCGCCGTTGACGTGGTCCCAAGCCGTTTCCCGCTCGCTGTCGGCAGCAATCTACGGTGCGAACTCCTCGACGCCCGCACTCCCAACAGAACAAAACCTGTCTGTTACGGCAACCCTGGGCCCGATGCCCTTCCAGTCCGCAGTTTCGGCAAGCTGTCCTAGGATCGATTTGGCGTTCTGGCAGTGCTCTGCGAGCATTTCCTTGTACTGGTCGGCCAACATAATCATTCTCTTGCTGAGGACTGAGAATTTTATTATCCGGGAACTTCCACTGTGGACACACCAAGCTCATGGGTGGGCCTCCACTCGCGAGACACTCGAGGTCTGCAGCCAGCGTTAACAGTTCTTGTAGACTGTTAAAATCCATCCGTCTAATATAGAACTGGAATTCTTTCCTGCTGTTCCTGTAGATTCGTTCTAATTTTTGACTCTCGCTATAATCTGCGTATCTCATCATATTTTGTAGACGAACAACATAATCTTTAAACTCTTCTCCTTCTAGGTGATGTGATTTCCGGATCCTATCCTCCAGACTCTCGAAATAACGGGCCGGTAAGAAGAAATTGTGGAAGTCTGTTTTAAAGGCTTCCCAGTGCTGCCACTTTGCATTGTTGTTACGGAACCATAACAGTGCCCTTCCTTTCAGCAACTCTGGCATTGTCCTTGGTAGCATGTCAATATCCAGGCCAAACGTCTCTGCCAGTTCTTCGATGCGCTCTGTGAATAGGAGTGGATCCTTCTCGCCGTCGTATCTTTCTGACCACTTCCGCACGATATCGATGACCATCGCGTAATGTGGAACCGGTACCTGCTGCGCCACTGATATACTTCTTGGAGTCAAGCTGGAAGAAGTCATGACGGTGACTTCTGGGTCTTCCACGCTGTTCCTCATATTCGCTGTCTTCTTCTCGGACCATGCGCCAGTTCTACGTCGGTGCTTCTCTTCGAGTGCGTTGAGCTCTTCATTTACAGCGGCCTCGTGGACTCCATTTACGATCCATGCGCTGAATCGTCTTCGTTTTTCCTTACTGGAGCCTGCAGTGGATACGCCATACGTCTCCATGACTTTCACCAGTTCGTCGTTGGAGCGCTCGTGTACCCAACTGACACGAACCATCCTTCGGCCTTCGATGTGTGTATTATGTAAGCGTATGACTTTGTAAACTTAAGTCCCTGCTCGGGCGCCACTTGTAACGAACTTCGGTTAGCCGAGATAATCTCAGCGGATGTCCAGGGTTCGAATTACAAGACCTGAGGTTCTATGGTACAATGATTCGTTTATTTGAACTCCTTTCGCTTATTTTCGTAGTTACAATAAATTGATGCTTAAAACTAACAAGGCTTGTTTTACTGCTAATAATAGTACTGGTAATATTAATAGTAATAGTAATGCTTGTAGTGTCGTCGTGGTCGTTCGGGCTCCGCTGGTGGGCGTACGCGCAACAGACGCAGCGGTGGCGGAGGTATAATTGTCAAAGACACTTTATTGAAGGGCTTACGCACACAAGTCAATAAATGTCGGTGCTGATCGCTGATGGGCTTACGCACAACAGATGCAGCGACGCGAAGTCTATTCGTCAAAGGCGCTTTATTGAAGGGCTTACGCACGCAAATCAATAAGTTTTGATATGTACTGTAGGTCTTCACTGTGACTGTCTTTTATGCGAACTCTCTGCTCACTATTCACTGTTCACTGTTTTAAAGTATACTCTGGTTCACTGCTGGGGTTTAACTCTGTACTTCACGAAGTCTCGGCTCAAACTCGACTGAATCCTGTTGCTTGGTTGTTCGCTCTTTTATAGACCACTTTTCCTTGTTTCCGTTATACGTTTCCCGCTATGCTCTGGCGTTGTCTCGTTTGTTCGAAAACAAGTTCCCGTTCTCTGCTATGTTCGATTATTTAGTTCGTCAACACGTTTATGTTGTTCCTGTCTTCCGTGTTTTCGTGTGACCTTGTATGTTCTCGTGTTGTTCACCTTTTCTGTTTCTTCTGCTTTGACCTTGTTTCGTGTCAATCAACTTCGCGCTCACCGTTGCTTGTTTGCTTCGAACCTTTCTTTCTTTTGTTAGTCCGTTATGTTAATTGTTATCGAACTATTATTATTCCTGTTAGTAACTTATACAGAGTGATTATATAGAGTGATCAACTATTAGTTATTCCTGTTAATAATTTATCCCAATTCGTTTAATATATATACATCTTTATACTTTTCGTTGTTAAACTCACTCAGCGTTGTGTGATAATTTCCCTGCTGCGGGAAATAATCATCACAACCGCATTATTGAGGAGTTTAAAAAAGTTTTTCTCGAAGCTGTTTTTGGCTATTGTTCTGTGGTACGTATTTAAATCAATGTACTGTTTTAACCAACCAGACTGCTTAAATTTTAATATTCTATGGATTCTCTTGAGTTTTAACCCATTTTTTATGCATTGTTGAAGATTCTTGTAATGAATTGTGTATGTAGTCTTGTTGGTTAAATCAGTTATTAGTTTATTACATTTAGAATTGGGCGGTATTTTATTTTCCGCGCAAAATGGTAAGTCATTGTGGGAATCGTGAAGATTTTCCGGATATTCTAGATCAACTTCTAAAATAAAACCAAATTCTGAATTTTCATGAATTGTCTGTACGTTAAAATTATTAGTATCTGAGAACCACTCGAAACCTCCATAAGGAAGATATTGAGACATTGCCCAGCCATACAAATTATTGGCATCCAAATACATTAAATATTCTGATGGTTTACTGCAATCGTAGTCCGCCATATATTTATTATTTGCCTTTGAATGCCTTTTGGAGCATTGGACAATGCCTCCCCTAATACTTTTCTGAATGAATAAATACATGTCTATATCCGTAAACAATTCAAGTTCTATTTTTGTAGCCTTTAACATTGCATCCCAAGATAAGCCTGGTGCAGTATAATATTGACACGGATCTAGTTTATAAATGCTTTTGCATATTTTTCTAAAGTTTTGGAAAATGTCTGTTAAAATTAAAACATCTGTTTTCAGATATAGAAGCATGTAATCTTCAAGTGTTTTGCATTTAAACATCTCCCATACTTTAACCGCGTGTTCATAATCTTCCTTGGAACAAGTTTTATTTGTCATGCGACTATAAAATTCTGTTTGAGGAGGAAGAGAGGTTTCTTGAAGTCGCCCGAAAGAATTGATGTATTCGTATGGGAATACACCTTTTCTTGTTACTAATTTAAATTCATCATCGTTTGAAAACATTTGGCGAACAGTTTTAAAATCAGTTGGTGATAAATTTTTCGCTAATGCATCCAAACTTGATGCCATGAAACGAAAAGAATCCAAAAATCTTATCTCAAGAGTTTTCTTTTCATCCACCTTGATACGCTTTGAGAGGGATATATATAATTCTTTGTTTAAAGGGATAACATTTATATCACCTTCAAAAGAATTTAATTCCTTAACGAAAAGATGGCAGTCGTAGCCAGAAAAATTATGAAAGAACACAGGCACAAACTTTGCAATTTGATATTTCAAATTACATTCATTATGTGCCGGTCCTCTATATTCGCCAGTTAGGTGGCAATGGTCTGCTACTCTATCAGAGCCCAATTCTTTATCGCAAATATGGCAGTTTTTGCTCTGGAATTGTTGCTTTAGCTGCAAAGAAGGTAAAAAGGCCATAGGTTTCGATTTACTTAAATAGTTATTATATAAATCTAAGATATCTTTAATTAAAAATTCTACAAATTTCTTGGGAGCATCCTCCCCTGAATATATAACAAATTTACTAAGACTATCATTAAAATTACAATGGATATTATAGCTAAAGGCTACAGGAATATGCTTAGACACAAACTTATTGTTATTATCTAAACCTAAACTACTTAGTACGCATTCAAAATCTGCGTATACTACAAAAGGAACATCTAAGCTACGTTCAAAATTCTTAAAACTAATTACCGCCTTTTCCAGCGACGGCATCTCGGTTATTACTTTTCCGCATACCATTTTATGCTTTTGTAGCGTACTCTCGTTGTGCGAGTACTGTAGGCAGCTATTGCACAAATACAGTCTAGTGCGATGATTCGTCAGTTGTTGTTTTATTAATCTGAAAAGCCAAAAGAAAGTAATATAATTAGCTTATTTATTGCAATAAGTAGTCGTGTAAAATGAAAGATGCAATAAAAGTGAAATAACATGAAGTTGAGAAAAAAATAAATTATAATTACCTTGAAATATTTTTAATCCACACATAGTGGAACTGCTCATCATTTTGCAGCAGCAGCAGGTTGATGTGCTGCACCTTTTCCTGCTTGGTGCAGTGGTAAGGTCCCTCGATGTTTGTCGAATCCTTATCAAAACCAAACACATTGACGCTATTCGTAGGATTCATTTCTTCAAATTTGCTGATGGCGTCTATGGAAAGAGGAAACTTTAATCCCGTAAAATCAAGTGCAAATCCGTTTTCTAATATTATATTTTCCGCTTCAATATTGGCGATGTTGTAATTTTGTGGTCTATGTTCATTATATGGCAGATTAGAAAGCGCAGATATGACTGCCCATTTGAAGCAGTATACATCATAATTTTTAACATTGATGCAGGCTTTCTTCTCCTGCAGGACTTTCGGGAGAGGGATGTAGGGTGTTCCCTTTAATGGAATTTAATGTTCATTATATGGCAGATTAGAAAGCGCAGATATGACTGCCCATTTGAAGCAGTATACATCATAATTTTTAACATTGATGCAGGCTTTCTTCTCCTGCAGGACTTTCGGGAGAGGGATGTAGGGTGTTCCCTTTAATGGACGATACTGATCTATATTTTTCTCTACATAGCATATTTTAAGTAGAGACCATCCACTGTCCCTTTCCTGGAATTCACCCATTTTGGTGGTCAGTTCTTCAGACATGTCAGAGTAGTTGCTGCTAATGTCTTCAACTTTTTGTGCTAAAATCATTTTTGTTTGGAATGATTTTATTTCCAGCACTATTTCCTCATCTGTCGTTATTTTAAAGTATTCTGCCTACAATTCCATATTAAATTTTATCATTATGTGCTTTTCTAGCAAATTTTCTATCTGCTTAGTCACTATATTTTCGGCGTTTTTGAAGAAATCTTCTGGAATCAGAAGTCCCTCATCCTCATTTTGGAAAAGAAGTGTTTGAACTCTATCCTTAAAGGCTGTATTGATGCACTTTAAACCATCGCTTAGCGGCGACCAACAATTCTTTTTGTGTTTGATCGTCCGCAGATGGTAGCTCCAGCCTCTTCGAGAAACATCTTCGTTACATGTTGGGCAACGAACGTTCTCGATAGCGTCAATGTGTGGTTGTGTTGTAGTAGCTCGGTGTGTTGCTGCAGACGATGGTACCTGTACTGCTGCTGAAGACGATGATGCTGCTGGTGATGCTGCTGCTTCTGCAAGTGATCCTGGTGATGTCTGTGGTACTGCTGATGTTGTTGATGATGGTGATGTTGTTGAAAGTGTAGATAATGATGATGGTGTTGTTGTAGAAGTTGTGGATAATGATGATGGCTGCTGTGCTGATGATGATGATGATGATGATCACGATGGCTTTCGGTGAAGTATTTTCTGATGCCTGAGCATATTATCCATGCGGTTAAAATTTTCCCCACAGTCTTCTCAGCGGAGTTGTGGGTGGCCGTGCGTTGCTTTTGCATGCCTTTTAAGGTTACGCATCGCAGTGAAACCCTGTCCACAAATGTCGCAAATAAATCCCTTAATTTTATTTGTTTTGTTTGCTTTCTGTTGCTGATGATGTTGTTGTTTTTGTTGTTGTTTTTTCTCTGTACGTATATACTAAATTTAACAGTTTTTCTTTTATTTTAATGTTTTATTTTAACACCCTATATTTAACCGTTTGTTATTTTGTTTTATTTAACACGTTTTATATTTTTTGTGGGCTAGGCACTTCCTCTTTATTGCTGTTTTATTTTAAATAGTATATTTAACTACCTTCACAGTTTCTATTTTGTTGTAGTTTTGTTTTACAGCTTTGGGGTTTTATTTTTCTTTGTTTTTCCTACGTTTGCTTTTTGTGCGTTTTATTTTATATGCACTTGTTTTTGTTTTTATTTTAAATACTGTTTTTACAGTTTTAATTTCCTTTTCTATGGTTTGTTTTTAAGTCCTATATTTTAATAATTTTAGTTAGTTGGGTTTTTTAAGTAGTATAATTAATAAATTTTAATTTTGTTTTGTGTCTACGCGTTTTATATTTCACGCTTTCTTTTTAATATAATATTTCACAATTTTCTTCTACAAGTTTTATTTTTACACACTTAAATTTTTATTAGAGCATTTCACAATTGACGCGTTTCACAATTCTTCCGAAGGCTTCAAGATTACTTTCAGAACAGAACAAATTGCAAACTTCCGCCGCTTATATAGGATATTAATCATATCATAGATTCCTAGTTCATGACTGAAAATTTTATTTGGAAGAGACTGCGTACGAAATATTTATAAACAAAAAAAAAAAAAAATATAACAATAATCAATAACACCAAAAAACAAAAAAAAACCTTTGGTTGATGCATGTTTCACTTTGAATATAGTACCAACACAAGCAAGAAAAGAATCCGAACGAGTTTTGTTTACCCTAATTCGATCGACAACACTCCCTTCTACTGAAGTAATTTAATTTCAACAACAACGTGGACTCTCCATCCTCTATTGAAAGTATTTATAAAAACATAAACTAATTGTTCCTTCCAAAAATCATCATCATCATGGCTTTAATTGGAGTTAGAGTTGAGATCAATGAACATAAAATGACCTACATTTATACGAAAAGAAAAATCAACCCTACATGTGTTCAGTGAACTAAGAGTATTCATATTTTTAGCAAGCTGGGATTTGACACTGAAATAGTTCAATAAAACATGAACGTGCATGAATGTCACCGATCACACATTTCCTAAACACAAACACATGCCCAAGAACATGAACATAGACTCTCTTTGCACGCACTGTACATACATATATTTCTACGACATCATAGTAAGAATTGAAACAAAAGCGAAAGACAACAGAAAAAAACCCCTCCACCAACGGAATTTGTTTGCATTAAATCCACGGCGATCTGTTCTACTAAGAGATTCCTATTAAAACAAATAACAACAACAACAACATAAGCAATTAAATAATCAAAACAATCACCGAAATTTTATTACACCAACTCAGTCGACGGAACTTCGTTCAAAACATCGAAATTTGTTTACACTAACTCTGGACCAACGGTCACGTTCGCTAAAGTCTCATGATACAACAACAACAACATATTCTTTCACAAAAATATTCAGCATCTTCACCCCTTCCCTCCACGCTCACATGATTCCCTTCCCTCTCCTTCCTGGTACTCATGAATGTCCGACCGTATTACATATGAATGTATGTATGTCTGTATGTCCATCCGTCCGTCTGCGGTAGCTATTCACGGCAGAGCTCCGAGCAGAACACCTCCATATGTAAATATTATCCAGCAGCAGCCCGGCAGAGCAGCCTCAAACACACAAACATTAACAATCTTATGGCGACGTCAAAGCTGAGCTCTACACGGGCAGAGAGCAACACACACACAAACCTTAATAAAGCTTATGGAGGCGGCAAAGTTTAGCTCCTCACGCTCCTCACGCTCCTCACGAGCAGCGCAGTCGCTACGTTGTTCCAGAAACCCCATATACACACTACTTGGCCCACTAAATAAGTTATAGTAAATATATACTCATATATAGCGATTCGACTCATAGCTAGTAAGCATCCCTTTCAATCATGCTTCCTCTGGCTGTACTGTCTGATGTGCTCTACTTCGGCTTGTGCTATGCTAGAACGATTTCTTGTTTGTACGATCGGCTGTGATTTTGTGTGTCGTTTTCGATTGATTTTCTCCGTCCGTGTATGTATGTAGAAAACTAATGCTTCCTTCCGCGCGATTGCTTTCGTTTTATATGCCAAAAATTGTAAAACAAATGAAAGTGATTGGATTGATTGTAATGAAATGTAAAGTACACAAAAATTGTTGTATTTACTTTTATATACATATATATGTTATAGGGGTTCGTGCGGCTTATTTTTCGAAAATTAAAGCTTTATTGTGAAAAAATAGCTACAAATTTAATATTCAAAGTATTGTCCATCGCTACCTATAACTTGTTCCCATTTTTCTGGCAATTTACGACTACCCTTTCTGAAAAATTCGGTCAGCTTCTCCGTTTCCCAGGAATCGGTCCAATTGACTTTTTCATAATTGAGATAATAATCGGATGGCGCAAGGTGTAGCCTATTCAGTGGCTGGACTAGGAAATCCCATTTGAGCGTTTGAAGGTGCGTTTTGACGATCTGTCCAACCTGTGGCCGAGTATTGTGATGTTGCAAAATTACATTGCCGTGCCTTTGTGCATATTCCGGCCGTTTTTTGTGCAGTGCTTGGTTCAAACGCATCAATTGTCGTGTGTAGACTTACCTTGTAATCGTTTCACTCGGTTGTAACAGCTTAATATAGATCACTCCCAGCTGGTTCCACCAAATACACAACATAACCTTCAGGCATAGTTGGAAACGCAAAGTTAAAAATAATACAACTTCGTTACTTTTACAAAAAATTTTCGTTAAAGTTAAATTAACGAACTTGATTTCATTTAGTTAAAGTTAATGTAACGAAAATGATATCGTTGAAATTTTCGTTAAAATTAATGTAACAAAGTTGATCAGTAACTAGTTGAATTAACGAAATAACTAAAAACTTTAACGGCGTTACTTTTCTGCAGTTTTCGTTACTTTTATAGATTTTGCTACCGTATGTACTCCTTTCCGTGAAAGAGAAATCTTACAGTGTTACAGTGTTACCAAATTCAATGAATATCATAAGAATCTTCAAGCAGTTTCGCCGACAATCCACATTCTTCTGGAATACGACGACATCTATCGAGCGCTAGCGAAAGATCCAGAAGTTACTTGATATTTCCACAACGCAGCATACACAATAGAACCTGGTTCATTGCTGAAACAAACAATTCATGGAAAGGGAAGTTTCTCGACGAACTAGTAGGTCTGGAATAGTCTTGCGATAATCATGGAACAGTATAAATAGACACAAACCATAGCAGCGGATACAGTTTGATTTTGGAAAGCAACCAAGTGACATCGTGGAAGTAACAGTTTGAAAAGTGTTGAATAAGAATAAAATAGTTGAATATCTTCTAATAAGAATTCGTGTATAAGTGTTTACGTGTACAAGTTATAAACAGCGATAGTAAGAAGCGTTAAAATAGGAACAAGCACTAATAAATAGTTGATTTTTTATTTAAAACTATCGACTTTTTATTATATTGAATTTGCCATTATTCACAATCCAGTGATCGAACCTGAAGGGAGTTCAAGAGGTAATTTTAAAAATTACGTAACAATGTTTTATCTTTTTCGTAAATATGTATATATAATTTTCGATTAAAACACCTTAAATTGTGTTTCGATTAAAACGAACTTAAAACGAATGCAAGATCAGAAAATTATCAGATACCTCATTTGCCTGTTTTATTTCTAATAATGGGGGTCATTCCGGGAGGGGCTCGTATTTTAGCGTACACGCAGTCGGCGTTGGCAGAGCTCTGCTCAGTTTGGCATTTCCTTCGATTTCTGTGCGTTTGTACCCCTTCCCTCTCCACGCCTGAGAAACCTATAATCTTCATTTGTTTTACTTCCCACATCGTATGTCCACGATGGTTGCATTGAAGCACTTTTTTGCATAAGTTTATACGGCATTCTGCTGCCTCATACGCATGAAACAAAAGCGAACTAAGTTCGAGTCGACTCAAATGGTAAGTGCCTGATCTTTGTAACTCTCGTCAAAATATTCGCCTTTGTAATCTCTTCATAATATATGCTCGTTGCAATTGGTCATTCGGAACGATGAAGAGTTAAAAATTACAATGAGATATACATATGTATGTATTGTAGTGTATCCACTGACCGTACTCCGCTCCTGTAAACAAGAGCACTCGAAACGTTCAGTAAATGCAATGCACTTAGTATGCGCTGCCCTACTTACTCGTTGATGACTGCGACTCAGCGTCACACATTGTAACACGATCCTTGAACCGCTCAAATTTGAATGGCGTCAAAGATTGGGTATCGGTTCAATGATTTTTATAAACAGATAGAAATTTTGATTGAAAATAAAAATGTGATGCATAGAGAAATAACTATGCATAGAATTAAGTATAATGCGTTAAACACAGTCGGAGCAACAGGCAACAGCAATAACTCACGGCAACAATAAATCCCATGGCGTTAGTTATAGTGGCTTGGCAACGTTGCTCAACAACGAATTTTATATATCAAATTCGCACTGTAATATGTCAATAAAATAAAATAAAACCTTTAAATCATGACTGAAATCCTAAAAAAATAGTCACAGCCATTTGCAGTATAATTAATGTAAAATTAAATTTTTCAATTTGAATTTTTCAATTGTTAATGTAAAAAAACACACCGAACGAATTTTGTTGTTGTCAAAATTAGAAATAACCCGACAACAAGATACAAATTGGAACGAAAACTATAGCAACAAATTGGAAATCAAACTTTTTTCGCAATCTCCATAAGAGCCCATGTAAATTTGACAGTTGAAAATGTATCTTGTCTCCCGTTCCTTTGACTGTGTTTAATGCTTAAGTAAGAAGAGTTTAGCTATATATATTATATATATCTTTAGTATTTATTTTATATGTATATATATATTGTTTGTACATTTACACTCTAAGAGAAATGGGATCACTTAGGATATAAAAACTGGAGCGATCCAAAATAAAAAGCGTAATTAATTAAACACCCAAAATCTTTCATTTAATTCTACGACAGTAACATAGCAACACGTCTTTGGTCACAGGACGTGCCAACTTAGTTGCAGGCACTCCTTCTTGTCCAGCGGCGTTTACGCCGGGAAAAACCTTTGGGGCTATATATATATATATTTATCATGTTCTAAATATTTTTTCTTAAATAAACAATAATTATCTTTAGTAACTTACTCATTGTGTGGTATATCCTCTTCCTGCACACCAGCAACGAAAGTATTGATTTTCAGTGTTCCAAAGATTAAAAGCACAAAAAGCACTCCGCAGTTTTTATGATCCATTTTGAAGTGATTACTATAATACAATTTTAATTAATGCCTCTTTGCCTTTTAATGTCACTTTACAAAAAATGTTTAAAATTTTTCGTGAAAATTTGCACAGTTAAAATTTTGTTCTGCTCAACTTTCATTCTAAAGTTTTTTCCAACTACACTATTTAAAACATATGGTACATTCAGATGCTGTTACATTCGGGTTCGATTTGTAGCATTTATGTTCTGGTGTGTCCGTATGTTGTGACAATACCCCAACGCTCTGAAAACCGTCTCATCATCCACAGCTTGTTATTCACGAAATAACAAGTGAATTCCTGAAAAAAAATTTTTTTATTTTTATTAAAGAAAGCAGACAAAAACAATTTGTATTAGTTTGATTTATCTCGAATAGAATAACGATAATTAAATTTTTAAACAAGCTAATTTTAATAATTATATTTTATATTCAAATAAGCTTTGTTTTCAAAAAACGGCTGAAGTTACTGATCCAGTCAAATTTAAAATTTAAATCCAAAACACACAATATATAATTAATATTGCAAAAAAACTAAAAAAAATTAAAATATTAGTAAAATAAAAATAGAAGTAAAAACATTGAGGAGCAAAAGGTTAATTTTAGACGCTACAGTTCTAAGTGCGCTTCCTCTCCATTTCCAAATGAATTGCAGTAAAAAAAATTATTGAATTTTGAAAATAGTGTTCAAATCCGCGTTTGGATTTTGTTGGGGGATTTGATTTTAATTCAAGCACATAAACTTGAGCTAAATTAATTGTTTGTACAAAACAGCACTTGAAAGTGATTGCCCTAATTTCGTATGGTTTGATTTTTGTTCAAGCACATAGACCTGAACTAAATGATAAGTTGTACAAAACTTGAAACTGATTGCACTAGATGACGGCTTACTAATAGTTTATTTTCGTTTTATTATTTTATTATTTTTATTATCGTATATTTCGTTACTTTAACTTTAACTCAATGGAATAAACTTCGTTACATTAACTTTAACGAAAATTTCAGCGATATCATTTTCGTTACATTAACTTTATCTAAATGAAATCAACTTCGTTAATTTAACTTTAACGAAAAATTTTGTGAAAGTAACGAAGATGAATTAACTTTAACTTTACGTTAACTAGTTAACGATTTAACTACTTAATGACCAACTCTGCCTGAAGGTTATGTTGTATATTTGGTGGAACCAGCTGGGAGTGATCTATAATGAGCTTTTATAACCGAATGAAATGATCACAGGGTAAGTCTACACACGACAATTGATGCATTTGAACCAAGCACTGCACAAAATACGGCCGGAATATGCACAGAGGCACGGCAATGTAATTTTGCAACATCACAATGCTCGGCCACATGTTGGACAGGTCGTCAAAAAGTACCTTGAAACGCTCAAATGGGATTTCCTACTCCAGCCACTGAATAGTCTACACCTTGCGCCATCCGATTACTATCTCAATTATGAAGAAGTCAAAAATTGGACCGATTCCTGGGAAACGGAGAAGCTGACCGAATTTTTGAGAAAGGGTAGTCGTGAATTGCCAGAAAAATGGGAACAAGTTATAACTAGCGATGGGCAATACTTTAAATATTAAGTTTGTAGCTATCTTTTCACAATAAAGCTTTAATTTTCCAAAAATAAGCCACACGAACCCCTATAACATATATATGTATATAAAAGTAAATACAACAATTTTTGTGTACTTTACATTTCATTACAATCAATCCAATCACTTTCATTTGTTTTACAATTTTTGGCATATAAAACGAAAGCAATCGCGCGGAAGGAAGCATTACTTTTCTACATTTATACACGGACGGAGAAAATCAATCGAAAACGACACACAAAATCACAGCCGATCGTACAAACAAGAAATCGTTCTAGCGTAGCACAAGCCGAAGTAGAGCACATCAGACAGTACAGCCAGAGGAAGCATGATTGAAAGGGATGCTTACTAGCTATGAGTCGAATCGCTATATATGAGTATATATTTACTATAACTTATTTAGTGGGGCACTTAATTACAAACCCAGTCTGAATTATGGTACTTTTAACGCGCTTAAAATGGGATCCATGTCAAAATAATGTCTGTAATGCGTAGGTAAGAAGTGGAAAAGCGAAACGGATTCGATATGTTGTTCAAATAAGAAAGTGAATAATCCATTATGCCGATAGCATCTAACATCATATCTATAGGGTGCGACTTCTGAATCAAAGCATTTCTTAAGACGTTCAGAACATATAGCGTTTAATTTTGGATGATATAGTTAGCGAATATAATTAGCGACGGTCACATTATGCAAACATTTTAAATACAAGGCTAAAGTTTACCATCGAATTGGGTCCCTTCAATCTGAACCAAATATCCGTTTCATTTTTTCAGAAATATGTTTACTTTCAGAAATATATGTATAACGTAGAGTGGCAAAGAAAAGGTCTTCCCATGCTCATATTCTGCTATGGAAAACGAAGCTAACTCGAATCAACTTATTCAGATCTTTTCTATATAGTTAAATGGACAATGCTCATGGACCGTGTGGAAATTTAAATCAAACAGTTCCAGGCATCGCGAGAACTCGTTTAAAACAAACTGCCTCCATAAAAATTAAAAATGATTTAGAGATGGAGATCATTTGACAACAGCGCGCATATTAATAATAAATTTTGAAATTCTGTCAATCAAGTGACTGCTATGCTCAAATGCTGCTATGTATGCTCTATAACACTAAAATGACGAATTAACACAGTTCCAGTTGAAAGCTGTATTATTCCTATTTTTGGCTTTTCCATTGTAAAACGTCATCTAGCAATTCAGCAACTAGAAGTGTGAGCCGAAAAATAATAAGAAAGCAATAAAACAGGACCGCTCTGCTTGAGTATATATTTTGAATAGAGTTGAGCGATATTTCCGTATAGGTTTAAGCACCGTGATTTTAAAATCACTAGTAAGTGCAGTGATCGAATATTTTTACCCACCAGTGATTTTCAGGATCAGTGATTTTCCTACAAACTGTTCTCTTCTATATTCCGCCACGTTCTCGCTCTCATTAGTAACGAGAAAGCACGCTCGTTACTGAGTTCAGCTGTTCTTTTGCCACTCCTTTTGCCTACTGTTCTTTTATTAAGCGTCTATGATACTTCATATCTTCTGCATTGGTTTTCTTTCGACAAGTTACTGAAGACGAGCTCGCCTAATGCAACAGCAGAGTAGAGCTGTGTGTAAGTGAACAGCTATAGACGGCATTCGTTAAAAAAAATGCAGCAAAAATGCCTAAATGCTGGCTTTTACATTTTTCAGATTTTAGTTTCGACGTTTCCCTTATATTTATTGCAATTTATGCTTTGACTTCAATTGCTAAATAATTTTGACAGCTCCAATCTGAAAATCAAACAAAGCATTTGT
Source organism: Thecophora atra (assembly GCA_937620795.1). Lineage (NCBI taxonomy): Eukaryota > Metazoa > Arthropoda > Insecta > Diptera > Conopidae > Thecophora > Thecophora atra. Next base: position 70,856,096 of record OW569398.1, read on the forward strand.
AATTGCAGAGATTTCAATTTTGTTAAGTTGGAAAGTTTTCCAAGCTAAAAAATTGAATAATGGATGATTGTCATATGCTCGGTTTCGCGTATGCATACACCAATGTATTGTATGCTGCGGCTGCTACAATAGAAGAGGATGAACACACGACAAAATATTCTGCAAAGTGGCTCCTAAAAAGATACGATGAAGTTGTTAATGAAATTTCTTGCATATAAAAGCATTATCTGCATAGGTTCTTTTAAAAATAAAACGCTCTCGTCTTGCTAGTTTATTATTCCCTACACGTTAAGGTTGAGGGTATATTCACTTTCTACCGGAGTGTGTAACGCATAGAAGCAGACAAGATAGGTATGGAAAAGTATATATATTCCTGATCAGCATCACCACCAATATTGAAATAACGATGTCTGTCTGTCTATCTGTCCGTTGAAATCACGATCACAGGAGAACGGATTAAGGTTTCAAAATGAAATTTGGCAAAAATATTCGTTGCTATGTGGGGGTGTTTTCTATTGAAAATGGGCAAAATCGCCCTAGGACCACGCCTACTTTTTATATCGAGAGTGCATGTACCTCTGTTTTGCCTATTAAAAAAGGCCACATCAGCATCACTTTTTGAGAGAAGACAAGAAAATTTTATTCGTAGGTTTATACTAATGCTTCCAGTTAATATACCAAATATGGGCGTGATCCGGCCACTTTTAGTTTACATAGGTCATGGAGGGTTTTACATGGATTGTATTGAAAAGTATATAAGTTTCCTGAATAATGGTGTACATAATATTGTAGTTTGTGAACCAATAATATTCTGTTGGAAAAAAAATGGGCGGGCCACGCCTCCTTATGCTTTCACTTATGAAACTGCATACAGCTATCATGACGGCATAGTTGTAGAAATTTCATAGGAGTATTAAGTTTTGCCTTTTAGAAGTGGTGCGATATAGTTATTAATAATATTATAATATATATATAGTATATTTATTATTAGATATATAATATATATATTGTATATATATACGAGTATAGTATATCGCACCACTTCTAAATATATATAGGAGTATATATGCAGCTTTAAGGTGTAGGGTATTTGGGCTACAGCCCGGCTGTAGACAACACCTTTACTAGTTTTTACTTTTATTGTTTGTAAATAAATTTTGTGATCAGTGGATATACATAATATGTATTATAAATGTGTTTTTGACAGAACGTTCTTGTATATCACGCTATCCCTCTCTGGCAGACTGTAGTGCCTGGGGACGATTCGTCCTCTGTATGTGTGTTAGTGTACCTTTTTTTTGGTATAGGTGGTTAGATTCCGCCGATTAATAAGTCGATCAGGTGTCGCCGAATTAACCAAGATTATTATTATTATTATTAATTGTATGGAGTAGTGCACTGCGACCTATTGATCTATTGTGCCTCCTGCTCGAGCTTACAATTCCTGTAAAAGACCTACCCTTTCCAGGAAGCTGATTGTTTTACTTAGCTTCACGGATCTTACACTTTGCTCACTCGTGTACACTGTCTCGAAACCGGTCATTATTCGTAACCCATTTCTTGGTAGGTTCAAGCATTCTCCGAAACGCGCTTGGTTGTATGTCCCTAGCGCCATTTTGGAGTGCCCCAAACCTGGTTGGTTATTCCAGTATTTCACTTTGAGTTCTTGTTCTTCGGCCCTTAGCTTCTGGTAAATTATATTCGGCGCAACTCCACAGAATGGTTCGGGCCCCACTAGTAAAGTATTAGCTCCCTTTGCGATCTGCTTCTTCGTTGCCTTTGATACCAACATGCCCTGGTAGCCAACTAACCAAGATACAGGCGAATTTTTGTAACTAACTTTTCTTAAACTATGTTCGAAAATATTTCAACTTCGAGGTTTCCGATTGGTTGTCTCCTGATTGGTGGTCATCGAAAATAATTGACGATCACTTTTGTTTTCGTGTTGTTGTTTTGGTTGATATTTGTTTTCTTTATTTTAGTTCAAAAATTTAAAGTGCAGCGTATGCATTTCTTGCAATGCTACAACAAACACGTCGCGAGCGGTTATCGCACTTGATGGTTGGGGTTACTTGGAGTGGATGACCCCAAAGCACAAGGGGTTTACTAATAAGGAATGAGTATGCACAAATTATTGTGCATTGATTATGCAGGGGTGGCCAAACGTTTGGCTCGCAGTACACCTCCAACCATTTAATAAAACAATTTTTGTTTCTTAAGGAAATAAAAATTTTTGAGATGGGAATATTTTCGGATAATCGGATATATGATACGCTTTTCTTAAAATTTTGTTTTTTTAAGTAGTAGGTGTAGATTTCTTTTGTTAATACAAATTTTGAATTAACTTGATTGCGGATTTTCGTTTAGATATTTTTTAAAATTATTATTTTATACAGTGTTTACTTTGTTCCTAACCTTAATTATGTACTTAACTTCATCTGTGCCTAAAATTTTGTATTGACCATCATATTGACTAGCAAACTTCTTTTCGTTATTTCTTCTTAACAACACTAAATCTCCTTCTTTAAAGTTTGCTTTGTTTATTTTTATATCATACTGTGGGTGTCTTAATAAGTTTGATTTTTCTAGGAATTCTTTTGCTCTGTCGAATTCATAATGTAGTTTTGTCTTAAGTTCTGTCATGTAGTCATCATTGTTATGTATATGGTCTCTCGAAAATTTTTCTTTTGAAAGTTTCGCTAGTCATCTGTGTACCAGTTCTAAAGGTGTGTAGCTCGTGTCCGTATGAGGTGTCGTGTTGTAAGAGAATATGTAGTAAGGTATCCATGTGTCTAGGTTGTGTTGTATTTTTCTTTCGTTGTACATATATTCACCTTCACTTTGAATTTGTTTGACTCACTTTCCTATTGGGAAACTTCCTAGTATGCCAAATGAATAAAGAACTCCTTTATCCTTGTTATAGCGACAGTTTTATTGTGATTAATATTTCCTACTCCACGGCCAGTACAACTTACTCTTTTCTAAACTTAAAACCAACTGACTATTAATTCATTACGGGAGTTGGTTGCAGGCCACATTGATCAATTAAATTCTGCAACTATCTCAATAATTAATTTGCAGGTGCAGAACTGCGAATTTAGCGTTTATAAAAACAAGCGCTATTTCCGTGCTCGCGCCAAGGTTCAGCAAACCGTCAGCTCAATGACCGCACGGTCAGTGACTTTTTCGGTGTCACCTTTCTTGTTGTTTATGTTTTATTTTGGCTTGTTCAAGCTTCACTTGAACGTATGCCATCATATCTTTTTTAAAATAACTCGGCTTTTACTGAATGCCCAAAAGTATGTGCTGCTAATACGTTAAGCGTTTTTAGCAGCGGGCCAAAATATTATGTTAACAACAGCGTTAAGCACTGTTATTAATGCTTTGGTTGATATTGACCTACAACAGTTGTTTTTGAATTATCGCATATAATCGTTCAGCACTCTGTGGTTTCTTTCAATTGTGAATAAAGTCTGATGATATGGGATTGATGTTTTACGTGTGATCTTTAAAAGTTTATATGTATTTCAGAAAATGTCGCTTCAAAGTCTGTGCCTTTATCTGTTTTAATTATCTTGAATGTGGCGTGTCTTAAAATTATATTTTATACTAATGGTATTGTTAACGCTATTTCTGTTGTTTGTTTTGTGGGCATAGGATGTGCTTCTATGTATTTTGTCAGTTCGCATTGTGCTGCTAATATGTAATTTTGCACGTTAGCTACAGGTAATTGTCCTACTGTGTCTATAGTGATTTTTTGGAAAGGCTTGCAAGGGGTGTCGGTTATAATAAGTTCGTCTTTTGTGGATCTTATAATTTTATTTTTGCTACATTTTATGCATTTAATTTATGCATTTTATAAAATTCTTCGTAATTTTGACATTTTTAACATACGTACTTTTGTTTTAGTTTTGCTATAGTTCTTTTTACAACGTTATGACCTCCATGCGGGGTTGTGTGATATTCTCTGATTAAGTTTTCTTGATTTATTTTGCCGTTCATTGCTATCGGTGCTTTATATATAAAGATTTTTAATGACCTGTGTTTTCCAGTGTAAATTAATCTTTTTATACCCTAAGGTTAATTATACCCTACAGCTTAAGGTTAAGGGTATATTCACCATAGATTAGTAGATGAGACACTCGAAAATGTCCCTTATACACTAATGCATTTTTGCTGGAATTGCACTGATACAATGAAAGAAAACTTTGATTCGCTGCAAAAAAAGTGTAGCCTCGCCGTAAAAAAGTGTAGCCTCGCCGTAAAATAATGTAGCCTCGCCGCAAAAATTTTGTAGCAAGCACTGATGGAAAATTTATTTTAAGGGGGTTGTTTATCGAAACGTCAAAATAAATAATTATAAATATTATGTTTTTTATCCGTGAGAAACATGTATAAAACATAGTTTTAATGTTAATAAATATATTCTATAACATTTTACACAGCATTTCCTAATTTGCTTCATTATATTTCCTATAAATGCAGTCGGTAATCAAAACTTTTTTGTTATAAATACACAATTATGCGCCTAATTGCGAAAATATTTTAGAACGATGTTAGCAGAGTTGTATAAATGAAACTGAATACAAATTTTTACAAAATAGTTGGAAATTATACGTTATTGGCGTAGTTGGGGGCTCCAAAACCCTTTAGCACATACGGTTGCACTGTTAAGAAATCGTACACATTGTGATACTTCTCACGTATTGTATACGTGAGTTCAACATACCAAACAGTCAAATGTCAAACCGAATTTTTGAAGCGGCGAATAGCGAGTGTCACATCTAGTCATCTATGATATTCACTTTCTACCGGGGTGTGTAACGCATAGAACTAGACAAGATAGGTATGGAAAAGTATATATATTCTTTATCAGCATCACCACCAAAATTGAAATAACGATGTCTGTCCCTCTGTCTGTCTGTCTGTCTGTCTGTCCGTTGAAATCACGATCACAGGAGAACGGATTAAGATTTCAAAATGAAATTTGGCAAAAATATTCGTTGCTATGTTGGGGTGTTTCGTATTGAAAATGGGCAAAATCGCCCAAGGACCACGCCTACTTTTCATATCGAGAGTGCAGGTACCTCTGTTTTGCCTATTAAAAAAGTCCATATCAGCATCACTTTTTGAGAGAAGACAAGAAAATTTTATACGTAGGTTTAGACTAATGCTTCCAGTTAATATACCAAATATGGGCGTGATCCGCCCACTTGTAGTTGAAATAGGTCACGGAGGGTTTTACATGGATTGTATTGAAAAGTATATAAGTTTCCTGAATAATGGTGTACATAATATTATAGTTTGTGAACCAATAATATTCTGTTGGGGAAAAAATGAGCGGGGCACGCCTCCTTTTTACCCATCCACCCAGTATTGCAATATATTTTTATACTCACACCTAAATTTTGAGAGTAAACGCACTTAGTACCGGTGTTTGTAACGCACAGAAATAGTTAAGCAGCTATAATTATAGTTTATCTTACATATCTTATATATACGAGTTTATATTTATATTCTAAGGATTACAATGCGTACGACTATTGAGCTCAAATTGTAATTTCTTTACGTTTCGAACATCAGATATGGAGATACAATTCCACATGTAGAGTTGATCAGGCTCTTGTGTAATTGAATCTTCATTCCGTGTTTTGCCTTCTTTGCTATCATTCTCATATTTTAATGCCTTGCTTCTTGTTATAACATTTATTGTGGGTACCATTGTCTTTAATATGTCTGAATCAAGCTTAATTCTAGATAGCGCGTCCGCATTTGTATTTAATTGACCTTGTTTATATATTTTCTTAAATTCGTAATCCATTAAATCTATTCTAATCCTAGTCATTCTACTTGATGGATTTTTATTACTAAAAAGTGAAATTAGTGATCTGTGGTCTGTAACTACTGTAAATGTTTTTCCATATAAAAAAGGTATAAAGTGATGTATTCCCCAATGAATAGCGAGAAGTTCTTTCTCTATAACGGGTTTATTTATTTCGTATTTATTTAGAGATCGGATAGCATATGATATCGGTAGGTATTTGTTTATTTCCCCTTAAGAGAGAATGGCACCTAATACGTAAGCAGAAGCTTCAGTAGTCAATATGAATTCCTTATTTGTGTCAGGGTATTGTAGTGTTATAGTATTGGATATTGTAGTCCCATAACGCATTTTTGTAGGGTTCCGAACGCATTATGACAATCTTTTGTCCAAAACTTCGGATTTTTTTTTAGAAGGTTATTTAGGGGTTTAGCTATCTTTGCGAAATCCTTTTCGAATCGTCTGCAATAGTTCGCCAATGCTACAAATCGCCTAGTTTCGTCCGCTCTCGTTGGTATAGGATAGTTTGTTATGGCCTTACAATTCTCCGGATCAGTAGTGACGCCGTTTCATATGATTAAATGTTCTAAATATACTACTTCTGCTTTTAATAATTGGCATTTTGTTGGATTTAGCTTGAGGATGTATGTATCTAGTCGTTGAAATATTTTGCTCAGGTTTTGATTATGGAGTTGCAAGGAGCAGCCGATAACTATATGTCGTCGACATATAGAAATGTATTAGAGTCTAGTCCAGCGAGTGTTAGTGTTATTATTCGTTGAAAACTATTGGAGAATATTTTTTGTCCAAAAGGTAGTCGTTTAAACCTGGTATTGTCCGTCATTTGTGGAAAAAGCTGTTAAAGGTCTTAATCGGTTTTCCAATTCATTTTGTACGGCACTTGACCGCAAACAGCGCAATTTTCCAAAAAATCTTAACAAAAATCAGCTACTCATAGCCCTTTGATTTTCTCAGCACTAATGCTCCTAAAAGCCACCTTTCCTTTGCCGTATGCCGCATGTAAGCACATCTATCCTGGACCGAGCAGTGTCCAGTGTACAAAGTGGCGCCCGAATAGGGACTTATGAGCTGAGAGAGAAGACAACAAGGAAACAAACAAAAATAAAAAACACGAATCAGTGACAAGGTAAAAAATTATAAACAGAATTATGAGAAATACAGTGCCAAAAAAAAAAACAAGAGACATAAGGAATAGTCAAAATAAAAAATCAGTGAACAAAGTGTGTCAAGCTATTTGTTATATACATGTAAGCCACAAGTAAAACAAAATGGCAGTCACAGACTATAAAACTACGGTTGGGTAATTATTTAGTAAAAGCAATGGAACATTATGTTAATTGAGAAGCAGGTCAGCCGACTGCGGTGGTTTTAACACTTTCCTCAAACTTCAAAAATTTTTCCCGTGGGGAAAGTTGTGTATTAGTGAGAAGCGCGGAGCCGGGCTGTATGGTGAACACGTAGCGCGGCGGACATATATAGAAATTTTTTTCTACATCGACACATCGATTCGACTCATTGACTAACTAAGGAACTCTGGATACTACGCAGAGGCGACCCATTATATACCAGATCTGGTTTAAAAAAAAAAATAAAAGAAGGCTGCGCGACACGTTACCGAGAAAAACAGCTCCTTTGTCCGGGAGACAAATGGCCGGCGATGTCACGGGCGCGGCCCCTCGAAGACAACCATCGCAACAGCTGCAGCGACCCAGGGTGCAACGTAGAATCACGTCCGTAAACCGGCCCAGCACTGCAATACCAGCGCCGACACGAGCAAACGCCATGGCAACATCCACCAACGAGCGAGCACGGCGCAGCTCACCGCCGCCGTTAGTAACTTTCCACAAGAAAGCGCCGTCGCGAGGGCCAGTGTCACGATCACGGCTGACCCTCGCCACCTTGTTTCAGCGGTTCGAATTAACACCGCAGACGCAGCCGATGAGACACAGCAATCCTGTCGGCACCCATCGAAACATACCGCCAATTATCCGCTTCACAGGAGCCGGGCCAGAGGAGCATTTATCAACGTCACCAGTCAACACGACAGCAACTGCCGGTAGAGCTGTTTGCTTCCGCTATCCACCTGAGCGTGGCAATGACGTCTACCTTGAAGACTACCAGAGGGCAGCTTCCGGTCGATAGTTCAACGACGTCGTCATCGACGTATACCTACAATGGATTCATGGAGAAGAGCTGCCAACCGCAGCTCTACAAGGTACTCGGCGCTGTTCGCGGGACGGCTGAACGACATAGACGCCCGCATGGAACAGCGCTAAGCAAGTTGCTCGATGGACCAAGCGCGTGGACTTGTTCCAGAAGGAGCACGTGCTGATACCCGTCAATGACTGCGGTCATTGGTATTTAATCGACGTCCAGGGCCTCAATGGCATCGGCGGAGATGAAGCACCGGCGGCATGCATTAATGTGCTGGACTCACTACCACCACGGACCTACTCAGAGCGGGTTAGGCAGTGCCGCCAGTATCTCGCCCAGGAGTACCGAGTCCGAAAGGGCGGTGGAGAATCGCAGCTGTTCACCGACAAAGCACTCCCGCTCAGGGTCCTGACGGTGCCGGTACAGTCAAACACCACCGACTGCGGGGCCTACGTACTCCATTTCGCCGAGGTAATCCTGGGGCGACGCGGCGACCTGGCGACCACCAGTAAGGCCACATGGGGAGGGCAGCGTGATGCAGCCCGCAACGTCGGAAACTGGAACGAGCTGAAAGGGCTCCACACGAGGCCGGCAATGGGCCGCTCCTTCCATCCATAGAACTACCGACCGTCCATACCAGCAGCAGCAACAGCAGTGACAGCAGCGGCAGCAACAACAGCGACAGTACCAGCAGCAACAGTGACAGCAGCAGCAACAGCCGAACAGAAACAACTGCGACAGCGGCAGCATGGGCAGCAGCGACGAAGACGAGCAAACCGTTGTGCCAAAGCGCAGACCGTATACCGCCTCGCCGGGCACGGCAGAGATCAGTACCGACTCAACCACACCCCCAGCGTCTCCAGAGAACAACGAGCAGCACATAGACGAGCCCGTACCGGCCGGCCAATGGGTAGGCCTGGACGGCCAGCCGCTCGACAACGCCACCCAGCAGAATATCCGTCGAGCCTTGGAAGGGCCATGGCGCAGTCGACACGAGAAACGCCGTCGCTTAGGAAAGTCATTGGCGACCACGACATCGGTTCCGGATTACACGCACCGGCTTGATACGGGTGCAAAAGTTTCCACACCGAGGTGAGGGGAGGTGTAACGACGCAAGTCCCCCAATGCTCCTAGAAACCACTTTCGTTTGCCGTATGCCTCATGTTAGCACATCTGTGCTGGACCGAGCAGTGACCACTTCATCATTAGGATTTTTGAACGGCACTTGACCGCAAACAGTGCAATTTTCAAAAAATCTTTGCAAAAATCGGCTACACACGGCCCTTTGATTTTCTCAGCACTAATGCTCCTAGCAGCCACCTTTAGATTACTGTATGCCTCATGTTAGCACATGTGTTCTGGACCGAGCAGTGTCCACTTCATCATTAGGATTTTTGTGCGGCACTTGACCGCAAACAGTGCAATTTTCCAAAAAATCTTAACAAAAAAACGGCTACTTAGGGCCTTTTGATTATCTTAGCACTAATACTCCTAGAAACCGGCTTTCATTTGCCGTATAACTCATGTTAGCACATCTGTCCTGGACCGAGCAGTGTCAACTTCATCAGTAGAATTTTTGTACGGCACTTGACAGCAAACAGTGCAATTTTCCAAAAAATCTTAACAAAAATAGGCTACTCAAGGCCCTTTGATTTTTGTAGCACTAATGCTCCTGGAAGCCACTTTTCGTTTGACGTATGCCTCATGTTAGTACATCTGTCCTGGACCGAGTTGTGTCCACTTCATCATTCGGATTTTTGTACGGCCTTCGACCGCAAACAGTGCAATTTTCCAAAAAATCTTAAATAAAATTGGCTACTCAAGGCCCTTTGATTTTATCAGCTCTAATGCTCTTAGAAGCCACCTTTCGTTTGCCATACGCCTCACGATAGCACATCTGTGCTGGACCGAGCAGTGACCACTTCATCATTAGGATTTTTGAACGGCACTTGACCGCAAACAGTGCAATTTTCAAAAAATCTTTGCAAAAATCGGCTACACACGGCCCTTTGATTTTCTCAGCACTAATGCTCTTAGAAGCCACCTTTCGTTTGCCGTATGCCTCATGTTAGAACATCTTTGCTGGACCGAGCAGTGACCACTTCATCATTAGGATTTTTGAACGGCACTTGACCGCAAACAGTGCAATTTTCAAAAAATCTTTGCAAAAATCGGCTACACACGGCCCTTTGATTTTCTCAGCACTAATGCTCCTAGCAGCCACCTTTAGTTTACCGTATGCCTCATGTTAGCACATCTGTCCTGAACCGAGCAGTGTCCACTTAATCATTAGGATTTTTGTACGGCACTTGACCGCAAACAGTGCAATTTTCAAAAAATTCTTGACAAAAATCCTCTATACAAAGCCCTTTGATTTTTCTCGCCACAAATGCTCCTGGAACCTACCTTTTATTTGCCGCACGCTTCATTTTAGCACATCTGTCGTGGACCGAGCAGCGTCCAGTTCATCATTCGGATTTTTGTACGGCACTTGACCGCAAACAGTGCAATTTTCCAAAAAATGTTAACAAAAAAAACGGCTACACACGGCCTTTTGATTTTCTCAGCACTAATGCTCCTAGAAGCCACCTTTCGTTTGCCGTACACCTCATGATAGCACATCTGTGCTAGACCGAGCAGTGACCACTTCATCATTAGGATTTTTGTGCGGCACTTGACCGCAAACAGTGCAATTTTCCAAAAAATCTTTACCAAAATCAGCTGCACAAGGCCCTTTGATTTTCTCAGCACTAATGCTCCTAGAAGCCACCTTTAGTTTACCGTATGCCTCATGTCAGCACATCTGTCCTGAACCGAGCAGTGTCCACTTCATCATTAGGATTTTTGTACGGCACTTGACCGCAAACAGTGCAATTTTCCAAAAAAATCGTAACAAAAAAACAGCTACTCAGGGTCCTTTCATTTTCTCAGTGCTAATGCTCCTAGAAACCACTCTTCATTTACCGTATGTTTCATGTTAGCTCATCTGTCCTGGACCGAGCAGTGTCCACTTCATCATTAGGATTTTTGTACGGCACTTGACCGCAAACAGTGCAATTTTCCAAAAAATCTTAACAAAAAAAACGGCTACACGCGGCCTTTTGATTTTCTCAGCACTAATGCTCCTAGAAGCCACCTTTCGTTTGCCGTACGCCTCATGATAGCACATCTGTGCTAGACCGAGCAGTGACCACTTCATCATTAGGATTTTTGTGCGGCACTTGACCGCAAACAGTGCAATTTTCCAAAAAATCTTTACAAAAATCAGCTGCACAAGGCCCTTTGATTTTCTCAGCACTAATGCTCCTAGAAGCCGCCTTTAGTTTACCGTATGCCTCATGTTAGCACATCTGTCCTGAACCGAGCAGTGTCCACTTCATCATTCGGATTTTTGTGCGGCACTTGACAGCAGACAGTGCAATTTTCCAAAAAATCTTAACAAAAAACGGCTACCTTTGGTTTTCTCAGCACTAATGCTCCTAGAAACTACCTTTTATTTGCCGTATGCCTCATGTTAGTACATCTGTCCTGGACCGCGCAGTGTCCACTTTATCATTAGAATTTTTGTACGGCACTTGACCACAAACGGTGCAATTTTCCAAAAAATCTTAACAAAAATCGGCTACACAGCGCCCTTTGATTTTCTCATCAGCAATGCTCCTAGAAGCCACCTTTCGTTTTCCGTATGCCTCATGTTAGCACATATGTCCTGGACCGAGCAGTGTCAACTTCATCATCCGGATTTTTGTACGGAACTTGACCGCAAACAGGGCAATTTTCCAAAAAATCTTAACAAAAAACAGCTACCTTTGGTTTTCTCAGCACTAATGCTCTTAGAAGCCACCTTTCGTTTGCCGTATGCCTCATGATAGCACATCTGTCCTGGACCGAGCAGTGTCCACTTCATCATTAGGATTTTTGTGCGGCACTTGACCGCAAAGAGTGCAATATTCCAAAAAATCTTTACAAAAATCAGCTACACAGGGCCCTTTGATTTTCTCAGTACTAATGCTCCTAGAAACCACCCTTCATTTACCGTATGTTTCATATTAGCACATCTGTCCTGGACCGAGCAGTGTCCACTTCATCATTAGGATTTTTGTACGGCACTTGACCGCAAACAGTGCAATTCTCCAAAAAATCTTAATAAAAAACGGCTACACGCGGCCTTTTGATTTTCTCAGCACTAATGCTCTTAGAAGCCACCTTTCGTTTGCCGTATGCCTCATGATAGCACATCTGTCCTGGACCGAGCAGTGTCCACTTCATCGTTAGGATTTTTGTGCGGCACTTGACCGCAAACAGTGCAATTTTCCAAAAAATCTTTACAAAAATCAGCTACACAGGGCCTTTTGATTTTCTCAGTACTAATGCTTCTAGAAACCACCCTTCATTTACCGTATGTTTCATATTAGCACATCTGTCCTGGACCGAGCAGTGTCCACTTCATCATTAGGATTTTTGTAGGGCACTTGACCGCAAACAGTGCAATTCTCCAAAAAATCTTAACAAAAAACGGCTACACACGGCCTTTTGATTTTCTCAGCACTAATGCTCCTAGAAGCCGCCTTTAGTTTACCGTATGCCTCATGTTAGCACATCTGTCCTGAACCGAGCAGTGTCAACTTCATCATACGGATTTTTGTACGGCACTTGACAGCAGACAGTGCAATTTTCCAAAAAATCTTAACAAAAAACAGCTACCTTTGGTTTTCTCAGCACTAATGCTCTTAGAAGCCACCTTTCGTTTGCCGTATGCCTCATGATAGCACATCTGTCTTGGACCGAGCAGTGTCCACTTCATCATTAGGATTTTTGTGCGGCACTTGACCGCAAACAGTGCAATATTCCAAAAAATCTTTACAAAAATCAGCTACACAGGGCCCTTTGATTTTCTCAGTACTAATGCTCCGAGAAACCACCCTTCATTTACCGTATGTTTCATATTAGCACATCTGTCCTGGACCGAGCAGTGTCCACTTCATTATTAGGATTTTTGTACGGCACTTGACCGCAAACAGTGCAATTCTCCAAAAAATCTTAACAAAAAACGGCTACACACGGCCTTTTGATTTTCTCAGCACTAATGCTCTTAGAAGCCACCTTTCGTTTGCCGTATGCCTCATGATAGCACATCTGTCCTGGACCGAGCAGTGTCCACTTCATCATTAGGATTTTTGTGCGGCACTTGACCGCAAACAGTGCAATTTTCCAAAAAATCTTTACAAAAATCAGCTACACAGGGCCCTTTGATTTTCTCAGTACTAATGCTTCTAGAAACCACCCTTCATTTACCGTATGTTTCTTATTAGCACATCTGCCCTGGACCGAGCAGTGTCCATTTCATCATTATTATTTTTGTACGGCACTTGGCCGCAAACAGTGCAATTTTCCAAAAAATCTTAACAAAAATCGGCGACAAAAAGGCCCTTTGATTTTCTCATCAGCAATGCTCCTAGAAGCCACCTTTCGTTTGCCGTACGCCTCATGATAGCACATCTGTGCTAGACCGAGCAATGACCACTTCATCATTAGGATTTTTGTGCGGCACTTGACCGCAAACAGTGCAATTTTCCAAAAAATCTTTACCAAAATCAGCTGCACAAGGCCCTTTGATTTTGTCAGCACTAATGCTCCTAGAAGCCACCTTTAGTTTACCGTATGCCTCATGTTAGCACATCTGTCCTGAACCGAGCAGTGTCCACTTCATCATTAGGATTTTTGTACGGCACTTGACCGCAAACAGTGCAATTTTCCAAAAAAATCGTAACAAAAAAACAGCTACTCAGGGTCCTTTCATTTTCTCAGTGATAATGCTCCTAGAAACCACTCTTCATTTACCGTATGTTTCATGTTAGCTCATCTGTCGTGGACCGAGCAGTGTCCAGTTCATCATTCGGATTTTTGTACGGCACTTGACCGCAAACAGTGCAATTTTCCAAAAAATGTTAACAAAAAAAACGGCTACACACGGCCTTTTGATTTTCTCAGCACTAATGCTCCTAGAAGCCACCTTTCGTTTGCCGTACGCCTCATGATAGCACATCTGTGCTAGACCGAGCAGTGACCACTTCATCATTAGGATTTTTGTGCGGCACTTGACCGCAAACAGTGCAATTTTCCAAAAAATCTTTACCAAAATCAGCTGCACAAGGCCCTTTGATTTTGTCAGCACTAATGCTCCTAGAAGCCACCTTTAGTTTACCGTATGCCTCATGTTAGCACATCTGTCCTGAACCGAGCAGTGTCCACTTCATCATTAGGATTTTTGTACGGCACTTGACCGCAAACAGTGCAATTTTCCAAAAAAATCGTAACAAAAAAACAGCTACTCAGGGTCCTTTCATTTTCTCAGTGCTAATGCTCCTGGAAACCACCCTTCATTTACCGTATGTTTCATTTTAGCTCATTTGTCGTGGACCGAGCAGTGTCCACTTCATCATTCGGATTTTTGTGCGGCACTTGACAGCAGACAGTGCAATTTTCCAAAAAATCTTAACAAAAAACGGCTACCTTTGGTTTTCTCAGCACTAATGCTCCTAGAAACTACCTTTTATTTGCCGTATGCCTCATGTTAGTACATCTGTCCTGGACCGCGCAGTGTCCACTTTATCATTAGAATTTTTGTACGGCACTTTACCACAAACGGTGCAATTTTCCAAAAAATCTTAACAAAAATCGGCTACACAGCGCCCTTTGATTTTCTCATCAGCAATGCTCCTAGCAGCCACCTTTCGTTTTCCGTATGCCTCATATTAGCACATATGTCCTGGACCGAGCAGTGTCAACTTCATCATCCGGATTTTTGTACGGAACTTGACCGCAAACAGGGCAATTTTCCAAAAAATCTTAACAAAAAACAGCTACCTTTGGTTTTCTCAGCACTAATGCTCTTAGAAGCCACCTTTCGTTTGCCGTATGCCTCATGATAGCACATCTGTCCTGGACCGAGCAGTGTCCACTTCATCATTAGGATTTTTGTGCGGCACTTGACCGCAAACAGTGCAATATTCCAAAAAATCTTTACAAAAATCAGCTACACAGGGCCCTTTGATTTTCTCAGTACTAATGCTCCTAGAAACCACCCTTCATTTACCGTATGTTTCATATTAGCACATCTGTCCTGGACCGAGCAGTGTCCACTTCATCATTAGGATTTTTGTACGGCACTTCACCGCAAACAGTGCAATTCTCCAAAAAATCTTAACAAAAAACGGCTACACGCGGCCTTTTGATTTTCTCAGCACTAATGCTCTTAGAAGCCACCTTTCGTTTGCCGTATGCCTCATGATAGCACATCTGTCCTGGACCGAGCAGTGTCCACTTCATCGTTAGGATTTTTGTGCGGCACTTGACCGCAAACAGTGCAATTTTCCAAAAAATCTTAACAAAAATCAGCTACACAGGGCCTTTTGATTTTCTCAGTACTAATGCTTCTAGAAACCACCCTTCATTTACCGTATGTTTCATATTAGCACATCTGTCCTGGACCGAGCAGTGTCCACTTCATCATTAGGATTTTTGTAGGGCACTTGACCGCAAACAGTGCAATTCTCCAAAAAATCTTAACAAAAAACGGCTACACACGGCCTTTTGATTTTCTCAGCACTAATGCTCCTAGAAGCCGCCTTTAGTTTACCGTATGCCTCATGTTAGCACATCTGTCCTGAACCGAGCAGTGTCAACTTCATCATACGGATTTTTGTACGGCACTTGACAGCAGACAGTGCAATTTTCCAAAAAATCTTAACAAAAAACAGCTACCTTTGGTTTTCTCAGCACTAATGCTCTTAGAAGCCACCTTTCGTTTGCCGTATGCCTCATGATAGCACATCTGTCCTGGACCGAGCAGTGTCCACTTCATCATTAGGATTTTTGTGCGGCACTTAACCGCAAACAGTGCAATATTCCAAAAAATCTTTACAAAAATCAGCTACA
This sequence comes from Thecophora atra, assembly GCA_937620795.1. Taxonomy (NCBI): domain Eukaryota; kingdom Metazoa; phylum Arthropoda; class Insecta; order Diptera; family Conopidae; genus Thecophora; species Thecophora atra. The sequence continues at coordinate 70,872,030 of OW569398.1, forward strand.
CAGGGCCCTTTGATTTTCTCAGTACTAATGCTCCTAGAAACCACCCTTCATTTACCGTATGTTTCATATTAGCACATCTGTCCTGGACCGAGCAGTGTCCACTTCATTATTAGGATTTTTGTACGGCACTTGACCGCAAACAGTGCAATTCTCCAAAAAATCTTAACAAAGAACGGCTACACACGGCCTTTTGATTTTCTCAGCACTAATGCTCTTAGAAGCCACCTTTCGTTTGCCGTATGCCTCATGATAGCACATCTGTCCTGGACCGAGCAGTGTCCACTTCATCATTAGGATTTTTGTGGGGCACTTGACCGCAAACAGTGCAATTTTCCAAAAAATCTTTACAAAAATCAGCTACACAGGGCCCTTTGATTTTCTCAGTACTAATGCTTCTAGAAACCACCCTTCAATTACCGTATGTTTCTTATTAGCACATCTGCCCTGGACCGAGCAGTGTCCATTTCATCATTATTATTTTTGTACGGCACTTGGCCGCAAACAGTGCAATTTTCCAAAAAATCTTAACAAAAATCGGCGACAAAAAGGCCCTTTGATTTTCTCATCAGCAATGCTCCTAGAAGCCACCTTTCGTTTTCCGTATGCCTCATATTAGCACATATGTCCTGGACCGAGCAGTGTCAACTTCATCATCCGGATTTTTGTACGGCACTTGACAGCAGACAGTGCAATTTTCCAAAAAATCTTAACAAAAAACGGCTACCTTTGGTTTTCTCAGCACTAATGCTCCTAGAAACTACCTTTTATTTGCCGTATGCCTCATGTTAGTACATCTGTCCTGGACCGCGCAGTGTCCACTTTATCATTAGGATTTTTGTACGGCACTTGACCACAAACGGTGCAATTTTCCAAAAAATCTTAACAAAAATCGGCTACACAGCGCCCTTTGATTTTCTCATCAGCAATGCCCCTAGAAGCCTCCTTTCGTTTTCCGTATGCCTCATATTAGCACATATGTCCTGGACCGAGCAGTGTCAACTTCATCATCCGGATTTTTGTACGAAACTTGACCGCAAACAGGGCAATTTTCCAAAAAATCTTAACAAAAATCGGCGACAAAAAGCCCCTTGATTTTCTCAGCACTAATGCTCCTAGAAGCCGCCTTTAGTTTACCGTATGCCTCATGTTAGCACATCTGTCCTGAACCGAGCAGTGTCAACTTCATCATACGGATTTTTGTACGGCACTTGACAGCAGACAGTGCAATTTTCCAAAAAATCTTAACAAAAAACAGCTACCTTTGGTTTTCTCAGCACTAATGCTCTTAGAAGCCACCTTTCGTTTGCCGTATGCCTCATGATAGCACATCTGTCCTGGACCGAGCAGTGTCCACTTCATCATTAGGATTTTTGTACGGCACTTGACCACAAACGGTGCAATTTTCCAAAAAATCTTAACAAAAATCGGCTACACAGCGCCCTTTGATTTTCTCATCAGCAATGCCCCTAGAAGCCTCCTTTCGTTTTCCGTATGCCTCATATTAGCACATATGTCCTGGACCGAGCAGTGTCAACTTCATCATCCGGATTTTTGTACGGCACTTGACCACAAACGGTGCAATTTTCCAAAAAATCTTAACAAAAATCGGCTACACAGCGCCCTTTGATTTTCTCATCAGCAATGCCCCTAGAAGCCTCCTTTCGTTTTCCGTATGCCTCATATTAGCACATATGTCCTGGACCGAGCAGTGTCAACTTCATCATCCGGATTTTTGTACGAAACTTGACCGCAAACAGGGCAATTTTCCAAAAAATCTTAACAAAAATCGGCGACAAAAAGGCCCTTTGATTTTCTCATCAGCAATGCTCCAAGAAGCCACCTTTCGTTTTCCGTATGCCTCATATTAGCACATATGTCCTGGACCGAGCAGTGTCAACTTCATCATCCGGATTTTTGTACGGCACTTGACAGCAGACAGTGCAATTTTCCAAAAAATCTTAACAAAAAACGGCTACCTTTGGTTTTCTCAGCACTAATGCTCCTAGAAACTACCTTTTATTTGCCGTATGCCTCATGTTATTGCATCTGTCCTGGACCGAGCAGTGTCCACTTCATCATTAGGATTTTTGTACGGCACTTGACCGCAAACAGGGCAATTTTCCAAAAAATCTTAACTAAAATCGGCTACTCAAGGCCCTTTGATTTTCTCAGCACTAATGCTCCTAGAAACTATCTTTTATTTGCCGTATGCCTCATGTTATTACATCTGTCCTGGACCGAGCTGTGTCCACTTCATCATTCGGATTTTTGTACGGCCTTCGACCGCAAACAGTGCAATTTTCCAAAAAATCTTAACTAAAATCGGCTACTCAAGGCCCTTTGATTTTATCAGCACTAATGCTCTTAGAAGCCACCTTTCGTTTGCCATACGCTTCACGATAGCACATCTGTGCTGGACCGAGCAGTGACCACTTCATCATTAGGATTTTTGAACGGCACTTGACCGCAAACAGTGCAATTTTCAAAAAATCTTTGCAAAAATCGGCTACACACGGCCCTTTTATTTTCTCAGCACTAATGCTCCTAGAAGCCGCCTTTCGTTTTCCGTATGCCTCACGTTAGCACATCTGACCTGGACCGAGCAGTGTCCGATTCATCATTAGGATTTTTGTACGGCACTTGACCGCAAACAGTGCAATTCTCCAAAAAATCTTAACAAAAAAACGGCTACACACGGCCTTTTGATTTTCTTAGCACTAATGCTCTTAGAAGCCACCTTTCGTTTGCCATACGCTTCACGATAGCACATCTGTGCTGGACCGAGCAGTGACCACTTCATCATTAGGATTTTTGAACGGCACTTGACCGCAAACAGTGCAATTTTCAAAAAATCTTTGCAAAAATCGGCTACACACGGCCCTTTTATTTTCTCAGCACTAATGCTCCTAGAAGCCGCCTTTCGTTTTCCGTATGCCTCACGTTAGCACATCTGACCTGGACCGAGCAGTGTCCGATTCATCATTAGGATTTTTGTACGGCACTTGACCGCAAACAGGGCAATTTTCCAAAAAATCTTAACTAAAATCGGCTACTCAAGGCCCTTTGATTTTCTCAGCACTAATGCTCCTAGAAACTATCTTTTATTTGCCGTATGCCTCATGTTATTACATCTGTCCTGGACCGAGCTGTGTCCACTTCATCATTCGGATTTTTGTACGGCCTTCGACCGCAAACAGTGCAATTTTCCAAAAAATCTTAACTAAAATCGGCTACTCAAGGCCCTTTGATTTTATCAGCACTAATGCTCTTAGAAGCCACCTTTCGTTTGCCATACGCTTCACGATAGCACATCTGTCCTGGACCGAGCAGTGTCCACTTCATCATTAGGATTTTTGTGCGGCACTTGACCGCAAACAGTGCAATTTTCCAAAAAATCTTTACAAAAATCAGCTACACAGGGCCCTTTGATTTTCTCAGTACTAATGCTTCTAGAAACCACCCTTCATTTACCGTATGTTTCTTATTAGCACATCTGCCCTGGACCGAGCAGTGTCCATTTCATCATTATTATTTTTGTACGGCACTTGGCCGCAAACAGTGCAATTTTCCAAAAAATCTTAACAAAAATCGGCGACAAAAAGGCCCTTTGATTTTCTCATCAGCAATGCTCCTAGAAGCCACCTTTCGTTTTCCGTATGCCTCATATTAGCACATATGTCCTGGACCGAGCAGTGTCAACTTCATCATCCGGATTTTTGTACGGCACTTGACAGCAGACAGTGCAATTTTCCAAAAAATCTTAACAAAAAACGGCTACCATGGTTTTCTCAGCACTAATGCTCCTAGAAACTACCTTTTATTTGCCGTATGCCTCATGTTAGTACATCTGTCCTGGACCGCGCAGTGTCCACTTTATCATTAGGATTTTTGTACGGCACTTGACCACAAACGGTGCAATTTTCCAAAAAATCTTAACAAAAATCGGCTACACAGCGCCCTTTGATTTTCTCATCAGCAATGCCCCTAGAAGCCTCCTTTCGTTTTCCGTATGCCTCATATTAGCACATATGTCCTGGACCGAGCAGTGTCAACTTCATCATCCGGATTTTTGTACGAAACTTGACCGCAAACAGGGCAATTTTCCAAAAAATCTTAACAAAAATCGGCGACAAAAAGGCCCTTTGATTTTCTCATCAGCAATGCTCCAAGAAGCCACCTTTCGTTTTCCGTATGCCTCATATTAGCACATATGTCCTGGACCGAGCAGTGTCAACTTCATCATCCGGATTTTTGTACGGCACTTGACAGCAGACAGTGCAATTTTCCAAAAAATCTTAACAAAAAACGGCTACCTTTGGTTTTCTCAGCACTAATGCTCCTAGAAACTACCTTTTATTTGCCGTATGCCTCATGTTATTGCATCTGTCCTGGACCGAGCAGTGTCCACTTCATCATTAGGATTTTTGTACGGCACTTGACCGCAAACAGGGCAATTTTCCAAAAAATCTTAACTAAAATCGGCTACTCAAGGCCCTTTGATTTTCTCAGCACTAATGCTCCTAGAAACTATCTTTTATTTGCCGTATGCCTCATGTTATTACATCTGTCCTGGACCGAGCTGTGTCCACTTCATCATTCGGATTTTTGTACGGCCTTCGACCGCAAACAGTGCAATTTTCCAAAAAATCTTAACTAAAATCGGCTACTCAAGGCCCTTTGATTTTATCAGCACTAATGCTCTTAGAAGCCACCTTTCGTTTGCCATACGCTTCACGATAGCACATCTGTGCTGGACCGAGCAGTGACCACTTCATCATTAGGATTTTTGAACGGCACTTGACCGCAAACAGTGCAATTTTCAAAAAATCTTTGCAAAAATCGGCTACACACGGCCCTTTTATTTTCTCAGCACTAATGCTCCTAGAAGCCGCCTTTCGTTTTCCGTATGCCTCACGTTAGCACATCTGACCTGGACCGAGCAGTGTCCGATTCATCATTAGGATTTTTGTACGGTACTTGACCGCAAACAGTGCAATTCTCCAAAAAATCTTAACAAAAAAACCGCTACACACGGCCTTTTGATTTTCTTAGCACTAATGCTCTTAGAAGCCACCTTTCGTTTGCCATACGCTTCACGATAGCACATCTGTGCTGGACCGAGCAGTGACCACTTCATCATTAGGATTTTTGAACGGCACTTGACCGCAAACAGTGCAATTTTCAAAAATCTTTGCAAAAAATCGGCTACACACGGCCCTTTTATTTTCTCAGCACTAATGCTCCTAGAAGCCGCCTTTCGTTTTCCGTATGCCTCACGTTAGCACATCTGACCTGGACCGAGCAGTGTCCGATTCATCATTAGGATTTTTGTACGGCACTTGACCGCAAAACAGGGCAATTTTCCAAAAAATCTTAACTAAAATCGGCTACTCAAGGCCCTTTGATTTTCTCAGCACTAATGCTCCTAGAAACTATCTTTTATTTGCCGTATGCCTCATGTTATTACATCTGTCCTGGACCGAGCTGTGTCCACTTCATCATTCGGATTTTTGTACGGCCTTCGACCGCAAACAGTGCAATTTTTCCAAAAAATCTTAACTAAAATCGGCTACTCAAGGCCCTTTGATTTTATCAGCACTAATGCTCTTAGAAGCCACCTTTCGTTTGCCATACGCTTCACGATAGCACATCTGTCCTGGACCGAGCAGTGTCCACTTCCATCATTAGGATTTTTGTGCGGCACTTGACCGCAAACAGTGCAATTTTCCAAAAAATCTTTACAAAAATCAGCTACACAGGGGCCCTTTGATTTTCTCAGTACTAATGCTTCTAGAAACCCACCCTTCATTTACCGTATGTTTCTTATTAGCACATCTGCCCTGGACCGAGCAGTGTCCATTTTCATCATTATTATTTTTGTACGGCACTTGGCCGCAAACAGTGCAATTTTCCAAAAAATCTTAACAAAAAATCGGCGACAAAAAGGCCCTTTGGATTTTCTCATCAGCAATGCTCCTAGAAGCCACCTTTCGTTTTCCGTATGCCTCATATTAGCACATATGTCCTGGACCGAGCAGTGGTCAACTTCATCATCCGGATTTTTGTACGGCACTTGACAGCAGACAGTGCAATTTTCCAAAAAAATCTTAACAAAAAAACGGCTACCTTTGGTTTTCTCAGCACTAATGCTCCTAGAAACTACCTTTTATTTGCCGTATGCCTCATGTTAGTACATCTGTCCTGGACCGCGCAGTGTCCACTTTATCATTAGGATTTTTTGTACGGCACTTGACCACAAACGGTGCAATTTTCCAAAAAATCTTAACAAAAATCGGCTACACAGCGCCCTTGATTTTCTCATCAGCAATGCCCCCTAGAAGCCCTCCTTTCGTTTTTCCGTATGCCTCATATTAGCACATATGTCCTGGACCGAGCAGTGTCAACTTCATCATCCGGATTTTTGTACGAAACTTGACCGCAAACAGGGCAATTTTCCAAAAAATCTTAACAAAAATCGGCGACAAAAAGGCCCTTTGATTTTCTCATCAGCAATGCTCCAAGAAGCCACCTTTCGTTTTCCGTATGCCTCATATTAGCACATATGTCCTGGACCGAGCAGTGTCAACTTCATCATCCGGATTTACAGCAGACAGTGCAATTTTCCAAAAAATCTTAACAAAAAACGGCTACCTTTGGTTTTCTCAGCACTAATGCTCCTAGAAACTACCTTTTATTTGCCGTATGCCTCATGTTATTGCATCTGTCCTGGACCGAGCAGTGTCCACTTCATCATTAGGATTTTTGTACGGCACTTGACCGCAAACAGGGCAATTTTCCAAAAAATCTTAACTAAAATCGGCTACTCAAGGCCCTTTGATTTTCTCAGCACTAATGCTCCTAGAAACTATCTTTTATTTGCCGTATGCC